>CM059780.1:57842845-59042845 GCA_030435695.1 Brachymystax lenok tsinlingensis
CAATCTTACAATCTAACTAACTGATGTCAGTGTTACCCAGAGCGGTGATAACCATTACACTGATAGTCATAGAGTAGAGTAGAGTATCACCACTATATCAGCCCAGAGGGTCAAGGCTGCAATACATACTATAAATATTTTATAATTATATTCATACAAAATATTTTCCAAAGGACTGTAGGTTATCTGTGCAACAAATTGAGTTCTCAGTGTGTAGCTCATAAACGTACAGTACCAGTCAAAGTTTGGACACACCTACTCATTCCAGGGTTTTTCTTTATTTTTACTATTTTCTACATTGTATAATAATAGTGAAGACATCAAAACTATTAAATAACACATATGGAATCATGTAGTAACCAATACAGTATATTTTAGATTCTTCAAAGTAGCCACCCTATGCCTTGATTACAGCTTTGCACACGCTATGCATTCTCTCAACCAGCTTCACCTGGAATGCTTCTCCAACAGTCTTGAAGGAGTTCCCACATATGCTGAGCACTTGTTGGCTGCTTTACCTTCACTCTGCAGTCCAACTCATCCCAAACCATCTCAACTGGGTTGAGGTCGGGTGATTGGTCAAATAGCCCTTACACAGCCTGGAGGTGTGTTTTGGGTCATTGTCAGGATGAAAAACAAATTATAGTCTCATTAAGCGCAAACCAATGGCATATCGCTGCAGAATGCTGTGGTAGCCATGCTGTTTAAGTGTGACTTGAATTCTAAATAAATCATCAACAGTGTCACCAGCAAAACACCCCAACATCATCACACCTCCTCCTCCAAGCTTCACGGTGGGAACCACACATGCGGAGATCATCCGTTCACCTACTCTGCGTCTCACAAAGACACGGCGGTTGGAATCAAAAAGGACAGACGTCCACCAGTCATGTCCATTGCTTGTGTTTCTTGGCACAAGCAAGTCTCTTCTTCGTATGGGTGTCCTTTAGTCGTGGTTTCTTTGCAGCAATTCGACCATGAAGGCCTGATTCACTCGGTCTCCTCTGAACAGTTGATGTTAAGATGCGTCTGTTACTTGAACTCTGTGAAGCATTTATTTAGGCATTTATTGAGGCTGGTAACTCTAATGAACGTATCCTCTGCAGCAGAGGTACATTAACTCTGGGTCTTCCTTTCCTGTGGCGGTCCTTATGAGAGCCAGTTTCATCGTAGCGCTTGATGGTTTATGCGACTGCACTTGAAGAAACTTTCAAAGTTCTTGACATTTCCCAGATTGACGGACATTCATGTCTTGGAAGTAATGATGGACTGTCATTTCTCTTTGCTTATTTGAGCTGTTCTTGCCATAATATGGACTTGGTCTTTTACCAAATAGGGCTATCTTCTTTATACCACCCCTACCTTGTCACGACACAACTGATTGGCTCAAACGCATTAAGAAGAAAATAAATTCCACAAATTAACTTTTAAGAAGGCACACCTGTTAATTGAAATGCATTCCAGGTGACTACCTCATGAAGCTGGTTGAGAGAATGCCAAGAGTGTGCAAAGCTGTCATCAAGTCAAATGCTGGCTACTTTGAAGAATCTCAGATCTCAAATATATTTTGATTTGTTTAACACTTTTTTGTTTACTACATGATTCCATATGTGTTATTTAATAGTTTTGATGTCTTCACTATTATTCTACAATGAAGAAAATAGTCAAACTAAAGAAAAACCCTTGAATGAGTAGGTGTCGATTAAGGCAGCCCCCCGCACCTCTCTGATTCAGAGGGGTTGGGTTAAATGCGGAAGACACATTTCAGTTGAAGGCATTCGGTTATACAACTGACTAATAATGGTGACTTTGAAATTTTTAGGGCATTTTCAAAATGTCAGCCATATTGACATGCACTACAAGACCCCCAGTGGAGTAGGTTGAAGTTTTGCCTAGCCACTGATCTAGAGTCAGTTTTGGGTTTCCTGAAGTCACTGGAATAAAGGACTTACTGTATGGTTGGTGGCCCTCAGTAGCAAAGTGTTTTGAGAAGGCCATGATAAGTCACTTTGCCACTACCAAAACATACAGTAAGAGATCAATGGAATGCAGACCGTGGGGGATACCACATAAATGATGTCATTGGCATTCATTCAAAAAAACTGATGTAATAAAGTGGATATTCATCCAATCTGTCATCATTTATGTGTTCTAATAGGCCCACAATGTGGTTACTAAAATCTGATTTGGATATGTTTATATCAGTTTTTGCTTCATAATATTTAAAAGTTTACCTTTTAGGGTTTATATATTTTTTTTATGTAACTTCTAATAACATTTCAGATAAGCTGCTAGCATATAGTCAGTTAGAAATCGGTTGTGGAAGTCCTTTTAAAGTGTAATGCCGTTGATTGGTTACGATGACATGAACATGTATTGGGGTTGACATCCATACAAACATTATACTCCCATGTTTACAGCAACATAGTGGGAAATACATATTTAAACAGTAGCCTAAATGTAGTCTTATTTTGATGGCCGGCAATAAGGAGATTCTGGATCTATCCCCAAGGGGGGACGCATGCTTGGCATTTCCATGGTTTTAGTACAATTCTTACCTGATCTAACAGTTTGCTTCCAATCTATGCTGTCAGGAGAGAAGCCCATGGGCATCTCTAGCTACTACGTAAGGGCTGGATTCAATCTGTATGGCGGAACTATTGCGTAAGATCTGTGTTAAAATGTAAAGATAATTTCTGATTGAGCTGATATATGCAGTGTTCGCCTTCATTGCAGTCTCCGTGACTGCGGGAACATTGCCTTCAATTTTCAATCACACTATAAAGCGGATATACAGCGCTACGGGTTGAATAGAGCCCTAAATCGTATCCATCTATGCCTAAAAGGCAAGAGAACAAACAGACTTCACAGCTCTATGCTATGCCGGGTTTCTGTTTGTTGATGTTGTTAAAAGAGTTTTAATATATTTTTCCTCTGTGAAGTGGTAAACACATGGTTCGCGTTTTAATAGATTTCACGCTTCTGTTTGAACTGTTTTTGACCTGATTGGATATTCTGTTTTGTGTCTGGAATGGAAGGGTATGGTTTTTATGTAGTCTGGACTTTTAAACAACCATGCCAATGTGAGTTTCAAGGGATGGGTTTTAATGAAGAAAAGAAATTGTGTGTTTTCTGTAAATTTGTGGTAGCTGCAGGTTATAAATTGTGTGGTTTTCTAGACCTGTTAAGAGTTTTGTATTAATAGGGTACAACACATCAGTACCTGTGTTAAGTTGTGGTTATGATTATGAGATAATGAGTGCTAAGGTAATTTAACCAATTATTACAACTGTGATACAGAGATATTAAATATGTATGGTAGAAATGGCCATGGATACATAGATATTAAATATGTATGGTAGAAATTGAATAATGGTTGATCCTTTCTGTTTGCTAAAAAGTATTCTCAGTGGTCAAAACTGTTTTAAATGATTACATTACAACCATATTACAACCATATTGTTGTAAAGTGGTTGAAATTATGTCATTACAATCATATTACAACCATGTTGTTGTAAACTGATTGAGATGATGTCATTACAACCATATTACAACCATGTCGTTGTAAACTGGTTGAAGTAATGTCATTACAACCATGTCGTTGTAAACTGGTTGAAGTGATGTCATTACAACCATGTCGTTGTAAACTGGTTAAAGTAATGTCATTACAACCATGTTGTTGTAAACTGGTTGAAGTGAAGTCATTACAACCAGCTTTGCCTGCTGGGATAAAATACCAATACACTCCATATAAATGTATCAGTGTTAATGCTTCACCTTACATGTCTGTTCCTGAGTTTTCTTGGGACTAGCTATTTCCCTAGGACTTTATTGGAACCCTAAATGTGAACTAAATTTTTCAAAATGGCCACCACAGACCTGGCACAGAAACTAGCTCAACATGGCCACACCGAGTTGAAAAGAGGAGAATACAAGACAGGGTTGGAGCTGAATAAATAAGAGTTGAAGTTGAACATGAACTGTAATCACCGTGGGTACACACTGGTTGAATCAACATTGTTTAACCAACATTAAATATATGTTGAATTGACTTCTGTGCCCACTGGGATTTGACTCTAAATGACTGCGGAAGGCGACCATACAAACACGGCAGCATTGTGTCAACCTTGAGACAACATAGCTGTGAAGTTCTCCCAATGCTGCCTGCAATGTTATAGTAAGGACAGATCTTTGACCTGCTAACTGATTCATGCTTTAGAACTACAGCTACAGTGTATGGGGAGGACAGTCATCACACTGACTCTCCGTCTATGAGCTATGAAGACACACCAGTTCACTGAGAGGCCTTGTAAGACTCACTCTTGGATATTACATTTGACATTTTAGTAGATCTTAAGATATCTAGGTGAGACAACAACACATCACGATCGTATCAAGTACATTTTCAATCAACAAAGTATTTACCACAAAATCAGTGCTAGTAGGAGAAGTCGGGGATGCCGTGAGGGTTATTTAAGATGCTCTTCAAAGAGGTAGGGTTTCAGACGTTTTCGGAAGATGGGCAGGGATTCCACTGTCCTGACTTTAAGGGCAAGCGTGTTCCACCATTGGGGTGCCAGGACAGAGAAGAGCTTTGACTGGGCTGAGTGGGAGCTGCCCTCTTGTAGGGGTGGGCCAGAAGACCAGAGGTGGCAGAAAGGAGTGCTCGGGTTGGGTTGTAAAAATCTATGTGCTAAAAGAAGTTAGCTCACATTAGCTAGTTGATCTGGACATTTCTGACAAGTTATAAATAGCTCTCTAAGGTCTGCAATGACTGACATGATGATGCCCTAGCCAATTTCGAAATTGCACCTTGTGCATTTTACTATGACAACTTTCAAGTTGAAAGTTGAATCTTAAGTCAACAATAGTTATACTAATGTCAACACAAGCTATAGCTTGGACTGAAGTGTGTGCATCATGTACACACATCTCATGCTCTGGAGAGGTTATGTATGACAATGATTCACCATGATGCTACATGCTGTTATGAGATGTTATGAGTAGGATAGAACACTGTGATGGAATGTTATGTGGGTGGATGTACTGTGGATGTACTGTATGTTTGTGAATATGAGAACTGCCATGGAGAGTGGGAGTGTAGCTGTAAGACTACTGTGTTCACAATTGTAAACACACCCAATGGTGATGATGATGATATATTTTATCTTTCAAATCTGAGATCTTAGTCTCTTGATGTCTTTGTTCCCTCGCCTTGTGGATCTTTTCCATTTTAATCATCTGCAAAAGATGGGTCACACACATCACACACACACAACTATTTGTGACAGCTCCACCTACAGTACGTCTCCAATGACACACAGACACACAGACACACACGCACACACACACACACACACGGATCCTTGATTCAGACAGGGGAGACAGACGCTAACACACAGCAGATGTAGAGGATGGGTTGGACAGATTGGATATATCACACCCATACTGTTATGAAACCATGGTGGGTATGCTTACAGTAAAGACCTCATAGCAATGGATGGTCTTTAATGCAGAAACTGATCTAGAAGGGCACACAAGTAGCAGAAGGGGGGGTCAATGTATATAGTCCAGGTGGCCATTTGATGAATTGTTCAGCAGTCTTATGGCTTGGGGTTAGGAGCTGTTGAGGAGCCTTTTGGACCTAGACTTGGCGCTCCGGTACCGCTTGCCATGCGGTAGCAGAGAGAACAGTCTATGACTTGGGTGACTGGAGTCTTTGACAATTTTTGAGGCCTTCCTCTGACACCGCCTAGTATATAGGTACATCATATGAATACTTCTGTAACATAGCGACAGAGAATATTGCAAATAAACTGGGTATGTTTTGTTATTGACAGTGACAGTTATGTTAGAAATTAGTTAGACGTCACATGTTCCATAAATATCTCTGTTATATATATATATATATACATTTATCTTAGAGGGTAGCTTACATCTTGTAGATCACAGGGAGTACATACCCTTTTCACAGTATAGGGTCAACCCGATCAATACTTGCTGGCACTGAGACTTTCTTTTCAAATGGTCCTTTTCAGCAAGGTTCCAGCAAAATGTATTTGCATAACCAAGCCAGCCAGCCAAGTACAGCTTGACTTGGCTCTGTAGTGTGAAAAGCCATACAGTGCAATAGCCTCTCTGTGATGTCTGTGTACAGGTGTTTCCAAGGCCACGCTCTGTGAGAGAAGCCTTTATTCTTTCTCGGTGTCTCTCTGAGACTGGGAATTCTAAAGAAGAGATCAGACAGCAAGGAGCTTCATTCCTGTCAGAGCACTCTCGAGTCACACACACACACATACATACACACACAGACACAGGAACACACATGCACACACAGGAGTAAATACAGAGAAACACATACACACTTTGCTGTCTCACTGCCATTGTATCTAAATTAATATTAAGATGTTACTGTTTTCTTGGCCTCCAGTGTGTGTGCGTGCATGCGTGCATACTTGCAAACGTGCATACGTATGTGTGTTTACTGCTGCCAAAGCAGTGTATGTTGGTTTGTGTGTGTGTGTGTGTGTGTGTGTGTGTGTGTGTGTGTGTGTGTGTGTGTGTGTGTGTGTGTGTGTGTGTGTGTGTGTGTGTGTGTGTGTGTGTGTGTGTGTGTGTGTGTGTGTGAGAACACAAGAGTGTGAGAGTATAGGGAAGTTTAGGGAAAAAACATTTGAAAAGGAAGAAACATTCAAATGTAAAAACCATCGGCAATTGGTTCTGATCATGTAATAGGCTTCAAAGATATGCTTTTTACCAAAGTTTCCAAAGTAACATGAAAAGTAACAAGACAGGAGAGGAGTAAGCTGCAGTTCAGGGCTGCTGAGTAGAGAGGAAGAACTGAGGAGAGGGGGAGGGCTACACACATACACACACAAACACACACACATACACACACACTATTTAAAATGCACCAGTTGGGATATAACTTATAACTTAAATATAAAAGCGAGACATAACATTTACTGTTTTGCCCAAGATGAATCCTTAACTTTATACTTGGATTTTATGAAAGTGTTTAAAAAAAATGCCTATATAAAGGGCTCTATTCAATCTGTATCGATAAAGCGTTACAGACTGCGCGATAGAAGTGTAAAGGTTGTTTCTGATTGAGCCGACATATGCAGCGTTTACCGTGAATGCAGTCTCCGCTAACGCGGGATCATTGTCTTTACATTTCTATCACGCTGTAATGCTGAACTTCCGTGATACGGTTTGAATAAAGCCCAAAGTGTCCTTCTTCAATTCATCTTACATTAAGTGGTATCAAAATATAAAATTAAGAAGGCAAAGTCTGAAGTCTATACATGTCCTCACCCAAACCATCCATCATTCCCTAATATTAAAACATGATTTAGAGGAAGAGAGAGACAGAGAGAACATTTAGTATCAATGTTTTTTCCTGCTATTCTAACGTTAGCTACAGGAGATGACAAAAGGGCCTAATATAAATAAGGAATAAGAGGCAGAATGATGTCATTTCCCAACTCTAACTCAACCTCTCTCTGATGAGTTAGTGGGTGTGAGAGAAGGGCTCCTCTTCATTACCTACTGTCTGAACTCATACTGTTATACCCCATCTATATTCATGAGGAGTCTTAGTGCCTACACAGAGAGAGGAAGAAAGGGAGAGAGGAGGAGAGGGGGGGCAGATGAGGAGAGAGTGAGAAGGTCACAGACAGATAGAAAGGGGAGAGAGGGACATATACAGACAAGGAATGAGAGAGATAGAAAGACTTAGAGAGAAAAGGGAGTGGGGGAAGAGAGGAAGAGAGAGGCATGGGCAGAGAGACGGAGAGGGAGAGAGAGAGAGAGAGAGAGAGACAGAGAGAGAGAGAGAGAACGAGGCAGGCAGAGAAGGATGAGGCAAGGAGAGAGAGTGCGAGAGTGTTGTGTGTTTCTAGGTGGATTGCAGCCAAGGTAATCTGAATAATGTAACTCAAGGACACTTCATTGCCTGAGGCTCAGAACTCTACCTCTCTGATGGCACTATACTGGTTTATCTATTTAACCTCTATCAAGCCCGCTTTATCTCTGTGAAATGAATTTCCTTTCATTTTAACGAAGAGGGTGGCCAGCAGAAATAGGTGGGATAGGCTGAGGGAAACAGAAGGTTGGGATGTGGAACTGGAGACAAGTGGGAGTGAAGTTGCTGGGCGGGGGATAGAATGACGGTACATTGTTGTTTTCTGTTGTTGTTTGTTGTCTCTTTTCTCTTGTTTTCTTTTTGTTGGTTGTTCGCACATTGGGTGGGTGGTGATTTTAGTTGGGTTGAAGTGGGCAGTGGCTTGGGGGGGTGGAGAAGGGGTGTTTGGGGGTGGGGAGTGGAGGGGAAGGTTTTGCGGGAAGGACTGTGGGGGCCTTGGATGGTTGAGGGGCAGCTCTCGTATGGGAACTGTGGTGGGATCTTGTAAGGTTGATGGCCTGGTGTTTGGGAGCTTGGGCTGGTGGCCGAGAGGCCGCTGGTTCGGGTCTCTGATTTGACTGGGTGGGGGATCTGTCCTTGTGCACTGGTTGCTCCTGTGGGTCACTCTGGATGGGAGTGTCTGCTGGATGACTGAATGTAATGTAAATGATGAGCGGCATCACTGCAGGTAGATTTTATGTTTTAAAAAATAATAATAAAAAAATATGCATGTACAGTTGAAGTCGGATGTTTACATACACCATACACTCACTTTTTCACAATATCTGACATTTAATCCTAGTAAGAATTCCCTGTCTTAGGTCAGTTAGGATCACCACTTTATTTTAAGAATGTGAAATGGCAGAATAATAGTAGAGAGAATGATTTATTTCAGCACATATTTTATTTCAGCACATAACCCAGTGGGTCAGAAGTTTACATACACTCAATTAGTATTTGGTAGCATTGCCTTTAAATTGTTTAACTTGGGTCAAACTTTTCGGGTAGCCTTCCACAAGCTTCACACAATAAGTTGTGTGAATTTTGTCCCATGTTCTAAAGGATTGAGGTCAGGGCTTTGAGATGGCCACTCCAATACTTTGACTTTGTTGTCCTTAAGCCATTTTGCCACAACTTTGTAAGTATGCTTGGGGACATTGTCCATTTGGAGACCCATTTGTGACCAAGCTTTAAAACTACTTAGGGAGCAGTGGGGCGCTAGCGCTAGCGCCCCACTCCCGACACTACCCGGTGAAATGTATAGCGCCAAATTCAAAATTCAAAAGTTGAATTATTAAACATTCATCAATATACAAATGTTGCATAGTCATCAAAAGCTCTGATTCTTGGCAATATCACAGCGTTGTCAGATTTCAAAAAGGCTTTACGGCGAAAGCACAACATTTGATTGTTTGAGGATAGCCCCTCTCATATTTGATTCATTAGCATAAATTCATAACCAACGCTGGTCTCACAATACGCATAAAATCGCTAATATAAAATCCCTTACCTTTCGAAGAACTTCTGCTGAGGGCTTCCCAAGTGTCCAACGAAGACAATCCATGCTTCTTTTGTTAGAAAAAATAATTTATTATATCCATAAATCTCTGTTTGGTTGGCGCGTTATGTTAATAAAATCCACCGTCGAGTCGCCCATAGAACCGTGAAGAGAACGCGTTCAAATGATACCTATCATATTTCTCCAAACAAATCAAACATAATTTTTTATGTTTCCTTAGGTATCATTTTATGTATATTTACTATAATATTTCAACCGGATTGTAGCCTGACTGATAAGAAAGGAAAATAAAGTGAGGCACGCTCTCGTTCTCGTGACCTTCAGTAAATCTTCTTCTATATACGATTCTCTTTAGCCCTATTGTTTTGAAACCTTGTCTAATGACTGTTGACATCCTGTGGAAGCCATAGGTACTGCAGTCTCAGTCCTACATAACAGAGAAATGAATAGCCACAATGGAGAAAAAGGTTATTTACAAAAAAAAAAGCAAATCCGTATGGATATTCCTTGGGTTTTTGCCTGCTATACCACTTCTGTTATTCTCACGTCCATTATTTTAACACTTTTAGAAACCTCAGAGTGTTTCCTATCCAATAGTACGAATTACAGTGAGGGAAAAAAGTATTTGATCCCCTGCTGATTTTGTATGTTTGCCCACTGACAAATAAATGATCAGTCTGTAATTTTAATGGTAGGTTTATTTGAACAGTGAGAGACAGAATAACAACAAAAAATTCCAGAAAAACGCATGTGAAAAATATTATAAAATGATTTGCATTTTAATGAGGGAAATAAGTATTTGACCCCCTCTCAATCAGAAAGATTTCTGGCTCCCAGGTGTCTTTTATACAGGTAACGAGCTGCACACTCTTAAAGGGAGTGCTCCTAATCTCAGCTTGTTACCTGTATAAAAGACACCTGTCCACAGAAGCAATCAATCAATCAGATTCCAAACTCTCCACCATGGCCAAGACCAAAGAGCTCTCCAAGGATGTCAGGGACAAGATTGTAGACCTACACAAGGCTGGAATGGGTTACAAGACCATCGCCAAGCAGCTTGATGAGAAGGTGACAGCAGTTGGTGCGATTATTCGCAAATGGAAGAAACACAAAAGAACTGTCAATCTCCCTCGGCCTGGGGCTCCATGCAAGATCTCACCTCGTGGAGTTGCAATGATCATGAGAACGGTGAGGAATCAGCCCAGAACTACACAGGAGGATCTTGTCAATGATCTCAAGGCAGCTGGGACCATAGTCACCAAGAAAACAATTGGTAACACACTACGCCGTGAAGGACTGAAATCCTGCAGAAAGCACATATACATGCCCGTCTGAAGTTTGCCAATTAACATCTGAATGATTCAGAGGACATCTGGGTGAAAGTGTTGTGGTCAGATGAGACCAAAATGGAGCTCTTTGACATCAACTCAACTCGCCGTGTTTGGAGGAGGAGGAATGCTGCCTATGACCCCAAGAACAACATCCCCACCGTCAAACACGGAGGTGGAAACATTATGCTTTGGGGGTGTTTTTCTGCTAAGGGGACAGGACAACTTCACCGCATCAAAGGGACGATGGACGGGGCCATGCACCGTCAAATCTTGGGTGAGAACCTCCTTCCCTCAGCCAGGGCATTGAAAATGGGTCGTGGATGGGTATTCCAGCATGACAATGACCCAAAACACACGGCCAAGGCAACAAAGGAGTGGCTCAAGAAGAAGCACATTAAGGTCCTGGAGTGGCCTAGCCAGTCACCAGACCTTAATCCCATAGAAAATCTGTGGAGGGGAGTTGAAGGTTCGAGTTGCCAAACGTCAGCCTCGAAACCTTAATGACTTGGAGAAGATCTGCAAAGAAGAGTGGGACAAAATCCCTCCTGAGATGTGTGCTAACCTGGTGACCAACTGCAAGAAACGTCTGACCTCTGTGATTGCCAACAAGGGTTTTGCCACCAAGTACTAAGTCATGTTTGGCAGAGGGGTCAAATACTTATTTCCCTCATTAAAATGCTAATCAATTTATAACATTTTTCACATGCGTTTTTCTGGATTTTTTTGTTGTTATTCTGTCTCTCACTGTTCAAATAAACCTACCATTAAAATTATAGACTGATCATTTCTTTGTCAGTGGGCAAACGTACAAAATCAGCAGGGGATCAAATACTTTTTTCCCTCACTGTATGTGCATATCCTATTTTCTGGGCCTGAATGGCAGGCATTTTACTTTGGGCATGCCAGACTCTCCAAAACCGTCTCCTCGGCAGCCGCTCCCTAAGAAGTTAACTTCCTGACTGATGTCTTGAGATTTTGCTTCAATATATCCACATAATTTTCCATCCTCAAGATGCCATCTACTTTGTGAAGTGCAACAGTCCCTCCTGCAGCAAAGCACCCCCACAACATGATACTGCCACCCCCGTGCTTCACGGTTGGGATGATGTTCTTCGGCTTGCAAGCCTCCCCCCTTTTTCCTCCAAACATAACGATGGCCGTTACGGACAAACAGTTCTATTTTTGTTTCATCAGACCAGAGGACATTTCTCCAAAAAGTATGATCTTTGTCCCCATGTGCAGTTGCAAACCGTAGTCTGTCTTTTTTATGGCGGTTTTGGAGCAGTGGCTTCTTCCTTGCTGAGTGGCCTTTCAGGTTATGTCGATATAGGACTCATTTTACTGTGGATATAGATTCTTCTGTATCTGTTTCCTCCAGCATCTTCACAAGGTCCTTTGATGTTGATTTGCACCTTTCGCACCAAAGTACGTTCATCTCTAGGAGACAGAACGCGTCTCCTTCCTGAGCGGTATGACGGCTCCTTGGTCCCATGGTGTTTATACTTGCGTACTATTGTTTTTACAGATGAACGTGGTACCTTCAGGCGTTTGGAAATTGCTCCCAAGGATGAACCAGACTTGTGGAGGTATACAATTGTTTTTCTGAGGTCTTGGCTGATTTCTTTAGATTTTTCCATGATGTCAAGCAAAGAGGCACTGAGTTTGAAGGTAGGCCTTGAAATACATCCACAGGTACACCTCCAATTGACTCAAATTATGTCAATTAACCTATCAGAAGCTTCTAAAGCCATGACATCATTTTCTGGAATTTTCCAAGCTGGTTAAAGGCATAATCAACTTATGCCTTTAAAAAAAAGGAAAAAAAGTTACTGCAAACAACACTTTATCCCCTCAGACATCATTGCACATGTGATAGAACAGCAGCATATGTACTGCAATTTTTTACCACACTGCTCAAATCCATTTGGACGGTCCTCACCTCTGGTTAGACCAGAAAACAAAAACAATAACAAATGCTCCTGGGGCGAGCAGTGGCGCTGTTTCACCTTTCGGGGATCCCAGCATTAATGGTATCATAATATTTTATACAACGGGAAACTGCATTTTTTTTTTATATGATGTCTGTATGTCATGAAACAACGTCACCGTGAATGAAATTTACTGAATGTTACGAAGAAGACAATTGACATTTGTGACCCCATTCAGGAAACTAGGCATATGTCGCAAGTCATGACTTCATAGGAGAGCCGTTTGAACATAAAAAAATAATTCATTTTTCAAAATATGTTTTTTGTCAGAAATGCCTTCTCAAACATGTGTACTTTCATGTGCCTTAATATCAAACAAAATGTTATGCCATCTGTAAATACGAATAAAGTTGTTAAATTGCAGTGTATGATATACCATTACCTCTACTTTTATCCAATGTAAAAAAAAACGATTTCAAATTTTGCTACATAAGACCGAATCCAGGTGGTGAGTCACATTTACCATGACAGAAATATGTTTTTGTCTATTGAGGGAATTTAAGTGCCAATGGCTACACTAAAGTACTTGTCAAGGTACTGTAGCTTGACCTATGCTTTGATTCTGAGATGAGCAAGAGGGATATAATGTAGTATTAGGGAATGAAGTGCCGTACTAAATAACTGGTCAATGTAGCTTGACCTTTGCTTTGATTATAAGATGAGAACAGGGAAAAGGCTATACACAAGTTATGTTCTGGATCAATTTGACCCAGTAGAGTAGGTATAGTAAACACAGAAAGATCAGTACTGTAAGTACAACAAGTTTCCCCTTATCTAAATGTTGCTGAGAATGTCCTCTTTCAGACACCCTTTTCCCTGGGTTGATAAACCCAACCGTTCAAAAGTTAGAACCAAAGGTTGGATGCATGTAAAATAGTCTTAAATCCATCAGATCGTCAGTGATCCCACGTCGTCATTCATGATTTGTCAAAACTCAGTTTTATCTCAACTTCAGTGTTGCTCAACCTCTGAGCGTCATAGGGAAATCATACGTATACGTACTTCGTGATTGTCTTTAGACCATGCCACATAGGTCTCGTTTTGAGCTGTTGATATGTGACTCCACTTTTTCTCTATACTGACATTTTGCTTGTTTGATTGCCTTACGGAGGGAATAACTACACTGTCTGTATTCGGTCATGTCTCCAGTCACCTTGCCATGATTAAATGCCGTGGTACGTGCTTTCAGTTTTGCTCGAATGCTGCCATCAATCCACGGTTTCTGGTTAGGGAAGGTTTTAATAGTCACAGTGGGTACAACATCTCCTATCACCTCCTTTTAAACTCGCTCACTGAGTCAGCGTATACGTCAATGTTATTGTCTGAGGCTACCGGGAAGATATCCCAGTCCACGTGATCGAAACAATCTTGAAGCGTGGAATCTTATTGGTCAGACCAGCGTTGGATAGACCTAAGCACGGGCGCTTATAGTAGAAAACACAACAGATATACACGGCTGTGACGATAACCGAGGAGAGTTCTCTTGGGAGATAATACCGTCTGCATTTGATTGTGAGGAATTCTAGGTTAGGTGAACAAAAAGACCTGAGTTTGTGTATGTTGTTACAATTACACCATGAGTGGTTAATCATGAAACATACACCCCCGCCCTTCTTCTTACCAGAGAGATGTTTGTTTCCTGTCGGCGCGATGCACTGATAATCCTGTTGGCTGTACGGACTCCGACAGCATGTCCCCAGCTAGCCAAAAACATACTCTGTTTCAGCATGACAATTCAGCATGACAATGCCCCCGTGCACAAAGCAAGGTCTATACAGAAATGGTTTGTCAAGATTGGTGTGAAAGAACTTGACTGGCCTGCTCAGAGCCCTGACCTCAAACCCATCAAACACTTTTGGGATGAATTGGAATGCAGACTGCAGACCAGGCCGAATCGCCCAACATCAGCACCCAACCTCATTAATGCTCTTATGGCTGAACGGAAGCAAGTCCCCGCAGCAATGTTGGAAAAGCGGAAAGCCTTCCCAGAAGAGTAGAGGCTGTTATAGCAGCAAATGAGGAACCAACTCCATATTATTGTCCATGATTTTGAAATTAGATGTTCGACGAGCAGGTGTCCACATACTTTTGGTCATGTAGTGTATGCTGTATATATATATTATATTTTACAAGTTTGAGACCCATACCTAGCTCTGTTCGGGGCAAAATTGACCCAAAACATAAGGGAATGGTTAAACATTTTTCTCGATAAGGGACTCAAAATCTAATCCACTTACTTGATCAGTCCCATATCCCCTGGTTCGGATCAACTGATGAATACTTAGGAAAAAAGCTTTCAGGGGAGCAGTGACCTCGACCTTCAACATGTCTTTGATTGATGGAATTGTCATTCCATTTGATAATCATATACTGAATGGCTGCATCAGACATTTTATATTCAATGTGGTAGTGTACAAGTACCGTAGCAGTTTAGAACACACACACATACAGACACTCGGACACACACACACAAACACACACATGAGTTATAGCAGATGACAAGGGCAGAGCTTCACCCTGAACCTTGTAGCCTTAAGCCACCCAGCTACCAAGCAAAGGGCTGCTGTGGAGAGTACTCTGTCTGTCTCTCTCTCTCTCTCTCTCTCTCTCTCTCTCTCTCTCTCTCTCTCTCTCTCTCTCTCTCTCTCTCTCTCTCTCTCTCTCTCTCTCTCTCTCTCTCTCTCTCACACACACACACACACACACACACTGCTCCAGGACACACACACACACTGCTCCAGGACACACACACACACATACACTTGAACGTGTCACTACTGAAAACTCATAAATGGCTGTTCTAAATTTTTTCTCGAGTGAAAAAGTTTGCCCACCCCTGCTATAGAGATGCAGCTCTTGTCTTATTTAATTGATTCAGGAGGGCACAAACAAGCCCATGCGCACACACAAGCACGCATGCACACACACACTATTAGTACATGTGTCTACAAAGGGACTAGCTGTGAGGCATCTGCTATTGTTAGATCCCAGACTGACCTTGAGTCTGGCAGAGGCTAACTGTTTTGTTTTGGGCCAAGCTAGCTGGAACAAGTCACACAGCAAATGTGGATCATAAACCATGAACTGCTGCTATTATTCATTTAATCCAAGATCTGCGTCTTTAAAGTGACTGTCCAGTTAAAATCTCATTTATAAAAAGCAATACTCTGTTATTTCATATCCAAATAATGTTGTATACTCGTATTTGTGGCCAAAGTATACATTTGAGAAGAAAAGAAATACGTAGTAAACCCCACCTCAAACTTGTATCAAACCATACCGTTTAAAAATGTTTTGGTATTTCCTCTTAGAGGATGAGCTGGCCAATCAGCAGTCTACTCGCACAAATATTTTTAACGACCAGTATACGCCCACACAATTCTGTTGTTGGGGTACGCGCACACCATTCGAACAAAGAAAAGCTGCTTTTTAACATATTAATTACACTTTTTTGGAATGAAAACTATTTCACTAATATTGTAATTAATTATAGTTTGTATGTAATAGAAATCTGAAAACACTGGACAGTTACTTTAACCACTTACTCTAAACTTAATGATTACAAAGAGCAGCCATGCCAACTACATGAGATCAGTGATGGTAGTGTAACTGGTGTGAAATGGGTAGCTAGTTAGCAGGGTGCGCACTAATAGCATTTCAATCAGTGATGTCACTCGCTCTCAGATTTTGAAGTAGTTGTTTACCTTGCACTGCAAGTGCTGTGGCTTTTGTGGAGCGACGATGTAACGATGCTTCAAGGGTGACTGTTGTCGATGTGTGCAGAGGGTCCCTGGTTCAAGCTCAAACACAACATTCTATCCTTAGCAGGAACATATGTGATTCAAACACACATTTTCTACTGTTAGCAAAAGTAGTTATGACATGTACAGTACCAGTCAAAATATTGGACATACCTACTCATTCAAGGGTTTTTCTTCATTTTTACAATTTTTTACATTATAGAATAATAGTGAAGACATAAAAACTATGAAATAATACATATGGAATCATGTAGTAAACAAAAAAGTGTTAAACAAATCAAAATATATTTTATATTTGAGATTCTTCAAAGTAGCCACCCACCCAGCTTTGCACACTCTTGCCATTCTCCCAACCAGCTTCATGAGGTAGTCACCTGGAATGTATTTCAATTAACAGGTGTGCCTTCTTAAAAGTAAATTGGTGGAATTTCTTTCCACAACACAGCCAATCAATTGTGTTGTGACAAGGTAGGGTTGGTATACAGAAGATAGCCCTATTTGTTAAAAGACCAAGTCCATAATATGGCAAAAACAACTCAAATAAGCAAAGAGAAATGACAGTCCATCATTACTTTAAGACATGAAGGTCAGTCAATACTGAACATTTCAAGAGCTTTAAAAGTTTATTCAAATGCAGTTGCAAAAACCATCAAGAGCTATGATGAAACTGGCACTCATGAGGACTGGCACAGAAAAGGAAGACCCAGAGTAACCTCTGCTGCAGAGGATAAGTTCATTAGAGTTCCCAGCCTCAGAAATTGCAGCCCAAATAAATGCTTCACAAGAGTTCAAATAACAGACATACAGTGAGGGAAAAAAGTATTTGATCCCCTGCTGATTTTGTACGTTTGCCCACTGACAAAGAAATGATCAGTCTATAATTTTAATGGTAGGTTTGAACAGTGAGAGACAGAATAACAACAAAAAAATCCAGAAAAACGCATGTGAAAAATGTTATAAATTGATTTGCATTTTAATGAGGGAAATAAGTATTTGACCCCCTCTCAATCAAAACGATTTCTGGCTCCAAGGTGTCTTTTATACAGGTAATGAGCTGAGATTAGGAGCACACTCTTAAAGGGAGTGCTCCTATTCTCAGCTTGTTACCTGTATAAAAGACACCTGTCCACAGAAGCAATCAATAAATCAGATTCCAAACTCTCCACCATGGCCAAGACCAAAGAGCTCTCCAAGGATGTCAGGGACAAGATTGTAGACCTACACAAGGCTGGAATGGGCTACAAGACCATCGCCAAGCAGCTTGGTGAGAAGATGACAACCGTTGGTGCGATTATTCGCAAATGGAAGAAACACAAAAGAACTGTCAATCTCCCTCGGCCTGGGGCTCCATGCAAGATCCCACCTTGTGGAGTTGCAATGATCATGAGAACGGTGAGGAATCAGCCCAGAACTACACAGGAGGATCTTGTCAATGATCTCAAGGCAGCTGGGACCATAGTCACCAAGAAAACAATTGGTAACACACTATGCCGTGAAGGACTGAAATCCTGCAGCGCCCGCAAGGTCCCCCTGCTCAAGAAAGCACATATACATGTCCGTCTGAAGTTTGCCAATGAACATCTGAATGATTCAGAGGACAACTTGTTGAAAGTGTTGTGGTCAGATGAGACCAAAATGGAGCTCTTTGACATCAACTCAACTCGCCGTGTTTGGAGGAGGAGGAATGCTGCCTATGACCCCAAGAACAACATCCCCACCGTCAAACACGGAGGTGGAAACATTATGCTTTGGGGGTGTTTTTCTGCTAAGGGGACAGGACAACTTCACCGCATCAAAGGGACGATGGACGGGGCCATGCACCGTCAAATCTTGGGTGAGAACCTCCTTCCCTCAGCCAGGGCATTGAAAATGGGTCGTGGATGGGTATTCCAGCATGACAATGACCCAAAACACACGGCCAAGGCAACAAAGGAGTGGCTCAAGAAGAAGCACATTAAGGTCCTGGAGTGGCCTAGCCAGTCACCAGACCTTAATCCCATAGAAAATCTGTGGAGGGAGTTGAAGGTTCAAGTTGCCAAACGTCAGCCTCGAAACCTTAATGACTTGGAGAAGATCTGCAAAGAGGAGTGGGACAAAATCCCTCCTGAGATGTGTGCTAACCTGGTGACCAACTGCAAGAAACGTCTGACCTCTGTGATTGCCAACAAGGGTTTTGCCACCAAGTACTAAGTCATGTTTGGCAGAGGGGTCAAATACTTATTTCCCTCATTAAAATGCTAATCAATTTATAACATTTTTCACATGCGTTTTTCTGGATTTTTTTGTTGTTATTCTGTCTCTCACTGTTCAAATAAACCTACCATTAAAATTATAGACTGATCATTTCTTTGTCAGTGGGCAAACGTACAAAATCAGCAGGGGATCAAATACTTTTTTCCCTCACTGTATCTCAACATCAACTTTTCAGAGGAGACTGCGTGAATCAGGCCTTCATGGTCAGATTTCTGCAAAGAAAGAACTACTAAAGGATACCAATTAGAAATAGAGACTTGCTTGGGCCAAGAAACACCAGCAATGGACATTAGACTGGTGGAAATCTGTCCTTTGGTCAGATGAGTCCAAATTTTAGATTTGTGGTTCCAACCGCCGTGTCTTTGTGAGATGCAGAGTAGGTGAATGGATTATCTCTGCATGTGTGGTTCCCACTGTGAAGCATGGAGGAGGAGGTGTGATGGTGTGGGGTTCTTTGCTGGTGACACTGTTAGTGATTTATTTAGAATTCAAAGCACACTTAACCAGCATGGCTACCACAGCATTCTGCAGCGATACGCCATCCCATCTAGTTTGTGCTTAGTGGGACTATCATTTGTTTTTAAACAGGACAATGACTCAACACACCTCCAGGCTGTGTAAGGGCTATTTGACCAAGAAGGAAAGTGATGGAGTGCTGCATCATATGACCTGGCCCCCACGGTCACCCGACCTCAACCCAATTGAAATGGTTTGGGATGAGTTGGACCGCAGACTGAAGGAAATGCAGCCAACAAGTGCTCAGCATATTTGGGAACGCCTTCAAGACTGTTGGAAAAGCATTCCAGGTGAAGCTGGTTGAGAGGATGCCAAGATTATGCAAAGCTATCATCAAGGAAAATGGGTGCTACTTTGATGAATATCAAATATGTTTTGATATGTTGGGCTTAAAGATGGGCTTAAACAGCGGGCTACGGCTCTGAGGAACGTGGGTTTAATCTCAGTGCTAGGCACTTGCTTTTTAATTGTTGTTTTTCTGTTTTAACCCTATCCCAAACCTTAACCATGACCTTATTCACTCATAATTCATACCTAAATTTAATAATTTCATATCAGCCACATACAGTGAGGGAAAAAAGTATTTGATCCCCTGCTGATTTTGTACGTTTGTCCACTGACAAAGAAATGATCAGTCTATCATTTTAATGGTATGTTCATTTGAACAGTGAGAGACAGAATAACAACAAAAACATCCAGAAAAACGCATGTGAAAAATGTTATAAATTGATTAGCATGAGGGAAATAAGTATTTGACCCCCTCTCAATCAGAAAGATTTCTGGCTCCCAGGTGTCTTTTATATAGGTAACAAGCTGAGATTAGGAGCACACTCTTAAAGGGCTCAAGAAGAAGCACATTAAGGTCCTGGAGTGGCCTAGCCAGTCTCCAGACCTTAATCCCATAGAAAATCTGTGGAGGGAGCTGAAGGTTTGAGTTGCCAAATGTCAGCCTCTAAAACTTAATGACTTGGAGAAGATCTGCAAAGAGGAGTGGGACAAAATCCCTCTCTGTGATTGCCAACAAGGGTTTTGCCACCAAGTACTAAGTCATGTTTTGCAGAGGGGTCAAATACTTATTTCCCTCATTAAAATGCAAATCAATTTACAACATTTTTCACATGCATTTTTCTGGATTTTTTTTGTGTTATTCTGTCTCTCACTGTTCAAATAAACCTACCATTACAATTATAGACTGATCATTTCTTTGTCAGTGGGAAAACGTACAAAATCAGCAGGGGATCAAATACGTTTTTCCCTCACTGTACAAACAGCATGAACACTTTGCTTGTAGTATAGTTCCTTCTCGTACTCTTCTCCTCTCACCTTTTCCATTCGCTTGTGGTTCAGTGCAAAACAGAATAGCTGTCTGTGACCAGGCCAATAAACCTTTCCAAGCCAAACCTTCATACCATAACCGTTAACTGCTACACACAGCCTACATCGTTGTCACCATATTAGCTAACTTCATAATCAACATAGCTACTAGAACTAACATGTTAGGAAACCCACTACAATCATGCAGTAAAGTGTACAGCAAGCAGTTACACTGGTGGGCCCTGGTGGCAAGAAATTAATAAAACCAGTGTTGGATAGCCTTAGTCAGCTAGCTAACATAGCATCCCTCTCTGTTTGAGACTGTTGTTTGAGTAGGCTAAACTAGCTAGCTGCATTAGCTAGCTAAGTAAGTGAAAGTGAAAAAAAATCACTCACTCTCTCTCTCTTGCTTCTCCTTCATTTTTGAAGAAATTAATTTGCTCAAAACTGTTCAACTATTCTCTACTTCTTTCTTTGAGTCAACTAGTCACCACATTTTCTGCACTGTAGTGCTAGTTTGCTGTAGTTTATTCTTTCAGTACTAGATTCATTCTCTTTTTTTATTTATTTTCATTTATTTCACCTTTATTTAACCAGGTAGGCTAGTTGAGAACAAGTTCTCATTTACAACTGCGACCTGGCCAAGATAAAGCACAGCAGTTCGACACATACAACAAAGAGTTACACATGGAATAAACAAACATACAGTCAATAATAATACAGTAGAAAAAGGAAAAAAATAAGTTTATATACAGTGAGTGCAAATGAGGTAAGATAAGGGAGGTAGGGCAATAAATAGGCCATGGTGGCGAGGTAATTACAATATAGCAATTAAACACTGGAATGGTAGATGTGCAGACGTTGAATGTGCAAGTAGAGATACTGGGGTGCAAAGGAGCAAGATAAATAAATAAATACAGTATGGGGATGAGGTAGTAGGATGGGCTGTTTACAGATGGGCTATGTGCAGGTGCATTGATCTGTGAGCTGCACTTACAGCTGGTGCTTAAAGCTAGTGAGGGAAATATGAGTCTCCAGCTTCAGTGATTTTTGTAGTTCGTTCCAGTCATTGGCAGCAGAGAACTGGAAGGAAAGGTGGCCAAACGAGGAATTGGCTTTGGGGGTGACCAGTGACATATACCTGCTGGAGCGCGTGCTACGGGTGGGTGCTGCTATGGTGACCAGTGAGCTGAGATAAGGCGGGGCTTTACCTAGCAAAGACGTGTAGATGACCTGAAGCCAGTGGGTAAGGCGACGAGTATGAAGCGAGGGCCAGCCAACGAGAGCGTACAGGTCGCATTGGTGGGTAGTATATGGGGCTTTGGTGACAAAACGGATGGCACTGTGATAGACTGCATACAATTTGTTGAGTAGAGTGTTGGAGGCTATTTTATAAATGACATTGCCGAAGTCGAGGATCGGTAGGATGGTCAGTTTTACGAGGGTATGTTAGGCAGCATGCGTGAAGGATGCTTTGTTTTTGCGAAATAGGAAGCCGATTCTAGATTTAATTTTGGATTGGAGATGCTTAATGTGAGTCTGGAAGGAGAGTTTACAGTCTAACCAGACTTCTAGGTATTTGTAGTTTTCCACATATTCTAAGTCAGAACCGTCCAGAGTAGTGATGCTGGACGGGCGGGCAGGTGCGGGCAGTGATTGGTTGAACAGCATGCATTTAGTTTTACTTGCATTTAAGAGCAGTTGGAGGCCACGGAAGGAGAGTTGTATGGCATTGAAGCTCCTCTGGAGGTTTGTTAACACAGTGTCCAAAGAAGGGCCAGAAGTATACAGAATGGTGTCGTCGGCGTAGATGTGGATCAGAGAATCACCAGCAGCAAGAGCGACATCATTGATGTATACAGAGAAGAGAGTCGGCACAAGAATTGAACCCTGTGGCACCCCCATAGAGACTGGCAGAGGTCCGGTCAACAGGCCCTCCGATTTGACACATTGAACTCTATCAGAGAAGTAGTTGGTGAACCAGGCGAGGCAATCATTTGAGAAACCAAGGCTGTTGAGTCTGCCAATAGGAATGTGGTGATTGACAGAGTCGAAAGCCTTGGCCTGGTCAATGAATACGGCTGCACAGTAATGTCTCTTATCGATAGCGGTTATGATATCGTTTAGGACCTTGAGTGTGGCTGAGGTGCACCCATGACCAGCTCTGAAACCAGATTGCATCGCGGAGAAGGTACGGTGGGATTCGAAATGGTCGGTAATCTGTTTGTTAACTTGGCTTTCGAAGACCTTTGAAAGGCCGGGTAGGATACGGGTCTGTAGCAGTTTGGGTCTAGAGTGTCACCCCCTTTGAAGAGGGGGATGACCGCTGCAGATTTCCAATCTTTGGGAATCTCAGACGATACGAAAGAGAGGTTGAACAGGCTAGTTATAGTGGTTGCAACAATTTCGACAGATAATTCTAGAAAGAGAGGGGCCAGATTGTCTAGCCCGGCTGATTTGTAGGGGTTCTCTGATCCTTTGTTTGGGTGGACAACATGTCAGTTAATGCTGCAAGAGCTCTGATAGGTTGTAGGACGTCCTCCGGAAGTCGTCATAATTACTGTGTGAGTCTGTGGAATGGGAGAACCATGAGCCTCCTAGGTTTTGTAATGAAGTCAAAGTACCCAGAAGAGAAGGGAAACTAGCTGTCCTCCGGCTACATGTTGCTACCACAGAGAGTGCTATTGAGGATACTGTAGAATTTCATTACAAAACAGTGTGTTTTAATAAATGATTTGGTGACGTGAATATATTTAGTATAGTTTTATCTAAAAACATTTCACTTTTAACATTTTTCTCAAATTCACTGAGCGGATGGTCCTCCCCTTCCTCCTCTGAGGAGCCTCCACTGCACTCCATAATCTACAGACGGCACCACAGACGACCCCACAATGCCAAACAATAAAAAACATATATATTTTTGGTGTTCTTTTCTGAAGCTTTATTTTAAACACAGGTCTGACGCACACACAAACACACTCAGATGCCATACCATATGTGTTTGTGCCTGCATGTGTGTGTGTGTGGGTGTGGGTGTGTGTGTGTGTGTGTGTGTGTGTGTGTGTTTGGGAGATACAGCAAGATACAGTAAAGTACACACAGTGCATATCCTCTGAAATATTCATTAGAAGAGGCACGCTCTATAAAAAAAATATTTCACCATCTGGAAAGTTTCAGATTAAATCTGTTTATGTTTGTTCAATGAACAGCTAATATGCATTCTGACAACAAAACTTGCATATATTTCTTTTCTCACTTAACCCTTGTGTGTTGTTCGGGTCTGCGGGACCCTTTTCAATGTTAACTAAAAGAAAAATTACACAATTCATTATTTTTTCAACCTGAGACTCATTGGCCTTGGCTCATTTTATGTAAAATAACACATTTTCATTGAGTGCACACTGTGCAACCCCCTACACATTTATATTACATATGTGGTGTTCGGGTCCACTGGATCCGAACACCACAAGGGTAATAAAAGTGTGGATAAGTGTGTGTATCTGAAAACAAGTAAAAATTAAACAAAAAGGTTTGCTGTGTGCCTTCACTCTGTCTTCCTCCTCCCTGGGCATGCTGTTTCAAAATAGCACCAAGAACCCTGCCTGTCTGCTTGTCTCCCGCTTTTCTTGCACTCTTTACCTTTTGTAGTGTGTAAAACTACACAATATCTTGCGGGGATCTGTACAATGTTATTACAATACATTATTTTGATACATAATTTCGATACACTGTAAAAACAAATCTGTATTTTCCCACTCTCTACCCCAGCCAGGTGCAAATTGGGGGAGGGACACAACGAATAAATAGTTTTGCATGTGTGGCTCCTTACCACAATCAATCCAAAAAAATCTCTGCTCAGGGGGCCTTCAAAATAATTTTTGTAGAGACAGAAGCTAGTGTGGAAGGAGCGTCTTCCACTTTGGAAGATTAAGAATTTTCAGAATATGAGGATCATGTCTCTGTCAATTCAAGGGCCTGACAGTGAGTTGGTAGAAGAATATGAGACTGACCCTCAGCCAGGATCAGCCCGTCAGCACCCAGCCCCAGGACCAGCCCGTCAGCAACCAACAGCAGCCTGCAAGAGGAGTAATATGGGTGTCAAAAAATAGTGGAATTTAATGGTCTTCTTGCCCAAGTGATGAGCCACCCCATATGGCTGCCAATGTTATAAGGATGCAACCAGGGCCGGCGCAAATGGCGGTTACTCATGTGCAGGACATAAAGTCTTCTTTGAACTGTTCATCCCAGACACCATCCAGAAATTAATTCTGGACTGCACTAATTTGGAGGGAAGGTGTGTTTTTGGAGAGCGATGGACCAAACTAATTTACATGCATACTTTGGGGTTCTTATCCTTGCTGGTGTTTTCAGATCCAATGGGGATTCCACAGAATCCCTGTGTGATGCAGAAACTGCCAGATAACATTTTGTGCAAAAATGTCTCTGGAAAACTTTATTTATCCGCTTCGATAACCGAGACACCAGACCAGCTCAGCGGCAGAGAGACAAGCTAGCTGCAATCAGGTCAGTGTGGGACAAGTGGGTGGACCACCTTCCCCTGTTTCACAACCCTGGGCCCAACGTTGCTGTTGAGGAGCAGCTAATGCCATTTAGGGGCCGCTCCCCTTCCGGCAGTATATACCATCTAAACACGCAAAATATGGAATCAAGATCTGGGCTGCCTGTGATGCTGCTTCATCATATGTGTGAAACTTGCAAGTGTATATGGGGAAGCCAGATGGAGGAGCCTCTGGACGTAACACAGGGACTCCGTGGCCACAACATCACATGCAATAACGTTTTTACTTCGCACATGATGGGACAGGAGCTCCTCAAGAGGAAGCTGATGGTAGGAACAGTATGCGAAAACAAGCCAGAACTCCCACCTCAGCTGTTGAATACACGGAACAGGCCTATCAATTCATCTAAGTTTGTGTTCACGGCCGACATGTCCCTAGTGTTCTACGTGCCAAAGAAAGGCAAGAATGTGGTACTCATGGGTACGCTGCATAGGGATGGGAGAATCTGTGGCCAGGAAGATAAAAAAATGAAATCATAATCGATTACAATGCCACAAAAGGAGGGGTGGACAATTTAGACAAGCTGGTGACTGGCTATAGCTACAAAAGAAGAACCCTACGTTGGCCACTTGTGATATTCTTCAACATCTTGGACATCTCGGCGTACAACGCGTTTGTCATCTGGATGGCGTTCAACCCAGATTGGAACAGAGGGAAGCTCCAGAAGAGGCGGCTCTTTCTCGAGGAGCTGGGCAAGGCATTGGTATACAGACCTCAAATACAGAGGAGGCAACATATCCCAACGACCCCAGCTTCTGCAGCCATCGTGAGGAGGATTCAGGAGGAGGATGCTGGTGCCCTATCCGCCCGACCCACAGAACCAACAACTCCAATACCTGAAGTAAGTGTGAATTATGTTGTTGCATGTGTGTGTGTCTGACTCTTCTACCTTGGCCTGCTATATATGTGAGTGAGTGAGTGAGTGAGTGTGATGTTAAAATTCCTGAACAAATCTAGAATGTCATCGCTCTAGATTGCAGCCAGTAGCAACAAGAAGCAGCGCTGCAATGTGTGTGGATGCAGGACAAAAAGACACAGTACACATGCATCAAGTGCAAGAAATACATTTGCAACACACACACAGTAAAACTCTGTCCCTCATGTGGTGTGTAGACCTGTCACGACTTCCGCCGAAGTCAGTCCCTCTTCTTGTTCGGGCGGTGTTTGGCGGTCGATATTATAGGTTTTCTAACCATCACCGCTCCCCTTTGTGTGTTCTGTTGGTTTTGTCTTGATTGTACACACCTGTTGTTTATTTTCTCCCAATCACGCACCTGTTTATATTCCTTCCTTCCCCTCTTCCCCTTGTGCATGATTGTTATGTTGGTATCTTTCGTTGTTGTTCGCAGTCTGTGTACTGAGGGCTATTTGATCTTGGTTTTCGTAATTGCCGGGTTGCTTGTGTTTGCGCCCGTTTATTTTCTTGATTTCGTGTGGGTATTTTGCTTCGCCAGAGTTATTGTTTTGGACTGGTGACCTGACTAAATACCTTTTACACGCAAACTACCTCCTGCTCCTGACTCCTTCCACAACGGAACCACTGCCATTACAAGACTGGCCTTAATTTGTCATTTATCATTTCCATAAAATACTGTATGTAAAATGTGTCCTTCCAATGTGTTCAGTTCAAAGCAATAAACAGCAATAGTGACGAAAACCTTGTTTCATAAAAATTTGTTCAAGATAAACATGATTTATTCCACCCATGTCTTGATTATAATTGATTAGTGTTTACATTTTGATAAATCTGATCTAGCAGAGGTAAATGGCAAATGTTAAACATTTCACATAACTTTTTTACCTTTTTTAACTTCTTCGGGATCGGTGTCCCAGGACGATTAAGCCAACATAGGCTAATGCGATTACCATGAGGTTGTAAGTAACAAGAAAATTTCCCAGAACATAGACATATCTGATGTTGGCAGAAAGCTTACACTTTTGTTCATCTAACTGCGCTGTCCAATTTACAGTAGCTAATACAGTGAAAGAATACCATGCTATTGTTTGAGGAGAGTGCACAATTTTGAACATGAAAAGATATTAATAAACAAATTAGGCACATTTGGGCAGTCTTGATACAACATTTTGAACAGAAATGCAATGGTTCATTGGATCAGTCTAAAACTTTGCACATACACTGCTGCATCTAGCATCCAACATCTAAATTGCACCTGGTCTGGAATAATACATTATGGCCTTTCTCTTGCATTTTAAAGATGATGGTACAAAAAACATACAAAAGAACAGTTGTTTTTTTCTTTGTATTTCTTTGTATTAAAGCTTTTTCATAGAACTGCCATTTTCTTTTTATGTCAGATGTTCCAACACAATCATCAGAAAATTGTTTCATTTTTTTTGTTTAATTCTCATTTCTGGAAAATGCTTAAAATTAAGGTTCAAATCCAGGTCATGTGACCTGATTACCTCAACAAAGGGCCCTAGACATAGGATAAGGTCAAATAGTGTACATGTGTTTGTTATTCGGCCAATTTTCGCAGGTCTGATGGACCCACATTATTAGGTTTTTAAAACAATACAGCCATAACAATTTACGTAAAAACACTTAATACTTAATACTTAGATGTTGACATATATCAATTACAAGCAATATAGACAGCGTACATGGTAACCGAAACACAGGGCCCTACCTAAGTCACATGTATGGGTTCTTGCCGACACATGACTTGCTGTACTTGAACACAATGCCCATTTCTTCCATTGAGGCCCAAGTAATGGTCATTCTGCCCAAACCTCCACATTTAGACAGGCCAACAGAGCTAAAGGAGGACCAGCCCTTCTGGCATTTGCGCAAACTGCCCTATGACCAGTCCGTTTCTAGGTATAATGACACTCCAAAACCATTGCCTTATCCTCTCCTCCTCTACTCTATCCCTTTCACTAGTGTGTTTCCAGAGCTGTTTCATGTCATCATATAGACATACAGAAAGACAGCAGGAGTGTGTCAGTGTGTCTTGCTGCAGGTCACCAGAATTTCTCACGTCAGTAGGTAGCCAATAGCCAGGAGGTGTACAGTGTTTCAATTAAGGCTCTCAGTTGAGCCGAAAATGTCATTTTTCAGACATGGTCTGAATACAAAACAGACTCTTACATAAAATTATTTTATTAGTGTGTCAGAGAAGTGCCTGTGTGTGTGTGTGTGTGTGTGTGTGTGTGTGTGTGTGTGTGTGTGTGTGTGTGTGTGTGTGTGTGTGTGTGTGTGTGTGTGTGTGTGTGTGTGTGTGTGTGTGTGTGTGTGTGTGTGTGTGTGTGTGTGTGTGTGTGTGTGTGTGTGTGTGGTCGGAGAGAGGGAAACGAGAGATAGACACGAAGAAGAAAAAATCTATGAAATCACAGTTCAGTGAAATCACAGTTTTAACGGTGACAAATGTACATATTGCTACATTTGTTTAAGTATTTATTAAAAAACCTTAATAGCACATGTTCAATGTGAGGGTTGTATTATTTGCTGGTTCATCATTACATGTTTGGAAGTCTGCCTTTTTACAGGAGTTTAATAACTTGAACTTCAATGAGAAATAGACAAGGAAGTAGGCTGCAAATACACACACACACACACACACACATACACACAAACATACACAAACAAACACACACAAACACACACACAAACATTAGATTTGGATTTTATTGGGATCCCCATTAGCTGACACCAATGGCACCAGCTAGTCTTCCTGGGGTCCGACACATAACAAAAAATACATTACAGACAAAAATAATTTACAATTTACGTACATTTAAAAACTTTAACATAGACATTACAAACTTGCACGCATACAATACATACATTACTACATATACATATGCCTTAACTAGGTTAACTACATAAGATAGGGGAGATGTGTTGTGTTATGAGGTGTTGTTTTCTTTGCTTTTTAAAGCTAATTTTTCTGTTTTCTTGAGTTATTTGACATGGGAGTTCTGTGTGATCATGGCTCTATATAATACTGTGCATTGCATTGAATTAATTCTGGATTTTGGGACCATAAAAGTGACCCCTGCTGGTGGGTCTGGTGGGGTAAGTATGTCTGATTATACAGTTCATTACACAGACAATTTGGAATTTTAAACAGATATTTTCTCACAAAAACAACAATTGATGCAGTTCATTTCTCCTATCCTTTGAGCCAAGAGAGACTGATATGCATACTGTTGACCTTAGCCCTCTGTGTACATTGAAGGTCAAGACGTGCTGCTCTGTTCTGCAGATTTTCTAGGTCCTTCTTTGCAGCACTTGACCATATCACAGGGAAATAGTCAAGATTAGATCAAACTAGAGCCTGCAGGACTTGGTTGATCTACTGTGGTGTTAAGAATACTGAGTATCTCTTTAACACAGACAGACCTCTCCCCATCTTTACAACAATTTAATCAATATGCCTTGACACCAAGGAGTTTAGTCTCCTCAACTTTAGTCTCCTCAACAAATCATTCATTTCCATTTTCAGCTGAGGTCTAGAACTTAGGGAATGATTTGCACGAAATACAATGCTTTTAGTTTTAGATATGTTCAGGACTAGTTTATTACTAGCCACCCATTCCAAAATTGACTGCAAGTCATGCAGGGTTGCAGTGATTTCACTTGCAGTAGATTCTGACATGTATAATGTTGAATCATCAGCGTACATAGAAACAGGTTTTGTTTAATGCTAGTGGTAGATCATTAGTACAAATTGAGAACCTTGAAGGGCCAAGAGAGCTGCTTTGCAGAATACCACCCTTTACATGTTTTACATTAACTACTTAGGGAGTGGTGGAGCGCAGCCAGCCTTACGCACGAGAAAACTTGTTGACATCTGAGCTACCTTGGCCATATCCTTTCCCTATTCTTCCTGCTTCCTCCAATCTCTCTGAGGCTTTATATATAGACTGTTGACATCTATTGGAAGCCATAGGTACTGAAATCTCAGAGCTGCTTGCCATAGAACTCAATAGAGAGACTGTCAACCAGAGCCAATGTGACAAAAAACAGTAATTCCGGGTTGATTTTTCTCGGGTTTTTGCCTGCTATTTCTATTCTGTTACACTCACAGACATAATGTTTTTAGAACACTTTTAGAAACGTCAGAGTGTTTCCTATCCAATAGTACTAATTATGTACATATCCTATTTTCTGGGCCTGAGTGGGAGACATTTTACTTTGGGCACGCCAGACTCTCCAAAACCGTCACCTCGGGAACCGCTCCCTAAGAAGTTAAAGAAAACCCTCGTTGTTCTATTGGATAGATACGTAGCTCTCAACCCATGATATGGTATAGGATTTAAAACCATAACACATATGTTTTTCCAATAACAGATTATGGTCAATAATATCAAAGGCTGCACTGACGTCTAACAATACAGCTCTTACAATATTCTTATTCTTATAATTTCTTTCAGCTAATCCTCAGTCAATTGTTTCAGTGCAGTACATGTTGAGTACCATTCTCTATTAGCATGTTGAAAGTCTGTTGTTAATTTGTTCACAGAGAAATAGCATTCTATCTGGTCAAACCATAATTGTTCCAAGAATGTGCTGAGTCGGCAGAAAGTTGATTGGTCGGCTGTTAGAACCAGTAAAGGGCGCTTTCCCATTCTTGGGTAGCGGAATGACTTTATCTTCCCTCCAGGTCTGAGGACAAACACTTTTCTCCAGGCTCAGATTAAAGATATGACAAAAAGGAGTGGCAATATAGTCCACTACCATCATCAATAGCTTTCCATTTAAAGATCCACTCTGCAGAAATCACTCCGCCATTTCCTGGTTGTTCAAATTCTAATAGTTTGCCAATTTCAGTTTATGTGACAAAACAAGCAAGTATAATCCAGAGAATCATTGTATTATCTAAACTGCTGTGAAATATATTTTCCATAACCAAAAGTAGTATTTTCAGCTGTTTAAAGCCAGTGTACAAAACTAAAAGTAAAAGACGCAAAAACTAAACTTATGAACGGGAAGCATAGAAATAGCACACATTAGACTTGCTTTCAATGAGAATCACAGATCTATAACTCACATTTCTATGTGAATTTGGTTGGTCACTCAAAAAGTTACATATTGAAGCTTTGAAGTGGTTTCTCATTATTGATGATCTTCACAGAATTCAAAATGGCAATGCTTCCTTTCATTTTTAGTTATTTTATGCACGAATATGATGGCTCACAGTTTCTTGTTGGCGTTTCATGCCTAAGTTTGTGATGAATGAGCTTTCTGATTCAATGACAGGTGGAGTTGAATTAGTCTTTTCTGCCCATAATTTCATTTAAAGAACTCCAAAGCTTTTTTCCATCATACTTTATTTATTTTAGTTTAACAATACAGTTTCTTCTTGTTTTTGATCTGTTTAGTCACATAATTTCTCAATTTAAAGTTTGCCAATCAGCAGCCAGACTCCTTGAGCTTCATCTCCCTCATACCGTTTTTAAATTACATTCACCAGATAAATGTACATAATTGTAATTGAAAATATAATCTATGTAATCCCCAAAAGTAATTATTCATCATGAGAGGGCCATAAACAATAAGTAGTAATGCTGCATGCTCAAAGAAAGGTAAAAATCTCAACTATCTGGTGGAAGGGCCCTGAACTAAGCCTGGTGTATGGGTGAAGGTGCGTGAGCCCCTTGACCTTGTTCCTGCCCATGGTGATTTGTGGACAGACAGTTCAGGAAAATAATCCCCCACAGGTTAACGGACCATTCTGAGGCGATTTGCATGCCAGCAGGATCCATCCTGAAGATGGAATGTCGCAGGCCCTCAGGGGATGGACCAAAATGAGGAGAGCTTGTTCCGACGTTTGTCAGTCCTAATCCTGATCCTGGGACTTCAAGCTTGGTTGTTTCACTCTGTGAGATGTGTCATGACGTTGTTTCATCCGTTGCTGTGCCGTTCCAACATAGGCTTGCCTTGCTGCAGCAGGCTTGTTCTTTTGTTTTGGGCAGAGGCAGTCCAAAGGGAGTTTCAGTTCCCTGCCAATCATTAGGGAGGCAGGAGACACCCCAGATGTGGAGTGCTTGGCAGCCCTGATGTGGAGTAGTGTAAGGCACAGAGCCACATCAAAAGGTCATCCCTCAGCCAAGTAGGCCCATATTCCTTCCTTCAGGGTCCAGTTCAAGTGTTCCACCCCCCAATATTTGAGGGTGGTACACAGCCGTCCGGATGTGCTTGATTGATTGCTTGTCAAGGTACACAGACAGATAATTTGAGACAAACTGGGGGCCCTTGTCTGTCGCAATGGTGCTGGGAAACCCCCACTAACATAACAGCTTACCGTGGACCCATGAAAATGGGTTGTGAGCGATTGGTACCATGTACTTGTCAGGGATAAATGCTTTGTTCAAGGCCCTGAGGTCCATGCAGATCCGAAGATCGCCATTTTTCTTTGGCGCAACGACCAAGTTTGAAACCCATGGCGAGGCATCAATGGGCTTGATGATGTCATCCTCCAGGACGTGTCAAGTCCCTTGTAAATGGGCTCCCAAAGGGTCATCGGAACCCTCCGCAATGGCTGGATTATTGGCTGGACCTCTTTGTTGACTGTAGGCAGATGGATGAAACCTCTGAGGTGACCTAGCCCCTCAAACAGTTGTGAGTACTCCATAAACACTGGTGTAGGCAAGTGCTGCACATGTGCACCAGTTGAATCTGACATCTTGAACCCTAGGGCTTGAAATAAGTCCAGTCCCAGGATGTTAGCGCCATCTGTTGCATCGTAGAACTGGGTGGCCGGTGGATTTTGTTGTTATAACAGACTGGCATTGAGACAGTCCCAATGATTGAGATCGGTGTGTGGTTGTAGCTGTAGAGGGATCTGAGAAGAATGAGTCATAAGTGGCTTTGTTCAAAAGTGACACTTTTGCTTCAGTGTCAATCACCAGTGAGGTTTTAACACCCTCAATGTAGCAGTCACATTGCTTGAACGCAACTGAGTCATCATGTACAGAGTTAATGGAGACTGGTGAACTTTGACCTGAACGATGCTGTCCTGCTGCTGCTGAACGAAAATGCGAAAATGACGGTCGGAACTGGTAACAGAAAGAACCACGCAGTTCACCTAAACAGTGGACGTTACATCTTTAATACAAGGGATCCAGGGTGTCGGGGTTCTCACAATATCTTGGTTTATCTTCTGTTTTCATGAGACCCTTTTTGTTTTTTGAACAAAAGAGTTAAGAGTTGATAATAACACTGTAAACAATATACTGTGGGTACACAAAATAAACCTATTTTCAAAGTTCAAAATTACAACCAAATGTATACAGTAAATGCCTACTTTTATTAATACAGAAAATAGACACCAAGACAATAATATTGAAGCAAGATCATGTACAGTACACAATGAGTGTATGACTTAACATGTGGAACAAAATAAAATAGGGTACTTTGCTTTAGCAAAAATAATGTTTCACTGTCTTTATTTCCTTTTCAGACTAAATGTATAAAAATGTATCTTTATAGTAAAAATGTGGACATAAACAAACAAGGAGCCTAATCACAAAACATTCCTACTTTGTTGTTTGACAATACAGACTTATCATAGCAAAAAGCTTGTGAAGACCAAAACTTAAACTGTCACCTCAAGCCCACTATATCACTTTATGGCTATTAATAATGTCCGTCCTTTACTTAGAATGTTTTTCCCTTTGTAGTGACTACTGTCCCTTGGACACTTTAGTTAGTAGTGTTCCTTGGATGTGCTGCTAGCATTTAGCCACTGTCTTAGCATTAGCTAGTATCTTCATGTTACTAGTATTTTATTCTTAGATTACGAAATCAAACAGAGTTAGCTATAATGTCTCAGTTCTTATGTGGAATATGATTTATTATGGAATTGAGATAATTCACTTCCGTTACATGGCCGTGAGTCCCGTCTGGCTATCTCCAACCTCCTCTGGCTGTCCATCCTCGGACTTGCCTGGTGACTGTACCCAGGAAACAGCAGACGGATGTCGGATACGCCTCCCCTGCTCCTCGCTGGAGTCACTGTCTCCACCGACGAGAGAGAGAGAGAGAGAGAGAGAGAGAGAGAGAGAGAGAGAGAGAGAGAGAGAGAGAGAAATGTCTAGATCACTCTGTAATCTGCCATTCATATGACTATTTTTACCCTGCCTCCAAGGGGCTGGGGTGGAGGGAGGGGAAAATGGGGAGGAGAGGAGAGAGGATAGGAGGGAGGGAAAGACAGGAGGCTGCTGAGGGGAGAACAGCTCATAATAATGTCCGGAACAGAGCAAATGGAATGGCATCAAACACATGGAAACCATATTTGATGTATTTGTTACTATTCCACTCATTCTGCTCCAGTCCTTACCACGAGCCTGTTCTCCCCAATTAAGGTGCCACCAACCTCCTTTGGAGGGAAGGTGTTTTTGATACGTTTCTCTGTCAGAAGTATTTTTCTATTACACCGATGATACGCTTCACTCTCTGCACATCGCAGATAAAGTTCTCTCATACGGTATAGACCTTACTTCCAGCTGCTACATATTTCACTCTACTCCTCTTCTTTCCTCCCATATACAGTACCTTACCTCCAGCTGCTCTCTCTCTTTCTCTCCCTATCTCTGCCTCTCCTCCTTCTATCATACTGCATGGACATTACTGCATCAGTATAACTCAGTAATGTTGTTTTTATGTATTGCAATAATGAACAGCTTTGCTTATGAATGTCCATATCATCCTGACAATGTCAAATACAATGTTACCAGGGTAGCTAACTCTGTATTGTTCCTTTTTCTTTCTATCGTGGAAAATGATCACATAGCCTACAAATACCTCTAATAGTGTTCATTAAGTATGGGAATCACTTAATGTAAAGCAAACAAAAACACATGAATAGTGTTTTATAATACATAATAAGCTACTGTTAAAGGGTTTTATAGAGCCTAACGTGTGTAATAATCATCTTGTCTGTGTTTTCAAACCAGTATGGTGTAATAGATTATAAACCATAGTCTTTTATAGATAATTCATAATTTGGTATTTGGTATTTTATTAGGATCCCCATTAGCTGTTGCAAAAGCAGCAGCTACTCTTCCTGGGGTCCACACAAAACATAATACAGAATGACATAATACAGGACACCAATAGACAAGAACAGCTCAAGGAAAAGAACTACATAAAAAAATTAAGCCTACATATCAATGCATACACACAAACTATCTAGGTCGAATAGGGGAGAGGTTTGGGCCGCAAGGTGTTGCTTTATCTGTTTCTTGAAACCATGTTTGCTGTTTATTTGAGCAATATGAGATGGAAGGAAGTTCCATGCAATTAGGGCTCTATATAATACTGTACGCTTTCTTGAATTTGTTCTGGATTTGGGGACTGTGAAAAGACTCCTGGTGGCATGTCTGGTGGGATAAGTGAGTGTGTCAGAGCTGCGTGTATGTTTACTATGCAAACACATTGATGTTTCTTATAAAAAGAAGAAGTGATGCTGTCAGTCTCTCCTCAACTCTTAGCCAAGCAAGACTGGCATGCATAGTATATATATCAGCCCTCTGATTACAATTAAGAGCAAAACGTGCATCTCTGTTCTGGGCCAGCTGCAGCTTAACTAGGTATTTCTTTGCAGCACTGGACCACATGACTGGAAAATAATCAAGATTAGACAAAACTAGAGCCTGCAGATCTTGCTTTCTGAAGTGTGGTGTCAAAAAAGCAGAGCATCTCCTTATTATGGACAGACCTCTTTCCATCTTTACAACCATTGAATCTATATGCTTTGACCATGACAGTTTACAATCTAAAGTAATGCCAAGTAATTTAGTCTCCTCAACTTGTTCAACAGCCACACCATTCATTACCAGATTCAGCTGAGGTCTAGAACTTAGGGAATGATCTGTACCAAAATACAATGCTCTTAGTTTTAGAGATGTTCAAGACCAGTTTATTACTGGCCACCCATTTCAAAACAGACTGCAACTCTTTGTTAAGGGTTTCAGTGACTTCCTTAGCTGTGGTTGCTGATGCGTATATTGTTGAATCATTTGGTACACCAAACTTTGCATGTTTGACATTAGAGAAGCTTCCATTAAAGAAAACCCTTTGAGTTCTTAGATAGTTCTGAATCCACGATATGGCAGAGGTTGAAAAGCCATAACACATACGTTTTTTAAACAACAGGTTATGGTCAATAATATCAAAGGCTGCACTGAAATCTAACAGTACAGATCCCACAATCTTCTTATTATCAATTTCTTTCAACCAATCATCAGTAATTTGTGTCAGTGCAGTACATGTTGAGTGCCCTTCTCTATAAGCATATATAAAGTCTGTTGTTAATTTGTTTACAGAGAAATATCATTTTATTTGGTCAAACACCATTTTTTCCAACAGTTTTCTAAGAGCTGGCAGTAACTTATAGGTCTGCTGTTACAACCAGTAAAGGCCACTTTACCACTCTTGGGTAGCGGAATTACTTTGGCTTCCCTCCAGGCCTGAGGACAAACACTTTCCTCTAGGCTCAGGTTCAAAGTATGACAGATAGGAGTGGCTATAGAGTCTGCTACCATCCTCAGTAGCTTTCCATCTAAGTTGTCAATGCCAGGTTAGTCATTATCGATCAACAACAATTTTTCCACCTCTCCCACACTAACTTTACAAAATTCAAACTTGCAATGCTTTTCTTTCATTATATATATTTTTATGCATGAATACAATTGTCCACTGTTCGTTGTTGGCATTTCCTGCCTAAGTTTGCCCCTTTGCCAATGAAATAATCATTAAAATAATTGGCAACATCAAATGTTTTCGTGATGAATAAGCCATCTGATTCGATGAAAGATAGAGTTGAATTTGTCTTTCTGCCCATAATTTAACCCTTTCACACGTACCATCTCATAGCTGTGATCGTTCTACAGTGGTCCCTCAAGTGTACGATCTCATCCTTGTGATTAGAACGTTCATTTAAAATGTTTATTTAACCCTTTCACACGTACCATCTCATAGCTGTGATCGTTCTACAGTGGTCCCTCAAGTGTACGATCTCATCCTTGTGATTAGAACGTTCGTTTAGAATGTTTATTTAAAACGCCATTTTCGAATGACAACAATCAACATTTGAGCTGGCCACACTTTTTTCAGAAACTATTTACACAAACACAGTCCTTACAAAGTTATGTCCAGAATGTGAGCAGTTTATTTTTGGATTCAACGTTCACAGAAGTAGCTACAGCATAACACAATCACCCTAATCGGAAAAATGTAGGCTACATTTGTCCTCGCGCTGAGGAAAAATTGACGCAACACAAGTTTCAGCGCGCAGCCAAGCTCCTTTTCCTCACAGAAACCAAAGATAATAAGAGAAGACAAGATGACTTTGGTCTGTTTATAGTATGCACGTTGAAGGGATGTGTCGTCTACTATAATTCACATCCCACCATTCATTTCCGGAAGTCCTCAAAAAATGAGTGAACCCTTACTCACCTCATTTTGCTATAACATCTTTGGTCAAACAGACGATTACGTGAAATCCAGAATGCATTGTATGTCAACAAACATGGCTACACAGCTGGAATATTTTACACACAGAATGTGCCCATTACAATCTATGCAAGAATCAGAATGCATAATTTGTCACCTGTAAAACGTGAATAAAACAGTGAATATATAAATAATTACCACACAAAACATTTTCTGATAGTGATTTACTGATACAAGTGTCACGTGCTCAACGTAACCTCTCACTCCCACTCTGAGCCACTCAGTGTTGTTGTTTATGTATGTAGCTAGTGAGCTAAGCTGTAGCATTAGCAATGTCTTTCAAAAGGAGACCACTCACAAATGTGGAAATTCTGGAGATTTTTTTAAATTCTGACAATGAGTCTGAGTATGAAAGTCAGGAATCTGATTCTGACAGTGACCGTGAGGAGCTGCCCCCCAAGTACAGGAGTTCTGTGGTAGCTGGAAGGCCGCCAGTCATTTCATCCCTCCTGGCCCTGCTGTTTGCTTTGATGAGTCCCAGTCTGGAGTGCAACACCCCTTGCCATTTCCAACTGAGGTAGACTGCTTCAAGTTGTTTCTGACAGAGGAGCTGGTGGGAAACATAGTAGAAGAGACCAATCGCTATGCCTTGGAGCTACAGGAGAAGAGAGAGCCAGGAGTGAGGGGGAAACTCGCTAAATGGGTGACAACCACAATTAGTGAAATGTATACTTTCCTGGTGACATTCCTCCTCATGGGGATAGTAAATAAGAACTCCCTAAGATAATACTGGAGCACAGATCCTATGTTTGCAACCCCCTTCTTTGCCACCCTCTTTTCCCAAGACCGCTTCCTAGCTCTGCTGCGATGCCTGCATTTTGTCAACAATGCTACTGCCATCCTAAGTGACCCGTTACACAAAATAAGAAATGTTCTTATCAGCCTGACATCAGCATTTGGTCGGGTCTTTGTGCCATACAAGGACCTATGCATTGATGAGTCCCTGATGTTATGGAAAGGTAGGCTGGCGTTCTGTCAATATATTCCCTCCAAAAGGCACAGGTTTGGGGTCAAGTTTTTTGTCATGTGCGACGTGAAGACGGGATTTGTCCAGGACATTATAGTTTACACAGGGTCCACCACTGACATCAAACATTATGAGGGACTTGGGGTGTCCGGGTCCGTGGTGATGACCATGCTGGCTCCTCATCTCGGCAAGAGACACACTTTGTACAAGGACAATTGGTACAATTGGTACACACTCTTCCAGCATCTGGTCTCCAACAGCACAGGGGCCTGTGGCACAGTCAGGTCGAACAGGAAGGGGATGCCGGCATTCGGCTGCAGGAAGATGTGGAGAGGGGAGGTGGAGTTCAAGTAGAATGGTCAACAGCTGGCATTAAAGTGGCATGACAAACGAGACGTCCATGTCCTCTCCACTGTCCATACAGCAACCGTGTCAGCCACAGGAAGGTGGACCACCTGACGGAGAGAGAAAGATCAAACCAGACTGTGTGCTTGACTATAATCTCAAAATGGGGGCAGTGGATAAGGCGGACATGATAAACAGCTTTGTGGAATGTGCTCGGAAAACGACCAAGTGGTATAAGAAGATATTTTTCCATCTGATCGATACTGCTGTCCTCAACGGCAGCATAGTTCACCGCCAACTAACAGGTGAGATGATTACTGAACAAGGTATTTTTGTAATTGGATGTACAGTTCACATACAAATACATTATGCAATTATAGTGACAATATCTCACCCACCTACCCACTGCCTCATCATCCTCTAACTTTCCTCATCCTCCCCACTCCCTCATACAGTGGGGCAAAAAAGTATTTAGTCAGCCACCAATTGTGCAAGTTCTCTCACTTAAAAAGATGAGAGAGGCCTGTAATTTTCATCATAGGTACACTTCAACTATGACAGACAAAATGAGGAAAAAAAATCCAGAAAATCACATTGTAGGATTTTTAATGAATTTATTTGCAAATTATGGTGGAAAATAAGTATTTGGTCACATACAAACAAGCAAGATTTCTGGCTCTCACAGACCTGTAACTTCTTCTTTAAGAGGCTCCTCTGTCCTCCACTCGTTACCTGTATTAATGGCACCTGTTTGAACTTGTTATCAGTATAAAAGACACCTGTCCACAACCTCAAACAGTCACACTCCAAACTCCACTATGGCCAAGACCAAAGAGCTGTCAAAGGACACCAGAAACAAAATTGTAGACCTGCACCAGGTTGGGAAGACTGAATCTGCAATAGGTAAGCAGCTTGGTTTGAAGAAATCAACTGTGGGAGCAATTATTAGGAAATGGAAGACATACAAGACCACTGATAATCTTCCTCGATCTGGGGCTCCACGCAAGATCTCACCCCGTGGGGTCAAAATGATCACAAGAACGGTGAGCAAAAATCCCAGAACCACACGGGGGGACCTAGTGAATGACCTGCAGAGAGCTGGGTCCAAAGTAACAAAGCCTACCATCAGTAACACACTACGCCGCCAGGGACTCAAATCCTGCAGTGCCAGACGTGTCCCCCTGCTTAAGCCAGTACATGTTCAGGCCCGTCTGAAGAGCATTTGGATGATCCAGATGAGGATTGGGAGAATGTCATATGGTCAGATGAAACCAAAATATAACTTTTTGGTAAAAACTCAACTCGTCGTGTTTGGAGGACAAAGAATGCTGAGTTGCATCCAAAGAACATCATACCTACTATGAAGCATGGGGGTGGAAACATCATGCTTTGGGGCTGTTTTTCTGCAAAGGGACCAGGACGACTGATCCGTGTAAAGGAAAGAATGAATGGGGCCATGTATCGTGAGATTTTGAGTGAAAACCTCCTTCCATCAGCAAGGGCATTGAAGATGAAACGTGGATGGGTCTTTCAGCATGACAATGATCCCAAACACACCGCCCGGACAACGAAGGAGTGGCTTCGTAAGAAGCATTTCAAGGTCCTGGAGTGGCCTAGCCAGTCTCCAGATCTCAACCCCATAGAAAATCTTTGGAGGGAGTTGAAAGTCCGTGTTGTCCAGCGACAGCCCCAAAACATCACTGCTCTAGAGGAGATCTGCATGGAGGAATGGGCCAAAATACCAGCAACAGTGTGTGAAAACCTTGTGAAGACTTACAGAAAACGTTTGACCTCTGTCATTGCCAACAAAGGGTATATAACAAAGTATTGAGATAAACTTTTGTTATTGACCAAATACTTATTTTCCACCATAATTTGCAAATAAATAAATTAAAAATCCTACAATGTGATTTTCGGGATTTATTTTTCTCATTTCGTCTGTCATAGTTGAAGTGTACCTATGATGACAATTACAGGCCTCTCTCATCTTTTTAAGTTGGAGAACTTGCACAATTGGTGGCTGACTAAATACTTTTTTGCCCCACTGTAGGTAAAGTAATTACCTACCAAAAGTATAGAGAGAACCTCATGAGAGAGCTGCTGGAGGAGCACCACACCCCTCGGCGCCCATCCACTGGGGGTCGCTCTGCTGCGGACAATCCCCTACGCCTCACTGCACGGCATTTTCCCTGCAAAGTCCCTCAAACTGCTGCTCAAGGTAGCCACACACGGAGGCACTGCAAAGTCTGCCTGTCTGGCACCAGGAGAAGTAAGCAGAGGAAGTTGACAAAATACATGTGTTTAGCTTGGATACACCTCTATGTGTTTCACCATGCTTTGAGGAGTATCATATGCTCAAGCACTATTGAGCACATCTGCAGCAATAAGGGACTGACTGACCTGACAGGTGACTTGACAGGTGACCTGCCATGATACTATGCCTTTAGAGGTGGGGGTGGAAATGCAGTTGTTGTTCAGTCACTGCATGAATATTAAATATGGGTTATGCATATTCCGTTTTTTTTTCTCTAGTAAAACAAGTTGTTGTTGAACCAACCACCACCAATACTGCAATAAAATTGACGACTATTACATATTGGCCTATGTGTTTTCTTGCTGTGTTTTCATCCAGTAAAGCTGTTATGGAGTGTACGCTAGCATACATTGGCTGGCCTCAATCTTCAACTCGAAAGATGTCCAGTTCCAGTTATGATATTTGCGTGGTTTCTGAAAGTATAGAATAAAGAGGACTTATTCATTATAATACAATATCAGGATATAGAAATAAAATAATATTACAAATAAGTAACATAATAAAACACTGCTATAAAAATAGAATACTGCATTGACAAAATTGGGCCAAATGTGTGCCGCCCTATGGGACTCACAATCACAGCCGGTTGTGATTCGAACCAGGGTGTCTGTAGTGATGCCTAGCACTGAGATGCAGTGCCATAGACCGCTGCGCCACTTGGGAGGCATAAGGCCAGGGTAGCTTCAAAATACAACATAAGCTAATACTTTTCTGATGCAACTAGCATTGTTTTACAGAGCTGATAGAAGAATGTAGCTAGCTACCTAAGCAAGATTGAATATAACACCATAAAGGTTATGAAATGAGTAACGTTACCTCACGTGTCTGCGGTTATAAGGAATATACAAATATATTATGCTCCATAAATACAGTGAGCTACAATAGAAACGACATAACACGACATACTGAAACTATTACAACGTAATAAGGCACTTACTTTGATAGAAACGCACACATTTCCAAAGTTATTATTAGTAACGAAAACAACAATGACTGCGATGCTGGCAAAAGAAGGAAAATGTGAACACGTGTGCAGATCGTTCCGATGAGAAAATGTTTGCAGACTTGAACTGCACAAACAATTAGGAAGTGCTTGGGGAATTTTGCCAGGGTCAGAAATGTCCCAAAAATGTAATTGTCCGCAAAAGTAAAAATGACTATTTTTATGTGAATGAACGAGGAGGCGGAACACAGCTCAATTCAAACTGCTCTTAGGAAATTAAAACTTTTTAGAAAATCATAGGAAGTTGAAACAGCCTATAAATAAAAACAGGCTAAATTCCTTGTTTTGAGGGCAGCGCGGATTAAATGTATTGTTGAATAACAATCGCATTCTATTATGGAGAGAACGTCGTAACATCATCATGTGCATAAAATAACTAACGCTGGGGCGACCGTTAGAGATATTTGGAACTCACGCATGAAAGGGTTAATTTAAAGTACTCCAAAGTTTTTTCCCATCGTTCTTTATATCATTGATCTTGGCTTCATAATACAGATTCTTCTTATTTTGGTTTGGTTTAGTCGCATAATTTCTCAATTTGCAGTAAGTAAGACAGTCAGATGTGTAGCCAGACTTATTAGCCACTTGTTTTGCCCCATCTTTCCTGGATGTAGCCACTATATTGTGATCACTGCATCCAGTGGGTACAGATACAGCTTTAGAACAAAGTTCTACAGTTTTAGTACAAATGTGATCGATACATGTGGATGATCTTGTTCCTGTAATGTTCATAAACACCCTGGTAGGTTGATTAACAATCTGAACCAGATTACAGGCACTGGTTACAGTAAGAAGCTTCCTCTTGAGCGGACAGCTTGATGAAAACCAGTCAATATTCAGGTCCCCAAGAAAGTAGACCTCTCTGTTTACATCACATACACTATCAAGCATTGCACACATATTATTTAGATACTGAATGTTAGCACTTTGTAGCCTATAGCAACACACCAAAACAAAAGGCTTTAGATGTGCCAAGTGAACCTGCAACCTCTATCTTACCCTTGCTTGTACCCCCGACATTGAACTGCTTTCTGTGTCTCTGCGACCCTACTATCTGCCCCATGAGTTCCCCCAATTGCTTGTTACCGTTGTGTACATTAAACCGAAAGCTAATATAACAAAGGCATCAGCGATGATTTATAATCTGTCACAGAATCCATCTCCCCTGACGCACCAAAATGTATTTTAGTGGATTTTAACAACTGTACTTTGCACAAAGCCCAGCGCACATATCACCAGTATGTGAAATGTCACACTAGGAAAAATAAGACTCTTGATTTGCGCTATGGGACAATACCAATTGCATTCCCTGCCACCACCAGACCTCCCCCCTGGGGACATCAGACCACAATGTTGTCTACTTCAGGCCAACCTACTGTCGCCTCCTGGAGAGGGAGAAACCCACAGTTAAAACTGTCCAGATCTGGAACGACAACGGTATCACTTGTCTCCGAGGGGGTGTTTTGACTGTACTATGTGGGAGGTATTTGAGGACAGCAGCTCTGATCTTGATGAACACAGATGTTGTTTCAGACTATGTAAACTTCTGTGTTGAGTCAGTTGTGCCTACTAAAATCTGTAAAATCTTCCCTAACAATAAGCCTTGGGTATCAAAATATCTAAAATCACTGCTTAATAGGAAGAAGGCAGTTCATGCTGAGGGTGATAGACAGTCTTTAAGAGATGTACGTGAGATCAAAAGACAGATACTGGTGGACAAGGAGGCATACAAGCAAAGGGTGGAGAGGACCATCTCCTTCGGAAACTCAACGGTGGCCTGGCAAGGGATTAAATCCATGGCTAGTGCCCACATAGGCAGGGGAAAAACCAGTGCTGACCTTGGGAGACATGAGGGCCAGAACATGGCTAATGAACTGAATGTTTTCTTCTCAAGATTTGAATCAGACAACCTTGTGTCGGAGGTAAAACAACTGGAAGCATCATTACAAATGTTTGAGAGGGTTGTTGTTAAACAGGCAGATGTTTTGAAGTTGTTCAGGTGATGTAACACACACAAAAGCCCAGGCCCAGACAACATAAGTGGACATGTGTTAAAGCACTGTGCTGAACAATTGGCTGGTGTTCTTACAGACATTTTCCAATCCTCGCTTGACCAGCAACATGTACCAGTATTGTGGAAAAACTCAATAATTATACCAATTCCTAAAGCATCTAATCCATCTGTGCTGAATGACTACCGCCCTGTCGCCTTGACATCCTTAGTAATGAAATGCCTTGAGAAAATTGTGAAAAGTCATATTCTCAGTGTCACCCAGAAGTTCCTCGACCCATTTCAGTTTGCCACTCAGCCCAGCAGAGGAGGTGATGATGCCATTCTTCCTCTCTTCAACATGGTCTACAGACATCTAGAGGGTGTTGAATCCCATGTCAGAGCAGAGTTTTGTTTGTTGACTTTTCTTCTGCCTTCAACACAATCCAGCCTTACATTCTGGCACAGAGACTAATTCGGGACTTCTCCTTAGATGGGGGGCTGGTTTTGTGGCTGTTGGACTTCCTGAGCCAACGGTCACAGCGGGTCAAAATAGGTCCCTACGCGCTGGACATACGCAACACCAACACAGGCTCTCCTCAGGGATGTGTTTTGTCCTCACACCTGTACATCTTGTACACTAATAGTTGTACTAGTTCCCATCCTGACAGACACCCCGTTAAGTTCGCTGATGACACTGCCTCGATCAGCCTGTTGCCTGATGACGAGGAACACCATGGCCCGGTCTTAAATGACTTTGTAGAGTGGTGTGACGAATCACACTTGGTCCTCAATACCAATAAGACCAAAGAGATGTGCATAGACTTCAGGAAGCGTACAACACCTACCTCTGCAACATCTATCAGAGGTCAGAACATAGAGATTGTAGAGGAATACAAATATCTGGGTCAATAAGCTTCAGTGGAGTAAATGTACTGACCTGATCTACAAAAAGAGTCAACAGACTGTACCTTCTCAAAAAGCTGGGATCTTTCAATGTAAATTGTACTATACTGACTCTGTTTTACAAATCTTTCTTTGAGAGTATTTCAACTTGTTGTATTGTTTGTTGGTTTGGCAATTCCACTGTCAGACAGAGAAATTTGCTGAGAAGGATTATCACCACAGCAAACACACTGCTAAGTCTCTGACCTCCTCCCTGTAAGCTGACTCATTTCCATTGGTAATCAGGCCTACCACCGTTGTGTCGTTAGCAAACTTGATTATGGTGTTAGAGTCGTGCGCAGCAACGCAGTCGTGGGTGAACAGGGAGTACAGGAGGGGACTAAGCACACACCCCTGAGGGGCCCCCGTGTTGAGGGTCAGCATGGAGGAGATGTTGTTGGCTACCCTCACCACCTGGGGCCGACCCATGAGGAAGTCCAGGATTCAGTTGCAGAGGGAGGGGTTCAGTCCCAGGGTCCCTAGATTGGTGAGGAGTTTGGAGGAGACTATGGTGTTGAATGCTCAGCTGTAGTCTATCAACAACATTCTCACATTTCCCCTCTTGTCCAGTTGGAAAGAAGTTCAATTGAGGCGGTCTGTGGGGCGGTCTGTGGGGCGGTCTGTTGGGGCGGTCTGTGAATTGGAGTGGGTCTAGGGTGTCGGGGATGATGGTGTTGATGTGTGTCATGACCAGCCTTTCAAAGCACTTCATAACTAGAGATGTGAGTGCTACAGGGTGATAGTCATTTAGGCAGGTTACCTTGGAGCTCTTGGGAACAGGGACAACAGTGGTCAGCTTGAAACATGTTGGGATTACAGACTGGGACAAGAAGAGATTAAAAATGTCTGTTTAGACACCTGCCAGCTGGTTTGCACTTGCTTTGAGAACGCACCCTGGTATTCCATCTTCTGATTGTAAACCTGTTTAATGTTTTGCTCACGTCGGCCACAACGAGAAAGATCACACAGTCATCGCGAAAAGCAGGGGCTTTCACACAAGGCACAGTGTTATATTCCTTGAAGCGAGCATAAAAGGCATTTAGCTCATTTGGGAGTTCTGCGTCGCTGGACAGCTCATGGCTGGGTTTCCCTTTGTAATCCGTTATCGTTTGCAAGCCCTGTCACATACAATGAGCTTCGTAGCCAGTGTAATAGGATTCCACCTTCCTCCTATATTGTCCTTCGTCTCGTCGGAGGTTGTAGCAGGATTTCTTTTATGCGTCCATGTCCGTTTCCCGTTCATTGTAAGCCGATAGCTCTAGCCTTTAGCCCAGCGTGGATGTTGTAAACAGGAAGAATTGAGTCATGGTCAGATTTGCCAAAGGGAGGATGAGGGAGGGCCTTGTACGCGTTTCTGTGGGTAGAATAAAAGTGGTATCAAGTTTTAGCTCCCCTAGTGGCTCAGGAGAAGTCTGACAAACACAGATTTTCTGAAGCTCCTGTCTACCACATAAGTGAATGGCCAACACTGGCGAATTCAGTGGATTGCAATGCAGCCCATGTCAAATACACAAAGTCTCTAGCATAAACATACAGACTTTCATAAAACGTGATGAAGATACTAATTTCCGTGAGGGCACGGACATCGACCTCTCCAACCAATGTTTCGGCACGTTGGTTGTGTTAAATGTTTGGGAACATATCTAGAGTGTGCAACTTCCTTTATTTATTTTTTTAAACAGTTTACCTTCCGTTAGTAAGCACCTCTACAAAAATGTTTGGGTGTGCGTCAGCTCATGATTTTTTACTAGGAAATCAAATATAGAAGCAAAATTTTATGCTAAAGGTGGAGCTATTAAACTATCAAAATAAAGAAAGTCACACACTCCATGTATAAACTCCTCGTAATTCACCTTTATTTAACCAGGTAGGCCAGTTGAGAACAAGTTCTCATTTACAACTGCGACCTGGCCAAGACAAAGCAAAGCAGTGCGACAAAAACAACAACACAAAGTTACACATGGGATAAACAAACGTAGTCAAAAATGTGACAAAGGAGGACGAATTTGTATACAAAACAAATGTGACTATGTGAATGAATGTCACCGACAACTATCTAAAGATGACTTCTATCACAAACTGATTTATGACCCTACCCTAGAATTCCAGCATAATATCTCATCCACAGTGGAAAGCTGTTTGGAATCAGGACAAATCACCAAAAAATAAGTTGAATTTCTATGTATGAAATTTCACAAGATACCAACTTTCTATACAGTCGCTAAATTACACAAACAAGTGTCTCCTCCTCCAGGTAGACCCATTGTAGCAGCAATCGACTCTGTGACATCCAACATTTCTAAATGTGGGGATTACAACATTAAACCGATGGTTGAGAATCTCCCATCTTATGTCAAAGACACTAGTCACATGATCTCATTGATAGAGGGCTTAGGAAGGATACCAGAGGGCGCCCTGCTGGCCACTTTTGATGTGGAGAGCTTGTACACTAACATCCCACACACTGGAGGCTTGCAGGCTCTGCAACACTTCCTTCAGCAGAGAGACTCTACCCTTGCTCCATCCAATGATTGCATCTTACAACTTACTGAACTGGTATTATCCAATAACAACTTGGTTTTTGAGTCCAACTTTTTTCTTCAAATTCGGGGTGTAGCCATGGGCTCCCCCTTTTCCCCCAACTATGCAAACCTGTATGTGGGACAATTTGAGGAAGCACTCCTTTATAAAACAGAGACACACTCCTTACTTTCTAAAATCCTCCTATGAAGAGATACAGTTGAAGTCAGAAGTTTTCACAATTCCTGACATTTAATCCTAGTAAAAATTCCCTGTCTTACTGTAGGCCAGTTAGGATGACCACTTTATTTTAAGAATGTGACATGTCGGAATAATAGTAGTCTCCTACAGAGAGAATGATTTATTTTAGCTTGTCATTCTTTCATCACATTCCCAGTGGGTCAGAAGTTTACATACACTCAATTAGTATTTGGTAGCATTGCCTTTAAATTGTTTAACTAGGGTCAAACGTTTCGAGTAGCGACAAGCTTCCCACAATAAGTTGTGTGGATTTTGGCCCATTCCTCCTGACAGAGCTGGTGTAACTGAGTCAGGTTTGTAGGCCTCCTTGCTCGCACACACATTTTCAGTTCTCACACACATTTTCAGTTCTGCCCACAAATTTTCTATAGGATTGAGGTCAGGGCTTTGTGATGGCCACTCCAATACCTTGACTTTGTTGTCCTTAAGCCATTTTGCCACAACTTTGGAAGTATGCTTGGGGTCATTGTCCATTTGGAAGACCCATTTGCGACCAAGCTTTAACTTCCTGACTGATGACTTGAGATGTTGCTTCAATATATCCATGTAATTTTCCTCCCTCATGATGCCATCTATTTTATGAAGTGCACCAGTCCCTCCTGCATCAAAGCACCCCAACAACATGATGCTGCCACCCCCGTGCTTCAAGGTTGGGATGGTGTTCTTCGGCTTGCAAGCTTCCCCCTTTTTCCCCCAACATAATGATGGTTATAGTTATATTTATTTTTGTTTCATCAGACCAGAGGACATTTCTCCAGTGGCTTCTTCCTTGCTGAGCAGTGGCTTCTTCCTTGCTGAGCGGCCTTTCAGGTTATGTCGATATAGGACTCGTTTTACTGTGGATATAGATACTTTTGTACCTGTTTCTTCCATCGTGTTTCCTTCTTCACAAGGTCCTTTGCTGTTGTTCTGGGACTGCTTTTCACTTTTCACACCAAAGTACGTTCATCTCTAGGAGACAGAACGCGTCTCCTTCCTGAGCGGTATAACGGCTCCGTGGTCCCATTGTGTTTGTACTTGCATACTATTGCTTGTACAGATGAACGTGGTACCTTCAGGTGTTTGGAGATTGCTCCCAAGGATGAACTAGACTTGTGGAGGTCTACAATTTATTTTCTGAGGTTTTGGCTGATTTCTTTTGATTTCCCCATGTCAAGGAAAGAGGCACTGACTTTGAAGGTAGACCTTGAAATACATCCACAGGTACACCTCCAATTGACTCAAATGATGTCAATTAGCCTATCAGAAGCTTCTAAAGCCATGACGTCATTTTCTGGAATTTTCCAAGCTGTTTAAAGACACAGTCAACTTAGTGTATGTAAACTTCTGACCCACTGGAATTGTGATACAGTGAATTATAAGTGAAATAATCTGTCTGTAAACAATTGTTGGAAAAATTACTTGTGTCATGAACAAAGTAGATGTCCTAACCAACTTGCCAAAACTATAGTTTTTTAACAAGAAATTTGTGGAGTTGTTGAAAAACGAGTTTTAATGACTCCAACATGAGTGTATGTGAACTTCCGACTTCAACTGTACATAGAGGATGTCTTTGTGCTCCGGGAAGGAAGTCAGCAGGAACTAATTGAATCCCAAACTCTACTAAACGAGAGCTCTGAATACCTTAAATTCACCATGCAAAAAAATTAAAAAAAATAAAATAAACTACCTGGATTTATGGATCATCAAAGAGAATGATGCGTTACACACAGACTTATACACAAAGCCCACAGACCGCAATACTTTGCTATGTGTGGAAAGTATGCATCCCCTTCCCCTCAAGAATTGTCTACCATATAGCCAGTTATGCAGGGTTAAACGAATCTGTGGCCATTAGGCAGATTGTGACTGCAATGCTAAAAGAATGACAGATAAATTCAAAATGAGAGGTTACAAGGACAACACTCTTGATGCTGCAATGATGAAAATATAAAAAACTGAGAGGAATTACTAAAAACTCAACCAAAGAAGAAAAACAACGCAACCGTCTTTTTCACTAAGTACACCAAGGGTTCAGAGAAAATGAAAGCAATCCTGAAAAAGCACAAGCATATTCTGCAATCAGACCCCAAAAAATCCCACACCTCTTCAAGGAACCCCCACTGGTGGTCTATAAGCGTGGTCACAATATTGGAGATAGCTTGGTGAGATCTGACATGCTCCCTGAGCCCACTACGACACTCTTGACACCTATCCTAAATGGGAACTGCAAATGTGGCTTATATTGTAAATCAAATGCCAAAAGGTAGGGGTAGGGATTGATGTGGGATTGGGTGAAAATCTTTAGCCTACTATTACCACAGTATGATGTCATCACAAAGGAGCATAGCCTATACTAAACTACATCAAAGCCTCTCCTACTCACAACCTGTCAGTAGCCTGCTGTCTGTGTAATCCTTAAACAAAGTATTAAACTGAGTGTCGAGACACTAATGCTAGTCCTTACTCACACCCTGTTCTCTGCTATTTGAGGTATCTAGCTATGTGTCATGGAGTCAGGCTAAATATGCACTGCATAGTAGTACATATCATTTTTGCACCCTGTTCCCATCTGCAATGAATACATTTTAGTCTAGCCGCAGCCTGTGTGTGTCTGTCTCTGTCCCGTATGCCCTATGAGGTGGCAGAGGTAGCCAGCCAAGTGGTGTAATATCCATATTTATCTTTCATCGACACACACACACACCCACCCTTGTCTGTGACCTCCCTTGGTTGTCACTGAGCTGTCAACACCTCCCCGCTAGGAATATCATAGCTGTCAATCAAACGGTTTTCTTCGCTGTGGCCCCTGTGGGACTAGCTCATACCGACCGAGTAATGTTAGAGAGAGAGAGAGAGAGAGAGTGTGTGTGTGTGTGTGTGTGTGTGTGTGTGTGTGTGTGTGTGTGTGTGTGTGTGTGTGTGTGTGTGTGTGTGTGTGTGTGTGTGTGTGTGCGTGTTCAAATCGGATATGCTAATAAATAGGATTTGAGTCACTTCAAACTGCCAATGTGATCACGGCTTAAGAGCTTTGCACCTGGATTGTACAATATTTACAAATTATTCTTTAAAAAATTCTTTAAGCAAAGTCAAGTTGGTTGTTGATCATTGCTGGACAGCCATTTTCAGTTCTTGTCATACATTTTCAAGTCGATTTAAGTCTTTAACAGGGCCACTCAGGAACATTCAATGTCTTCATGGTAAGCAGCTCTAGTGTATATTTGGCCTTGTGTTTTAAGTTATTGTCCTGCTGAAAGATGAATTTGTCTCCCGGTGTCTGTTGGAAAGCAGACTGAACCAGGTTTTCTTCAGGGATTTTATCTGTGCTTAGCTCTATTCCGTTTCTTTTTATCCTAAAAACTCCCTAGTCCTTGCCGATGACAAGCCTACCCATAACATGATGCAGTCACAACCATGATGTGTTGTGTTGGATTTGCCCCAAATATAATGTGTTGTATTCAGGACATAAAGCTAATTTCTTTGCCTTCTCAGTTTTATTTTAGTGCCTTATTGCAAACAGGATGCATGTTCTAGAATATTTGTATTCTGTACAGGCTTCCTTCTTTTCACTCTGTCATTTAGGTTAGTATTGTGGAGTAACTACAATGTTGTTGATCCATCCTCAGTTTTCCTGCAGTCAAATTACCTAGTGGCCTCATGGGTGGAATGTTATCAATATTTTTCATTATTTCATTATTTCCAAAAACCTGGCTAAAATCCGGTGTTCTATGTCAAACAGTTTTTTCAGTCTTCTGTGATGTATATAAAGTGTAATAACGGGATGCAAACTCAAAATGTAATACATTTCAATTATATATCTGACATGGCTTTAACAGATGTCTTATTTTTTTAAAGCCCATAACAATGTGTGTGTGGTTGTAAAGTTGTTTCAAAGTAGATTTGTTTAAGACTATGAAAAAACTCCCTGTGTGACCCTGATTTAGCCCACTGCAGTAAAAGGTTAAACTCTGTAACTGTTTTAAAAGTCACCATTGGCCTCATGGTGAAATCCCTGAGAGGTATTAGGAAGGACACCTTTTACATTTTTCCCATCTATCAATAGGTGCCCTTTTTTGTGAGGCATTGGAAAGCCTTCCTCCGCACATTGTACCAGTACCCCCTGTATATAGCCTCACTACTGTAATTTTATTGTTGCTCCTTAAGTATAATGTTTTATTTTATTTATACATTTTTCACTTCAATTTATTTTAGTAAAGACTTTCTTAACGCTGCATTGTTGGTTAAGGGCTTGTAAGTGAGCATTTCACTGTAAGGTCTAAACCTGTTGTATTCAGCACATGTGACAAATAACATTTGACTTGATTTGATGTGACTGGGGGTTATAGCATTTCTTCACATGACCCATCAATTTAGACAAGTGTGTCTTGGTAAACGTCATCTAATGTTTATAAAATATTTTTTATCTGGACACTTTCTGTTTACCTGGAATTTTTCCTTATTGTAGGATACTACTTTTACCATTTTCAGTCTTAATCTTTATCACACTACATGACCTTTAGGACATGACCTCACATATGAATCCCTAAAGAGATGGGTGGGGCTAAGGCATAAGAGGTTGTGAACAATGCTGAATGGGGTGTAGACAAAAGATCTCTCCAGTGGTTGTACCAAAACATTCAAGGGCAATTTTCTCAAAAAGTGGGATTACAAGTTTATCAACTTTCAAAGCAGAATAACTTTCCCATTATTCCTCAAATGCAGTGTATGATATACCATTTTGTAGCTCTGAGTCTGTACTTTTAGACAATGTAAAAAAACACAATTTCTAATTTTGCTACATAAGCCTGAATCAAGGCGGTCAGTCACATTAAGTTAACTTAAGCCATTTATCAAAACCATTCTCTATATTTCTCTGTGTGTCTGGCTGGTATAGGCGGGTGCAGAAACCTCTCTCTCTAAACGAAGACAAGAACCATGCAAATGCTTCTATTCTTTTTGAGTCCAAACTCTAGTGGATTATGCGCTTTCAACCCCTTTTTGGAATCGTAAATTTAAGTGGTGACAAGCCGGTTTACTTCCATTGAATATTGTTGGGATTTCTAATGCCCCAAGGGCAACAAATACTGGAACATTGTTGCTTACGATAAACAAAAAAACTGCTAAATGACCATGATATCATTGTTAAATCATTGCATGAAATATTTGTTTAATCTTACAGGAGGTTTTGCTTGTTATTTTGTGACTTGGCTATTTTTATCTGTTTATGATTTATGATTTTTATGCGGATCCCCATTAGCTGTTGAAGAAGCAGAAGCTATTCTAAGAACACTATGACAAAAGAACAATATGTCTGTCTCTGAGTTTGCTATTTCAGTGTGTGGAAAATAAGAACTGATTTCCTGCACATCACAAATAAACCGCTTTTGCAAAGTACATGAGATTCCTTCAATGAATTATTTTAGACTGAAAACACATTTTGGGGTTTGAAAATGTACTAACACCAAGGCCAACCCAGTTATATGAATCAGTGTTGAAGTGCAATGTGCAAGGTGATGCAATACACAAACGTGTACTTACTTTAAAAAAATGGCAGTATGTTTCTGTCATATCTTAATTGAGGGAGGAATAAGTTGTGTGGGCAATGTGGGCTTGTACATGTTGTCCTGACTGTAGCATTCTTGGAGAGGAAGTTAAGAGGGAGATGGAAATGAGGTTAAGAACATCCGGGGAAGAGAGTGTCCTGCGTTCCTGGGAATGTAACATGACAGTTCTGGAGAGCACATACACTGACACACCAACACGCGCAAACACACAGACACAGACACACAGACACACACTCAATGGAGCAGCGGGATTTAGTGTGAAATATAAGATTAAGATTCAGGAGGAATTCACTTCCAGGACCAAAGAAAGAGAGCAACTCCCTTCAGCTATCAGCCTGTTGACTAGCATAACATCACATACACACTCTCTCTCTCTCTCTCTCTCTCTCTCTCTCCCCCTCTCTATTGCTCACACACAAGCACACACACTCACAACCTTGCCAATATGTCTTTCTTCATACACTAAAATATTAGTGTGAGCTGTTGAGAGGTTAATCGTACATACATAAATAGCTAAGTGTTGGAATAGCCTGTTATTTAGACTGGAGAAATGACTTCATCATAACTCTAAGGTTGTCACTGCCTCATACATATTTAAATATGCATCACTGACTTGGAGTGTGTGTGTCTGTGACCTGGATTATTGCTCTAGGTAAGCCATAGAACACACACACAATCATGCACGTACATGGATGCACGCACGCAGGCACACACACACACACACACACACACACACACACACACACACACACACACACACACACACACACACACACACACACACACACACACACACACACACACACACACACACACACACACACACACACACACACACACACAGCAGCTCTGGATGTCTGAAGAGAACTAAATCCACAGCCCAATAATACCCCATGGCACCCCAGTCCATATCAAGGTGTTCTGCCAAAAATGATCACACAGTGCCTCCAATTCAGGACACACGCACTGACGCAAGTACACTGCGCTAGCACAAACACACCACAGGCACACACACATCAGGACACAGGGGGCTGTTGTATCCAGGTTTGAAAAATAGTGACTTATTTCTGTGCTTTTTAACTTGTGCCTGATTACATTGGCTGCTGTAAGCTCCTGAGAGTGTAAGCACTGAAGCACTGACTTCTTAAATCTCACGGTACAGAAAGACCAGGATTACTCTATGCGGCACATACGCAAGCACACACACACGCACGCATGCACACACACAATTTTTTAACAAGATCTCATGGTTTGACCAACTTAATTTCAGATTCCAATGTTTTTCCATGTTTATCCAAATGTCAAATTTCGAAGGTGCTCCAAATGTAACATTTCTATGTGTTTTTGCACCCTGAGTTGTTCCAATGCCGGAGCCTCGCGGCTGGTTAAGTTTAGGCATTCATTCAGTATGGTTAAGTTAAGAGTTAAGGTTTGGGATAGGGTTAAAACAAAAACAACTCCATGGTTAAGTTAGGCATTCATTCAGTATGGTTAAGTTAAGAGTTAATATTTGGGATAGGGTAAAAACAACACCAAAATTAACTAGTGCCTATCATTGGAATTGAACACACGACCCTCAGAGCCGGAGCTCGAGGCTTACACCCATTCGCCAACCCTGTCCACAATGCCATAGTAAAACCTAAGCCTACTTGAAGGTAATAGCGCTCACCGTTGCCCTGACATCCTGGGTACCTGGACAGACATTGGATTTTGAAGTGGATCTTGAGAGACCTGGCTGTACTTTTTAGGCCATTCTGATGGAAGGTTATAGGGCCAATAGTACTATGGAAGGCCCCTGAACAGTTCTTCCTAACAGATGAATAGCCAACTTAACTCAACTCTATGGTGAATAAAGTATATGATGAACTCCACCAATGGAGTCGAGCATTGAAGAGGCTTCATTTCACCCAAGGTCAATACTTAATTTAAACAAATGTGCCTCCCGAGTGGCACAGAGGTCTAAGGCACTGCATCGCAGTGCTTGAGGTGTCACTACAGACCCGGGTTTGATGCCGGCTGCATTTAAACCTTACATTTAAGTCAGGAAATGCATCTCTGTCTCCGGTTCTGATGTGGTGCAGTGGTTGCACAGGTTTTTGTGTGTCTACCCTTCTCAATGGCAAGACTGTGCTCACTGAGCCTGTACTTTGTCAAGGTTTTTCTAAGGTTTTAATCAGTAACCATGGTCAAATAGTTTGCCACAGTGTACTGTGGATTTCGGGACAGATAGCACTGCATTTTGCTTTGTGCTTGTGTTTCCCAATAGGTAATGTAGTTTTGTTTTGACTGTGTTGTAATTTGGTTTATTCTGATTGATTGGATGTTCTGTTCCTGAGGCTTCAGTGTGTTAGTAGAACAGGTTTGTGAACTCAGCCCAAGGAACAGCTGGATGAGGGGACTCTCTCATCTCTCTCTCTCTCGTTCTCTCTCCATCTCTCTTCTCTCTCATTGCCCAGTGGGACAGTGACCATCTGAGTCTGTGAGAGAACTCTGTGAACCCCTCTGACCAGTCCCGGGTGTGTGTGCGTGTGTGTGTGTGTGTTGGACCAATCTAGCACACTGGGGCCGGTTGTCTCGGGGCACAGCTGCTCTAGGGTTGTGTGTGTTTAGCTGTCTGAGTGTTGTGTTGAATGTGTGTTGGCGCAAAACAGATTGATTGAGTGATGTTTGTTTACTGTTTGACTGTTTGTACACCATGGTGGCCAAATGGTCATATACGTGTGCGTGTGTGTAATCAAGCCCGAATCGTCTCACTGACAGGTTGATCCTCCTCCCTGTAAAAACATACAGTACCAGTCAAACGTTTGGACAACTACTCATTCAAGGGTTTTATTTATTTGTTCTATTTTCTACATTGTAGAATAATAGTGAAGACATCAAAACTATGAATTAACACATTTGGAAATACGCTGCTATTACTGTTTATTATCTATCCTGTTGCCTAGTCACTTTATCCCTACCTATATGTACATATCTACCTCAATTATCTCATACCAATATACAGTGGGGAAAAAAAGTATTTAGTCAGCCACCAATTGTGCAAGTTCTCTCACTTAAAAAGATGAGAGAGGCCTGTAATTTTCATCATAGGTACACTTCAACTATGACAGACAAAATTAGGAAAATTTTTAATGAATTTATTTGCAAATTATGGTGGAAAATAAGTATTTGGTCACATACAAACAAGCAAGATTTCTGGCTCTCACAGACCTGTAACTTCTTCTTTAAGAGGCTCCTCTGTCCTCCACTCATTACCTGTATTAATGGCACCTGTTTGAACTTGTAGACCTGCACCAGGTTGGGAAGACTGAATCTGCAATAGGTAAGCAGCTTGGTTTGAAGAAATCAACTGTGGGAGCAATTATTAGGAAATGGAAAACATACAAGACCACTGATAATCTTCCTCAATCTGGGGCTCCACGCAAGATCTCACCCGTGGGTCAAAATGATCACAAGAACGGTGAGCAAAAATCCCAGAACCACACGGGGACCTAGTGAATGACCTGCAGAGAGCTGGGACCAAAGTAACAAAGCCTACCATCAGTAACACACTACGCCGCCAGGGACTCAAATCCTGCAGTGCCAGACGTGTCCCCCTGCTTAAGCCAGTACATGTTCAGGCCCGTCTAAAGTTTGCTAGAGAGCATTTGGATGATCCAGATGAGGATTGGGAGAATGTCAGATGAAACCAAAATATAACTTTTTGGTAAAAACTCAACTCGTCGTGTTTGGAGGACAAAGAATGCTGAGTTGCATCCAAAGAACACCATACCTACTGTGAAGCATGGGGTGGAAACATCATGCTTTGGGGCTGTTTTTCTGCAAAGGGACCAGGACGACTGATCCGTGTAAAGGAAAGAATGAATGGGGCCATGTATCGTGAGATTTTGAGTGAAAACCTCCTTCCATCAGCAAGGGCATTGAAGATGAAACGTGGCTGGGTCTTTCAGCATGACAATGATCCCAAACACACCGCCCGGGCAACGAAGGAGTGGCTTCGTAAGAAGCATTTCAAGGTCCTGGAGTGGCCTAGCCAGTCTCCAGATCTCAACCCCATAGAGAATCTTTGGAGGGAGTTGAAAGTCCGTGTTGCCCAGCGACAGCCCCAAAACATCACTGCTCTAGAGGAGATCTGCATGGAGGAATGGGCCAAAATACCAGCAACAGTGTGTGAAAACCTTGTGAATACTTACAGAAAACGTTTGACCTCTGTCATTGCCAACAAAGGGTATATAACAAAGTATTGAGATAAACTTTTGTTATTGACCAAATACTTATTTTCCACCATAATTTGCAAATAAATTCATTAAAAATCCTACAATGTGATTTTCTGGATTTTTTTTCCTCATTTTGTCTGTCATAGTTGAAGTGTACCTATGATGAAAATTACAGGCCTCTCTCATCTTTTTAAGTGAGAGAACTTGCACAATTGGTGGCTGACTAAATACTTTTTTTCCCCACTGTACATCGACTTGGTACTGTAACCCTTGTATATAGCCAAGTTATCGTTACTCATTGTGCATTTATTACTTGTGTTATTATTTTTCAGTTTTTCTATTATTTGTCTCTGCATTGTTGGGAAGGGCCCATAAGTCAGCATTTCACTGTTAGTCTACAACCGTTTATGAAGCATGTGACAAATACATTTCAACTGATGGCTGAACTTTCTCCTCAAAGTTTGAACGATAGCTGGATTTAGAAACATCTTAACTATAGTAGGTAACTGTTGTAAAACAAAATGTAAGTTTACTTTTTCAACTTCAATAGTTGCTGATCTACTGATGCCTGTGAGAAACACACTTTTCATTATTTTCTAGTTCTTCCAAGAATGTTACAATAATTACATTTCCTGTGAACATGATAACATTGATAAGTGTCAGTCTGTGATTCTTTTGCAAAAAGAAATGCTTCACAATATTGACTCATAAGTCAATACATTGCATTCAAAACAAACATTTTTAGATAAAGCTGTAATGGGTAAATTGGTGAAACACTCAGACAGGCAGGCAAAAGCTTCACAGAATGACGCTTATCAGTTGATACCAGGCTGGAATCCTTCACAACACACTGATGCCCTTGAGAAAGACGCTTGTCATTCGTTTGTAGTTCTTCCAAGAATGTTATAATAATACAATTTCCTGTAACCTTCACCCAAGGTGGTTTTACAATAGAAATCAACTAGAAGTGGTTTTCTATTGCTTCCTAAAGCCATGGAACAAAGAAAGGTTACAAAGGCTATTTGTTGGGTCAGTGGGTTTGAAGATGCAGGTTTGGAGCCTTGAAAGAGAGAGAAAATAAAGCTGAACACACACACACACAAATACATACTGTCCCTAGGAAACCATATTCATAACCTCTAGCTGTAAATTCTCTGACACCTCAAATCAGACATGTACACCCTCCAACGCTCTTCAATCGCTCTCCATCCCTCCCTCGCTCTCCCCACTCAACTGCTCTTCTCTCCTTTCCTGCTCATTCTCTCCCTTCCTCGCTCCCTTCCTCACTCTCTCCATCCCCCTCCAATCTCCCTTCTGTAAATTTAGCACGAGGTATGAAATTAATACCCAAGTCTGAATCCATGCGATTAATAAAACCTTTATCCCTTCTTCCCTCCCTATCCCCTCTCTATCCCTCTTCCTCTCCATATCCCCCTCTCCATTCATCTCTCTCTATCCCTCTTTCCTTCCATATTCCCCGATCCACCCTTCTCTACCATTCCTCATCCCTTCACCATTAATAAAACCTTCATCCCTGCCTAAAGCCTTGACTCAAGCACCTGTCAAAACATGAGCTCAGCAACACACACACTCATGCACACGTAAACGCACTTGCGCACACACACTAACACACGTCAGCTCAACAGCTTTGTGGTGTAAAGCAACTGGTGACAAGGATTCACAGCTTAGCCTTCAGTAGAATCCTGCAGGGTCTGCAGCGTCAACCCAGTGTGGGGCGCATATTTCACACTAACAGAGAGAGAGAGATAGGGGGAAAAGAGAAAGAAAGAGAGATGGGGAGGAAGAGAGGGAAGAGAGAGAGAGAGAGACAGAGAGCTAGACCTAGCGGCCCCCATAGGTTTATCACTAACTAAACTTACTATGCATGGATCATACTTATGGAATGAACAATTCACAACGTCTCTTTCCAGTGACTCTTCCTCCATCACTCCCACCCTCTAACTCTCAAATCCTGCAGGGTTATCTTTTTACAACCCAGTGTCATTGTCCTGATATCTTCTATCCTAACCTCTTCCATATCCTGGGGCTTGGGGGCAGACACACACACAGACAAAGGCACAGACACATACTCACACACACATACACACAGACACAGTCAGGGCTCGGAGGCAGATTTGTCACGTGGTGTTGGCACCTTGGAGAAGCACTAAATACATTTCTGCCAGTCACAGCCCAGCTGGCAAACCTCTATAATTCATACAACACAGATTGGCTGGCAGGGGTATGGGGATCGGGGCTGTCAGCACTGCGTTTGTGTGTGGGCATGTTTATCTGTTTTTGTGGGGACCAGAAATCCGCACAAGAATAGTAAACAAACACAAATTTGACCAACTGGGGATTTTTTTTGTCCCTACGAGGTCAAATGCTATTTCTAGGGGGTTTAGGGTTAAGGTTAGAATTAGTGTTATGGTTAGAATTACGTTTAGGGTTAGGTTTAGGGTTAGGGTTAGGGTTAGGTTAGGGTAAGAGTAGGACAGTACATTCAGTAACAGTAAGACAGTACATTCAGTAACAGTAAGACAGTACATTCAGTAACAGTAGGACAGTACATTCAGTAACAGTAGGACGGTATGTTCAGTAAGAGTAGGACAGTACATTCAGTAACAGTAAGACAGTACATTCAGTAACAGTAAGACAGTACATTCAGTAACAGTAGGACAGTACATTCAGTAACAGTAGGACAGTACATTCAGTAAGAGTAGGACAGTATATTCAGTAAGAGTAGGACAGTATATTCAGTAAGAGTAGGACAGTACATTCAGTAACAGTAAGACAGCGCATTTACTACAGAGAGAGAAAGTGAACAATGAGAGAAAGTTTACTTGGATCAAACGTTTTTGGGTAGCCTTCCACAATTTGTGTGAATTTTGGGCCATTCCTCCTGACAGAGCTGGTGTAATTGAGTCAGGTTTGTAGGCCTCCTTGCTCGCACACGCTTTTTCAGTTCTGTCCACAGATTTTCTATAGGATTGAGGTCAGGGCTTTGTGATGGCCACTCCAATACCTTGACTTTGTTGTCCTTACGCCATTTTGCCACAAATTTGGAAGTATGCTTGGGGTCATTGTCCATTTGGAAGACGCATTTGCGACCAAGCTTTAACTTCCTACCTGATGTCTTGAGATATATCCACATACTTTTCCTACCTCATGATGCCATCTATTTTGTCAAGTGCACCAGTCCCTCCTGTAGCAAAGCACAACATGATGCTGCCACCCCCGTGCTTCACGGTTGGGATGGTGTTCTTTGGCTTACAAGCCTCCCCCTTTTTCCTCCAAACATAACGATGTTCATTATGGCCAAACAGTTCTATTTTTGTTTCATCAGACCAGAGGACATTTCTCCAAAAAGTACGATCTTTGTCCCCATGTGCAGTTGCAAACCGTAGTCTGGCTTTTTTATGGCGGATTTGGAGCAGTGGCTTCTTCTTTGCTGAGCTGCCTTTCAGATTATGTCGATATAGGACTCGGTTTACTGTAGATATAGATACTTTTGTACCTGTTTCCTCCAGCATCTTCACAAGGTCCTTTGCTGTTGTTCTGGGATTGATTTGCACTTTTCGCACCAAAGTACGTTCATCTCCAGGAGACAGAACGCATCTCCTTCCTGAGCGGTACGACAGCTGCGTGGTCCCATGGTGTTTATACTTGCGCACTATTGTTTGTACAGATGAACGTGGTACTTTCAGGCGTTTGGAAATTACTCCCAAGGATGAACCAGGTCTACAATTGTTTTTCTGAGGTCTTGGCTGATTTCTTTTGATTTTCCCATGATGTCAAGCAAAGAGGCACTTTGAAGGTAGGCCTTGAAATACATCCACAGGTATACCTCAAATTAACTAAAAATGTCAATTAGCCTATCAGAAGCTTCTAAAGCCATGACATCGTTTTCTGGAATTTTACGAGATGTTTAAAAGCACAGTCAACTTAGTGTATGTAACCTTCTGACCCACTGGAATTGTGATACAGTGAATTATAAGTGAAATAATCTGTCTGTAAACAATTGATGGAAAAATGACCTGTGTCATGCACAAGGTAGATGTCCTAACCGACTTGCCAAAACTATTGTTTGTTAACAAGAAATTTGTGGAGTGGTTGAAAAACAAGTTTTAATGACTCCAATCTAAGTGGATGTAAACTTCCGACTTCAACTGTAACTAACAAGTTACCTTTTGCTAGTAGACCAGTAGGGTCATTATCTATACTAATGTTAAAGTTAAGTATATTGCAAGCTAAAGCATATACTGTCATGTAAACACATGTTGTCTCTTGCTAGTACTTTTGTTAACCAAATTTCTATGTAGCTAAACAATACAAAACACAAACGGATTAACAGTCTCAATTGCTTTACTGACAATGATGCAATGTTAAACTATATCAGATGTTAAGATCTACAAACATTTGACATATAACATTAGTTACAGAGGGTAGTCGTGATCCAGGAAAGTCCAGCATAGATGAGCACTGAGCAGCCGACATGTTAATGGCGCAATTTACTCTAAAATGTCGAAGGTTATGCAGTGCTTCTCAAATGTAAAATGTATGCATTCTCCACACTCTCGTCCTCATAAGAACATACTCAAAAGAACGCCCTCGAAGAACACACTCGGAGCATGGGAGTGTGGAGCAAGGTAGTTGCATAAACCAGATGACAGCATGCTAACCCTCCTCTTTTTTTCTCTCCTGACATGATCCCTCTTGACATTTTCTAAGTTATTTCCTAAGTCTGCTCTGTCACTTCAGAGTGGTAAGTTATTCCTTTACAGCAAAGGAAGAGAGAGATGAGAGGGAGTAGAGAAGGAGAAGAGAGGAGGGAGAGAGGGCTGTCGCAGTCCTAGCTGACAAAGTTGTGGTGAATGACAAATGAAAAGCTTTGAAGTTACTCCATTTATATTATTCTGGTGATTTTTTTTTATGTTAAGTAAGTAGTGATACTCTACAAAATAGTTGACACAGAGAGTGTTTCTCTCTTCTTGGTTGAGATGATTCGAGAAAGAGCTAAGTTGGGGGTACAGAGAGAGAGAGAGAGAGAGAGAGAGAGAGAGAGAGAGAGAGAGGAAAGAGGGGAGTTGAGAGAGAGAAAGTGGAAGAGAACAGAATAGAAGAGAAAGAGAGACAGAGGTCTGAGAGTGCTAACAGGTGGTAAGAGCAATACAGCTGCCCCCAGCAAGAGAGAGGGATGAGATGAGAGTGGAAATAGGGAAATAGGAACAGAGGAAGGAGGGAAGGAGGGAGCTAAGGAAGGGAGGAAGGGAGTCAGGGTTTCAAGGAGGGTGGGAGGGGGTCCATACTGTTCTCATCCTCCTCCAACATCAGTGTCAAAACTCCTGGGATCCCCTCTCTCCCCCTCTTCCACGCCTATACCCCTCTCTCTAGCTCTACCTCCCTCTCCCCATCCCCCTCTCCTTTCCCCTCTCTTAGACAGCTCTCTGAAGTCATACATATTTCATCCCCTACTTCTGTAAGAGGAATATGCCATTCGTACTTTCTTTCGCTGCATATATTAACCACAACCATTACCCATTTTGGGGAAAACACCTATCTAGTGAAGTAAATTAATTTGAGTGGAGGGAAGAGTGGAGAGAGAGGGGGGAGGGGGGCGAGAGATATGCACAGAAGGGGGTTTCAAAGGGTTGCAGAAGCATTCAAATCTCAAAATCTCCACCTCTACCAGCTTGAAAATGTATATTAGGATTTAAAATCAAATCAAATGCATTTGTCACATACACAGTTTCCAGCAGGTATAAAATATACTGCACTACTTTTGAAAAGAACCTGATGGGCCCTGGTAAAAAAAAATTGTCCACTATACAGGGAATACACTACCATTTGGAATGCATCCTGGGTCATACCCGTACTTACGTCCTAAATAGTATGCCATTTGGATATGCAAAAAGCATTTATAGTATATGACATTTGGAAAATTAAGTATGCTTTAAATGTCATACTTATATTGGCATTTCCTCTAGTACGAATTTGCTGAATACTATTGAGGAAGAGAATAGTATTTTCAGACCCAGGTGTGTCTGACGACAGCTGATAATCAGATAAGGGAATGGCTGTACCAAAATGAACGAGTCGGCGGGAAACAACTCAACTGCACATTAGATAGCTTTCTCAGTATGGGTGAGATTAGTAATGCTGCGTTTACACATGCAGCCCAATTCTGATATTTTTTCTACTAATTGGTATTTTGACCAATCACATCAGATCTTTACACATCAGATCTATTTCAGACCTGATCTGATTCATCAAAATACCAATTAGTGAAAAAAATATCAGAAATGGACTGCCTGTGTAAATGCTGCATTTGTTGATATTTGTTGCTTACTGCGTACATTTTTATTAGAGTACATTCTAAATAGTAGGTAAACTCAGCAAAAAAAAGAAACGCCTTCTCACTGTCAACTGCGTTTATTTTCAGCAAGCTTAACATGTGTGAATATTTGTATGAACATAACAAGATTCAACAACTGAGACAAACTGAACAAGTTCCACAGACATGTGACTAACATAAATTGAATAATAAGTCCCTGAACAAAGGGGGGGATCAAAATCGTCGGGCAGTATGGAGAACAGTATGGACCCCCTCCCACCCTCCATCCTGTACCTGTCCCGCAGGTGTGATGTTCGGATGTACCGATCCTGTGCAGGTGTTGTTACACGTGGTCTGCCACTGCGAGGATGATCAGCTGTCAGTTCTGTCTCCCTGTAGTGCTGTCTTAAGCGTCTCACAGTACGGACATTGCAATTTATTGCCCTGGCCACATCTGCAGTGCTCATGCCTCCTTGCAGCATGCCTAAGGCACGTTCACGCAGATGAGCAGGGACCCTGGGCATCTTTCTTTTAGTGTTTTTCAGAGTCAGTAGAAAGGTCTCTTTAGTGTCCCAAGTTTTCATAACTGTGACCTTAATTGCCTACCGTCTGTAAGCTGTTAGTGTCTTAACAACCGTTCCACAGGTGCATGTTCATTAATTGTTTATGGTTCATTGAACAAAAATGGGAAACATTGTTAAAACCCTTTACAATGAAGATCTGTGAAGTTATTTGGATTTTTACGAATTATCTTTGAAAAACATGGTCCTGAAAAAGGGACGTGTCTTTTTTTGTTGAGTTTAGTATGATTAGTACACAGTATGTAGTTCCAGTAAGTAATAAACAGCCTAGACAGGTTTCGTAGACGGCCACTGTTGTACAGCATTCAATAAAGAGCATTATCAATTCATACAAAATCAAACAGAAGGAAACAGAAGTGCATAGACAATCACATCTGCAGTGGGAGTACTTTTTCCAAAGTTTCTACCTATTTTGTAGTGAATAAAGCCCAACAAAACACAATAAAAAAACAGAATGGACTTATTTTATAAACTTTTTCTTAACCTCACTTACATTTATCAAAATGTCTTAAAAGAAAAACTGTTATCCACAATTGAAATGTTTTAGTGAATATTTTCCATTGAGTAGAGCTCCCCTCTATCTAATGTAGAACGGTGTATTGTTCAGATCTAACAAAATACTGACTATGTGAAGTGCAATTCTCTCTACCCCAGTCCCACAGAGCAAAGATGCATCTGAATGAGACTTTTTCTGCCTCGACAGCCTATCACTCTTTTCTTCCCCATTTCTATCTTATTTTATGCTCTGTTTTTCTCCAGTCTCCTCTCTTCCTTTCCCTTCTCCTCTCCTTATCCTCTCCTTTCAGCCCTTGTTAATATTGCCAAGCCCATCAAGGCCCTGATTGGTGAACTCATAGTCCCACTGATACATTCACAGCTCTTTGTCTGTTGGCAATGTTTTTTGTTTTTTAAAGAAAAGCACATATTTTGTCCATTAAAATAACATCAAATTGATCAGTAATACAGTGTAGACATTGTTAACGTTGTACATGACTATTGTAGCTGGAAACAGAGGCCCATTATTAGCCCATCACTGCTGTGTTCCAATGGCATGTTGTATTAGCTAATCCAAGTTTATCGTTTTAAAAGGCTAATTGATCATTAGAAATGTCACCATCGTCTTGTGAATAAACGGACCAAGGCGTAGCGTGCATAGAGTTCCACATTTTAATAGCAGTGAAACATACAAAACAATGAAGAAAATGACTGATCGTAACATATGTGTAGCGCACAGGCACGAAGAAGAAACAATAACCCACAAACACAGGTGGAAAAAGGAACAACTTAAGTATGATCCCCAATTAGAGGTAACGACAATCAGCTGCCTCTAATTGGGAACCATACAAAACCAAAACATAAAAATACAAATAATAGAACAAATAATCCCCCTAGTCACGTCCTGACCAAAACCACCATAGAGAACCCATAGGGCTGTCTATGGCCAGGACATGACAGTACCCCCCCCTCCCCCCCAAAGGTGCGGAAACCTGAACATGATGGGGAGGGTTCGGGTGGGCGACTTGCGTCGGTGGCGGTTCCGGTGCGGGACGTGTGTATGTTGACTATGTAAACAATTTTCAACACATTAATCTTTCTTAATAATGCCGCTCTGTTCTGGGCCAGCTGCAGAGTTGCAGTCTGTTTTGGAATGGGTGGCCAGTAATAAACTGGTCCTGAACATCTCTAAAATTAAGAACATTGTATTTGGTACAAATCATTCCTTATGTGCTAGACCTCAGCTGAATCTGGTAATGAATGTTGTGGCTGTTGAACAAGTTGAGGAGACTAAATTACTTGGCATTACAGTGGGGAGAACAAGTATTTGATACACTGCCGATTTTGCAGGTTTTCCCACTTACAAAGCATGTAGAAGTCTGTCATTTTTATCATAGGTACTCTTCAACTGTGAGTGACGGAATCTAAAACAAAAATCCAGAAAATCACATTGTATGATTTTTAAGTAATTAATTTGCATTTTATTGCATGACATAAGTATTTGATACATCAGAATAGCAGAACTTAATATTTGGTACAGAAACCTTTGTTTGCAATTACAGAGATCATATGTTTCCTGTAGTTCTTGACCAGGTTTGCACACACTGCAGCAGGGATTTTGCCCCACTCCTCCATACATACCTTCTCCAGATCCTTCAGGTTCGGGGCTGTCGCTGGGCAATACGGACTTTCAGCTCCCTCCAAAGATTTTCTATTAAGTTCAGGTCTGGAGACTGGCTAGGCCACTCCAGGACCTTGAGATGCTTCTTACGGAGCCACTCCTTAGTTGCCCTGGCTGTGTGTTTCGGGTCGTTGTCATGCTGGAAGACCCAGCCACGATCCATCTTCAATGCTCTTACTGAAGGAAGGAGGTTGTTGGCCAAGATCTCGCGATACATGGCCCCATCCATCCTCCCCTCAATACGGTGCAGTCGTCCTGTCCCCTTTGCAGAAAAGCATCCCCAAAGAATGATGTTTCCACCTCCATGCTTCACGGTTGGGATGGTGTTCTTGGGGTTGTACTCATCCTTCTTCTTCCTCCAAACACGGCGAGTGGAGTTTAGACCAAAAAGCTCAATTTTTGTCTCATCAGACCACATGACCTTCTCCCATTCCTCCTCTGGATCATCCAGATGGTCATTGGCAAACTTCAGGTCATTGACCAGGTCCTCCCGTGTAGTTCTGGGCTGATCCCTCACCTTCCTCATGATCATTGATGCCCCACGAGGTGAGATCTTGCATGGTGCCCCAGACCGAGGGAGATTGACCGTCATCTTGAACTTCTTCCATTTTCTAATAATTGCGCCAACAGTTGTTGCCTTCTCACCAAGCTGCTTGCCTATTGTCCTGTAGCCCATCCCAGCCTTGTGCAGGTCTACAATTTTATTCCTGATGTCCTTACACAGCTCTCTGGTCTTGGCCATTGTGGAGAGGTTGGAGTCTGTTTGATTGAGTGTGTGGACAGGTGTCTTTTATACAGGTAACGAGTTCAAACTGGTGCAGTTAATACAGGTAATGAGTGGAGAACAGGAGGGCTTCTTAAAGAAAAACTAACAGGTCTGTGAGAGCCGGAATTCTTACTGGTTGGTAGGGGATCAAATACTTATGTCATGCAATAAAATGCTAATTAATTATTTAAAAATCATACAATGTGATTTTCTGGATTTTTGTTTTAGATTCCGTCACTCACAGTTGAAGTGTACCTATGATAAAAATTACAGACCTCTACATGCGTTGTAAGTAGGAAAACCTGCAAAATCGGCAGTGTATCAAATACTTGTTCTCCCCACTGTACCTTAGATTGTAAACTGTCATGGTCGAAACATATAGATTCAATGGTTGCAAAGATGGGAGAGGTCTAGCCGTAATAAAGAGATGCTCTGCAAAACACTCCAAAAGCAAGTTCTGCAGGCTCTAGTTTTATCTCATCTTGATTATTGTCCAGTCGTGTGGTTCAGTGCTGCAAGGAAATACCTAGTTAAATAGATAGCTCTGAATCCACAATATGGCAGAGGTTTAAAAGCCATAGCACTTAAGTTTTTTCAACAACAGGTTATGGTCAATAATATCAAATGCTGCACTGAAATCTAACAGTACAGATCCCACAATCTTCTTATTATCAATTTCTTTCAACCAATCGTCACTCATTTGTGTCGGTGCAGTACATGTTGAGTTCCCTTCTCTATAAGCATATATAAAGTCTGTTGTTAATTTGTTTACAGAGAAATATCATTTTATTTGGTCAAACACAATTTTTTTCAACAGTTTGCTAAGAGCTGGCAGCAAGCTTATAGATCTGCTGTTAGAACCAATAAAGGCCCTCCAGGCCTGAGGACAAAGACTTTCCTCTAGGCTCAGATAACAAATATGACAGATAGGATTGGCTATAGAGTCAGTTACCATCCTCAATAGCTTTCCATCTAAGTTGTCAATGCCAGGTTTGTCATTGTTGATCGTTAAAAATTGTTTTTCCACCTCTCCCACACTATCTTTACAAAATTCAAACTTGCAAATCTTTTCTTTCATTATATGTTTTTTTATGCATTAATATAATTGCTCACTGTTTGACATTGGCATTTCCTGCCTAAGTTTGCCCACTTCGCCAATGAAATAATCATTAAACATCAAATGGTTTTGTGATGAATAAGCCATCTGATTCGATGAAAGATAGAGTTGAATTTGTCTTTCTGCCCATAATTTCATTTAAAGTACTCAAAAGTTTTTTCCCATAATTCTTTATATCATTGATCTTGGCATCAAAACACAGTTTCTTCTTTTTGTTGAGTTTAGTCACATAATTTCTCAATTTGAAGTAAGTAAGCCAGTCAGATGTGCTGAAAGACTTATTAGCCACTTGTTTTGCCCCATCTCTTTCAACCATACAGTTTTTCAATTCCTCATCAATCCATGGAGCCTTAACATTCCTAACAGTCAGTTTCTTAACAGGTGCATGTTTATCAATAACTGGAAGAAGCAATTTCATAAATTCATCTGTCACGACTTCCACCGAAGGTGGCTCCTCTGCCTGTTCGGGGCGGCGTTCGGCGGTCGTCGTCACCGGCCTACTAGCTGCCACCGATCCCCTTTTCTTTTCCATTGTTTATTCTGTATTGGTTGCACCTGTGCCTTGTTTGTGTTTTTTTGGTTAGGGCTATTTAAGCCGGTTAGGCCCGCCTCCTTTTTGTGTGGGCTTGTTCTCTGTTTGTTGGTGGACGTTCGGTTGTGTTGTGTTACTTGCTGTGTTCGGTGTCCTGTTTTGGGCCGCCTTTGTTTTAGTGCACCTGTTGTGTTTTGGAGTTATTATTACACACCGAATTAAAGACGGTTATTCCTTGATCCTCTGCTCTCTGCGCGACTTTGCACCCACCACTCCTACCTTGTGACAGAAGCCCGCACCAGAAATGTAATAGAGTCAGCAGGAGCAGCTACTTCCCCTCTCCCATCTATGGAGGAGCGTGTCCTCAATCATACGACCATCCTCCACCAAATTGGGTCAGCCATGGATCAGATGATGGAGAGAATGGACCGATGGGAGAGGAGTGGTCTCCCTACCTCGCCTCCAGCTCCTCCTCCTCAACCTATTCCTCCGGTGGCGTCCGGATCCAGCTCACTTCGTCTTGCGCCCCCAAGGGAGTATGATGGGACGTCGGGAGGGTGCAAGGGGTTCTTGCTCCAGTTAGAACTATACCTGGCTACCGTTTGCCCGACTCCCTCTGGGGAGGAGAGCGTGAGCGTCCTCGTCTCCTGTCTGACGGGTCGAGCCCTGGAGTGGGCCAACGCAGAGTTTGCTACCCAGAGTTCGCCCGCCAGTTCCGGGCCGTGTTCGACCACCCACCAGAGGGCCGAGCGGCGGGTGAACGGCTGTTTCACCTTAGACAGGAGACGAGGAGCGCGCAGGAATTTGCGCTGGAGTTTCGGACCTTGGCCGCTGGAGCGGGGTGGAACGACATGGACCTGATGGACCACTACCGGTGTAGTCTCCAGTTGGACGTCCGCAGGGAGCCAGCTTGTCGGGACGCTACCCTCTCCCTCGACGAGCTGACTGACATGTCAATCCGACTGGACAACCAGCTGGCTGCTCGCGGGCGGTCAGAAAGGGCCCTGTTAGTTCCACCTCCCGGTCCTCCCACTCCAATCCTATGGAGTTAGGGGGGACCACATCGAGGGGAACCGGAGGAGAGGACCAGTTGTGGTCGGAGAGGACACACTGCCGATCGGTGCTGGAGGAGCTCTTCTGGGAGTCGAGAGGGCAGGCAGAGCACTACTCGGTCACCCCAGGTGAGACAGCACCAAACTCTCCCAGAGCTCCCTGTTGGTTACATGTTTTTACCTTTATCTCTTTCCCTGAGTTTTCTCCCTCTCTCCAGCATAAGGCGCTTGTCGATTCAGGTGCAGCTGGGAACTTTACGGACTCGTTTTGAAGCTAGAAATTCCGCTAGTGCCGATAGATCAACCCTTCCCCGTGCACTCCCTAGATAGCCAACCGTTAGGGTCAGGGCTGGTCAGGGAGGCCACGGTTCCACTGGACATGGTAACGCAGGGGGATCATGGGGAGCGGATTAGTCTGTTCCTCATTGATTCACCTGCATTTCCGGTGGTGCTGGGGATTCCCTGGCTGGCTTCTCACAATCCTATGATTTCGTGGAAACAGCGGGCTCTCCAGGGGTGGTCAGAGGTGTGTTCAGGTAGGTGTAGAGGAGTTTCCATCGGTGCCACAACGGTGGAGAGTCCAGACCAGGTTTCCACTGTGCGCATTCCCTCAGAATATGCCGATTTGGCTATTGCCTTCTGTAAGAAGAAGGCGACCCAATTACCACCTCATCGAAGAGGGGATTGCGCGATAAACCTCCAGGTAAACGCAGCACTTCCCAGGAGTCACGTGTACCCGTTGTCACAGGAGGAGACAGTGGCTATGGTACATTCGGCCCTCCATATCACCCGTCTCCTCGAGTTTCTTTTTTGTGAAGAAAAAGGAGGGAGGTTTGCGTCCGTGCATTGATTATAGAGGTCTAAATTCAATCACAGTGGGATTTAGTTACCCGCTACCTCTCATCGCTACGGCGGTAGAATCATTTCAGGGAGCGCGTTTTTTCACGAAACTGGACCTCAGGAGCGCATATAATCTGGTGCGTATCCGGGAAGGAGATAAATGGAAGACTGCGTTTAGTACCACATCTGGCCATTATGAGTACCTCATCATGCCGTATGGGTTGAAGAATGCTCCAGCAGTCTTTCAATCTTTCGTAGACGAGATTCTCAGAGACCTGCACGGGCAGGGTGTGGTGGTGTATATCGATGATATCCTGATCTATTCCGCCACACGCGCCGCGCATGTGTCTCTGGTGCGTAAGGTACTTGGGCGACTGCTGGACCATGACCTGTACGTCAAGGCGGAGAAATGTGTGTTTTCCAAACAAGCTGTTTCCTTCCTGGGTTATCGCATTACTGCCGTGCGTAATTGGCCGACTCCGATCACGGTAAAGGAGGTGCAGCGGTTTTTAGGGTTTGCCAATTACTACCGGAGGTTTATCCGGGGTTTTGGCCAGGTGGCTGCTCCCATTACCTCACTGCTGAAGGGGGTGCCTGCTCCTGTTCCCTGAATACTAAGGAGCGGTCCATCGAGCCTACTCCCATCCTTCCAGCTTCATGTCTGGTAGCACCGGTGGTATGGGAGGTGGACGCGGACATCGAGCGGGCGTTACAGTTGGAACCTGCACCTCCTCAGTGTCCAGCGGGTCATCAGTACGTGCCGCTTGGTGTTCATGATCAACTGATTCGGTAGGCTCATACGCTACCCTCTTCGGGTCATCCGGGGATTGAGAGGACAGTGTGGGGTCTTAGGGGGAAATGCTGGTGGCCCACTTTGGCTAAGGACGGGAGGTTTTATGTCTCCTCCTGTTCGGTATGCGCTCAGAGTAAGGCTCCTAGACACCTGCCTAGAGGGAAGTTACAGCCCCTCCCCGTTCCACAACGGCCGTGGTCTCATCTGTCGGTGGATTTCCTCACCAACCTTCCCCCGTCTCAGGGAAACACTACAATTCTGGTCGTTGTGGATCGGTTCTCTAAGTCCTGCTGTCTCATCCCGTTGCCCGGTCTCCCAACGGCCCTACAGACTGCGGAGGCCCTGTTTACCCACATCTTCTGGCACTACGGGTTGCCTGAGGACATCGTTTCTGATCGGGGTCCCCAGTTCACGTCCGGAGTGTGGAGGGCGTTTATGGAGCGTACCGGTGGAGGACATCTTGGATCCATCACTGCTGAGGGAGTTCCCTCAGCAGGGAATTCCTGCTGCCTCGCCCTCTGGGTCGCCCTCGAGGCCGGTGTTTGCGCGCCACGGGGGCCGCGCGTCAGGGGGGGGTACTGTCACGACTTCCACCGAAAGTGGCTCCTCTGCCTGTTCGGGTGGCGTTTGGCGGTCGTCGTCACTGGCCTACTAGCTGCCACCGATCCCCTTTTCTTTTCCATTGTTTATTCTGTATTGGTTGCACCTGTGTCTTGTTTGTGTTTTTTTGGTTAGGGCTATTTAAGCCGGTTAGGCCCGCCTCCTTTTGTGCGGGCTTGTTCTCTGTTTGTTGGTGGACGTTCGGTTGTGTTGTGTTACTTGCTGTGTTCGGTGTCCTGTTTTGGGCCGCCTTTGTTTTAGTGCGTTATTATTACACACCGAATTAAAGACGGTTATTCCTTGATCCTCTGCTCTCTGCGCCTGACTTCACACCCACCACTCCTACCTTGTGACATCATCAAGTGCAGCATCTGGATGCTCCTAATTAATCACATCAGACCCAAAAAAATTTAACATCATCCCCATAAGTGTCACAGCAAAATCTTTTGTATGATCTCTTGTACACTATTTTAGGCCCAGCTGTTGGAACATTGACTTTCCTGGATGTAGCCATTATATTGTGATCTATATTGTGGACGGTATTGTGATCACTGCACTGGGTTTGTATATAGCTTTAGAACAAAGTTCAACAGTTTTAGTAAAAATGTGATCGATACATGTGGATGATCTTGTTCCTGTAGTGTTTCTAAACACCCTGATAGGTTGATTAACAACCTGAACCAGATTACAGGCACTGGTTACAGTAAGAAGCTTCCTCTTGAGCGGACAACTTGATGAAAACCAGTCAATATTCAGGTCACCACGAATGTAGACCTCTCTGTTTACATCACATACACTATCAAGCATTTCACACATATTATTTAGATACTGACTGTTAGCACTTGGTGGCCTATAGCAACACCCCCAAAGAAAAGGCTTTTGATGTGCCAAGTGAACCTGCAACCACAACACTTCAATAACACTTGACATAAGATCTTCTCTAAGCATTACAGAGTATACAGCTCTGAATATATACAGCAACACCTCCCCCATAAGCATTTCTGTCTCTTCTATAGATATTATATCCTTGTATTGCTACTGCTGTATCATCAAATTAATTATCTAAGTGAGTCTCAGAAATGGCTAATATATGAATGTTATCTGATGTTAGCAAGTTATTGGTTTCATTAACCTTATTTCTAAGGCTACATATATTAATATGTGCTATTTTCAGCCCTTTCCTGGGTAGCTTATTAGAGAGACATAATATTGAAAAGAGCAGACAAAGTAAGAGAACAATATATACATTCAGCAGTCCATTAATCAATTGGTGTGTGTGTGTGCTGCAGGGTTATGGCTACGAACCCATAGGCTTGGCTCTCTCATCCCTTCCAGGCTTCTTGGAGGGAGGGTGGACAATGAGCATGTCATAGCAGATGTAAGCAATGTCCCCACACACTCTGGCAGCTTTCATGGCTGGAATCAGTTCTTTCCTCTTTTGGCGCACAGCTTCAGGATAGTCCTCGTTGAGGAAGATATACGTTCCTCTCAAGTTCCTGGCTCTTTCCAGAACAGCTACCTTGTCCTTTGGTGAAATAAATCATTCTCTCTACTATTATTCTAACCTTTCACATTCTTAAAATAAAGTAGTGATCCTACCTGACCTAAGACAGGGGTTTGTACTAGGATTAAATGTCAGGAATTGTGAAAAACTGAGTATAAATGTATTTGGCTAAGGTGTATGTAAACTTCCGACTTCAACTGTAGGTAGCTACCAAGAACTTTCCAAACAAACAAAACCGAGCTCTTCCTCGTTCCGCGTACAACAGGAAATGACGTATGTTGTCTATCAGCACCATATCACTAACATCCAGAGTAAACCCCTTTTTCTCAAGATTCGAGCACCCTAAGCTTCCAATGAGAGCGTGGGCTAAAAAAGGTTGGCTAAACACTCACAGTTTCCACTGAGGACATATGTAAGTCCTTCAAACATTTTAACCCTCCCAAGGCTGCCAGCCCAGACAGCATCCCTAGCCATGCCCTCAGAGCATGTGCAGACCAGCTGGCTGTTGTGTTCTAGGACATTTTCAATCTCTCCCTAGCTCAGGCCACTATACCCACCTGCTTCAAGATTTCCACTATCATCCCGTGCCAAAGAAAGGGAAAGTAACTGAACTGAATGACTACCGACCAGTAGCACTCAGTTCCGTCATCATGAAGTGCTTCGAGAGGCTAGGCAGAGACCATATCACCTCCTCCCTCCCCGACACACTTGACCCTCTCCAATTCGCCTACCGCCCTGACAGATCCACGGACAACACAATCGCCATTGCACTTTGCACTGCCCTTACCAACCTGGACACAAGGAATGCATATCTGAGGATACTGTTCATCGATTACAGCTCGCCCCCCCGGCCCCCAACGGACTTTTACTCTACCCCCACCCCAATGACATTCATCACTGTTGCAGTTGTTAATATGTATTTCACTTTGTCCCCACACCCCCTCAACGGTCATGCTGCTCCCCCTATGGTCATTCCACCACACCCCCTCAACAGTTTTTACTCTGCCTCCACCCCAATGGAAATTGATTTATTCGTCACTGACACATTTATTTCACTTAGTCCTGCATGTTGGAGCTCGGAGCTAAGGATTTTCACTGTACAGTGCATTCGGAAAGTATTCAGACCCCCGGAAAGTATTCAGACCCTTTAATGAGTTTATTTTTAATAAATGTGCAAACATTTTTAAAAACCTGTTTTGGCTTTGTCATTATTTGGTATTGTGTGTAGATTGATTAACATTTTTATTTATTTAATACATTTTAGAATAATGCTATAACATAACAAAATGTGGAAAAAGTCACAGGGCCTAAATACTTTCTGATTGCACTGTGCCCTGCAATGACACCTGCAACCCTGTACAGTGGTTCGTCTTCTAAAAGTTGCTGCGTACTGCAGTGCAGCTTGCATGGTGCCGCAGAATTCTATGGCACGTTATTTGAGTGTGAACCACTGGTACCATAAATGCTGGGTAGTGCTAGTTTGACCAACAGAGTGCATCTTTGAGAAACATTTGATAGCATTCAATAGAGGCTGTACTAGAGAATTTAAACCTTTTTTTGTAAGAACACAGTATAGTGGACTGATTTTAAGACATTTTGCTTAATTAATTTGATTAATTTGATGGTTTCTATTCAAAGAAAAACGAAACACCCTCTGGGTTTCCGTTAGGATGGAACAGAAAATATGGCGCTGTACAATGTGATGGTCAGGAGTAACTGACTTGCCTAGTTAAATAAAAAGTTTACACTAAGAGCATAACATTTCTACACCCTAATTTTCTAATTCTAGTCCAACCAATACCCAAATGGAGATTCAGTGAAAATAAAAATCTCATTGATTTATCAAGATCAGTCCCCTTGCTTGTCAAAGAGCAGTGCAAAACTGTGCTAATAGTTGGATGCTATTGCTTCAAATACTATTGCTTCTAACTTCCTTATGCTCTTCAAATAAATAAGACCTACACCACAGCACATTACTAAACACTAGTGAGACTCATGTCGCCTACAGTAGGCCTACAGTATGTCGAAAAATCTGACGTGATTCTCCGCCAATAATTACGTATAGAGGATTGGAGGATACTTCTGTAATTCAGTGATATTTATTCCCATAAGAATTCGTTATGGATCCATAACTAAATAAACATTGTCATTTTAAAAGAGTATTTTTATAATTACTTTATTAATGAAAGCATAAGGATGCCATTATTAGTTACATTGTTTTAGTTTGAACGTGCCCCGCCCCCTCTCCCTCCTCCTCCCTTCACCATGGGCTAGGTCGGTCTTCTGTGCGTGGCTCAAGGCAGCTGGGACCATAGTCACCAAGAAAACAATTGGTAACACACTACGCCGTGAAGGACTGAAATCCTGCAGCGCCCGCAAGGTCCCCCTGCTCAAGAAAGCACATATACATGCCGTCTGAAGTTTGCCAATGAACATCTGAATGATTCAGAGGACAACTGGGTGAAAGTGTTGTGGTCAGATGGAGATCTTTGGCATCAACTCAACTCGTCGTGTTTGGAGGAGGAGGAATGCTGCCTATGACCCCAAGAACATCATCCCCACCGTCAAACATGGAAGTGGAAACATTATGCTTTGGGGGTGTTTTTCTGCTAAGGGGTCAGGACAACTTCACCGTATCAAAGGGACGATGGACGGGGCCATGTACCGTCAAATCTTGGGTGAGAACCTCCTTCCCTCAGCCAGGGTATTGAAAATGGGTCATGGATGGGTATTCCAGCATGACAATGACCCAAAACACATGGCCAAGGCAACAAAGGAGTGGCTCAAGAAGAAGCACATTAAGGTCCTGGAGTGGTCTACCCAGTCTCCAGACCTTAATCCCATAGAAAATCTGTGGAGGGAGTTGAAGGTTCGAGTTGCCAAATGTCAGCCTCGAAACCTCAATGACTTGGAGAAGATCTGCAAAGAGGAGAGGGACAAAATCCCTCCTGAGATGTGTGCAAACCTGGTCACCAACTACAAGAAACGTCTGACCTCTGTGATTTTGCCACCAAGTACTAAGTCATGTTTTGCAGAGGGGTCAAATACTTATTTCCCTCATTAAAATGCAAATCAATTCATAACTTCTTTCACATGCGTTTTTCTGGATTTTTTTGTTGTTATTCTGTATCTCACTGTTCAAAAATAAACCTACCATTAAAATTATAGACTGATCATTTCTTTGTCAGTCGGCAAATGTACAAAATCAGCAGGGGATCAAATACCTTTTTCCCTCACTGTACATTTACTAAGGTCCCTAGGGTGACCACATTTTTACATTTGTTTTATACGCAACTTTGGTGTGGTGGCAGCAACTATCACGGTCCTAACCCGCAAGTCCCAGACCCGTTTTTGCTGGACCCTTAAGGCTGACTTGGCATTCATGGAGCTCAAGGGATGTTTCACCTCTTGACCCATCTGCGTTCATCCTGATCCGACTCGTCCCTTTGTGGACGCCTTGGACACCGGAGCAGGGGAGGTTCTTTCACAGCGGAACGAGGAGGACAAGAAACTGCACCCATGCGTCTTTCTCTCCAAGTGGATTAGAGCGCGATCCTCCTTGCTCTGCTCCTCTGCCCGACATCAACATCCGGCAAACCGGCACCGAAGACCTCTTCAGCTCCTCCGACTGGGTGTGGCTGTCCACCCGTGATCTTCCCTTAAAGGTGGATTCGAGAAAGCTCGCTCCTCGCTACTTAGGACCCTTCAAGATCCCGAGTCGCATCAACCCGGTTACCTATCGTCTCCAGCTTCCCAGGTCCATGAGGGTCTGTCCATCCATCCATGTCTCCCATCTCAAGCTGGTAAGGACCAGTCCCTTCTCTCTCCGCACACCTGCTCCTCCGCCCCCTCGACTTGTGGATGGCCGCCCGGCCTACACTGTCCGGCGTTTGTTGGAGGCTCGCCGGGTTCGAGGGACCGTTCAGTACCTGCTGGACTGAGAGGGCTACGGTCCCAAGAAGCGGATGCCGGCCCGGGACATCCTGAATCCAGGTCTGGTGAGACTCTTCAACCGACTATGTGGTGGTCGTCCGCAGCTGGAGGGGGTACTATCATGGTTCCTCCGGGCACCAGAGGGTGGCTATAGACCGCCCTAGAGACTCTTTGTTTCTCAAGTGTTGTTTATCATTTCATTATGATTTCCCTTTTTAAGATGTTTGTTTTCTGTCCTTGCAGAAGCTTGATTTTGGTTGCCCTTTGTGTTTGTCGCCTGAGTAAGTTTTCTAGTCCTAGTGTTTGTTGTTTTTTCAGTATTACTGTGATCCTTCTGTTAACTTATTTTCAGTAAATTATTTACGTTTATCCTAAACAATTGATTACTCGTCTGGTCCATTCTCTGCACCTGGGTCCATTTGGCCCTTTGTCCTGCAACCAAACAATCATGTTGCATATTTTATCAACAAATTCAAACACGACTAATTTCGAAAAAAGGTTCATTTGTCCCGTATTTCAGTCAGACATTTCAACCTGTCTCTTGCAGTCACATTGCACTTATGAAAATCTATCAATCATAAGGATGTGGTACTGGTGATGAACACTTCTCCAATCGTTGTTGAGATCTGTTATTCTGCGCAGCGCAACACGAGACGAAGGCCAATGTCATAGGCATATCATCAAACCAATCACATTTCTCAAATCCTTTCAGGCTAAATTCCAGCTAAATTTGGAGAGGACAGTTAGGACTAACTACTTACCAAAAGCGTGCTTCTGACGAAAAGCTACAAAAGTAAATAAACATATTAGACTAAAAGAAAGATAGAAGGTAATTTCATCAATCTTGTGAGGCTGTCCATTTTCATTAGTTGCTCATTCAACATATTTGCTGCTGCTTCAGTCAATCCCATTTTAAAAGACTCCCTTCCTAACGGTTTTACATTCCCTGAGACCAACCAGAAATGTTTCCTTAGTCAAATATTCCAAGATTTTGTGGTCTTTCATTTCTGCATCACCAAATATTATGCAAGGCTTCGTTCAGTGCAGCAGAAGCAGGGGTGTAGTCTACTGTACCTCTGCCACTTCTCACAATGCTGCTAATTTCTTATGAGATTTTAGGATGGTTAGGTGAATAGTAGCAACAACAAAAAAAGAATGTGTCCAAAACTCAACAACAAGCATCACTAGACAGAATGTGCTTGAATTGAAAAAACATACATGAAGGCCATGTAGTTTTAACACCATCTGCTCTAACTCAGAGGTAACTAATCAGCAAACTGATTCATAAAACATACAAGTACAGTTCTTCGGTTCCCTGCAGTGTGTGTGTGTTCCCTGCAGTGTGTGTGTCTTTAATAAGTCAAGGCCACTGGAGCCCAGGGCTTAATTAAGAGTTAGAGACATACATAGGCCTCAGTACTGCCTCCACACCACACACACACACACACACACACACACACACACACACACACCAAAGTAAAGCACCACAGAGCTATATACTTACTATATACTTACTGTTATGCATCTCCACGCTCAATATACTACAACACTGACTGACCCACTTGGAAATACTGAAGATGGTAACATTTAAAATAACAATACTTCATACTAAGTAATAAATAGTAATATTTCATACTAAGTAATAAATAGCAATACATACTTAGCTCAGCTAACAGTCATCTTTTGGTAACATCTGCACCACATTGTCTCTAATAAAAATACGTTTCATCATTATAAAACATGCTAGATGCATTCTTGATAGATCTTAGCTTTTAATAAAACACATATACATCTATCAATAACTATCATTCATTTATGAGAGAGAGATACGACAGGAGAGGTCATGTGCAGATGAGCTCCCGCATTTTCCAGCATGTTTTTACAAAAAGATAGATTTACCCTCCACAACATAACCTTCACTCCAATTAAAAACTCCAAACCTACAATCTGATTGTAGACGGAAATACCTGGAAGGCTTCCTACTACCAAGGATTATTATTTCTAAACTATACAGCAAATGCTTTGGCAAACAAACAGAAACCTGAAAACACCATCCAATCTGTAACTGAGTGAGTAATGTTAAGTCTGAAGCTATTTTTTATTTTCAAAAGCCAAGAAGAAAAATACTGAACGCTAAGTTAAGGCTACCAAGCTTGCTGGGACAGAGATACAACTTCAATTAGCACTGACGTGTGAAGTGATCGGTGTCAAAGCCCTTGACCCCAACAGTGGCAGGAGAGTCACACAGCCTACCCCAAACAAATGCAGAGGGCTTTGAAGGGAAAGGGTGGCCACAGCACTCAAGGGAGTGATTGAAAAAGCTTCTTCCACTTTCCCCAACCCACAAGTGGTTATCTACACCTTGCTTCCACGAAAAGACTACCACCCTGCTACCATACAGCGGGTAAACATAAGTATTTCCCGTGACTGTCCCTCAAAACCAAATGTTCACCTGGCCCACCACTCCACCCTGGACTTGAACAGCCTTTACGACCAGGTCCACCTATACAAGGCAGCAGTGCCCACCTTCGCCCGGACCCTGAAGGACATCGTCCTCAAACGCAGCCCCAACACTACACACAGGAGCAACAGATCAACAGACACCCAGCCCAGACCAGCAAGACACTCACCCAGACCTGCGGGACCCCCACATACACACCCCCACCGCAACCAATCAACAGCCCCCCAAATCAACCATAACCACACCCCATTAAGGCCCCATCAGATCAGATCTATGCCACTCCTTCCCACGCCATGCCCCCCACTCCCGCAAAGAAGGCCTCAATATGGAAGTCACACATACACCCAAGCAGTGAGCAGGCAAACAGGCCCAACCCCCACTCTTACACTAGCCCAAGCCAATGGCATATACCAGATGCTCAGCAGGCTCTACTCACGCTTACTGGTCAGAGGCCAAACCACACAACCAACAACATTGGACACTTTATGGAACATAAAGCCTTCACTATCTCATCCTAGAATATCCAAGTCCTGAGGTCATCTGCCTTTGGCCTAAAGAGCAGGAACCTGGACTTCACCAAATAAATTGGAAATACAGACATTGTCATCCTACAAGAAACATGGAATAGAGGAGACGGACCCACTGGTTGCCCTCTAGGTTACAGAGAGCTGGTAGTCCCATCCACCAAACTACCAGGTGTGAAACAGGGAAGGGACTCAGGGGGGTATGCTCATTTGATATAGAGCAGACCTAACCCCGCTATTAAACTAGACAAAACAGGAAGATTTTACATTTGGCTAGAAACTCAAAAGGAAATTCTATAAATAGAGAAAAATTTCCTCCTGTGTGCTACCTATATCCCCCCACTAGAATCACCATACTTTAATGAAGACAGCTTCTCCATCCTGGAGGGGGAAATCAATCATTTCCAGGCCCAGGGACATGTACTAGTCTGTGGCAACCTAAATGCCAGAACCGGACAAGAACCTGACACCCTCAGCACACAGGGGGACAAACACCTGCCTGGAGGTGACAGCATTCCCTCCCCCATATGCCCCCATAGGCACAACTACGTCAACATAACCAACAAAAACGGGTCACAACTCCTGCAGCTCTGTCGCACGCTGGGTATGCACATAGTCAATGGTAGGCTTCGAGGGGACTCCTACGGTAGGTACACCTATAGCTCATCTCTTGGCAGTAGTACTGTAGACTACTTTATCACTGACCTCAACCCAGAGTCTCTCAGAGCGTTCACAGTCAGCCAACTGACACACCTGAACAGAGCAATACTCAATCATGAGGCATCAAAGCCAAAGGAACTGAACAACTTCCTGGACAAAACGTTCCACTGTAATAGTGAACGTGTAAACTTGGCAGTAGAAAACCTAAACAGTATATTTGATCTCTCAGCTTCCCTATCAAATCTAAACATTTCAAACAGAAAACCGAAGAAAATTAACAACAATGACAAATGGTTTGATGAAGAATGTAAAAACCTAAGAAAGAAATTGAGAAGCCTATCCAACCAAAAACAGAGACCCAGAAAACCTGAGTCTACGCCTTCACTTTGTTGAATCACTAAAATAATACAGAAATACACTACGGAAAAAGAAGGAACAGCACGTCAGAAATCAGCTCAATGTAATTGAAGAATCCACAGAAAACAAACAACAACACGAAGAGTTATCTATGTATGGGTAAACCACCTCTCCAATCTTTTTGGCCCTATAACAAAGAACAAACAGCCACAACATATACATGATCAAATACAAATCTTAGAATCTACTGAAGACTACCAGAACCAACTGGATTCTCCAATTGCATTGAATGAACTACAGGACAAAATACAAACCCTCCAACCCCAAAAGGCTCCATAGCTCTGGCATCATCCTCAATATTTGGAACCAAGGACTGATTTCCCCAATCCACAAAAGTGGAGACAAATTTGACCCCAATATCTACCGTGGGATATTTGTCAACAGCAACCTTGTGAAAATCGTCTGCATTATCATTAACTTCTCCCGAGGTGACGGTTTTGGAGAGTCTGGCGTGCCCAAAGTAAAATGTCTCCCACTCAGGCCCAGAAAATAGGATATGCACATAATTAGTACTATTGGATAGGAAACACTCTGAAGTTTCTAAGAGTGTTAAAATATTGTCTGTGAGTATAACAGAACGGATATAGCAGGCAAAAAACAGAGGAATTTCTGTCCTGGAAAAAGTGTATTTGACACTTTGAAAATGACCATATATGGGAGTAAGATTGCAGATCGGATGTAAACAGAAGAGGATGCGAGTTCATGGGCTCGACCGTGCTGTGGTTTTTTCCTTTCCTATCGCCCAGTTTATAATCCAGTTGAAATATTATACTAAATATACATAAAAGTGTTCCTAAGGATACATTATCAATGATGTTTGATTGTTCTTGGACAAGTGTATAGGTAAAGGTTGAACACGTTCTCTTCACGGTTCAATGGGCGAGTGGACGCTGTATTTTATGAACATAATGTGCCAACCAAACAGAGATTATGGACATAATAAATGACTTTTTCTAACAAAAGAACCATTGGATGTCTTCGTTGGACACTTGGGAAGCCCTCAGCAGAAGTTCTTTAAAAGGTAAGGGATTTGTTTTCGCTGTGAAATGTGTTTTGTGTGAACCGCGATGGTTTATGAATTTACGCTAATGGAAAATATTGGAGGTGCTACCCTCAAACAATAAAATGTAGTGCTTTCGCCGTAAAGCCTTTTTGAAATCTGACATTGCTGTGATATTGCCAGGAAGCAGAGCTTTTGATGACTATGCAACACTTGTATATTGATGAATGTTTAATAATTCAACTTTTGGATTTTGAATTTGGCGCCTTGCATTTCACCGGGTAGTGTCGGGAGTGCGGCGCTAGAGCCCCACCACTCCCTAAGTAGTTAACCGCAGACTCGTACATTTCCTCAGTGAAAACAATGTACTGAGCAAATGTCAAAATGGCTTAATACCAAATTACTGTATGACAGACCACGTATTCACCCTGTACACCCTAATTGGCAAACAAACAAACCAAAGGCAAAGTCTTCTTATGCTCTGTGGAATTTCAAAAAAGCCTTTGACTCAATTTGCATGAGGGTCTGCTTTACAAATTGATGGAAAGTGGTATTGGCGGAAAAACATGACATTATAAAATCCATGTACACAAACAACAAGTGCGAGGTTAAAATGGGCAAAAAAACACATTTCTTTCAACAGGGACGTGGGGTGAGACAGGAATGCAGCTTAACTTCTTAGGGAGCGGTGGAGCGCTAGCTCCCGACACTACCCGGTGAAATGCAAGGCGCCAAATTCAAAATCCAAAAGTTGAATTATTAAACATTCATCAATATACAAGTGTTGCATAGTCATCAAAAGCTCTGCTTCTTGGCAATATCACAGCGTTGTCAGATTTCAAAAAGGCTTTACGGCGAAAGCACTACATTTGATTGTTTGAGGATAGCACCCCACATATTTTTTCCATTACCATAAATTCATAAGCCTTCACGGTTCACACATAACACATTTCACAGCGAAAACAAATCAATTACCTTTTGAAGAAATTCTGCTGAGGGCTTCCCAAGTGTCCAACGAAGACAATCCATGGTTCTTTTGTTAGAAAAAGTAATGTATTATATCCATAAATCTCAGTTTGGTTGGCGCGTTATAATGAGAAAATACAGCGTCGACTCCTCCATTGAAACGTGAAGAGAACTTGTTCAACTTATACCTATAAACTTGTCCAAGAACAATCAAACATAATTGTAAATGTATCCTTAGGAACACTTTTATGTATATGTTGTATAATATTTCAACCGGAATATAAACTGGGCGATAAGAAAGGAAAAAACCACAGAACGCGCCAGCCGGGAACGCGCATTTTCTTCTATTGACATCTGTGTGGCCACTTCCTTATTCGTCTTCTTCTACAATCTAAAAGCAGCTAAAAAAAATCGAAACACTTTCTCGAGACTGTTGACATCCAGAGGAAGCAATAGGTACTGCATTCATATGCCCTTATATGGGCATTTTCATAAGGGAGGGGTTCCAAATGAGACAATGTGTCAAAACCACTTTTTCCAGGACAAAAATTCCTCGGGTTTTTGCCTGCCATATCTGTTCTGTTATACTCACAGACAAAATGTTAACATTTTTAGAAACTTCCGAGTGTCTCCTATCCAATGGTACTAAATATGTGCATATCCTATTTTCTGGGCCTGAATGGGAGGCATTTTACTTTGGGCCTGCCAGGCTCTCCAAAACCGTCACCTCGTGCGCTGCTCCCAAAGAAGTTAAGCCCCACACTCTTCAACATATATATCAAGAATTGGCGAGGACACTAGAACAGTCTGCCTCGCCCTACTATAATCTGAAGTCAAATGTCTACTGTTTGCTGACGATCTGGTGCTTCTGTCACCAACCAAGGAGGGCCTACAGCAGCACCTAGATCTTCTACACAGAATCTGCCAGACCTGGGCCCTGGTTTATAGAGTGGGATTAGATAGGATGAAAGGGGGAGAGAGGGGAGGAATGAGAGGGATTGAGAGGGGGAGAGAACAGGGGGTGAGAGAGGGGGATGAGAAGGCAAGAGAGAGTGGTTGAGGGAGAGAGAAAGGGAGGATCAGAGGGAAGGAGGAGACAAGGGGTCCATCACTGGTTTCCTTTTGCCTGTGGGGGGTATTGATTAATTGAGACATAGTAATTTGACCACTGTGTGTGTGTGTGTGTGTGTGTGTGTGTGTGTGTGTGTGTGTGTGTGTGTGTTTTTTTATTAGCCCAGCACTGGAAGAGACCATTTGCCCTGTAAAGAGATTGCAGTTGAAGTGAGGAGCCAGCATAGACCACACACAAAAGCCAGCTCAGATCTGCATATCTTCTCTCTTTCTGTCAGATAGAATGTGAAAGGTGGAGTTAGAAGGGAAATGCCGGGGACATCACACTAAACGGCCCTCGCTGTGTTTGTGTTTGTGTGTGTGTGTGTGTTAAAGAGCAAAGTTAAAGGGGACACAGCAGAGCCCAGTAGAGTCCATACACGTCTGAGGATGTCGGGAGATTACGTGTGGAAACCGGACACTAGGGGCAACAGTGAGCGCTGTTACCTTCAAGTAGGTTTCAGTTTTGCTAGAGTGTTGTGGACAGGGATAGCAGATGGTCATAAGCATCTACCTCTGATTACAAAGGTTCTCAATTTGAATCCAGTGCTAGAAAGTTATTTTGATATTTTTGTTTTAAGGCTTTACCAAACCTTAACGATTACCTTTTGGAGTTAATGCCTAAGCTTAACCCTAAGCTTAAAAACTTGACGTTTGGAACAACTGTGAAATATGACATTTGTGAGAGCTGGTAGGCAGCCACCAAACTAAACTGCAGCCTGATTGTGTGGGAGGGTTACAGCATTCTGAATGTATTTCCTCCTTGGATACTCACCCCCTACCCTCCTCCCTCCTGTCCCTGTCCCTGTCCTCACAACCCTCTGATCCTCCTTCCTCCCTCCTGTCCCTGTCCTCACAACCCTCTGATCCTCCTTCCTCCCTCCTGTCCCTGTCCTCACAACCCTCTGATCCTCCTTCCTCCCCCCCTGTCCCTAATACCCTCTTTCCCTCCTCCCGACTAGGATTGAATGGCGGTAACCCAGTTACTGAGATTTACCGTGATTTACTGTTCTAAATCACTCCCTTTTACCAGGATAAATAACTGCGAGAAACCGGTTATTGTAAATTATTTATATGAACAGCATGGCGTGAAATGAAACTGTTAAATTATAAGTGATGTCTAAATCTGGCTTCTCTACAGCCTCTGCATGATGAATCATCAACGGTCATGGTGGGGACAGGCTGCCCATCTCAGTATGGCGCGCAGTTCACAATGCGCGTAGACCTATTATCTCATGGTAACTTCTTTTCTTGAGATAGGTAGGCCTACATTTACTGCAGCATAGTGTACGCTACGGTAATATAAACACAGAATGTGGGTCTAATTTTCCCCTCTCCATCTGGCCTTCGGGGGTCACTTATTTAATTGTAAAGATTATATTTTATAAATTGCAGCTGCATAGTTATAAAACAGCCTATCACTAATATTTTTGCTTTAAATCAGAGCATGCTTTTTCAGTTCTGCAACCAAATTTTCTATAGGATTGAGGTCAGGGCTTTGTGATGGCCACTCCAATACCTTGACTTTGTTGTCCTTAAGCCATTTTGCCACAACTTTGGAAGTATGATTGGGGTCATTGTCCATTTGGAAGACCCATTTGCGACCAAGCTTTAACTTCCTGACTGATGTCTTGAGATGTTGCTTCAACATATCCACGTAATTTTCCATCCTCATGATGCCATCTATTTTGGGAAGTGCACCAGTCCCTCCTGCAGCAAAGCACCCGCATTCGGCTTGCAAGCCTCCACCTTTTTCCTCCAAACATAACGATGGTCATTATGGACAAACAGTTCTATTTTTGTTTCATCAGACCAGAGGACATTTCTCCAAAAAGTACGATCTTTGTCCCCATGTGCAGTTGCAAAATCAAATCTAATTTATTTATAAAGCCCTTCTTACATCAGCTGATGTCACAGAGTGCTGTACAGAAACCCAGCCTAAAACCCCAAACAGCAAGCAATGCAGGTGTAAAAGCACAGTGGCTAGGAAAAACTCCCTAGAAAGGCCAAAACCTAAGAAGAAACCTAGAGAGGAACCAGGCTGTGAGGGGTGGCCAGTCCTCTTCTGGCTGTGCCGGGTGCAGATTATAACAGAACATGGACAAGATTTTAAAATGTTCATAAAACAGGCAGAACAGTTGAAACTGGAGAAGCAGCACGGCCAGGTGGACTCGGGACATCAAGGATTCATCAGGCCAGGTAGGCCTTGAGGAATGGTCCTAATGCTCAGGTCCTCAGAGAGAGAGAAGAAAACAAAAAAACAAAAAAAGAGAGAGATAATTAGAGAGAGCATACTTAAATTCACACAGGACACCAGATAAGAGAAGAAATACTCCAGATATAACAGACGGACCCTAGCCCCCCGAGACGTAAACTACTGCAGCATAAATACTGGGGGCTGAGACAGGAGGGGTCGGGAGACACTGTGGCCCCGTCCGACGATACCCCCGGACAGGGCCAAACAGGATATAACCCCACCCGCTCTGCCAAAGCACAGCCCCCACACCACTAGAGGGATATCTTCAACCACCAACTTACCATCCTGAGACAAGGCCGAGTATAGCCCACAAGATCTCCGCCACGGCACCAGTGACTCAAACCGTAGTCTGGCTTTTTTATGGCGGTTTTGGAGCAGTGGCTTCCTACTTGCTGAGCGGCCTTTCAGGTTATGTCGATATAGGACTCATTTTAATGTGGGTATAGATACTTTGTACCTGTTTCCTTCAGCATCTTCACAAGGTCCTTTGCTGTTGTTCTGGGATTGATTTGCACTTTTCGCACCAAAGTACATTCATCTCTAGGAGACAGAACACGTCTCCTTCCTGAGCAGTATGACGGCTGCGTGGTTCCATGGTGTTTATACTTGCATACTATTCTTTGTACAGATGAACGTGGTATCTTCAGGCATTTGGAAATTGCTCCCAAGGATGAACCAGACTTGTGGAGGTCTACAATTTCTTTTCTGAGGTCTTGGCTCATTTCTTTTGATTTTCCCATGATGGCAAGCAAAGAGACACTGAATTTGAAGGTAGGCCTTGAAATACATCCTCAGGTACACCTCCAATTGACTCAAATGTTGTCAATTAGCCTATCAGAAACTTCTATAGCCATTACATTATTTTCTCGAATTTTCCAAGCTGTTTAAAGGCACAGTCAACTTAGTGTATGTACACTTCTGACCCACTGGAATTGTGATACAGTGAATTATAAGTGAAATACTCTGTCTGTAAACAATTGTTGGAAAAATTACTTGTGTCATGCACAAAGTAGATGCCCTAACCGATCTGCCATAACTATAGTTTGTTAACAAGACATTTGTGGAGTGGTTGAAAAACAACCTAAGTGTATGTAAACTTCCGACTTCAACTGTATATAGCCCTATATATATATGTAGCGTGGTTCGCTCCCGCGTTGTGTACTTTTAATTAGGACACTGCCACAGCTGGAGGTCTGCTGGTTGGATTCTTTTTATTTGCCCTGCACACGAAGAGACAACACACAATATGTTAGCCCTTGGTACAGTCACAGCTCTAGGGCACCTTGCTAGTTGAAGGTCAGGCAAAAGAGAACAATAAGAGGGTACGTAAATACAGATAACCCGCGATGGACCAAACCAAAATATACAAAACTTTTACAATCAGGTGTATTTACAATATAGATATGAAAAAGTGTTTGTACACCAAAAAAATAACATTAGCTATGCATCTGTAATTAAATAAAATAAAAAAACATTATTATTATCAAATTATTAACATCCCCTCTTGACCTGGCCTATTTGAACTTGTGTATAACTTGGTGAAAATCTAGGGGAACAACATCACACTGCTACGTTCCCCCCCCCCACTGTTTTACACTAGATTATAGGCACAAAACAAAACACATTACCTCGAAGGTAACAAAGCAAAGTAAGAAAAGAAAAACATTTCACACCCACAGGGCGACAGAGTAACCCAGTGTAGTCCCTTAATTCTATACCCACAAATGGTCGATCAGCTGGAAAGCTATCCCGCAAAGGTTTATGGAAAATAAGATGTAGCTAATCCCTTTTCAACCATATACAAAAAATGCCATATACATTTTATGCTGATGGACTACACACAAAGTTACATGAATTGTCAAATATATTAGACAAACCCACAAATCATTCTAAAACACGCTTAGATTACTACATACAGTGGGGGAAAAAAGTATTTAGTCAGCCACCAATTGTGCAAGTTCTCCAACTTAAAAAGATGAGAGAGGCCTGTAATTTTCATCATAGGTACACTTCAACTATGACAGACAAAATGAGAAAAAGAAATCCAGAAAATCACATTGTAGGATTTTTAATTTATTTATTTGCAAATTATGGTGGAAAATAAGTATTTGGTCAATAACAAAGTTTATCTCAATACTTTGTTATATACCCTTTGTTGGCAATGACAGAGGTCAAACGTTTTCTGTAAGTCTTCACAAGGTTTTCACACACTGTTGCTGGTATTTTGGCCCATTCCTCCATGCAGATCTCCTCTAGAGCAGTGATGTTTTGGGGCTGTCGCTGGGCAACACGGACTTTCAAAGATTTTCTATGGGGTTGAGATCTGGAGACTGGCTAGGCCACTCCAGGACCTTGAAATGCTTCTTCTGAAGCCACTCTTTCGTTGCCCGGGCGGTGTGTTTGGGATCATTGTCATGCTGAAAGACCCAGCCACGTTTCATCTTCAATGCCCTTGCTGATGGAAGGAGGTTTTCACTCAAAATCTCACGATACATGGACCCATTCATTCTTTCCTTTACACGGATCAGTCGTCCTGGTCCCTTTGCAGAAAAACAGCCCCAAAGCATGATGTTTCCACCCCCATGCTTCACAGTAGGTATGGTGTTCTTTGGATGCAACTCAGCATTCTTTGTCCTCCAAACACGACGAGTTGAGTTTTTACCAAAAAGTTATATTTTGGTTTCATCTGACCATATGACATTCTCCCAATCCTCATCTGGATCATCCAAATGCTCTTCAGACGGGCCTGAACATGTACTGGCTTAAGCAGGGGACACGTCTGGCACTGCAGGATTTGAGTCCCTGGCGTAGTGTGTTACTGATGGTAGGCTTTGTTACTTTGGACCCAGCTCTCTGCAGGTCATTCACTAGGTCCCCGTGTGGTTCTGGGATTTTTGCTCACCGTTCTTGTGATCATTTTGACCCCACAGGGTGAGATCTTGCGTGGAGCCCCAGATCGAGGAAGATTATCAGTGGTCTTGTATGTCTTCCATTTCCTAATAATTGCTCCCACAGTTGATTTCTTCAAACCAAGCTGCTTACCTATTGCAGATTCAGTCTTCCCAACCTGGTGCAGGTCTACAATTTTGTTTCTGGTGTCCTTTGACAGCTCTTTGGTCTTGGCCATAGTGGAGTTTGGAGTGTGACTGTTTGAGGTTGTGGACAGGTGTCTTTATACTGATAACAAGTTCAAACAGGTGCCATTAATACAGGTAACGAGTGGAGGACAGAGGAGCCTCTTAAAGAAGAAGTTACAGGTCTGTGAGAGCCAGAAATCTTGCTTGTTTGTATGTGACCAAATACTTATTTTCCACCATAATTTGCAAATAAATTCATTAAAAATCCTACAATGTGATTTTCTGGATTTCTTTTCCTCATTTTGTCTGTCATAGTTGAAGTGTACCTATGATGAAAATTACAGGCCTCTCTCATCTTTTTAAGTGAGAGAACTTGCACAATTGGTGGCTGACTAAATACTTTTTTTCCCCACTGTATATACAAAAAGAAAAGGTAGGCAATATCCTACCATCATTAAGAAACCAAGAACTGTTTAATTTCCTGTGTAGACATAGTTTGGATTAGCCTATTCACTGGCTTAATAAATCTACCTAGTCTAGTCCGAACACTCTCACTCAAAAACCTAGCAGGAATGTCACGGACAGCACAAACCGTGCTCAGACACCTCTTCACAGGAAACCAACCCACTGACATCGTCTCCAGCTCTACTCAACTCACTCCCAGGAGCCATAGACGTTCTACAGCCAGCCTCGGGCTGCTCACATGTCTTGAACATCATTCACTTGAAGACCTCTGGCTTCCTCCAGCAGGACATCATATGGAATTCTTGTCAGTCGGTGCAGAACTTTGGAGCGGACAAATGGCTCTCTGCTCAAAGCATCAGCAACAACATTCTTGGGCCCTGGTATGTACTGGATATCAAAATCAAAGGGTGCCAGCTTTGCAACCCATCTCTGCTCGCATACATCAAGTCTCGGCTTTGTAAGAATATATTTGAGTGGATTGTTGTCTGTCCACACTGTAAACTTATGCCCTCGCAGCCAATGGCTGAATTTATCATGAATGGCCTATTTCATGGCTAGAAATTACAGCAGGTGAGCAGGATACTTGGATTGTGCATGATTAAGATATTTACTAGCAAAAACAATGGCCTAGCAACCATGGAACAGTTCTCAATGTAGTGTTGATAGTATACTACCATACACAGGAAAGAACGGATTTTGCTAGGAGATGGAGTGGCACCATCAGCTTCCATCATCTCACTCTCAGTCACATTCAAAATGGTTTGAACCTTAGCAGGGTCCGTGGCTACACCCTCCAGAGAAATGATGTGGCCCAAAACAGACCTCCTCAAAAACTTGCACTTAGATGGAGACAGTTTAAGATTGTGCTCCTGCAACCGCTGAAAAACCATCTCAAGTCTCTGCAGACTCTCCTCCTCCGTCTTAGCAAAAACCATCAGATCATCCAAATAACGAAGGAGACTTAGAAAGTTTTGGTCACCAAAGATGGTCAGCATCATTCTCATGAAAGTAGCTGGGCTGTTGCAAAGGCCCTAAGGTAAACGATTGTACTCATGCAGACCTAAAGGAGAGGAAAAGGCAGTGTATTTCTTATCCTCTTCATGCAGTGGCACGTTGTAGTACCCCAACGACAAATCCATTGTGCTGAAGAAGGTATTACCTCCCAGCGCAGCCAGTACATCAGCCTGATGAGCCAGGGGATGAGCATCCTTTACTGTGCGGGCATTTAACCACCTAAAGTCAGTACATAGGCGCAAGTCCCCATTCTTTTTCCATACCAGCACCAATGGTGAGGCATACTCGCTGCTGGATTTTCCTCCATATCATCCAGTGTTTCCCTGAGTTTTTGGTAATGAGCTGGGGAAAGCCTACGATAAGGTGATCGAAATGGGCGGTCATCAGTCAGCCGTATGCGATGCCAAAACTCTTTTGCCTCGCCACAATCTAGGCCATGTCTAGAGAACACTGTGTCATACTTCTCAATTAAATTGACAAGTTTATCTTTCCAGAACTGTGAAACTGGACACTCTTCAACAGACAGGCCTTGAAGTCCCAAGATTGCTCAGTGTACTGTTTCCATTAACTACACTGCCACCAACTGAACTCTTAGCTGTCAGACTGCCATGTGAGCTGTCACATTGAACTTTTGCCACATTCTGGTAAGCTGCTTGCTGCTTGACCTCATCAAAATCCTCCAAAGCAATGCAAGGGTACACATCCGCCACTTTAGAATTTCATCTCAGGGTAACTGGCATTGTTGTTGGATTCACAATCTTCACAGGGAGCCATCCATCCCCCCACAGAGGTGTAACTACTCTCCCCACTAATATGTGTCGATTCACACAACAAGACGTTCTGGGCTCGACAACAACAGTACTGCCCACAGAGAGTTTTGTCTTTGGGGGTAGGCGGCCCCACACCAGATGCTCACTCATGGGTTGGAGCGTTACTGCTCTTTTCAACTTAATGGTGCCCACTTTATCTGGGATGGAGTCTCCTCTCCATCTCTCCGTAGGAAGTGGCTGTCATCACACTGGCTAGAGGAACCTGGTGTATCCACCACCCGCCAGTAGCTGTCATTTGATTTGAACTATCTAATCAGAGACTTCAACACATTAGTTCCCACAATGAGTTCATCAACCTGCCCATCTACAAAGCACTGGGACTACATAAGTGAAGCCATAAAGCTGAATTTTTAAGTCACACATGCCCACTGGGCTAGTTTGCGTCCCACCACAACCCACCAGGATGATGTCTGAAGGAGCTAGAAAGTTCCCCTCTACCACTCCTGCCTCCCTCAACCGAGGTACAATATCTGCACGCAGAGTAGTAGCCATGGACCCACTATCTAACATCACCTTCAGCTCAACTTTATCCTGTACTAGCACGGTGGTGTAAAACAGAACTGTCATTCTGAGAAATTCTCAATGTGTTCTGAAAAATTACTGTGCTGTTCTTGGGTACTGACTCACAAAAATAAGAATAAACAGATTGGATATCATCATCAGTGGAAGAAAAATTTGACTGCCCCACATTGCCCTCCTCAGAATGGAGGCTTTCTAGTTTTCCTGAGACCTGCCAGTCTGTCCACATCCAGGGCTCTGTCGCTGCCCAGTCTGACTACAGTCAAAGCTCATGTGGCCCAGAGAGAAGCACTTGAAACACAGCTGGTGCATCTGACAGTGAGCTTTGGTCCAGTGATTAGTGCTTCCACAGACAGCGCACTAACGCTGACGTTTGGGGAACTATTTACGGGGCCCTCTGTTCACAGACTGAGTATTGCTGACAAGAGCCTTCTCTAACAAAGTCAAAACTTTCTCTATTGTCCCACCCTCAGATACAGATGGGGCCTGGTCTGGTTCACGGCCACATTGAGAAAAAGATGACACATTAGGTCTGTTCACAGGACCCACTCCCTCCTGGGGGGAGTCAAAGACAGCAGCCACCTGCTGTGAAAGTTGTGTTCTACATGCTTTACGTTCCCTTAACAGTTCATCCAAATGATCCTGTACCTCACTGGCTGTCCAGTCACCAAGGGGTTTGCTCTTGAACACTTGGGCCAACTCTTTATCAGGACAGTTGCGTACAAACATGACTGCCAACTCTGAGCACTGATTGGGCAAGGTCCTACCCTCACTTACAAGGTACTGTTCAGCTGCCTCTGCAGCTTTGTTAAGCCTAATCCAGAAATCTAGTGGATCCTCATTAGCGTATGGTTTGATTGAGTAGAAATCAGCTAATGGCATACCTGAGCAGACAGTATCCCCAAAGTGTTGCTTGAGAGCACTGCCTTAACATTGGTGACAACAGGGTTGTTACACATCCAGACTTTGGTCAAATCCCATGCCCTCCCCATGAGCCTAGACATCACCTCCCCAACATTCTCAGACCCAGTGTAACCCCTCTTCTCTAGGTGGACTCCCATTAGCTCCTCCCACTCCAGGACAGAATACTTATCTGAGCCATCACCCTTAAAGAAAGGTGGAGCACTAACATCTGACTTCACAACCAGAATCAGCTTGGACACATCAATAAAGGTTGACCCACACTGCTCAGGCAGGGGAAACTGCTGGGGTTGGTGAGGGGGATGGGCAGGAGAAAGACTTGAAGCCCCAGGCTGCAGTAAACTTGCTCTGATAGATTCTCCTATCTCTGAACCAATCTGCTTAATAAGGTCAGTAAGCTGACTCGGAGGCGTCCCATTATTACTGAGGACTGGGGATGATGGAGTAAACAGCCTACCCCTCCCAGTGCTTGTAAACTCAGGACTAGCAACCACTACCCCCAGGAGCTGACTGTGCAATTGGTGTACATGCAAGGACACCCCTCCCTCTACCCACACTACTATCCCCAGTATAACTCCTCTAATGGACTTGAGAGTCTTCCATGGCTCAATAGAGCACTAAAACAATGTCATTTACTGCATTCAAATACATAAGAAATTGCAATAAACAAATTCCTCCAAAACATACAATTGAACACAAATACCCTCATCTAGTGAATATGTGTAACGTCCAGGCCTGAGTGTACAGGCTGGAGTGTTTAGTTTTGGTCTAGGGTTTCTTTTGTTCTATGGTGTGTATTTCTATGTTGGGGTAATGGTTCCCAATTAGAGGCAGCTGAGTCTCGTTACCTCTAATTGGGAACCATATATAGGTTTGTGGGTTATTGCTTGTTATGATCATCGTGTTTAGGTTCATGCCATCGTGTTTAGGTTCATGCCATCGTGTTTAGGTTCATGCCATCGTGCTTATTGTTATGTTTATCGTGTTTAGGTTTTTGTCACAGTGTTTGTTCATAGTTTAGTTAGTCTAGTTCGGTTCCACGTCATGATCTTCGTTTATTGTTTTGTTCCTTCAAGTCACGTCGTTAATAAATATGTATTCTGGATACTTTGCTGCGCATTGGTCTGTTCCAAGAGATACTCATGACAATATGCTACATTCACTATTTACAGTATATATATATATATATATATTCACTTGTAGCAAACCATCAACAAGTGCGAACGCGCAGATTGCGCACCTCGTCCACATGCACAGCTCTGGTGGTCGGCTTGAGCTGACCAGTCGGCAGGTCGCGGCACCAGTTTGGAGCATGGTTCGTTCTGCGTTGTGTACTTTTAATTAGGACACTGCCACAGCTGGAGGTCTGCTGGTTGGATTCTTTTTATTTGCCCTGCACACGAAGAGACAACACACAATATGTTAGCCCTTGGTACAGTCACAGCTCTAGGGCACCTTGCTAGTTGAAGGTCAGGCAAAAGAGCGCGAACCAAAAAGAAATAACAGGTTCTGCGTGCACACATTCAGTGCACAACAGAACCATACAATACAAGTAAAATTACACTGCTCAAAAAAATAAAGGGAACACTAAAATAACACATCATAGATCTGAATGAATGAAATAATCTTATTAAATACTTTTTTCTTTACATAGTTGAATGTGCTGACAACAAAATCACACAAAAATTATTAAAAAGTGTTTGTACACCAAAAAAATCTGTAATTAAATTTAAAAAAAAAACATTATCAAATTATTAACATCCCCTCTTGACCTGGCCTATTTGAACTGGTCTTTGTGTACAACTTGGTGCATAATCTAGAGGAACAACATCACACTGCTACATATAGGATGTCCTAGCCTACCTCTTTCAGGTAATAAATTCAATGCAGTATTAGCCTCATACTTAGCTAATTAATTATGGGTTATGCATAATAAGCTTCTAACTTATAGCCTCTGTCTGATCTTGCGCAATACCCACGCACCTGTGCTCTTGCTGGCCTCTGTCCTTAAAAAACGCACCTTAGCTCTTGGAGTCTCGTGCAGGAAAAGCTAGACTATAATTTTTTGGCATTTCTTACACCAATAGACTATTCGAAGAGGGATGCAAGCTATTGTTTGCTGAATGTTAAATGCTACAGCAGCCAATAGAACTTCACGGGTAGTTTAAAAGAAGAGCGAACGCGCGATGGCGGTAGACTATAGCAGTTATTTATTCAGACCCACAACCAATCAATCTTCTTGAAGAGAAGTGAAAGCCTTCTGCATCTAATTCTAGACCAATACTTCAAAATTATAACCAAATTCGCTAGAGTATACTTGTAACTTTGTAGGCCGCATGTGTTGCCACATGCGGGCTTGGGCTCATTAAATGTCTATGTAGGGCTCATAAAATGTATATAATGGGCAGCACATGCGGCCTACAAATGGAGAAAAGTGATTTATTCTCGGGATACCGGGAAAATATTCAACCCTACTCCTGACCCTGTCCCCACCACCCTCTTTCCCTCCTCCCGACCCTGTCCCCACCACCCTCTTTCCCTCCTCCCTCCTGATCCTGTCCTCACTACCCTTGTGGCCAGTACACACCACCCCACTCCATTCCTCCCTCTCTATGACGTGACTGTGAAGGTCACATTGTTGCTGCCCTCTGTTGGTCAGATCAAACTATACCACACTATCATTCACAGAAACACTCTAGATCAGCCTTCGCCAACTGGAAATGTTATTTGACCCCCAAAGTGTTTTTCTTTTTTTTTTCTTTTTTTTTTTACATTAAAAGACTGAAAATATCAGCAAATCAGCTCCAAGTGATTTTCATTTTGGAAATATATTCCAAATTAAACCCACGCAAAATATAGAGACACGTGATCATATACAAATGTAAGCAAGGTTTGAAATGTTCAAATATCTGTTTGGGCTTCTTGCCAAATACAAACTAATACGAACAACAACTAACAGACACGCACAAACAATGACTACATCTCATCTGCCCAGACCCACATGCTCCCAAGCCCATCCCTAGTGCCTGCATTATTGTTTGCCACTTGGCCTTAAATTGTACCAATTTGTTTTTCTCCGTCGCCCTTGATATTTCAAAATTTCAACAATAAATCATTTGATTTTTACATTGTGTTAATGATGGCGGATTTATATTCAAGTTTTTAGTATATCGTTTTTCAAGATGAGAAGTGAATTTACAGCCCATTGGGTATCTCAATACACCCCAATATGCAATTTCTTGAAATATGCAGACAGAATAAAAGTAAGTTTACATTGTAATACTTCTGACAACCAACTTTCCAGCTCTACCCATAACTTTTGGAATACATAGAATTCCCAGAAAGCATGGATTATTGAGTCATTTTTCTTTTTACACTTAGGACATGACATTGTGCTGTAGAAGTTGTGGATTTTGTCTCTTATATAATACATTCTATACATTAGTTTATACTGGATTAAGCACAATTTCGTCAGGACCCGGTCACGAACTCAGGTCTCCGGTGTGAGAACCAGTCACTTAGCAAACTGAGCCACTAGTAGTCGGCAGAACCCAGAAGATGAGGCAGACACAGCAGTAATAGAGACTGTTTTAATAACGACAAAAATTAATTTCTTCAGGCAAAAAGGTAATCCACCAAGACAAAAAGTTAAATCCACAAGGAAAGAAGGAACAGCAGAAAATAGTCTCAAAAGATAATCCAAAAATAAACGATACCAAAACAGAGTTCCACAAGAGAGTCCAACTGGAGCAACAAAACGTGCACAGCTTCACTGAGGCTGGGTGCTAACATACAAACACAGAGCAAAGAACTAAGGAAAACTAAGGGTTTAAATACATACAAGGGAAACGAGGCACAGGTGCAAATAACTGGAAACAAGGGAAGACAAAAGGATCAGACAAAAAAGACACAATGGGAGCCTCTAGTGGTCAAAAAACAGAAAAAACCCGGCCGAATGTTGACACATTTTTTTGTTAACTGTAATTTCAGTTGGAAAGGCATCTTTTAGGCATCTTTTAGTTTGTCTTCCCTATCTTATGAATATCCTTTTCTGACTCAAATAAGATTCCTTCAATGTTGCTCTGATGTCCAAAAGATTTCAAATCGAAATTTCGTGATGTATTAGAAACTATCAACATTGGTCAGTCCCAAATAATTTTTTAATTGTGTCATGGAAATACATTATTTCCTGTTACCAAGTCAATTACAGATTCTATGCCTTTAGCTTTCTATGTGGACCAATTTATTGGTGAATTCTGAAAAACTATGCCAGGATTGTCCATAAGGTTGTGTTTATAGGGAGTGATATTGGTTCTTGTAGAATACGTTTCTTCCATATTGTTGTAGTGTTCTTAACTTCAGAGTTGTTGAGTCTAAGAAGACTATAGGATCCGACCAACTGTTTAATTCTGATTTATATACATTTTCATAGAAGCTTTTAAATTCTCATTAATCGTGTTGGTGTTTCGCTGCCGCTGAAAACCATCCCCACAGCATAATGCTGCCACCACCATGCTTCACTGTACGGATGGTGCCAGGTTTCCTCTAGATGTGACGCTTGGCATTCAGGCCAAAGAGTTCAATCTTGGTTTCCTCAGACCAGAGAATATTGTTTCTCATGGTCTGAGAGTCCTTTAGGTGCCTTTTGGCAACCTCCAAACGGGCTGTCATGTGCCTTTTACTGAGGAGTGGCTTCAGAGATGGTTGTCCATCTGGAAGGTTCTCCCACCTCCACAGAGGAACTCTGGAGATCTGTCAGATTTACCACCAGGTTCTTGGTCACGTCCCTGACCAAGGCCCTTCTCCCCCGATTGCTCAGTTTGGCCGGGCTGCCAGCTCTAGGAAGAGTCTTCTTGGTGGTTCCAAACTTCTTCCGTTTCAGAATGATGGAGGCCACTGTGTTCTTGGAGACATTCAATATTTCAGACATGTTTTGCTACCCTTCCCCAGATCTGTGCCTCAACACAATCCTGTCTCGGAGCTCTGCAGACAATTCCTTTGACATCACGGCTTGGTTTTTGCTCTGAGTCAACTTTGGGAACCTATATAGACAGGTGTGTGCCTTTACAAATCATGTCCAATCAGTTGAATTTACCACAGGTGAACTCCAATCAAGTTGTAGAAACCTCTCAAGGATGAGCAATGGAAACAGGATGCACCTGGCTCAATTTTGAGTCTCATAGCAAAAGGTCTGAATACTTATGTTTTTTTTTTAAATAAATTTGCAAACATTTCTAAAAACCTGTTTTCGCTTTGTCATTATGAGGTATTGGGTATAAATTGATGAGGAAAAAAATGTATTTAATACATTTTATAATAAGGCTGTATCATAACAAAATGTGGAAAAAGGGAAAAAAGGGAAGGGTCTGAATACTTTTCGAATGCACTGTATATGCAAAAGTCTCAGGGCACCCCTTCAAATTAGTGGATTAGGCTATTTCAGCCACAACCGTTGCTGACAGATGTATAAAATGAAGCACACCGCCATGCAAACTCCATAGACAAACATTGGCAGTAAAACGGCCCATACTGAAGATCTCAGTGACTTTCAATGTGGCATCGTCATAGGATGCCACATTTCCAACAAGTCAGTTTGTCCAATTTCTGCCCTGCCAGAGCTGCCCCGGTCAACTGTGCTGTTATTGTGAAGTGGAAACATATAGGAACAACAACGGCTCAGCCGCGAAGTGGTAGGCCAGATAAGCTCACAAAACGGGAGCGCCGAGTGCTGAAGAGTAGCGCGTAAAAATCATCTGTCCTCGGTTGCAACACTCACTACCGAGTTCCAAACTGCCTCTGGAAGCAACGTCAGCACAATAACTGTTAGTCGGGAGCTTAGTGAAATGGGTTTTCATGGCCGAGCAGCCGCACACAAGCCTAAGATCAACATGCACAATGCCAAGTGTCGGCTGGAGTGATGTAAAGCTCACCGGCATTGTACTCTGGAGCAGTGAAAACGCATTCTCTGGAGTGATGAATCACGCTTCACCATCTGGCAGTCCGATGGACGAATCTAGGTTCGGTGGATGCCAGGAGAACACTACCTGCCCAAATGCATAGTCCCAACTGTACAGTATGGTGGAGGAGGAATAATGGTCTGGGGCTGTTTTTCATGGTTCGGGCTAGGTCTCTTAGTTCCCTGTGAAGGGAAATCTTAACCCTACAGCAAACAATGACATTCTAGATGATTCTGTGCTTCAACTTTGTGGCAACAGTTTGGGGAAGGCCCTTTCTTTTTTCAGCATCACATTGCCACTTTGCACAAAGTGAGGTCCATACAGAAATGGTTTGCTGCGGTCAGTTTGGAAGAACTTGACTGGCCTGCACAGAGTCCTGATCTCAACCCCATCGAACACCTTTGGGATGAATTGGAATGTCAACTGCGAGCCAGGCCTAATAGCCTAACATCAATGCCCGACCCCACTAATGCTCTTAGTCTAGCGGAAAGCCTTCCCAGAAGAGTGGAGGCTGTTATAGCAGCAAAGGGGGGACCAACTCCATATTAATGCCCTTGATTTTGGAATGAAATGTTCGACGAGCAGGTGTCCACATACTTTTGAACAATGCCAAAATAGCCTTTGTGCAAAACAATCTTCTAGAAGTAATCAAGGCATTCTCATGTAATCAAGGCATTCTCGTGAAAAAATGTAAAAGCTTTTATTGTTTTACGACTAATGCATGGAAATAACTTTAAAAAACACTGACACGTTGCGGCTACAACAGCCTTTATCAGGGTGACAAAAAATTGTCGTGGACAAACAGGTGTATAACCCAACTCTCACAGGACGTGACAAAATTCATTACCATATGGAATTGATCAAGTAAAAACATTCAAGATACAAAGATAAACATGGAATAATGAGCATGCAATACCACAAAATGAAATATCCTAATAGGAAAAGACAAAATGTGTACACATGAACTCATACTGCCAAACTGTAAGGAATGGAGAACAAAAATGTGTTCCCGTGAGGACTGGGAACGACTTCAATGGCCAGAGAGTTTGGGCTGCCATGGCCAACCTGTCTGTTATGTTTAGCTATAGGATACTTGGCTTAGTTACTGGGGTGAGGTTGCTGCACACCAACTTATCCTTGAGGGAAGGGGGCCCTTCTGTAAGAGAATGCTGGGGGTTCAGTGAACACATCACAAGAAATAGGATCACTTTCAATTACACTCCAGTTGCATTTAATGATGTCCTTAACCCTGGCTGCCTCCTGGCTATGTCGGGTCACAAAGTAGATTGTCTCCTAAAACGCAAACATTCTGGATCTTTAAACTAAGTGCCACTGTATTGCCAGGTCTAAATGAGGAAATGTATGATCCTCCCCTCCATAAGAGATGTTTTTGTTCTCCATTCTTTCTTAAATTTGGTAATATAAGTTCATGTGTACACATTTTGTATTTTCATTTCATGATATTTCATTTTTTTGGTAACAATGAACAATATTTATCCAGCATCAACTTATTTTTGTTCTATAGTATTTCATCCAATGATCAAAGAGAACCCCATGGATTAACTACATACAAAATAAGCACTCCTCTCCTGTGTCTCTATATTATCCAAGGACTCTGGGGTGAGTCTTTTTTGGAGTTTCTCTGTTCATTATACTGAACGTTGTTTGGTATTTTGTTAGCCGTCCACTATGGTTTTTTCAAACACTTTATTTTTCACAAATGAGTAAGGCAAGAACATAATAGTTGAAGATTCTTTACTACGTGGCGTCGAGACGTCAGCGTCCCCACCAGATTTACGCAGACTGTACTATGATCTGAAAAGAAATGAAAAAACAAACAAAACTTTACATTCATTCACACTGTCTGACTATTGGAGAGAGGGAATGATTCCGCAAGGGTTGCGAATTAAGAAGTTTCAGGCACAGTCATGAATCTCTCAGACACGCCCCTGTCCAAAGACTGCGTTTCAGCTCTCACCAAAGGTTTGTCTTTTGCACCTACCTACAGTGCTAATCAGTTCCAAACTAAAATTTACTTGTTCAAATTCTATAGGAATATGCACTGGAATGTTTGGTATAAGGAAAGCCCTTACAATATCATCAAGTACAAGATGCCATTCCTTAACCTATTTTCAAACCCAAGTCCACCTTTTTCCCAATCAACAACAACACTTGCCTTAAAGCCTTTACCAAAAAAGTGTCTCACGATGAAGATAAACTATTTGAGAACAGGAATAAGGTATACAGAGGTAATCTCACTAAACAATAAAATTAAGCTGTTAAATGGCTTTCTGAGAATGACCATTTGATTGTTTGCAGTGCTGACAAAGGAGGGGCTGTTATTGTATGGGGGAGGGACAAATATGAGCAGGAAGTCTATACACAGCTCAACAATACTGACTAGTACCTACCTTTGTCTTCTAACCCTTTGGAGAATATGAAACGAGAGTTGGGTGATATATTGGGCCTTGCCAAAGATGAAAAGTGGATTGCTAAGCAAGAATGTGACTTTCTTCTCCCACCCTATGTTGGCGTGCTACTACAAGTTACCAAAAGTTCACAAGGATCCTCACAACCCTCCTGGAAGGCCCATCCTCAGCAGCAATGATACTATATCAGAGCCAGCCTCCAAGTATGTTGATTTCTACATTAAGCCATTTGTGTCCAAACTTCCCTCTTTCCTGCAAGACACCACTCACAGTCTTAACAAGCTACCTGCGCTTAAAGATGTTGCATCTTCCTATTTGGTAACAATCTCTTTACACCAATATTGTACACAATGAAGGTCTGGAGGCTTTAAAGCATTATCTTCAATTTAGGCCAGAGGAAAGTACGCCCCCTGCTGACTTTCTCCTTCACTGAACAAAAATTTGCTCCAAACTACACAAACTTATTTGGGGGATTTTGGGAAGAGAACTTAATTCTAACACCCTTTTTGCCAAAATTGTGTGGTTTGGCAGATACATTGATGACATTATTTTAGTGTTCTCCGGATGAGAAAATGAACTGTTAGAACTCAACCACTATATGAATTCTCTCAATGAGAATTTGATACTGAGTTTAGAATACAGTCAAACAGAAATTAAATTTTGTTAACTCAGGATGGTTCATTCCACACCACCATTTACAGGAAAAGCACGGACTGCAATACTATCCTCAGGGGGGACAGTTGTCACCCCGCTAATTTGATTCCCTTTGGACAATTTCAAAGGCTGCGACGTATTTGTGACAGGGTGGATGATTTTGAGGAAAAAGATGTGGAAATGCATTCTAGGTTTCAGCAACCGGGATACAAACAGAGCCTGTTAAATCAGTCTCTCACCAAAGCTAAACCTCTGAAAAGAGAAAGTCTTCTCAAACACACCCACAAGCCTCAAAAACCCAAACCAATCTACTTTCTGACCCGACATAGCCAGGAGATAGCCAGGGTTAAGGAAAGAATAATGAGCAAATATTGCACAATCCAGGTGTGGAAAGCTCTTAGAGAATTACCCAGAAAAACTCACAGCTGTAATCACTGCTAAAGTTGCTTCTACGAAGTACTGACTCAGGGTGTGAATACTTATGTAAAGGAGATAGTTCTGTATTTAAATTTCAATAAATTAGCAAAAATGTCTAAAAACTTTCACTTTGTCCTTATGGAGTATTGTGTGTAGGTGGGAGAGAATAAATATCAATGTAATCCATTTTAATTCAGGCTGTAACACAACAACTACAGATGCCCAATAGCACCACGGTGACACAAAAATGGTTCTGTGTCAGATGTGACCAGTTCACAAGAAAGCAAGAACAGCTTTGACCCATGTCTTCTATTTCAAAACAAGCTCCATGAACCAACTATTTCATTCCCTACACACGTGGAGAGACTGGAGTCACTTGAATCTTCAGAGCTGAGGATTCGTCTTGACCCAGTGACAGACGGCAGTTGCCAGTTTGCTGCCATGGCTGACCAGCTGGCCACTAGTGGAATATGCAGGTCTGTGATACAGTTTTGCAGATCTAACATCTCAACAATACACAATAGATGGGATGCCACTGCCGAGGTTTGTGGGAGAGACATGGAGTACATACCCACAAAGTATGGCATAACATGGAGATCATATGACTCTTCAGAGAGCCTCACAAATGTATAATGTGCAGTTCCTTGTTGTGTCGACTCTAGGGATTGACGTAACCTCTGTCATCACACCCTCGACCGGTTTATGCGACAGCTTTGAGAGGCTTTGCTGGTTTGAGGTCCAGGCAGTTTATTGTCAGCACCCTCCAATAAGGTGACTATCTTAAGTAAAATATCAATTGTTTATGTAAATGCAGGGGTTAACTGTTGTTTGTCACTGTTTTTGGTCATCTTGTGAACATGGTCAGCTGAATCTCTAAAGGCACTGTTGTATTTCAGAAACCTCTCTTGTGGAAGTGACAAATCAAATCAAATTGTATTTGTCACATACACGTGTTTAGAAGATGTTATTGCGGGTGTAGCGAAATGCTTATGTTTCTAGCTCCAACAGTGCAGTAATATCTAACAAGTAATATCTAACAATTTCACAACAATACACACAATACACACAAATCTAAAGTAAAGGAACGGAATTAAGAATATATAAATATTTGGACAAGCAATGTCAGAGCGGCATAGACTAAGATACATTAGAATAGGATATAATACAGTATATACATATGAAATGAGTAATGCAAAGTATGTAAACATTATTAAAGTGACTAGTGTTCCATTATTAAAGTGGCCAGTGATTTCAAGTCTATGTATATAGGGCAGCAGCCACTAATGTGCTAGTGATGGCTATTTAACAGTCTGACGGCCTTGAGATAGAAGCTATTTTTTGGTCCCAGCTTTGATGCACCTGTACTGACCTTGCCTTCTGGATGATAGTGGGTTGAACAGGCAGTGGCTCGGGTGGTTGTTGTCCTTGATGATCTTTTTGGCCTTCCTGTGACATCAGGTGCTGTAGGTGTCCTGGAGGCCAGGAAGTTTGCTTCCGGTGATGCGTTGGGCAGACTGCACCACCCTCTGGAGAGCCCTGACTTGTGGGTGGTGCAGTTGGCGTACCAGGTGGGATACAGCCCGAGAGGATGCTCTCAATTGTGCATCTGTAAAGGTTTGTGAGGGTTTAAGGTGCCAAGCCAAGTTTCTTCAGACTCATGAGGTTGAAGAGGTGCTGTTGCGCCTTCTTCACCACATGGTCTGTGTGGGTGGACCATTTCAGTTTGTCAGTGATGTGTAAGCTGAGGATCTTGAAGCTTTCCACCTTCTCCACGGGGGTCCCATCGATTTGGATAGGGGGTGCTCCCTCTGCTGTTTCCTGAATTCCACGATCAGCTCCTTTGTTTTCTTGACAGATCTAAGAAGTATTTTTGGTGTACTCTTGTTAATGTGTGTTATTTATCTGTGTGAAACATGCAAACCTAATATTCTAACAGGCGTTGCGTGCGTTGCAAAATACATTTTGAAATCTATATTATTCAATTATTGCACCCACACTGCTCGCGCGTCAACGAGCGTCTGCATTGCCAAGGGCTAAAATAGAAGTCTGTTCTATTTGTGACACAGATCGCGCTGCAAGTCCTGCCTCTCCCATCTCCTCATAGGTTTATAGAAGCAGGTACCCACATGCCATCTCCTCATTAGTTATACCCACGAGGGTGACTGAAAGACGAACGAGGTCGGTGGCGGTTATGCACCTAGTTTATGAAAGTTGCCAATCGCAACATAAAGTCAAGAGAAGGAAAAGCTTGGAAGGAGGAGAGATGACTAGAAATGATTCGGTTGACCATTTTATGTGTGGATTAAATGGCGGAGTAGAGGACCTTGTGCATTTCAGGTAAAATAACAACTCAATGTTTATATCCCAGGACAAATCAGCTAGCAACAGCAAGCTAAATTGCCATAAATGTTTAATGCTTTTCGACCTGTTCCCAAATTAACGTAATTGGTTCAGAGTTTGTTTTGATATTTTAACCTGCGTGTTGTGATCGCGTTTGGTGTTGGGGGACAAAATACATTTATGCACGATGGCGCACGCGCGCAGCCGGTTTGGGTTCCATGTTAACTTTAATAAACTTTGCTTGTTCTTTACATCTTCCTCTGTACTGTTTCCCTTTAATGGGCCTAGAACTTGTGTTTAATGTTTGGATTTTGCAATTGTAATAAACTGTATATTTTTGCTAAGATGTTGTCTGGTCCGTTGCATTGCTCAGAGCTGTTGACCCATCTCAATAAGTGGCCTGTCACAAACCTGTCTTATGTTATGGTTGAGGTGTTCCCCTCATTAAACAGTAACTGGCGTAGCCATTTTAGCTAACCCTAGTTGACAGGTGTTACTACACTATAAAATACAGTCATGTCCGCAAAAACATTACATTAAAAACTCCAGTATACTAGTCATGTCTGCAGAAACACTACAGTAAATACTGCAGATTTTTTTATTTAACTAGGCAAGTCAGTTAAGAACAAATTCTTACAATGACGGCCTACCCCGGCCATACCCTCCCTTAACCCGGACGACGCTGGGCCAATTGTGCGTCACCCTATGGGGCTCTCAACATGTGACACGTTCCCTATAAAACAGGTATTCCCAAACTGGGGTACGTGCGATGTCGTTGGTGGTATGCCAAATCAAAATGTGATTTACATTAAAAAAATAAAAAATTTTTTTAATTATTATTTGTAATTATTATTATTATTATTATTAATTTTTTTGTCTTCACATTTTCAAACAGTCCATTTATATTTTCCAATGGGGCTATACATTTGAGTGAGGTTTTTTTCTTGCCTGAGTAGCCTCATTTCACTGCAAAATATACAATTAAACCATCTAGTGTTCAGCGAAATAGCAACGATGTCAAATACAGGTAGCCTAGTCAAATAATTAACATCCAATCATATTAACCGTTAATCTCTCGCGGGAATTCTACTAACGGTCCGTATGTAGCCAACCGTAGCTGCTGCTTATGTTGGTATCTGTACTGATGGTACAAAATCCATGACAGGGAGACATAGTGGAGTGGTAACGCCCGTGCAAGTAGTTACTCCCGACGTCACTTGGGTACACTGCAGCATCCACCGAGAGGCTCTTGCTGCCAAGGGAATGCATGACAGCTTGAAAGGCCCCTGAACTCTCGTGTATTTTCTGCGCTATGCAATGATATGGGCAGCGACCATGTAGTGCTTTCACAACATACAGAAGTGCGCTGGTTATCAAGGGGCAAAGTAGACACGTGTTTTATTAATTGAGAGACGAGCTTAAAATGTTATTTACTGACCATAATTTTCACTTGTCTGACTGCTTGCATGATGACGAGTTTCTCACACGACTGGCCAATCTGGGTGATATTTTTTCCTCTCCTGAATGATCTGAATCTAGGATTACAGGGACTCTCCGCAACTATATTCAATGTGCGGGACAAAATTGAGGCTATGATTAAGAAGTTGGAGCTCTTCTCTGTCTGCAATAAGAAGGACAACACACAGGTCTTTCCATCATTGTATGATTTTTTTTGTGCAAATGAACTCAAGCTTACGGACAATGTCAAATGTGATATAGAGAAGCACCTGAGTGAGTTGGGTGCGCAATTACGCAGGTACTTTCCTGAAACAGATGACACAAACAACTGGATTATTTCATCCCTTTCATGCTCTGCAACCAGTCCACTATCTGAACAAGAGAGCCTCATCGAAATTGCAACAAGCGGTTCTGTGAAAACATTTTTTAATCAGAAGCCACTGGCAGATTTCTGGATTGGGGTGTGCTCAGAGTATCCTGCCTTGGCAAATCGTGCTGTTTTGACACTGATGCCCTTTGCAACCACGTACCTACGTGAAAGGGGATTCTCGGCCCTCACTAGCATGAAAACTAAATACAGGCACAGACTGTGTGTGGGAAATGATTTAAGACTGAGACTCTCTCCAATACAACCCAACATGGCAGAGTTATGTACATCCTTTCAAGCATACCCTTCTCATTAACCTGTGGTGAGTTATTCACAATTTTCAATTAACAAATAAGGTTTTATATGTAAGATGGTTAAATAAAGAGCAAAATGATTGATTATTATTATTTGTGCCCTGGTCCTATAAGAGCTCTTTATCACTTCCCATGAGCCCGGTTGTGACAAAAATTCACACATTCTTATGTTTCAAAAATGTATCGTATAGTGTGTGTGTGGCAGGCTTACAATGATGGCAAAAAAACAACATTTGAGAGTGCGCTGACCCTGGTGCTAGAGTGGGTGCGCAGCTGGAGGTTGAACGTTTGAAGGGGTACGGAACTATAAGTTTGGGAACCACTGCTATAAAAACATACAGTGGGGAAAAAAAGTATTTAGTCAGCCACCAATTGTGCAAGTTCTCTCACTTAAAAAGATGAGAGAGGCCTGTAATTTTCATCATAGGTACACTTCAACAATGACAGACAAAATGAGGGAAAAAAATCCAGAAAATCACATTGTAGGATTTTTTATGAATTTTTTGCAAATTATGGTGGAAAATAAGTATTTGGTCAAATACAAACAAGCAAGAATTCTGGCTCTCACAGACCTGTAACTTCTTCTTTAAGAGGCTCCTCTGTCCTCCACTCATTACCTGTATTAATGGCACCTGTTTGAACTTGTTATCAGTATAAAAAAGACACCTGTCCACAACCTCAAACAGTCACACTCCAAACTCCACTATGGCTAAGACCAAAGAGCTGTCAAAGGACACCAGAAACAAAATTGTAGACCTGCACCAGGTTGGGAAGACTGAATCTGCAATAGGTAAGCAGCTTGGTTTGAAGAAATCAACTGTGGGAGCAATTATTAGGAAATGGAAGACATACAAGACCACTGATAATCTTCCTCGATCTGGGGCTCCACGCAAGATCTCACCCGTGGGGTCAAAAGGATCACAAGAACGGTGAGCAAAAATCCCAGAACCACACGGGGACCTAGTGAATGACCTGCAGAGAGCTGGGACCAAAGTAACAAAGCCTACCATCAGTAACACATTACGCCGCCAGGACTCAAATCTTGCAGTGCCAGACGTGTCCCCCTGCTTAAGCCAGTACATGTTCAGGCCCGTCCTAAAGTTTGCTAGAGAGCATTTGGATGATCCAGATGAGGATTGGGAGAATGTCAGATGAAACCAAAATTTAACTTTTTGGTAAAAATTCAACTCGTCGTGTTTGGAGGACAAAGAATGCTGAGTTGCATCCAAAGAACACCATACCTACTGTGAAGCATGGGGGTGGAAACATCATGCTTTGGGGCTGTTTTTCTGCAAAGGGACCAGGACGACTGATCCGTGTCAAGGAAAGAATGAATGGGGCCATGTATCGTGAGATTTTGAGTGAAAACCTCCTTCCATCAGCAAGGGCATTGAAGATGAAACGTGGCTGGGTCTTTCAGCATGACAATGATCCCAAACACACCGCCCGGGCAACGAAGGAGTGGCCGTGAAGAAGCATTTCAAGGTCCTGGAGTGGCCTAGCCAGTCTCCAGATCTCAACCCCATAGAAAATCTTTGGAAGGAGTTGAAAGTCCGTGTTGCCCAGCGACAGCCCCAAAACATCACTGCTCTAGAGGAGATCTGCATGGAGGAATGGGCGAAATACCAGCAACAGTGTGTGAAAACCTTGTGAAGACTTACAGAAAACGTTTGACCTCTGTCATTGCCAACAAAGGGTATATAACAAAGTATTGAGATAAACTTTTGTTATTGACCAAATACTTATTTTCCACCATAATTTGCAAATAAATTCATAAAAAATCCTACAATGTGATTTCCTGGATTATTTTCCCTCATTTTGTCTGTCATAGTTGAAGTGTACCTATGATGAAAATTACAGGCCTCTCTCATCTTTTTAAGTGAGAGAACTTGCACAATTGGTGGCTGACTAAATACTTTTTTTCCCCACTGTATGTGATTCTGAAAATATTTTCTTAAATAAACTTTGCCGGCATCTGGCGTAGTGGTTAGCCCTCCCAACTCCGGACCACACATACAGTGCCTTCGGAAAGTATTCAGACCCCTTGAATTTTTTCCACATTTTGTTACATTACAAACTTATTCTAAAATGGATTAAATAAAAAAAATCCTCAGCAATCTACACACAATAGACAATAATGACAAACAGTTTTTATACATTTGTCAGAGCAAAAACCAATCCATGAGGTTGAAGGAATTGTCCGTAGAGCTCCGAGACAGGATTGTGTCGAGGCACAGATCTGGGGAAGGGTACAAAAAAATGTCTGCAGCATTGAAGGTCCAAGAACACAGTGGCCTCCATCATTCTTAAACAGAAGAAGTTTGGACCCACCAAGGACAGCCATCTCTGCAGCACTCAACCATTCAGGCCTTCATGGTAGTGGCCAGGCGGAAGCCACTCCTCAGTAAAAGGCACATGACAGCCCGCTTGGAGGTTGTCAAAAAGCACCTAAAGACTCTCAGACCATGAGAAACAAGATTCTCTGGTCGGATGAAACCAAGATTGAACTCTATGGCCTGAATGCCAAGCGTCATGTCTGGAGGAAACCTGGCACCATCCCTACTGTGAAGCATGGTGGTGGAAGCATCATGCTGTGGGGAAGTCTTTCAGCGGCAGGGACTGGGAGACTAGTCAGGATCGAGACAAAGATGAATGGAGCAAAGTACAGAGAGATCCTTGATGAAAACGTGCTCCAGAGCATTCAGGACCTTCACCTTACAACAGGACAATGACCCTAAGCACACAGCCAAGACAACGCAGAAGTGGCTTTGGTACAAGTCTCTGAATGTCCTTGAGTGGCCCAGCCAGAGCCCAGACTTGAACTGGATCAAACATCTCTGGAGAGACCTGAAAATAGCTGTGCAGCAAAGTTCCCCATTCAACCTGACAGAGCTTGAGAGGATCTGCAGAGAAGAATAGGAGATACAGTTGTGCCAAGCTTGTAGCGTCATACCCAAGAAGGCTCGAGGTTGTAAAATCTGCCAAAGGTGCTTCAACAAAGTACTTAGTAAAGAGTCTAAATACTTATGTAAATGTGATCTTTCAGTTTTTTTATTGTTAATAAATGTTTTTAAAAAATCTAACAACCTGTTTTTACTTTGTTATTATGAGGTATTGTGTGTAGATTGAGTAGGAAAAAAAGATATTTAATCGATTTGAGAATAAGGCTGTAACCTATTAACATTTTTCAGGTGAATACACAGTGAGAACAGAAGAAGATGTGATCGACTTGGTTGGGACCCAGGTCTCCTGCATGCCACAAGACCATGTTAGGTCATTGAGCTAAAGCCTAGGCATTACCTCAGGGAGCTAACACAAGTCTTGGAGTCTCATGCAAGGTCACACACGTGCACACACACACACGGCAGGCTCCAGGGTTCCTTTCTATTGTCTGCTGTGGCTAACTTCAAAGGTGCTGCTGGAAATGGTGTTAACAGGGTTCTATGCATGGTGCAAGCATCCTGTCTGTCCAACACACACACACACACACACACACACACAGAGAGTTTGGCTTATGAAGCAGGCATGCAGCTATAATGTGCGTTAGCTGATTAATTCTCTCCACTTCTTCCATGATCTCCCTTTCATCTGAGCCTGTTTCCCTCTGGTGTGAAATACACTGGCCAGCCACAAACAAGCTTGAAAACACACACAATCTTCACATATACACATACGGGTGATAGAGCATGTCTCTGACACTGTCAGGCCAAACCTTTCTAATACAGGCATTCCTCATACTTAGCAGTGTGAAGCAAGGGTGCATGCTTGGCCCTACGCTGTTTGGTATAATTGTCTCACTCCTTTCTCACAAATATTCTGCACCCCAAATAGTACCCAAACATACTCAATGGGTGAGATGTCTGGTGAGTATGCAGGCCATGGAAGAACTGGGACATTTTCAGATTACAGGAATTGTGTACAGATCCTTGCGACATGGGGCCGTGCATTATCATGCTGAAACATGAGGTGATGGTGGTGGATGAATGGCACGACAATGAGCCTCAGGATCTCCTCACGGTGTCTCTGTGCATTCAAATTGCCATCGATAAAATGCAATTGTGTTCGTAGCTTATGCCTGCCCATATCATAACCCCACCGCTCGCCCACACGATGCCATACACGTGGTCTGCGGTTGTGAGTCCAGTTGAACTTACTGCCAAATTCTCTAAAACGACATTGTAGGAGGCATATGGTTTAGAAAATGGACATTAAATTCTCTGGTAACAGCTCTGGTAAACATTCCTGCAGTCAGCATGCCAATTGCACGCTCCCTCAAAACTTGAGACATCTGTGGCATTGTGTGACAAAATTGCAGAGTGGCCATTTATTGTCCCCAGCACAAGGTGCACGTGTGTAATGAGCATTCTGTTTAATCAGCTTCTTGTTATGCCACACCAGTCAGGTGGGTGGATTATCTTGGCCCTGGATAACATCCAAATCACAACTATTGAGTCATTATCCTTTCAGTCTCTCTCAAGTTTACTGGTAGTGAACGTAGCCAGCAACAAAATATGTAATCTAAAGAATTTAAACCTCTACTACTGTGGCCAAAATGGAAGCATGGAATTTGATGTCTGAGTGACATACACAAGCTTGACATGAGCGGCATCCAGATGTCTTTGGAGGGTATGAGTATGGTGCTGCAAAGCTTGAACTCCTTGTTGGCCTCTGGCACGTTCTAATTTAGGGAAATTTGGGTAATATTTGGTTGAGACCTTGATAAATTATATTTCAACCTTTATTCACCCACTCAAAAAGACAGCCACAAGTTTGTTGAACTAACAACGTGCTATCACTATGCTTTAAACCATCTAAAAGCACAACCAAATTCAAATGGAAAAACTGTCTGATTTGGTGTTCACTTCCAACCAATCTCACAACCGCAGACCACGTGTAGCCACGCCAGCTCAGGACCTCCACATCCGGCTTCTTCACCTGCGGGATCGTCTGAGACCAGCCACCCAGACAGCTGATGAAACTGAGGAGTATTTATTTCTCTAACCATGCCCTTTTGTGGGGAAAGACTCATTCTGATTGGCTGGACCTGGCTCCCCAGTGGGTGGGCCTATGCCCACCCAGGCCCACCCATGGCTGCGCACCTGCCCAGTCATGTGAAATCCATAGATTAGGGCCTAATGAATTTATTTCAATTGACTGATTACCTTAAATGAACTGTAACTCAGTGAAATCTTTGAAATTGTTGCGTTTATATTTTTGTTCAGTATGTAATCTACCATTATAATCCACACACACACTATCATCTACACACACACAAACAAATGTGTGTATTCATTAAATCAAATCAAACTTTATTTGCCAGAGAGCCAAATACAACAAGTGTAGACGTTACTGTGAAATGCTTACTTACAAGCCCTTAACCAACAGTGCAGTTCAAGAAGAAGAAAATATTACCAAGTAGGCTATAATAAAAAGTAACACAATAACAATAACAATAACGAGGCTATATACAGGGGGCAACGGTACCGAGTCAGTGTGCGGGGGTACAGGCTAGTTGAGGTAATCTGTACATGTAGGGGGCGAAGTGACTATGCATAGGTAACAAACAAACAGCGAGTAGCAGCAGTGTACAAGAGGGGAGCGGGTGTCAATGTAAATTGCCCGGTGGCGATTTTTATGAATTGTTCAGCAATCTAATGGCTTGGGGGCAGAAGCTGTTGAGGAGCCTTTTGGTCCTAGACTTGGCGCTCCGGTACCGCTTGCCATGCGGTAGCAGAGAAAACAGTCTATAACTTGGGTGACTGGAGTCTGACAATTTTATGGGCTTTCCTCTGACACCGCCTATTATATAGGTCCTGGATGGCAGGAAGCTTGGCCCCAGTGATGTACTGGGCCGTTCGCACTACCCACTGTAGCGCATTACGGTCGAATGCCGAGCAGTTGCCATACCAGTTGGTGATGCAACCGGTCAGGATGCTCTCGATGGTGCAGCTGTAGAACCTTTTGAGGATCTGGGGGCCCAAGCCAAATCTTTTCAGTCTCCTGAGGGAGAAAAGGTTTTGTTGTGCCCTCTTCACGACTGTCTTGGTGTGTTTGGACCATGATAGTTCATTGGTGATGTGGACACCAAGGAACTTGAAACTCTTGACCCGCTCCGCTACAGCCTAGGAAAAAACAACAACCAGCAGGCACTAGGCCCTCCATGAAATAAGTTTGACACACCTGCTTTAGTGTGTGTACTTTACTCAAATCAAATTTTATTGGTCGTGTACCCATATTTTGCAGATGTTATCGCAGGTGCAGCGAAATGTTTGTTTCTAGCTCTAACAGTGCTGTAATGCCTAACAATACAAAATAATACGCACAAATCCCCAATTATTTTTAAGAAATATCAGAACGAGCAATATCAGAGTTCAGAATATAAACATGAATATGATGGTGTGTATAGACAGTATGGACAGTATATAAATGGAAAAGGTGTGTACAGCAGTAGGTATATAGGATGAGCCTTGAGTAGAATACAGTGCAGTATATACATATGAAGTGGGTAAAACAGTAAGTCTCTACGATGCAGGGTAGAGTACCGGGTGATAGCCGGCTAGTAACAGTGACTAAAGTTCAGGGCAGTGTACTGGGCAGAGGCCGGCTAGTGGTGACTATAACAGTCTGATGGCCTGGTGAAAAAAGCTGTTTTTCTGGGTCTCAGTCCCAGCTTTAATGCATATGTATTGTCTCCGCCTTCTAGACGGTAGCCGGGTGAACAGGCCGAGGCTCGGGCGGCTGAGGTCTTTGATGATCTTCTTGGCCTGCCTGTGACACCGGGTGCTGTAGATGTCCTGGAGGGCAGGCAGTGTTGGGCTGACCGCACCACCCTCTGGAGAGCCTTGCCGTACCAGTTAGTGATATAGCCCAACAAGATGCTCTCAATGGTGCATCTGTAGAAGTTCATGAGGGTCTTAGGGGCAAAACCAGGAGGGGGGTGACCACGCACCCTTGTGGGGCCCTCGTGTTGAGGATCAGCGTAGCGGGGGTGTTGTTGCCTACCTTCACCACCTGGGATCTGCCCGTCAAGAAGTCCAGGACCCAGTTGCACAGGGTGGGGTTCAGACCCAGGGCCCCAAGCTTACTGGGGGTGTTGAGTAAGGTGGAGGTATATGATCCTTAAAGTGGAACTGACAGCGTTTTAACTACTTTGCTGATATGAAACAAACAGACAATCATTATATCAATCAAAAATATATAATTCCCAGTTCATGCTACAAAACCAACTTGGGTCTTAAAAATAGGCTCTATTTGACTCAACATTCAATTATGTATACTAAGGCATTGTTGGCAGAATAGATGGACACAGTTCAATGCATGATTAATATCATTCACCAATACATTTCTTGGTAGTCCAAAACAATATTGCTATCAGGTTGTAAATCACAGATGGCCTAGTACATTGTTTGCTGCCTCCATTAGGGATGCACTGTTTCAGTTTCATTGACTCTATGTTTTTGACAAAAACAGACGAACGTAACTAAGGCTGGGAATGTCAATATAATCAAACAGCAAAGGCAATGATGACAAGTCAGTCATAACGTGGCTAATATGGTAGCATATCTATTTATGTAGCAAGCTTAAAACACAAAGCCTAACGATCGCTAGATAGCTACTAGGAGGACGTCATGTCATTGGAGGAGTGGGTGAGTGACTGACTTTTTCCCCTCATATTATTTTTCAGTGGCTACACAGCTAAAGATGGACGTGTCATTTGGTTAGCTAGCAAGAAACGAGCTAGCTAGCTGAACCACTGTTATCCAGTTAGCATATCGTGTGCGTTCGCAAATTCACTCTGGCTAGCTATCTACTCCGATTTCAGAGCACTCTTGTCTGAGTGTGCCAGAGCGTAGAATAACTGATGAATTTACGAACTCATAGACAAAAAAAAATAATAGTTAGCCCTGCACATTGACTCTGTACCGGTACCTCCTGTATATAGCCTCGCTATTGTTATTTTACTGCTGCTGTTTAATTATTTGTTGCTTTTATTTTCTATTTTTTTACTTAATACTTTTTTTTCTTAAAACTTAATCATTGTTTGTTAAGGGCTTGTAAGTAAGCATTTCACTGTAAGGTCTACACCGGTTTTATTCGCGCAAGTGACAAATACGATTTGACTTGATGTGAACGCTCTATATAACATGTAAACAGCCTAACCAGCTCTGCTAAGGGGAGTAAAATGGTCAGTGATGTGTTCTCTCATTTGTGTCTGGAAGTAGCTAGCTAGCAAGCTAGCCAACTTTAGCCAGTTAGTTTGGGTGCTTGGTTGGGACAACACATGCATTGGCAGGCAAGCTGCAGAAGGACGAGCAGGCTATTCCGTTTATCAGTGCAATTTTGAGAAAGTTTGAGAGGGTTTCTTCGTTAGATTTTATCTCATCTTGCTCTGACTAGCATTAGTTGTTGATCTTGTTGTTGTTGATGATGTGCATATAGGGAAAGATAGCCTACCTGTTTATGGTTGTTTGATCAATAGGACTGTAAAGTTCCCAAATGTTAGAGGACTCCCATAGTATTTAGCTACATATTGGCAGAAATCCATTCAAGTGTATTTTGTGGCTTTTGCCCGAATGTGTTCTAATGATCTAAAGTCACGCTGTTGCAACTGCCTGTAAACACATAGTCAAGTTCAAAGTGAATGATGGCAGGCCCTTGTGGCAAATGGCTTGTTTGCGTATAGGCCTACTGTTATTTTGATTGGCTATGGCGCACCGGTCTGAGTAGACTCAGGTCCTGGACGAGACAGATGTTTTTATTAGGTTTTCTTTCCTGCAGTGTCTATTAATTGTCAAAAATGCACTTTCCCACTCTATATTGCTTAGTATACGTAATTCCCAAACATTCGAAGAATTTATGAAAATATGAAAATGACCATAGCTAAGTGCTTTCTTGTCAGAAAATGTAAAAGAATAAAAGGTGTAATATTCTTCCTGTGGGTGGATATGAACACATTTCTATTAGACTTCATGTTGCTACAATGCTGTCAGTTCCACTTTAATTGGCCTCTCAAAGCACTTCATGATGACAAGTTTGTGCTACTAGTAATTTATTTCAGTTACCTTCGCTTTATTGGGTACAGGAACAATGGTGGACATCTTGAAGCAAGTGGGGACAACAGACTGAGATAGGGAGAGATTAAATATGTCCGTAAACACTTTGTATTGTATTTATACTTGGGATATCGCTTTTCAACAGTAAAAGAATGCTGTTTGCGAGGCACAGGGGAAAGTGGTCTTTGCTTAGCAGGCAGTGTGACATCCTTTACAATGATGCCGCTGGACTCTGCAGTGATGGCAGCAGTTATGTCTAATCAGATCTGCAGTTGCATTAGCTATGGAGTGAGTTTGGGGGGTGAATGTAGCAGATGGGGATCTGTGAAACTCACTTCTCAGCCTTAAGTGTTGCTCCTTGTGCAATTGAAAAAAGGCATTTTTCAATAGAGGGATGGGTTGGAACAATTCAGGAGGGCAGTTATGTGTATTTGGCAGAGTTCCAAACTTGATATGAGCTGAATCAAGGGGAAGCGGTATTCACTAAGTAGTGCTGAGCGATTAGTGTTTTTTGAGGTCGGTTCGGTTTCAATAATTTTTTTAAACATTAAATGCACTTATGTGGGTTGAACGCTGTAACACAATATAAAACAATGAATAAAAGTCCCATGATGGTAGTGACTGCCCATGACTGCTTATCACTTAGTAACCATCAGTTATTCACATTACTTTAATACAATATTTCCGTTCTGTATATTGCATTTGTTTTATTTGAATTTATTATTTTATTCCAAGTCATCATCTCTATAGAGCTGCTTCTCATGCTGTCTGACAAAATCACTTTTAGCCATTATTCAAAGTAAAGACATACTTTCATGACCGCTAAATAGCTCACAAAGCAACTGCTCTCTATGTATCCCCTCCTGATTGTGCATTCTTCTGTATCTTATGTAGCAGGCGTAAAAGAAACACAGTCGAGACAATTAGCCGCGCAATGGATTACCGTCATTGTAGTTAATTGTTTTCTGCACTAAACTATGTAGAACATTGACCTGTTGGAAACTACAACTCCCTAATACATTGCACAGTTTGGGCACAATCTGATTTATCTCTAGAGAAACTGCAGCGGAATGAAATGTACGCATTGAGCTCACAGAAAGAAATGGAATTCAAATAATTGAACCGACATTGGCGAATTAGTTTAAAGAAAAACGAAAATGATTAATTGCTCAGCACTATCTCTAAGCAAACAGTGTGATGTCCTTTACATGTGCATCACAGGAGGTTGGTGACACCTTAATTGGGGAGGACGACTCATGGTAATGGCTGCAGTGAAATAAGTGGTATGGTGTTAAATACATCAAACACATGGTTTGATGCCATTCCATTCGCTCCGTTCCAGCAATTGTTATGAGCCGTCCATCCCTCAGCAGTTTCCACTGATTTGCATGCATTGCATTGCATTCCATTCCATTCCTGAGTGAGTGTGTGCATGCGTTCATATGTCCGTGTCTGCCTGCCTGTGTGCGTTCATATGTCCATGTTTTCCTGCATGTGTTTTCATATCTGTCTGTTCATTGACCATGATTTCAGCTGTCTGTGGTATACAGTAGTTTGGCCTGGTTAGGAGGTCCGTGTTCTAGTTTAATTAGATATGGTGCTCCCTGTTAGCTACTGCTCACTGCCACACATTACACAGGAATTAGACCCAGTTTACTAATCTGATCATTGCGTGCTGGTATTACTCTGACTTTACCACACACACATTTCTATTAACATACATACACAAGTACGACACACCCACTCACACCGTATAAATCATAATGTTATTACTGTTTGTATGAAGGGATGTGACAGGGTGCCGTGTTTGTTTTTCAGTTGAACTGCATTAACAATTTGTTTTAGATGGTGGAGCAAATCATAAGTACTAGATACTTTTGTACCTGTTTCCTCAAGCAGCTTCACAAGGTCCTTTGCTGTTGTTCTGGGATTGATTTGCACTTTTCGCACCAAAGTACATTCATCTCTAGGAGATGAACGTGGTAACTTCAGGAGTTAGGAAATTGCTCCCAAGGATGAACCAGACTTGTAGAGGTCTACAATTCTTTTTATGAGGTCTTGGCTGATTTATTTGGATTTTTCCATGATGTCAAGCAAAGAGGCACTGAATTTGAAGGTAGACATTGAAACACATCCACAGGTGCACCTCCAATTGACTCAAATTATGTCAATTAGCCTATCAGAAGCTTCTAAAGCCATGACATCATTTTCTGGGAATTTTCCAAGCTGTTTAAAGGCACAGTCAATGTAATACAATGAATTATAAGTGAAATAATCTGTCTGTTAACAATTGTTGGAAAAATTACTTGTGTCATGCACAAAGTAGATGTCCTAACTGACTTGCCAAAACTATAGATTAATGAGTTTTAATGACTCCAACCTAAGTGTATGTAAACTTCTGACTTCAACTGTACATACAGTACCAAACTGTTTAGTTCACAACCTCAGCCAGGCTCAGCAACCCATTCTTACCACAAATGTTCCTGGTGGCACCTGCACACCTTCAAATACAATCAACGAGTGACTTGTCACTGTTTGATGATTCCCTTACACCTCGGAGTAGAAACACACACACATATACACACAAACACACATACAGATAGAGACACACACATACACATACACATTGAGACATACACACACAGACACACAATACACAGACACACACACATACACAGACACACACACTCTCTCTCACACATGCACACACACACATACATATACAGATAGAGACACACACACACAGAGACACACAGACACACAATACACAGACACACACACACAGACAGAGGGGCTGAACCGTACAGCAGTCAGTGAACATAAGAACAAAGGCATACAATGACACAGAGGAAAGAATAACAATGAGTAATCTGCCGCAGTGTTGTGTTTTCACTACCTCTGAAGACCTTGAGTAAAGCTCAGAGGTGGAGTGTGTGTGTGATTATTATAAGCACTAATTACAGTGCTCTGCTGTAATTACAATGCTAGAGGGACACACTCCTTTCAGATCACAGATTATTTAAAGCCTTCACCCAGCTTCTAATGTCAATCCTACAACACACACAGATAACTTTACTCATCTACTCTCCTCCCTCTCTCCTTTCCCTCCCTCCTCTCCTCTCACTGCTCCTCTATTTTTTCTCTGTTCTTTGTCTGTCTCTTCTCTCCTCTCTGTGTTGGTATCTCCATATCTCTTCTCTGCTCTCCCATCACTCTCCTTGCCTCCTCTCTTCTCTCCACAGTCCATGTATCTCATCTTCTCTTCTCCCCTCCCCTCCCCTCTCCTACTTCTCTCCCCCTCACCTCTATCTATCTCCTCACTACTCCTCTCCTCTCTTCTCTCCTCCTTTCTCCACAATAACGAAACCCTCTTTGATGTAGTAACAAACTGTTTAAGTTATTTGTCATTAAAGATGCACTATGCAGATATCGATCTGCCATTTCGTGGTTGCTAAAATTCGAATAGTTTGCTTAATTTCAGTGTATGTGACAAAATAATCAAGTATTGTGTAGAGAGTCATTTTACCATCTAAACCGCTGTGGAATATGTTTCCATAAAACAAAAATATTGTTTTTTCAGCTGTTTGAAGGTGATCGAAAGTAAAAGACGCAAAGAAATTAACTTAAGAATGGGAGGCATACAAATAGCGCACATAGAACAGATATACCGCTTCTTAGACTTGCTTTCATTAAGAATGACAGATCTATAACACACATTTCTATGTGAATTTAATGGGGTCGCCCAAAAAGTTACATATTGCAGCTTTAAGACATGAAAAAACATTAATCAAATCATTTGACGAATTACCTACCAGCTATGAGCCAGAGCACATGGCTGTCCCTATAGCTCTACAGCTTTCAAAAACAACAATTCTGACTATTCTTACGGTTTCAGAGAAAGTTGTTAAACGAGCACCCAAAAACGAGCATCGTCAAAGTAGCAAATAAACGGTTGATCTACGAGGAGACAAAACTGTAATAAAACAAATGTACGACCTCAGTTAAAATTCTAATTTAAAACCCATAATTGATGGCCATGAGCAGCTTATTTTTTAAGGAGAAAACGGTAAACTGAGTAGACATAACTGCTGCTATAATTCTGGGGGGAATAAGGTCCATTGTGACTTTAAAGATGGCTGAGCGGAGGAGACTGATAGTCTGACAGTTTATGGGTGTGGTATTTTACGAGAGAGAGAGAGAGAGAGAGAGAGAGAGAGAGAGAGAGAGAGAGAGAGAGAGAGAGAGAGAGAGAGAGAGACACACACACTAGGGACATCTTGATACTTTAACGTAGTCAACATTTTAAATACAGTATTTGCCTCAGGACTGTGGGTACATAACTGACTGGTAACAAACCCCTATCTTCAGCCGTCCACACTCCAAAGTCAACCATAGGTAGACATAGAAAAACCAAGGTAGTCTTTATAATTGAATGAACTAATCAGACCTTGGACTAGTCATTTAGGACGTTATACTGAAGCTTTAATACACTACTTTATCCACTGTCTGTGAGCCATAGCTTTCTCTCACCTTCCAACCTTGGTTTAAACGACCACAGAAGGCCAAGTTCAACACATACGAGGACACATTTACAAGTGGATTAAACTGATTAATCAATACCATTTTCTTCCTCCCAGCACGACCTTGCCATTGCCATTCAACTCTGACAGTTGTGATGATGTGTAAGTTATCTCGTCTCTCAAGTGCTCTATCCTCCTTCACAGCGCAGCTGTCCTTAGAATAAATCAATGTAGGGATTTACCATCTTGAAAGCTCTGATGCCATCTGATGGACATCTTGTGGATTTGCATTTGAATCTTGAGATGCAGTTGCTTACTGTGGATGCGTTTCATTTACCTCTCCTTTCTTCTGAAGTGCATTTGCACTTGTTCACTTTCCTTCATGGTTTTGAAGGGAAATCATTGGAATATGGAACCTCCCTTAAGCCAATGCTAACGCCAATCCAATATCCAAAGACCTGGTCAGTCAATTACTAATATACTAATTATCTTAGTAAAAGTATTTATCTTCAACTCGCAATCTGAGGATTCTATTCGATTAGATAGATTCAAACTGTAGGTTAAACATCACAGCATAGTTGAAAGATATATGTTGTGTAGAAATCAGAGGAGGGTGGTCAGCAGAGAAAGGTGGGAGTGGCTGAAGGGTTCGGGTGTGGATCTGAAGACCAGTGGGAGTGGAGTTTGTGTGACGCTGAGGGCAGTGGTGTTGCATCTGGAGCCTGTCTGCCTGGGGCTGATGCCGTGCAGGTGTTTCTGTGCGTGTGCACATGCATGTACACACACTCGCATTCAGATGTGCGCACATGCACATGCACGGACACACACGTGAGCACATGTAAGTGGTGTCATGCATGCACTCAAGCGTATTCAGTTGGCCTTGCTGTTGTGATTTTTGTTGTCCTTGCTGTCTTTCATTTTTGCATTGTTGTTTTCTGCTGTTTTCATTTGCTTTTCTATTTTTTTCTCTTTTCTTAATTTTGTTGGCTGTTGCATTGGGGGACGAGGGCTTGGGGTGGGCAATGGAATTATTTTATTGTGTGGGGGTGTTTTTCCGGAGGGGACTGTGGGGGGTCTCGGATGCTTGAGGGGCGGCTCTCGGGGGGCTGTGGAGGGGATCTTGGGGGGCTGGTGGCCTAGTGGTTGGAAGCTTGGGCTGGTAGCTTGTGGGTTGCTGGTTCAGGACCCAATTTTTGGCCTTGTGGAGGATCAGTTGACGTGCCCTTGAGTGGGGCATTGACCCTGGTTGCTTCTGTGGGTCGCTCTGCATGGGAGTCTGTTGGATGACTGGATGTGATGTGGATGTTAAGTTGATTCACTGCAAGTAGATTGTATGTTTTGATGTTCAATAAATAAATACATTTTAAACACCAATCCAATACTTCTACATTTGTGAGGAGTAGTGAACAAGTGTACACTTTAGGAGGAAAGATAGATTATTGGGATAGAAACAGTGTCACTTTTTAATGCCTGCCTCTAGGTGACAGTACAGCATCTCTAGAAAGACCACTTCACAAACAAAGCTGCCAGGGCCAGAGAGGACTGCATGTACTCAATACAGTGTCTCTTACTGCTAGGACATGATGTTCAATAATTACTTAAATTTGCCATTAGGCACATATCTAGAATCAGCTTCCCCTCTTTGAATACTAACCTTAACAAGTGGATGGGAAAACATAAAACTGACAGTAGATCAGTGTCTGGGAGCAACTTCGTCCAAATAGCTTTGACAATTGGAATCATTAATTTGTGAATGTGCATGATTTAGTCCTAACCCCCTGTTATGGAAATTTGGTTCTCAATGTTCACAAACTGAACTTTAATTAACCTACTCTGTCTGTAACCCAAAGGTCGCAAAGCTTTGGTTAAGATGAAACAGACAGAGACCCAGCTACAGAGATCATTATGTCAAATGTTTATTCACCGAGAATTCTCAAATCACAATAAGAACACAGTCCTTTATATGTACATACAATTTAACTCCACCCCACTTTAGATGGCTGTGTTTTACAAATAACATCTTATCACTTCTAACAGCTTTCTAGCCGTTTCTCCCCTCCCTGGTTGAAGAAACCGTTTTCCTGTTATAGAGTCCAGTTATAAATCGTCTGTCGACAGTTCTCCTGTTATCTCAACTCCATCCTGCTTAGGTTGCAAAATAGTAACACGATGTCTTAGTCTTTTAAAAAGTTCTAGACCTATTCCTCTAACACCTATTACATATATTTTCAGGATTTAATATTCTTAGTAATTACTTAAACATATTATTTTAAACATATAATAATTTAGTCATTAAACATAAATCATATGAATTTATTCATAACACCCCCAAGGGAGAGTGAGAGAGCGAGAGAAAGTTAATGTACATGCAGTGGTATGAAGTATTTGTACTTAAGTAAAAATACTTTAAGGTACTACTTAAGTCATTTTTTTTACTTTACTTTACTATTGATATTTTTGGACTACTTTTACTTTTACTTCACTACATTCTCAAAGGAAAATAATGTACTTTTGAAACCTTACATTTTCCCTGACACCCAAAAGTACTCATTACATTCCGAATGCTTAGCAGGACAGGAAAATTGTCCCTGGTCATCCCTATAGCCTCTGATCTGGCGGACTCACTAAACACACGTTTGTTTGTAGATTATGTCTCAGTGTTAGTGTGCCCCTGGCTATCCGTAAATAAAATAAAACAAGAAAAAAGTTGTCTGGTTTGCTTAATATAAGGAATTTGAAATTATTTAAACTTTTACTTAGACTTTTGATACTTAAGTGCATTTTAGCAATTACATTTACTATTGATACTTAAGTACATTTAAAACCAAATACTTTTAGACTTTTACTCAAGTAGTATTTTACTGGGTGACTTTCACTTTTACTTGAGTCATTTTCTATTAAGGTATCTTTACTTTTACTCAAATATGACTATTGAGTATGTTTTCCACCACTGTGGACATGTGTATGATAGACAGAGTGTGAGAGGTAGAAAGAGAGAGATTGGAGAATTAGAGTAGAAAAGAGAGTAATAGAAAGGAGACTGGGTTGTGGGTTCCTCTGAAAAGATAAGCCTGTGGACCCACAGTCTAATCCAACGTGTACCAGTTAGTCAAACTATGACTTCATATTACAGTTATTGACAATTGCTTACACATGATTTCTGAAACTATGGCTCCTTTTCTCTGGATTCTACATACAAAACCCCAAAACACACATAACATGCAAAACGTCACACATCTCTTGCAAAACCAAACACTTCATTCCAAACTATTTTAACTCTTCTCAAAATTGTGTTTTTTCATCAAAACTACACACATAAAACATCAAATGATTAGCTCTTATACACGCCAACTACACACGGATGTGACAAATGTAAAACAGTACTATCTTGTGTCTTTTAAATGTTCAGTGTGCAGTGGAGTCCACGGCAGTTTGTCATAGCACTCACACGTGCAGTTGAAGTCGGAGATTTACATACACCTTAGCCAAATACATTTAAACTCAGTTTTCACAATTCCTGAGGTCAGGGAATGGCCACTCCAATACCTTGACTTTGTTGTCCTTAAGCCATTTTGCCACAACTTTGGAAGTCTGCTTTGGGTTATTGTCCATTTGCGACCAAGCTTTAACTTCCTGACTGATGTCTTGAGATGTTGCTTCAATATATCCACATACTTTTCCTCCTCATGATGCCATCTATTTTGTGAAGTGCACCAGGCCCTCTTGCAGCAAAGCACCCCCGCAACATGATGCTGCCACCCCCATGCTTCATGGTTGGGATGCTGTTCCTCGGCTTGCAAGCCTTCACCTTTTCCCTCCAAACATAACGATGGTCATTATGGCCAAACAGTTCTATTTTTGTTTCATCAGACCAGAGGACAACGATCTTTGTCCCCATGTGCAGTTGCAAACCGTAGTCTGGCTTTTTTATTGCGGTTTTGGAGCAGTGGCTTCTTCCTTGCTGAACGGCCTTTCAGGTTATGTCGATATAGGACTTGTTTTACTGTGGATATAGATACTTTTGTATCTGTTTCCTCCAACATCTTCACAAGGTCCTTTGCTGTTGTTCTGGGATTGATTTGCACTTTTCGCACCAAAGTACGTTCATCTCTAGGAGACAGAACACGTCTCCTTCCTGAGCAGTATGACGGCTGCGTGGTTCCATGGTGTTTATACTTGCATTTTATTGTTTGTACAGATGAACGTGGTACCTTCAGGCGTTTGGAGATTGCTCCCAAGGATGAACCAGACTTGTGGAGGTCTAAAAATGTGAAGGTAGACATTGAAACACATCCACAGCTACACCTCCAATTGACTCAAATGATGTCAATTAGCCTATCAGAAGCTTCTAAAGCCATGACATAATTTTCTGGAATTTTCCAAGCTGTTTAAAGGCACAAGTCAACTTAGTGTATGTAAACTTCTGACCCACTGGAATTGTGATACAGTGAATTATAAGTGAAATAATCTGTCTGTAAACAATTGTTGGAAAAATTACTTGTGTCATGCACAAAGCAGTCTTGTCTTAACCGACTTGCCAAAACTATAGTTTGTTAACAAGAAATTTGTGGAGTGGTTGAAAAACGAGTTTTAATGACTCCAACCTAAGTGTATGTAATCTTCCGACTTCAACTGTACATGTATGTGCAAAAATATATACAGTATGTATGCATATTCAGTATATATTTACACTATAAACAGAAATGCAAATGTAATGTAATGTATTTCTTTCTCAAAACATAGTATTTTGATCCAGATTTCGGGATGAACAGTAACAGACAAAACAAATACAGTAGAAAATAAACAAATAGGCTTGTTACTATAAAGAAAAAAACAATTAGGGTGCATCCTGTCTCCTATTTGGGTCTGGCCACAGCACCTCATCAACATCACAAGCGATGAAGGACACCATTCTGACTAATGGCTGCACACATTGTGATGTTGTCACCACGCTGTCCAGGGACATTGACGATAGTGCGGTGTCCTATGAGGTTTCTTCCCCTGCGTCTTGTTTTGGCTAGGTTAAAGTCGAGCTCATCAACGTAGACAAAATCATGATGCTCTGCAGCAGCATCTAGTTCCACAACTCTCTGAAACAGACAAGACAAAACATTATTGTACGACAGTATGAATAGACATAGAACAGTCAATATGTAGCGCAATACACTGGAATACAGTACCAATGACAGGATAGTACAGCTTACTTGTACCTATTCATAGCGCAGTTGTTTCACTCTGTCAGAATTTCGCTCAATTGGTACTCTGTAGAGATGCTTCATATGAATCTGATAGTGTTTCAGGAGACGGCCAAGTGCGATAACCTCACCCTATTTCTGTTACTGAATGTTGTGTTGTCAGTGAGGACAACCTCACCCTATTTCTGTTACTGAATGTTGTGTTGTCAGTGAGGATAACCTCACCCTATTTCTGTTACTGAATGTTGTGTTGTCAGTGAGGATAACCTCACCCTATTTCTGTTACTGAATGTTGTGTTGTCAGTGAGGATAACCTCACCCTATTTCTGTTACTGAATGTTGTGTTGTCAGTGAGGATAACCTCACCCTATTTCTGTTACTGAATGTTGTGTTGTCAGTGAGGATAACCTCACCCTATTTCTGTTACTGAATGTTGTGTTGTCAGTGAGGATAACCTCACCCTATTTCTGTTACTGAATGTTGTGTTGTCAGTGAGGATAACCTCACCCTATTTCTGTTACTGAATGTTGTGTTGTCAGTGAGGATAACCTCAACCTATTTCTGTTACTGAATGTTGTGTTGTCAGTGATGATGTGGTGTTGCAGTTGGCGTAAACACATGCTGTTGTTTGAAATGATCATATTCACCATGTGTTGTTCCTGCTCTGCTGTGAACAGACGGTTTCTTCCTCCATTGAAGGGTCGTCTAGCAATTCTGCAAAAACATGATGTGAATGGTTAGGGTGCAAGATTTCTTTCAGTATGAAATGAAATGTTACTGTAGTGCTGTAAGTGCTGCAGTGCTGTAAGTACAGTAGCATGGTATAGAGGGTAGGTTTACATACCTGTTCTCATTTCGAAATGTCCGGATGACACTTGCTGCAGTGTAGCGGCTCAGGTTAGGCTGGACCCTCTGCCCAGCCTCCCTGAAACTCAAACCATGGTTGACCACATGGCCCGGATCTCATCTGTGATTGTTCTCCTTCCTCCTCTTCCTTGTCCCACTCCTCGTCCTCATCCTCGTCCACCTCCTCGTCCTCGTCCTTGTCCTCGTCCCCCTCTTACTCTCACTCCTCTTCCTCTAACTCTCTATCCAAAATTGGCTTCCATTGTTGTCCAAACCAAGAAAGCCAACCTGAAGCCTATTTGTAGTGCTCTAGCTCTGACTTCTAAGTGAATAAATTAGCTATGTGCTTTCACACTGGTTGTAGGTAATCGGTAAATGAGTGTGGCATTTTGAATGGCAGTGTTTTCCAAACGAAACACAAGACCTGTTCGTTTTGAATGATGTGTCTAATGTAGAGAACTGTGTTTAGTGTTTTGCAAAAAGTGTGTTTTACAAATGCAAACTGAGTGTAAAGCAGATATGGTACTTGCAGTTTTGCAGATTAGGTCTGAAGATTAGGTACATGTGTTAATGGTTTCACTGAGTGTGCCTCAAGTACCACTTTTAGTGTCTAAGCCGATTGTAAAAAAACTGTAAACCTTACAGTCAGGTCCAATGGGAAATGACATCACAAGTGACATCATCACATCCTGTCTTGTCGAGCTAAATGGATGGGGGATTGGGAAGTAGGATGAAGTTGCCTCTAGACGCTGATCAGAAACTGATCCTAGATCTGTGCTTTGGGGCATCTGAATGGTTCCATTGTGCGGAGTGATTGAGGTTAGTGACTGACCGACTGACCGGCCGACTGATACTGACTGACTGGATGACTGTGGCATGTGGGCTATTTATAGAAAGCTTGGAAATACCACTGCTTCCTCCTCCTCCCTGCCAGCCAGTTCCAACAGATGGTAGGAATGTGTTACAGACTGGAGGAGAGACACTGCCAAACTAAATCTGGTTAACACACACACAGAGAGAGAGAGAGAGAGAGAGAGGAGATCGGGCTAAAAATACGTGTGTCAGTTATAGAACCCATTGCCCTTTACGGTTGTGAGGTCTGGGGTCCGCTCACCAACCAAGAATACAAACACCAAATTGAGACTCTGCATGCAGAATTATGCAAAAATATCGTAAAACACCAAATAATGCATGCAGAGCTGAATTAGCCTGATACCCGCTTATTATCAAAATCCAGAAAAGAGATGTTAAATTCTACAACCACTTAAAAAAAGGAAGCGATTCCCAAACCTTCCATAACAAAGCCATCACCTACAGAAAGAATAACCTGGAGAAGAGTCCCCTAAGCAAGCTGGTCCTGGGGCTCTGTTCACAAACACAAACAGACCCCACAAAGCCACCGGATAGCAACACAATTATACCCAACCAAATCATGAGAAAACAAAAAGATAATTCTTTCCAATGTGTCAAGTAATTAACAAAAAAAAACAGAGCAAACTAGAATGCTATTTGGCCCTTAACAGAGAGTACACAGTGGCAGAATACCTGACCACTGTGACTGACCCAAAATTAAGGAAAGCTTTGACTATGTACAGACTCAGTGAGCATAGCCTAGCTATTGAGAAAGTCCGCCATAGGCAGACCTGGCTCTCAAGAGAAGACAGGCTATGTGCACACTGCCTACAAAATGAGATGGAAACAGCTGCACTTCCTAACATCCTGCCAAATGTATGACCATATTAGAGACACATATTTCCCTCAGATTACACAGATCCACAAAGAATTTGAAAACAAACCTGATTTTGATAAACTCCCATATCTACTGGGTGAAATACCACAGTGTGCCATCACAGCAGCAAGATTTGTGACCTGTTGCCACAAGAAAAGGGCAACCATTGAAGAACAAACACCATTTTAAATACAACCCATATTTATGTTTATTTATTTTCCCTTTTGTCATTTATCTATTTGCACATCGTTACAACACTGTGTATATATATATATATATATATATATATATATACATACATAATATGACATTTGTAATGTCTTTATTCTTTTGGAACTTCTGTGAGTGTAATATTTATTTTATTGTTCATTTTATTGTTTATTTCACATTTGTATATTATCTACTTCACTTGCTTTGGCAATGTTAACATATGTTTCCCATGTCAATAAAGCCCCTTGACTTGAATTGAGAGAGAGAGAGAGAGAGAGCACGAGAGGGGGAGGAGAGAAAGCTATCAAGAGAAAGTGAGAGAGGGAAAGGAGAAGGGCATAGAGAAAGAGAGAGAGAGACAGCCAAACTCTCTATTGAAGCTTTTGGAAAAAGTAAAGAGGTCTGAAAACGTTCCGAATGCACTGTATAACCTTTATAAAATACTTCCAGCACTTCAGTCCTTTGACCTCAAACTATTTTCTTTGTTTGGCTGCACTTTTACTGTAACCTTAACCACAATCCACACTTTGGTTTTGGTTGACAAGTCATTGCCAAACGCTAATGTTAGCATTTTCAGACAAAAATGTGTATGAAGTTACACATCACTGTGCAGGTGTGCGAGGTGGCTGTGTCACAGCCCTATGCCCATATATAGAGTACCTGCTACACGGTCCAAGAAAGGCCGGAGCCCATATATGCTGTGTTATCAACGTTGAACAATGCTCACAATGGACAGTGACTGATCGGTAATTGATTAAAACCTTTACCGTTCTGTGTTTGTGTGGGGCAAGGACCATTCACACTCCATCACACATGTACCAACAGAAACACACACACAAACAGAAACACATGCACTGAATAGCACTGACTTCACACACAGTATAATGCTCATGGGAGATGAATGGCATGTGAAAAAACTGGGTTGTAAGAGAGGAGCTTCATTCTCCAGACAGATAAATGACAGAGCTGGTCTGAGACAGAGACAGAGATAGACACTGACAATGATCCAGATACAGAGGCACGGAAAGACGGAGAGAGATGACAGGGAGAGTGATCCATGGACACAGACAGAGAAGAGAATAAGACAGTTGATGAAGAGACACCAGCTGTGATATCTCACTGAAGGGAAGACTTCATCATCATCATCCTCCTCCTTATAATAAATTCAGTCTCGATATCGACACTAGGGAAGCAGAAACAATCCGTCTAAATAATCGATCAAATATACAATCATATTCAATTCAATCTGTTGATTCCACTAAAGAACCATCATGTTCAATACTATATGAATATTATGTCAATACAAAATAATTAAAATCCATAGTTTTACTGTCTACATATCTGGAAAAGTTTACTTTTCTGTTGCATGTGACGCAGCACGTGCAGATCCCCCGTATGGCAGAAAGTACAATTACAGTCCTCTGACATTGCAAGACAGTTGAGTGAAGTGAGTTAAACATCAATAAATATTTCAGTAAACGTAACTGTAACACTATTTTAATACAATTGTTATTATTATCATCATCCTCCTCGTCATCATCATCTTGGAGTGTTTTGGATTCACCAGGCTAAATTGCAACTACAGTATGAATCAGTACCATTGATGATCCAGCTATTTTCAGGTGTTTAAAGGAAAGTTCCATTACAATAAAACCAGTTATTATTCTGTTAGTGTACAGTATATGCACCACTCTAATATTTGATCAAAATGTTGGTGTTTTTATGAAAAACAAATGCTATCACCAAAGAAACATACAATGCCTTCAGAAAGTATTCACACCCCTTGACTTTTTCCACATTTTGTTGTGTTACAGCCTGAATTTAAAATTGATTTTGTCACTGGCCTACACACAATACCCCATAATTTCAAAGTGGAATTATGTTTTTTGAAAACATTTTCCAATTAATAAAAAATGAAAAGCTGAAAAGTCTTATTTGAGTCAATAAGTATTTAACGCCTTTGTTATGGCAAGCCTAAATAAGTTTGGAGTAAAAATGTGCTTAACAAATCACATAATAATTTGCATGGACTCACTCTGTGTGCAATAATAGTGTTTAACATGATTTCTGAATGACTACCTCATCTCTTTACAGATACAATTATCTGTAAGGGCCATCCCTCAGTCAAGCAGTGAATTTCAAACACAGATTCAACCACAAAGAACAGTGAGGTTTTCCAATGCCTTTTACCTATTGGTAGAAATAAAAAAAAGCAGACATTGAATATCCCTTTGAGCAAGGTGAAGTTAATACTTACACTTTGGATGGTGTACAAATACATACAGTCACTACAAAGATACAGACGTCCTTCCTAACTCATTTGCCGGAGAAGAAGAAAACTGGTCAGGAATTTCACCATGAGGCTAATGGTGACTTTAAAACAGTTACAGAGTTTAATGGCTGTGATAGGAGAAAACTGAGGATGGATCAACAACATTGTAGTTAATTCACAATACTAAACTAAATGAGAGAGTGAAAAGAAGGGAGCCTGTACAGAATAAAACATATTCCAAAATATGCATCCTTTTTGCAACAAGGCACTAAAGTAATACTGTAAAAAATATGCCAAAATGTTGTCCTGAATACAAAATGTTATGTTTGGGGTACCACTCTCCTTATTTTCAAGCATAGTGGTGGCTGCATTATGTTAGGGTATGCTTGTAATTGTTAAGGACTGGGGAGTTTTACAGGATAAAAAAATAAACGGAATGGAGTTAAGCAGATGCAAAATCATAGAGGAAAACCTGGTTCAGTCTCCTTTCCACCAGACACTGGGAGATTAATTCACCTTTCAGCAGGACAATAACCTAAAACACAAGGCCAAATCTACACTGGAGTTGTTTACATTACCAAGAAGACAGTGAATGTAACTGAGTGGCCGACTTACAGTTTTGACTTAAATCTGCTTGAAAATCTATGGTAAGACCTGAAAATGGTTTTCTAGCAATGATCAACAACCAATTTGACAGAGCTTGAAGAATTTTGAAAAGAATAATGGGAAAATGTTGCACAATCCAGGTGTGGAAAGCTATTAGAGACTCATAGCTGTAATCGCTTCCAAAGGTGATTCTAAAATGTATTGACTCAGGGGGTTGAAATCTTATCTAATGAAGATATATAGGTGTTTTATTTTTCATGATTCTTTTTTTTTTTTTTTACAAATGTTAGAATTTTTCTTCCACTTTCACATTACATAGTATTTTGTGTAGATTGTAAAAAAAGGAGAGAATTCAATACATTTGAATCCAACTTTGTAACAACATGAAGTGGAAAAAGTCAAGGGGTGTGAATACTTTTTGAAGGCACTGTATCTATTATCTGGAACACCTTGCCAGTCCACTCAGGTTGTAAAATATGTGAATCATTGTAATCCAACTTTTCCCGAAGCTCACTACCCACCTCTGGTAGTGAGATGCCATCAAAAATAGTACATAGTATGGGGACTGGGACGTGAACTTTGGGTAACCTAACATAGCAGGCATAAAATAAATGCCTGAAACTAGATCCCCTACATTCTGGTCTTGAGGAGAAAAATGTTTACTGTTGGGGGAGTTTCTCTTCTGCGCTGTTCAACCAATCCAGTAAATGTGGAGGAGGAGTTAAGACGTCCAAAAGCTGAAATCGTATCACAGGCTCTTTCCATTTCCCCTGAAAACCGGAACCTTTGGTTGTTGGGGCTCGGCAGAGGCTAGCTTTGGGAAACACAAAATCATACAATCATAAAATGAGACTCAATGTGTAAGACATCAAATTGTGTAAGACATCAAAATGTGTAAGACATCACTAAATACTTAACAACCCAAATATAATAACCCAATTAATTTTTGGGAAACTGCCCTTTAGTCCAGTATAGCAGCTTTGCGTCTTATACATTGTTACTCTACATAGTGTGCAGCCATGTTCCTGATCATTCTGCTATCAGGTCCGTAAAGGAATAACAGAATTCGAATTTCTTCCATTTCCAACTTTTTGTAAATAATACATATTTATTTGGTAGAATTAATTTAATATAAATTGTAAATAAATCAGGAAGTTCTCTTTTGGCAATTTAAACCATCGGTTGCACCTGTTTCAATTGTTATTTTCAGGGCTGTGCACCTTCTCTTCATGCAATAGAACCTGCTATTAGCCAACCCCAAACAACAAAGCTCCCTACTACAGGTGGTAAACCTGATAAGAAAAACTGGTGCAAATGCAATGCTTAGTAAATCTGGTTGTAACGATGTGCACTGAGAGTCGGGAAGCAAGTTCAGGGAGTGAGTGTTTTAATAAATAAACGCAACAAGAAACACGAACAACGCACAGACTTAACACTGGAACAGAAACATTAACGCCTGGGGAAGGAACCAAAGGGAGTGACATATATAGGGAAGGTAATCAGGGAGGTGAGGGAGTCCAGGTGAGTCTGATGACGCACAGGTATGCGTAACGATGGTGACAGGTGTGCACCATAACGTGCAGCCTGGTGACCTAGAGGCCAAAGAGGGAGCACACGTTACACTGGTCTGTGAATCTAATGTTAAACTGCCCCAGCAGATCTCTACTCTCTGACAAGGATAGCATCCTCTCATATCCTCATTTTAGTGAATTTTGGCAGAGCGAGTGTGGTCTGCAATTAGACCAGCATGACAGTGACTGTGGAGAAGACCTCCATTGTGGGTCTCCGTGAGGACCAGTCCTGCAGCCTCCAACAGCAGCCACGTCTTCAGGACCCTGGCCCTTAACCCCTGTGGCACCCAGCTGGAGGTCAGGGCTTGTATTCACAAAGAGGAGTGCCTATCCTCGATCAGGTTCCCCCTGTCCCTATAATCATATTAATTATGATCTCAAATGGAAATCTGATCCTATATAAGCACAGAATTAAATCCTTTTTTTTGTTTACATACAACCAGATCTTTGCCCTTTATGTCACTGACACTGATCAACTATTATTTTCACTGCTCAATTAAAGCAAAATGTGTTGTTTTTCAGGAGGAAGGGAACAACCTGATCTACAGAAATGAGATCTTCAGAAAAGAGGGACAAGATGGAAATTATGTTCTGCTGTGTCTACCCCAAGAAGGGTAACGTGAGCCTAGAATTCCTGGCCCACAAGATGTTGTACATTTTCAGAGAGGAAGGCTTCGGGAAGATCACCTATCAATTTAAGTTCTTCCACAACAGTCGTTTCAACAGGATGGTGGATCCAGCCAATTACCCAATGGAGATGTGCATGAAGCAGAGGTAGTTCAGTGAACTATGCTTGCTTAATGTGCTACCTGGCTTGAAACCTTAAGTTCAGAACATCCGGACCAATTAAGTTTTAGCTCAAGACAGTCTTGATTCATGCAGACAACCCAGCTTCACAATACATTGTATCTTCTTTACTGTTGTACTTTCACTGTGTAAATATAGCTATATTGACTTAAACAATAAATACTGCCCATTTTTCCTAAAGAGAATCTAGCCAATGTACAGGCTAATTGGTTACTGTATGTCACAGATCTAGGATCAGCTTACCTTTCCCAAATCCTAACCTTGACCTTCAGGGTGGGGAAGGGAGTAAAACCATTAAAGGTCCAGTACAGTCAAAAACAGTCACATTTATGTTTCCACACTGTGACATTTTGAAAATGATGATAATGACCTTTTCGTGTAATAGCTGTTTGAAAAGAACACTTGAAATCTTAGCCTGTTTTGGTGGGATGGAGTTTTGGGCTTTCACGGTGACATCACCATGCTGTACATGAGTTAATAGCCCAATAAGACAGAGAGTTCCAAACCTCTCTGCCAATAACAACTAATTTTCAGTTTTCCTCTCCCCACTCAGACTACTCCCAGACAGTCCTAGCAAAATTCTTACTTGAGAAATTGCTCTTTGCTAAGAAGCTATTTTTGTTTCTTTTTGAGCATTTTAATTGAAAATTATCACGGTAAGGTACTTATTTGTTACCCAGAAATGAGATAAAAACAAACAGCTGCATTGGACCTTTAAACTGACTTCCTTCAGCATTTATGGACAACATTTTCTCTCTCTGTAGAAAGTTCCAGGTGGATCTGAAGGAGATGGACTACATGGAGATCACGTCCACATCGTCGGTCCCCAACACTGAGATGTTTGTGGAGTCCAGCAAGGCCATGCCCTCAAATAAACCCAATGACCCGAGCACTACAGCATCATCCAAAACGGGTCAGTGACAAACACTAACACCCTGACCAAACCGCCAGCACGCACATGTTGATTTTGCCTATCCACCCTATACGCAATCATGGCACGTAGATTAAAATACAAAAACCAACTGTGATACAACTACTAATTTAGTTGAAACAACCATGAAACATTCAAGGACATTTAGCTAGCTTGCTGTTGCTACAGTATGTGCATAGGTTGCATCCCCAATAGGGCTCAGGTCAGTTGTGCACTATGTAGGGAATAAGGTTCCATTTGGGACACATACATAGTTTATTGCAGTGTTCTCTCTAGGTGAAATATTGCATTTTTGGAAGGACCACCGACAGCAAAGGCAATCCTGAAAACCTGGTCACCTGAATGATTTGATCAGATTTAGATATATGGTCATGGCCCCAATACTTAAAATTAAGTGGGATAAATACTTAGCATATCTCATTTCAATCCCTTTTGCATTGAAGAAGTACTAATAGTAGAGAAGGCAAACACCCTTTAAATCAATTCCTTTTCCCTTTCCAGCTGCTGATGTGGCTTTGAACCTGAACTTGATGTTGTTCACTAACTGTCTCCTGGCAGCAGTCGCCATGGTGTGGAGTGGTCATGTACATATCCAGGGAGTCAAAGGTCAAATATTAACCTTGACACACAGGTGTTTTAATTAAACAGGCAATACATTTACTGTATTTCAAATCAGAGATTTTTTTTTAACTAACTACACTACCGGTCAAAAGTTTTAGAACACCTACTCATTCAAGGGTTTTTCTTTATTTTTAATATTTTCTACATTGTAGAATAATAGTGAAGACATCAAAACTATGAAATAACACATATGGAATAAAAAAAACTGTTAAACAAATCAAAATACGTTTGAGATTCTTCAAATAGCCACCCTTTGCCTTAAAGACAGCTTTGCACACTCTTGGCATTCTCTCAACCAGCTTTACCTGGAATGCTTTTCCAACAGTCTTGAAGGAGTTCCCACATATGCTGAGCACTTGTTGGCTGCTTTTCCTTCATTCTGCGGTCCGACTCATCCCATACCATCCAGGCTAGGGATATGCTATTAGGAGAAACAGACTGAAATCCAGGCTAGGGATGTGATAACTATTAGCAGAAACAGACTGGCATACAGGCTACAGATGTGCTAACAATTAGCAGAAACAAACTGGCAAACTGGCACTCATCACAGCCTGTTTGATGCTCTAGTGATTTTTACTTTTAGTGGAATAATTTTGTGGTCAAAACATTAGAGAAAGAGTCCTGAATAGACCACGTTGATTCAAGCAGTGAAAAGAATGCCAACTGTTCCAACAAGGGGAAATTAATCATGGGCTTAAGGCCTATGCCTGTGTACTGACCTCATCTGTTAAATAACATAGATGTAGGTTATGATGGCTGCGAGATTAACAAGGTTTTGGGAACACAGAACCAGGGCCCATATTCAGAAAGTGTCTCAGAGTAGTAGTGCTGATCTAGGATCAGGGCCGGATTTATATTTCCTACTCTGGGTATGCTTTGTGAATACGGGCCCAGAAATTCCAAAATAGAGAGAGACAGATGGCACTTTGTTCATGTTCTTGAAGAAAGCCTGCCAGTGATGTAGTTGTAGCTGTGAATCATAGTTGAGAGAGAGAGAGAAAAAGAAAGGCCATTGAAGTAGTAGCTGGTCTCTCCCAGTCTAGTCCAATCCAGTTTGAGTCCATGCAGGAAATTTCTCTCTGGTTGAGTAGCCAGAGTAAGTATCACTGTGCTGGCACTCTAACATCCGCCTGGCTTTATATGTGTTGAAGTGTCCTTTTCCAAGGGTTTCTCTCTGTCACACACTCTCTCGCTTGGTCATGCTCTCTCTCTATTTCTATTTCCCTCACACTCTTGTCTCCCTTGCGTCCCCCCTCTTTCTCCCTTTCTTTCTGGCTTAGCTAACACGGAAAACACAATCTCACTTCTGTCCAATGCCATTCTCTTTCCTACTCATGTTCTTAGAGGGAAAATACACTTAAAAACTATATTTTGTTATTTTTTTCATTAGTCCACTGTTGATACAGTCCCAAGATGTTTTGCATGTCAGCAATCAAGTTTTCAAGATATTGGACTTTCAAAAAGCAAAGTGTCAATGGCCACATCAGCAGCAGCGACACACATTACAATTACAATTACGCTCTTAGGAACAGCGTCTTGCACTTGCAGGTAGTCCATGCATGGCTGAGTCAAAATATCTAGTTCTGACGAGAGAGAAAATGTGAACATTTGAGAAAAAACGCCTTAATGCAACCAAAGCAAAGCTGTCAGTTTCCCCACAAACAAATCAACTGTAAATAACTTTAATTTTGGGAAGACTGTCATTGTGATTGATCATAAGAAAAGGATCTGTCACTAATTGAAGTTGTGAGTTAGGGAGGCCTTGAGTTAGCAGGTCTTATTGAGAAGGAGGGTTCTCGTTTGTTTCTATCTGAGCTGTTTGCTTGGACTGTGTTGCAGATCCATCACTTCTGACTCACACACACTGTGGTAGGTTTACAGTCTATCCCTGCAGTGCATCTGTTCAACATTAGCCTCATCATTCCATCTTGTGTTTTGTGTCCTCCAGTCTACTCAGGGCTCAGCACAGAACATGGGTCCTGTCCCAACATTTTCACATCGCTAGGTTTAGCCTGTGTCATACACTCTGTGGCTGCATTTATTTCTGCTTATTCCAACTCTGTTGTCGTTGTCATGCCACACATTCTTTTCTTTTTGCTTTCTAAGTTAGCAGGAAATGTGTGTTTGCCTGGAAAAGACCACTACTCATCTCATCTCCCTGCAGGCCACTTCTAGACCACTTATCAAACCTTCTCACCCCCTCTCTCCACACACACACACTCAACCCCCACCATTAATTATTGTAAGAACTTCCCCTTCCCAGTCAGAATCATCTCTCTGTCTCTCTGTCTCTCTCACACACTTACTCAGATATAACAATAATCACATAAATACGTACCCAGACACACACAGTTCCAGTCACAGAGATTACAGAGTAAAAGTACACACTGTTCCATGTCTTTCATGTGGAATCCCAGAGACCCCTGCTGATTGGTTAAGCATGTTTGTCTCAGACAGGAAGTAGCTGATGGCGCCCCGCCCCAAACTGGTTCTCATTTTGGAAAGCCACCGACACCATAATCATTCACAAACAGGTGCAAACACACAGAGTCTGCAGAGGTATACTTTTCAGATTTGAAATAACTCTGGAAATAGTTATTAATGAAAACAAACCCGTGTAGACCTACTACTGCAAAATAATGATAATAATAGTGGTAGCAAAAGGCTACTTCTGTAAATGATATCTGCCCCTACATGCAGAAGGTGTTATTACCAAAGAAGAGATCCTTGTCTCTGGTATTCAGTGACATTGGTTTTAATTGACCAACATTTGGTTTTAACATGAAGGACACTTCAGGAATAATTAGGAACATACTTGTTTTTGTTTTTGATATAGACATGTGTTCTTTCTGGCTAAAAGGATACAAAAAAAACATTGGCAACAAATATTGTGTAGTTATTTTCATATCAAAGGCATGTCATATCATGTCCCTGTTGTTACAGCTTGTTGTAGGCTGCAAAGCATAAGAGGTGTGCTTTTCAAAGGAATCGATAAAAGGTCCGGTGGACTGCTCAGAGTTTCGGAATGTTGTGTCAGTCAAAGCAAAAACACTGCAGGCGTACCAAAAAAAGTATCTTACTGTAGCCTACTTTGATAAGCTACTGAAATGAACAAAATATGGACAACCCTATATGAGTTTGAGCCAAGACAAGAGGACACTCTCTCTGCTTTGGGGGACAGAAAATACCCCCTCTCCTCTCCCCTATCCAGGAGAGCTCTTGCCCCCTCCCCCAGTCCTCCAACCTATCCCTTACTCCTTTGTCCCCCTCTGTCCTCCCCTCTCTCTCAAACCACCGTCTGCTCTCCCCGGCACTTCCTACAGCCAACATACACCGACGAGACAAGATACACAACAGCGCCCAGACATGCGAACACGGCGGCAGCCAGGTAGACTTTATACAGGCAGTGGTGTTTATATTGGTCCAGGTTGCAGTACTCATAGCGCCTTGTCTTGTAGATCATGACGCCGATCGCCGGTAGATACAGCACCGCAGCAGCGATGTCGTGAACCAGGTTGCTAAGCAACCACCGGTCCCCTCCCAAGAAGGGCACAAGGTCCTGCTTGTCCAGGAGGGTGATAAAAAACGCGGTGAGGGTGAGGAGCCAGAAGAGCACGGCCACAAACAGGACGAAGTGGATGGCGCCTTCGTATTTGTTGGCGGCGATTGTGACCCATAGTCCTGCTCCGAAAAGGATTTGGATGATTCGGATGATGCCGAGAAAACTCTTTAGGAAGTCCCAGAAATGTTTGTTCACCTCTGGCTGGGGGGGCATCTCTGCTCCGGCAAACACTGGGTCCTTTTACTGAGCAGGGCGGGGGCTTTCAATCTGCCACAGAATGAAAAGAAAAACAGCAACAAAAAAACTACAAATAAAAAGGGAGGGTGGAGTGCTAAATGTGTGGTTAGAAGTGTAAAGTTTGTCAAAGAGTTGTATTTTCTTCTTCGCAGCCCCGGGGTTTTAAAATGAGGATTGTGTTAGTTTCGTCTCTTCCGTTTCCTTTGGGGATGGGGGAAGGAGACAGGGGGAAGGACTGAAATTCAAAGGCTGCTCCTCCTCCTCCTACCGGGGAGGGGTGCTTTCTGTTTATTTTCTCTTCCATGAGACAATAATTTCTTGTTTTGTCACCTTTTTTCTTTGCTTTAAAAAAATAACATTAGTCTATCTTTATTATTTAAACTGGATTAATATCATACATTGTAAATTACAAGACATTTACATTACAGTTCCAGTCAAAAGTTTGAGAACACCTACTCATTCAAGGGTTTTTCTTTATTTTTACTATTTTCTATATTGTAGAATTATAGTGAAGACATCAAAACTCTGAAATAACACATATGGAATCATGTAGTAACCAAAAAAAAAGTGTTAAACAAATCAAAATATATTTTATATTTGAGATTCCTAAAATAGCCACCCTTTGCCTCGATGACAGCTTTGCACACTCTTGGCATTCTCTCAACCAGCTTTACCTGGAATGCTTTTTCAACAGTCTTGAAGGAGTTCCCACATATGCTGAGCACTTGTTGGCTGCTTTTCCTTCACTCTGCGGTCCGACTCATCCCAAACCATCTCAATTGGGTTTAGGTCGGGTGATTCTGGAGGCCAGGTCATCTGATGCAGCACTCCATCACTCTACAATCATCTCTTTAGTCTTGATCACGTTGAGGGAGAGACTGTTGTCCTGGCACCACTGTTGTCTGTTGTCCTGTCCTAGTCATTTAGGCAGGTTACCTTAGTGTTCTTGGGCACAGGGACTATGGTGGTCTGCTTTAAACATGTTGGTATTACAGACTCGTCCTGTTAATCCGTCTGGCCCTGTGGCTTTGTGAATGTTGACCTGTTTAAAGGTCTTACTCACATAGTCATCACACTCTCCACAGCCAGAGTGTCTAATGTCCATTGCTTGTGTTTCTTGGCCCAAGCAAGTCTCTTCTTATTATTGGTGTCCTTTAGTAGTGGTTTCTTTGCAGCAATTTGACCATGAAGGCCTGATTCACGCAGTATTCTCTGAACAGTTGATATTGAGATGTGTCTGTTACTTGAACTCTGTGAAGCATTTATTTGGGCTGCAATTTATGAGGCTGGTAACTCTAATGAACGTATCCTCTGCAGCAGAGGATCTCAGATCTCAGACTGGCCAATACAACATTAACAATGTCTACACTGTATTTCTGATCATTTTGATGTTATTTTAAAGGACAAATTTTTTTGCTTTTCTTTCAAAAAATAAGGACATCTATGTGATCCTTAACTTTTGACCGGTAGTGTGTATATATATATACAGTACAGGTCAAAAGTTTGGACACACCTACTCATTCAAGGGTTTTTCTGTATTTTTACTATTTTATACAGTACATTGTAGAATAATAGTGAAGACATCAAAACCAGTGGTGTAAAAATACTTTAAAGTACTACTTAAGTAGTTTTTTGAAATATCTGTACTTTTCTTTACTATTTACTTTTTGACAACTTTTACTTTACTACATTCCTAAATGAAAATAATGTACTTTTCACTCAATATATTTTCCCTGACACCCAAAAGTACTCGTTACATGTCGAGTGCTTAGCAGGACAGGAAAATTGTCCAATTTACGCACTTATCAAGAGAACACATGGTCATCCCTACTGCCTCTGATCTGGCAGACTCATTGAACACAAATGCATCGTTTGTAAATTATGAGTGTTGGAGTGTGCCCCTTGCTATCTGTACATTTTAAAAGCAAGAAAATGGTGCCATCTGCTTTGATTAATATAAGGAATTTGAAATGATTTATACTTTTACTTTTGGTACTTAAGTATATTTCACCAATTCCAAAAAAAATTGATACTTAAGTATATTTAGAACCAAATACTTTTATACTTTTGATCAGTGGTGGAAAAAGTACCCAACTGTCATACTTGAGTAAAAGTACAGATGCCTTAATAGAACGTTACTCAAGTAAAAGTGAAAGTCACCCAGTAAAATACTACTTGAGTAAAACTATGAAATAACACATATGGAATCATGTAGTAAACAAAAAAGTGTTAAACACATCAAAATATTGTTTATATTTTAGTAAAATCCATTATTTAAAATTTGGCACCACAACAAACCTGCCAAGAGAGGGCCGCCCACCAAAACTCCAGGCAAGGAGGGTATTAATAATCAGAGAGGCAACAAAGAGACCAAAGATAACCCTGAAGGAGCTGCAAAGCTCCACAGCGGAGATTGGAGTATCTGTCCAGAGAACCACTTTAAGCCGCACACTCCACAGAGCTGGGCTTTATGGAAGAGTGGCCAGAAAAAAAGGCATTGCTTAAAGAAATAAATAAGCAAACACGTTTGGTGTTCGCCGAAAGGCACGTGGAAGACTCCCAAGACATATGGAAGAAGGTACTCTGGTCAGATGAGACAAAAATTTAGCTTTTTGGCCATCAAGGAAAACACTATGTCTGGCGCAAACCCAACACCTCTCACCACCCCGAGAATACCATCCCCACAGTGAAGCATGGTGGAGGCAGCATCATGCTGTGGGGATGTTTTTCATCGTGCGGGGACTGGGAAACTGGTCAGAATTGAAGGAATGATGGATGGCGCTAAATACAGGGAAATTCTTGAGGGAAACCTGTTTCAGTCTTCCAGAGATTTGAGACTGGGACGGAGGTTCACCTTCCAGCAGGACAATGACCCTAAGCATACTGCTAAAGCAACACTCAAGTGGTTTAAGGGGGAATCATTTAAATGGCTTGGAATGGCCTAGCCAAAGCCCAGACCTCAATCCAATTGAGAATCTGTGGTATGACTTAAAGACCAGCGGAACCCATCCAACTTGAAGGAGCTGGAGCATTTTTGCCTTGAAGAATGGGCAAAAATCCCAGTGGCTAGATGTGCCAAGCTTATAGAGACATACCCACGAGACCTGCAGCTGTAATTGCTGCAAAGGCTGGCTCTACAAAGTATTGACTTTAGGGAGATGAATAGTTATGCACGCTCAATATTTCTTTTTTTTTCTTGTTTGTTTCGCATGTTGGGGTGCCTAAACTTAACCAATTGCGAGGCTCCAGCAATAGCAGCGGAGCAACTCAGGGTGCAAAAACACTTTGAAATTTGACACCTTCAAAAGTTAAATTGGTCAGACCGTGAGATCTTGTTGAAAAATTGTGTGTGTGATTGATAAGGAAAGACATTTTAGAATAAGGCTGTAACGTAACAAACTGTGGAAAAGGGGAAGGAGTCTGAATACTTTCCAAATGCACTGTACATCTTGAGCTGTCTGTATCCTCCTGACTGGTGGTTATTTTCTTAAAGAAACATTAAATATGCTTTTCTGCATCTCTGTTAAAATCTGGGTAAAAGATTATAAGGAATGTTAGTCTTATTCAGTCCATTTAGTAATTGCTTGCTTTTCTGAAATCTACCAAACTTGTCAGCAGGCTTGCCAGCTAAGACAGTTAGACAAGCTAGCTACACTAACTTGATCGATAGCCTGAAATGGCTTCTTGGTAGTTAGTTGTAAGGTTTGGAGATTGGAAACCTATCTGAGCTAGCTAAAGACAATTTTATAAAATTGCTAAGTGGCTAGTGTTATTACAGAGAGGGAAAAAAACATTTCATTAAATATTACATAGTTTTAACAGGAGAAATCTCAGGGGGGACGTGCTATGGGCATGATGCCTCGGGTCATACATACACGTTTCTCGTTATAAATAGAATTGTGCTTGCGGGAACAAGCAATAAAAGTGGAAAACGTCCTCCATTCACCTTTTATGGTGACAATAACGCCCTTTATTTGCTGTATAATTTGGAACTATTTGCATTAGGCTACAGCATGCAAAAGACACATTTATCAATAGATTATTAATTTTCTACATCTTGCCTTGGTATAGGCAATGATGTTGGGCTCCTACTGCACAGCAATACTGTAGCCTACCCATACTGTCAAATATTTTACATAAGCTACCAGTCTATTTACTGTGTTGGCAGTAAGGTTATTATAGTAAATGAAAACTGACACTAAAAAGAAAAACTAAAATTGGAAAAACAATTCAGTAAAAAAAAAAAGATATGAAACTATTAGCTTTGACTCCAAAACGAACTAAAATCATATAAAAACCATAATAAATTATGTTTAGTTGTAATGGTTTTCTTCTAAGCTTTGAGCAAAAATTAAATGGGGTTTTCAAGCTTTTTTTCTAATGGGGTTTTCAAGCTACTGAATCTAACGGGTAAATGCTGCTAGTAGATGCTGATGTTTCAAACAGGCCTAACTTGTGCATCACCATAACTAGCTAAATTTGAGTGCGAGCACAGAGCATGACTGGTCCAAGCTAGAACAGCTTGTGAAGTTGCTGGAGCCGTTCGCAATCCACACCGACCAACTTCAAACTCACAGCCAGTAGCTGTCTGATGTGGTGCCGTGCCCTCTCAACCTTGAGGCACACTTTGTTGCAAAACAGTTGGCACAGGTCCTCCTAAAGTGACTGCACTTCGCATGCATACTGAATCTTCTGCCAGCCAACTTCGATCAAACCCCTGCAGTAGCTTGTCTGATGGACCCAAGTGTGTCTCTATCACTTTGCTCAACAGAGAGCAGCAGGACCCCAGGAAGATGTCAGCACGGTGAATCCAGCAAGCATCTAGACATCATACAGTGCTTCAGAAATATAGCTTCCTCAAAACAAAGATTGTGTCTGACCACCCAGGGGGTTGGCCTGGCTGGGCATTAAGTTCCCCTGTGTAAGCTGTGGAAACACCTGGAAGAGGTAAAAGGGGGGCATGTTTACAGAGTCACCTCTACAGTTCTGGAAGGCAAGGATGGCTGTTTATCCAAAGCTGTGTGTGCCCTGTGGCACTGAATCTCATTTCTGCCCCTGCTCCCCTAGTGTTTGTGGGGAGAATATTCTCTGTCTGTGGACAACTGTCATCAGGCTTGAGTAACTGAACATCCCCCTCTCGGTCTGTTTTTATGCCGCTGTTTTTAACACTATTTGAAGGGGTTAGTCAGTAAAAATGTTAAATATTACATAAACATAACATGTCAAATGTGCCATGACTTAATGAGTTGTTTTTTCCTCTCTTCCTGTCAGATGAAGGTAAAAGTACTTGATTCTTTTTACATCTACTACTAAAGTAAAAAAGCATTGGATTGGTGTAAACATGGGAGGAGAGTTTCCTTCCACCATATTTCTTCCACCAGTCTCGGCGTTTATCCTTTAAATCCAAGTCACATTAGGATTGATTTATAATTTAAATTGAACCAAACCTATGTCCTGGCCATGGAGTTGTATGAAGTCCTCTAGTGGGCAAAAGCCTGTATTAACATGGGCAGTGCCATTAAGGACTTTCACCATTTTGATTTAATCATCTATTCACCCAGCTCAATGTAACATTGATAAGTTTAGGCTACTGCATGATGCTTTTCCCTTTACTTGTGGACTTCAGTGCACAACACATGAGCTATCTGTGACCAGGCTAAAAAAAACATTCTAAGCCAAACCTTTATATCCTAACCTCTACACACATCGTTGTCACCATATTAGCTAACATCATGGTCAACATAGCTACTAGAACTAATGTGTTAGTAAACCCTCTACAGTTTAGCAGTTACACTGGTGGGCCCCGGTGGCAATAAATGTATAAAACCAAAAAGCTTACCTTGACTTGGAAGAGTTCCAGTGTTGGATAGCCATAGCCAGCTAGCTAACACACAGAAGCATCCCTCTCTGTTTGAACCAGGTGTGTGAGTAAGCTAAACTAGCTGCATTCACTAGCTAAGTGAAAGGGAAAGAAATCCAAAATATAGCTAGCTCTCTCTCTCGCTTCTCCTTCATTTTTAAAGAAATTAATTTGTTAAGAATTGTTCTATTGCTTTCTCTCTCTTTGAGTCAACTACTCATCACATTTTATGCACAACAGTGCTATCTAGCTGTAGCTTATTCTTTCAGAACTACATTCCTTCTCTGATCCTTTGATTGGGTGCATAACATGCTGCAAGAGCTCTGATAGGTAGGAGGATGTCTTCCGGAAGTTGTCATAATTACTGGGGAAGTCTATGGAAGGGGGGGAGAACTATGATCCTCCTAGTTTTTGTATTGAAGTCAATGTACCCATAGGAGGACGGAAACTAGCTGTCCTCCGGCTAAACCATGGTGCTACTCTACAGAGTGCTGTTGAGGCTACCTTCATTGCAAAACAGTGTGTTTTAATCAATTATTTGGTGAAGTGAATATATTTAGTATAGTTTTATCTAAAAAGTATAACTTTTTTGGTTTTATACATTTATTGCCACCGGGGCCCAAAAGTATAACTTTTTTGATGTTTCAATATTAGAATTTTTCTGAAATTCACTGAGGATGGTTCTCCCCTTCCTCCTCTGAGGAGGTTCCACTGACACAGAGATGTTATGTCTATCCAAGTCTATGGTCCTTGCCCATCACCCTATGTATTACTGCCCCCCAGTGACAAGAAGTGACATCCCCAAAAAATGAACTATAGGCCTACAACACAAATGACTCCTAGCCTCCCATGGAAAGGCTACTTTCTGTCCCTAACACTAAAACTGAAACTAAATGATATAAAAACGAAATACAAATGTTTTTATCAACCTGAAACTAAATTAAAACTAGTAAATCAAGTCTGAAAGCGAACTGAAACTAAACTCAATTTCGAATAAAAATCTAAAAACGAATAGAAATAAACAATAATAACCTTGGTTGGCAGGATGTTTTAATCTTTAGCAGTAATGTATTATTTATCTGGAAAGGGACTGTCAGTTTCTGAAAGGGAAAACAATGGTAGACTGTGGACCTGTCAGCAGTGAATTCAACATTGTTTTGCATCAACTTTTCCGCCAACCTGCAAATTCTGAAATAATTGTCTAAGGCAGACGGGAAAGAAATGCAATTACAGTAGCTTACTAAGACCTACTTCAATGTAAAATATTGTTAAATTCGACTGAATACCGGTATTATAAACCGCACTGCCGATGATATAAAACAACTTGAAATACATATAGCTTATCTATTACTAGGCTACTAGGTCCAAATAAAGTAGAGATGAGCATGCTAATTTGTTGTATGGCTAGTTTGGGATATTTCTTCTGCAATTGTTGTGAAAATAAAATACATAGGAAAAATATTTCTATGTCTAATGAATTTTAGATTCTAAAAATAAAAACACATGGATGTTCGCTATTCTCACTAATGGCAAATGGCTGGATTCTTGTTAATATGTTTTCCTGTTTTTTGTGAATATGCTTTCATCATATCCCCCATTTTCACACAAAAAAAATACTTGCCAGCTTGCAATACATTAGTTCAACCACTAGCAGATGTTTGTACGCATGGTCTATAGTTTGCAGGGAGGTGAAAACTTTTGTGTGAAAACTGGCGCACGCACATTTTGGGGTATATTTTGTACATACTTACGGTTTATAAATGAGGCCCCTGGTTCTCCAATCAACTCCAGCAGTAGATTACTTCCTATAGAGGAAGCTCATCCATCTAAAACGATCTGATCCCCCCCACCCCTATAGTCAATGGCTGGGGGGCATGGAAGCTAAAAGTCATGCAGTGATCAATAGTCTACCATCAGTGACTGAGTGCATTGACTTCAGGGCGAAACACATAATGGCAACCTAGTGATGGGTTCACGTGGGTCTTGTTACCAATAAGATCAGCTCTGAAAAAGAGCTGATGTAAAAAGATCTGATGTGATTGGTCAAAAGACGAATTAGTGGAAAAAATATCAGAATTGGGCTGGCTGTGTAAACCTAGCCTTTATTGTTAGCATGATGTCAAGTCCCATCTAGATGATGCACAGTTATACCTTCATGTCATGAGTACATTCAACTCTTGCAACCCCCTGTGACTTGTGAAGTTAATTTGCACAGGGAGATGCTGTACACATGCAGGCAGGCAGGCACACACACACACAGGCTGTCGGAGAGAGACTTTTTGTTGCTCCTATAATCATGAATCCTCTCACAACCGATACCTCAGTGTTTCACACACAGCTTCGTGCCAGGAGCGTTGACGTCAATGGATTATCTACACGGCCAAGGGGCGGGGCTTCACAAACGTGATTGCTCGAGAAAACATTCCAGTGGCCGTATAAAATTTAACTAATTACCATATCCGCTCTCATTGGTGTATAGACCCTAAACTACTACTTGACATCAACGACGAGTGGACAGAGCTATATATAAATCAAAGGTATTTTATTAGCCATATTGACAAAAATAAACCGTAGCACAGCACAAAAGGACGTAGAGAAAATTCTATTGGGAAAAGCATAAGAACGAAAGTCGCTATCATATTGGCCGCCGGGTAAGAACATGTTTAGGCTAGTCTTTTATTCCATTGTTGTTTATTCGGCTGTCATGCATGAGACTTGACCTATATTTTGTAGAGTACTAATATTCTAAGTAATTTGTTTGGATCTGAAATGCACCGTAGCTCTGGCCTTGTATCTTTACAGAAAATAAGTCCAAATATGTTTCTTTTGACGCATATTAACAAAATAAAAGTTATTTTCAGGTCTTATTGCATCACTGGATAGGCTAATTGGCTTTGAATGTCACATCTGCATGCCAACGAAACGTGCGTGCGTCTGCTTTGCTTAAACAGACTTACCATGTTTACCCCAGGGAACTAACGTTAACTGACATTTCAAATGTATGGGGTTATCTCGACATGTAAGACCCCCAGTCTTAGGTTTATGTACTCTTGTTTGTATATTTCTGTTTTTGTATTTGCTTTTTTGTTCATAATAAAAATGATTACCCTATCGATATTCAATCTGAACGTCTGCCTAAAAAAAAAGTCTACACAAGCCAGAATGTTGAATAAAATTATATTTACACAAACTTTACCGGTTGTTCGTGCTGGTTGTCCTTCTGATGGTTGGAGATGATACGTGTTGTTTACCCGACTCTTTGCGGCGCCTGTAGGTTTCAATCCCTTGTGCTTTCAATCTCCTAACACATTGTAGTGCACTGAAGCATGTTCCCTCATAATCAGCTGGAAGTGTTTGAAATTTGCCAGCTGATTGAGTGGGACAACATTCTGTCTGGTTCGGTTAGGCTCGCCCATATTGTGTAAGTGTTTGTCATGTGTTAAAAGGGCAGGTTGATAAAGCTTCCCTTTGCATATTTTGTCTCAGATTACCTCTGACAAAGTGGCAAAATCGTCTGAAAACTTTACGTAAATTGAAGTTTGTTCAACATTCTGACTTGTAATGGGACTGTTCAGGAAAGCTGAGCCTATATGTTTGACCAGAGTGTAATTATTTCACTCTCAGATTTTAAGAGGCTCGCGTCCACCCAGCTGCTGTGATGCACATAGGGTTGAGTGATGTGCATTTGCTACATTCTTTGTTTCCATTTTTTTAATGCAATTAAGTTCAAGGCATTTCAATTACATTATTGATGAGTCATCTTCGGTGCATAATATTTTGGTGGCTTTGAGTGAGAGAACCTAAAATTGAGCAGTGTATTGTGCATGCATTCCAAGTGAAATTATAGTGGAGCAGAGCCCTTATTTCCTCCAGTACAGTTATTCTAGTGACACAGCCAGGTAACTACTCTGCTAATACCATTACAGTTCCTCATGTGACCAAGCAGACTTAGTTACTAGGTGGACTGGTTCTTACCAGAGTTACTGTATAGCTAGATTGATTCTTACCGTCTGCAGTGTAATGGGCTTTCAAACAGGACAGATGGTGTTCCTCTCTCTGCTCCTTAAAGCAGGATTAAATTATCAAGGACGGGTAGAGACTGGAGTTTCCCTTGGCCAGGACATGCTTCAGTCACACCATCCCAAGTCTAACTAGCACAATCATTCCTCTGCGTAAGATCAAGTTGCCCATAGAAACCGACTGACATGAAATACAATTGCAACAAGTGAGTTCTAGCCCTTAACCTTTCCTATCCTCCACAGGAAGGCCCATCTCGCGGCATCGCCTACCACTCTTGCGGCCTCTCGCTTGGGGAGGATGGATGCGGAGGCAGCCTCTCAGTCTCCCTCCTCCACGGTGGCAGGGCCCTCCACACTGTGGCGTCTCGCTGAGCGGAGGGGTAGGAAGGCTGGCTCAGGGAACATCTTTGGCGGGGTGAGTTTGGTATTATTTAGGAAGTGAATATTCAGTCAGCAGATCCAGAGGTATAGGTTATGTCAAGGGTTTGGATTAAGGGGTGAGGTTAGGGTAAGGAACAACAATTAGGAATCATTCAAAAGCTGCTGGCTGTATAAAGGTCATTAATGTAACGACCCCCCCAAGGTGAACCTGCGTCAGCTGCAGAGGCTGTTCACTGCAGCTGGGGACCAGGATGCAGAGCAGAGGGCCCAGCTGGTGTGGGGCCACGGGGATGAGGCTGAGCTGGCCCAGGCCCTGATAGGACTGAGGGCAAGGGGCCGACGGAGAGGATTCAGGGTGGAGGGGCGAGACACACTGGGGTCACGCTGGCTCCGGGCGTTTAATCATCTGAGGTGGGTTGGCATTATGTAATATGCAGTTATTATTTACAAAAATATTAATTTGATATTAAAAATGTATAAATCATGAATATTTACACACAAACAGTACACACACACACACACTGTGGAAAGGGGAGGGGAGAGACACTAGGACCACGCTGGTTTTGGGCGTTCAATCATCTGAGGTGGGTGACTGACACACACACACCGAATGCTCTCAATGCCTTCCCATTCTCCACACTCATTTGCATACACACTGACGCACACCACACACACACAATCAAGAGATTAAAATGTCTGATTTGAATCCTTCATAAGATTCAACTTTTTCCAAGTCCTCACACAGCACAATAACTCCCTGAACTTTGTGGCTTTTAAAAAATTTGACAAAGGTGTTCTCTGTGGCCTGTTTCTACAGGATTGGTAAGAGTTCAGAGAGTAGCCAGCAGAGCAAAGAGCAGTCATCAGACAGCAAGACGACAGAGTCAAGAGCAGCATACAGCAGCCCAGACACACAGCCACTGACTCCTAAGGGCCCCAGAGGTGCTACAGGAGTCAGAGAGGACCTACCTGAGGGCCAAGGGCCTGCAGGGGCCTCTGAGAGACTAGCCAGACCAGGAGCTCTACTGAAGAAAGGAGGGGAGAGCGACCCTCAGAGGTACCTCCACCGCATCCTCCACTGACGGACACACAGAAGACTAGGATGACAGTTTTGCCCTTCCCCCGCTAATCATTAATGTGAGTTAGGTGATGGTAAACTGATCCTAGATCTGTGGTTGGGGACAACTTCTAAGTGGAGTACTGACTAACCCTAGTTCGGAGAGGGACAAAAGAGTCAAAGATACTGTATATTTTTACCTCTGTCCAACCAAGGTCAGATGAATGAAGAACAAACTGGATCTACAAGATGGGGAACACTTTGATATGATATTCTCACATTTAATTCTCTCAGGAACTGGCTTATCTGTTCTTCTGTTTGTCTTATCTCTTATGAGCATCACGTATTAAACCTTGGATTCATACAAAGGATTAAGGGAAGAGGTTACAACTGTGTGGGATATAGCAGAGCACTTCAGGAGAGCTCAATTCCACCTGGACTTGTTTTTGAATGAAGGATTTTGGTAATTTGATTCTCCAAATTAGACAAACGTGCCAAGGTGCATCCACAAAAAGAAAGTAAAGGAAAATTTGTTGATTTCAACTGGAAAGGAGATATTTTGAAGAAGTCAACATTTCGACCATGGGTGTCACACTCATTCCATAGAGGGCCAAGTGTCTGCTGCTATCTTTATTTCCTTTTCAATGTGTAAAAACAGAAACAGCAGGGGTTCAAACTTTAGAACCCAGTTCCTACATTTGAATATAGAAATTGATTTTATCAAACAAAACTATGCTATATTTTATCTCCGGGACCCTCAGGATGACAAATCAGAGCAAGATTACTGAATGTAAGTACATTATTTTCCTTCAGAGGTGAATGTATCAAACTAATTGCTGTGATAAAAGTTTTGTCCTGGAAAGATGGATGTTAGTTACGTCATTCTAGTCACATTAGCGTACGTAGCAACAACCGTCCCGGTATAGGGACACCGATCCCATAGAGGTTTAAGGGCCAGATGCACAACTAAAGGGGGAATTACACTCAAATCAATTTGCTAGTTTCCTTCCAGACCAAAAATGAATTATATTTTGATGAGATTTAAGCATTGACATGGACTCAGAACATCCAATTTTGTTGTTTCTCTATGAACAATTTGCAATTTTGAGAGTGAAAATCAAAACAGGAAAAATAAAACTGAACATAATTTTGGGAAATATAAAACATTTTGGGGGAAAAAATCAGATGTTATAGGACCCCCAACCCTTAGTTGTTTTTTTTTAACCATTATTTTACCAGGTATATTGACAGAACACTGCACTACTTTCTCTTGTACACTAAGGACCAGAGGGAAAGGAGAAGAATGTTCCTACTAGAAAGCTAGATAAAATTGAGTAGCTCATAACATATTTTTTAAATAGCTCTCATGCTAGAAAAGGTTGGCAATAACTACGGTAAAACTCTGGGCCCTAGATGTAGCCTATAACTAGGACACATTTTCTTGGTCAGGTGACTGGAAAAACTCATGGCCCAACTCATACCTGGTCAATGTACAAGGAAAGAGAAACTTGAAAAAATTATTACTTCAATATGTTAATGTTGCCTTAACTTTAATTTGACACTACAGTATTTATTTTGACAGCCTAGGAACATAACTGACTTGTTCTGGGGCAGAACAACATTTTTACCTTGTCAGCTCAGGGATTTGATCTTGCAACCGTTTGGTCACTAGTCCAACACTATAACCACTAGGCTACCTGCCGTCTTCCACACATACGGTAACTGAACTGAACAAAGGTTTGATTGTAGAATGTTTCTATTTTTAAGAAGTGAATGTGATTGCATAGTTTGATTAAAGGTTTTGAATAATATTGTGTTGTCTTTGCAGATTGTTTATGGACCAATAGTAGACCACTTCTGAGAGTATGTGTATATATGTTCAAACTAAGAGTTGATGTTGTAATTTTATGGGTTGCTGAATTTGGGTAGTGTTCTGAGTTTGTCTCAGACCTTTACTAGTAAACCATGTGAGATAAGATTATGTAAAGTGCTTGAGGGAGGGATAGAGAGGGGAAAAAATAGCCAGAGGGTTACCAGGTCATCATACTTATCTTTTGACATGTGAACGGGAGGTACTGCTGACCAATGGGATAAATCGCAACACCCTTGTCACATGACTCTAGGGATCCTTTGCTGACCTCTGACAGTTGAGCAAGTCATCACCAACAGCAACCCTTGATCCCCTGACTGCATCTCCCAAAATGGATGGTATAACCATACAAGAGACTACCCATCTGTTCTAATTCGCTCCCTAACTCTTTGTTTCCATTTTCTGTAAAATGTAGACAATTTGATAGAAGTTCAACTACTACACTCCTTATACATACCTAGACCCTTCAGATCTGAAATCATTGGGCTCAGCAGTGAGGCTTTGTCCAGAAACAACCAGGCTATGCTGAATTCCAGATCTATCCTTAGCCCCCCCCCAGGCCTACTCACTCCTGTATATCTTAGTCTTGGATAGGTGGAGGCAATATGCCATTCCCCTGGAGAGCTACTATGAGTATACACGCTTTTGCTCCAGCCCTGTTATAACAGAACTTATTAATCTAATTAGCTTCTCATAACCCAACCAAGCCGCTCTGCTTCTTGACACAATACCCACTTAACACGGAAACCAGCCGCACCAATGTGTCGGAGGAAACACCATACACCTGGCAACCGTGTCAGTGTGCACTGCGCCCTCGCTGGGATTTTGATTAGCTGACGGGGGGGGGGCTTGTTTAAAATGTAGGATGTAACAGAACTTTCAGACAAAAGAATAATCTAGATACAGATAGGATTGTCTGTCAAATAGGCTGTTTAGACACGTGCCCTAATTCTAATATTTTTTTCCACTAATTGGTCTTTTGACCAATCACACCAGATCTCAAGTTGTCATGTGCACAAGTACAGTGAAATGCCTTACTTGCTCTTTCCCAACAATTCAGTAATCAAAATAAGTAGTACTATTATTATACTGTGTATATACAGATTTTTAAATCAAGTAAAACACAAATAGAAATAAGAACATGAGAAAGTGTAAGATATCAGGGAGGTGCATGTGTGGACGCATGGAGTGTGAGTCGCTCAGTTTTGTATTGACAATACTGTGGTTATATGTACAAAGTTTAAATCAAGCCTCTAAAATTGGTACATCAACATATACCCACGCAACTGGAAGAGTGTGAGCAATCAGTTGGTAAAGCGGCGCAGCGACACAAATCCAACAAGCCATAGCTTCCCCCAGAGGAAACTTCCATGCAACCCCATCTCCACGTCTTGTACCAACACACTGTAACTAGTTGCTGAAGTGTCAGACAAAGGCAAAACACCCTCCAAAATGAAGAACTGGGCTGCCCCAGTGACTCGCAGCATCTTCACCGGCTGCTTAACAGCATCGCTACTCCGCAGAGACACAAACCCATCTGAAACAAAGGGTTCATACACATCTGATTCCAAATCTTGTTTACGAGATACACCAGTCCCATTCAAACACTTAATAGGCTGGAGTGTGCTCAAGCTCTAATTTCTGTTGCTTCAACTTTGCATTTAGTTCTAACTCTCACAATTGCACGTCTACAGGACTTACCCTACTACCCGTAGGACCCTTTTCCTCCTCCACCAAAGCAGTACCGAACATCTCTTTGACTACTGCTTTTGGGTCGCCAAAATGCCTTAATGATGAGCAGATTCGCCTTCGTACATTTATCTAGTATCTCCCATGTAGGGTTTTCCACAAATGCTTCCCCCCCAGGCCTACTCACTCCTGTAGATCTTAGTCTTGGATAGGTGGAGGCAATATGCCATTCCCCTGGAGAGCTACTATGAGTATACACGCTTTTGCTCCAGCCCTGTTATAACAGAACTTATCTAATTAGCTTCTCATAACCCAACCAAGCCGCTCTGCTTCTTGACACAATACCCACTTAACACGGAAACCAGCCGCACCAATGTGTCGGAGGAAACACCATACACCTGGCAACCGTGTCAGTGTGCACTGCGCCCGGCCCGCCACAGGAGTCACTAGTGCGCGATGGGACAAAGACATCCCTGCTGGCCAAGCCCTCCTCTAACGACACCGGGCCAATTGTGCGCCGCCCCATGGGTCTTCCGGTCGTGGCCGGCTGCGACAGAGCCTGGCCTCGAACACAGAATCTGTAGTGGCACAGCTAGCACTGTGATGCAGTGCCTTAGACCACCGTGCCACTCAGGAGCACCCCCAACTTAAAGTTGCATAAAAGCCTGTGAGATTATGCAACTTTCAAAATGATTCAAACTCCTCAGGGTCGATATTAGTGACAAACTATCACAAAAGTGTATTTAGAACACTCATATCTGGGCGCTTCAGAGTAAGTGACTAGAACGACTACCATACTTATGGAAAACAAGATCCCGGACGAGCCCCCATTTTGTTATGTTCCCAAGCAAGAAAACCAAAAATGTCACTAAAACAGAAGAGTTAACTAACAAAGAGTCACTGATAAAAAAATATATAATTAATGAAGTCACATTTACATAACTTCATATAATTTGTTGAAGCACCTTTGGCAGCAATTGCAGCATCGATGTCTTCTTGGGTATGACGCTACAAGCTTGGCACATCAGTATTTGGGGAGTTTCATTCATTCTTCATTGCAGATCCTCAGGCTTTGTCAGGTTGGATGGGGAGCATTGCTGCACAGCTATTTACAGGTCTCACCAGAGATGTTCGATTGGGTTCAAGTCCGGGCTCTGGCTGGGCCACTCAAGGACATTCAGAAACTTGTCCCGAAGCCACTCCTAGGATTGTCTTGGCTGTGTGCTTAGGGTCATTGTCTTGTTGGAAGGTGAACCTTCGCTCTAGTCTGAGGTCCTGAGCACTCTGGAGCAGGTTTTCATCAAGGATCTCTCTGTACTTTGCCTCAATCCTGACTAGTCTCCCAGTCCCTGCCCTGAAAAACATCCCCACAGCATGATGCTGCAACAACCATGCTTCACCGTAAGGATGGTGCCAGGTTTCCTCCAGACGTGACACTTGGCATTCAGGCCAAAGAGTTCAATCTTGCTTTCATCAGACCAGAGAATCTTGTTTCTCATGGTCTGAGAGTCTTTAGGTGCATTTAGGCAAACTCCAAGCGGGCTGTCATGTCCATTTTACTGAGGAGTGGCTTCCGTCTGGCCACTCCACCATAAAGGCCTGATTGGTGGAGTGCTGCAGAAATGGTTGTCCTTCTGGAAGGTTCTCCAATCTCCACAGAGGAACTCTAGAGCTCTGTCAACCTCTCTGACCAAGGCCCTTCTCCACCCATTGCTCAGTTTGGCCGGGCGGCCAGCTCTAGGAAGAGTCTTGGTGGTTCCAAACTTCTTCCATTTAAGAATGATGGAGGCCACTGTGTTCTTGGGGACCTTCAATGCTGCACAAATTTTGTGGTACCCTTCCCCAGGTCTGTGCCTCGATACAATCCTGTCTCGGCACTCTACAGACAATTTCTTCGACCTCGCGGCTTGGTTTTTGCTCTGACATTCACTGTCAACTGTGGGACCTTATATAGACATATGAGTGCCTTTCCAAATCATGTCCAATCAATTGAATTTACCACAGGTGGACTCGAATCAAGTTGTAGAAACATCAAGGATCAATGGAAACAGGATGCACCTGAGCTCAATTTCGAGTCTCATAGCAAAGGGTCTGAACACTTAACAAATGTATTTAAAAAAAATACATAAGATTTAAAAAAACCTATTTTCACTTTGTCATGTGGTATTGTAAGGATAAGGCTGTAACATAACAAAATGTGGAAAAGGGGAAGGGGTCTGAAGATGAGTGTAGATGATAATTGAGTGTGTGTGTAGTCAGCATGAGTGTGTGAGCAAATTAAGTGTGTGTGTGTGTTGGAGTGTGCATATGGTGTGCATACAGACAGAGCAAAAATAAACAAATAGAAGGGTCAATGCAGATAGTCCGTGTAGCCATTTTGTTAGCTATTTACCAGCCTTATGGCTTAGGGATAGAAGCTTTTCAGGTTGTTGGTGTCAGACTTGATGCTCCGGTACTGCTTGCCTTGCAGAAAGAACAGTCTGGCTCAGGTGGCTGGAGTATAACAACGTTCCGGGCCATTCTTTCACACCCCCCTAGTAATGTACTGGGCTGTCTGCACCTCCCTTTCCACGTTCCATTTTTCAGAGCTGATCTGATTGGTCAAAAGACCAATTAGTGAGTTATTTTTGTTGTTGCTGCCTGTCTAGACACAGCAATAGAAGAGGAAATTGTGGACAGCCCTGTTCTTTGTTTCACACCACTGAATACAGTTGTACAGTAAAGCCTCTGACACAGGAGGCTGCAGAGTGGAGGATAGCTCATAATAATGGCTGGAATGAAGTGAATGAAATGGTATCAAAACACATGCTTTCCATGAGATTGATACCGTTCCATTAATTCCGTTCCTGCCATTACTATGAGCCTGTCCTCCCCAATTAAGGTGCCACCAACCTCCTGTGCTCTCTGAGCTGACTCATGATAATTGGTTTCTTCTGTGAACATTCTCTCTGGTGGACATTGATAGGATTTTGCAGAACATCATTTTAACGATCGGCATTCCTTCAAAATTTGTATAAAAAAACTTAACCAGGTGTGTCATCCAATTCTCCGCCCTCTTTGGATTTAAAAGCATATGATTGGATTGAGTTTCCACCATTGTTAAACCCAGTGAGTATGCAAGTGCATACTACTTGCACACTTTGGGAGAAGGGCAGAAAATCAGGATGCAGCCTACGACACAAGAAAAGTACAAGAGACGCTGATAATGGAATAGTACAATTCTTTATGCATTTAATTCTGTAATACAATTTGTACAGTGCATTGTCAATACAATACATTAGTAGAACAGTTTGGTTGCTACAGCAGGAAATATCAATTAAAAAAACAAATACAAACAAAATGTCAACGTAACAAAGACAAAATGAGATGTAGGGAAACAGGCAATGTGCCAGTTTGAGACAGACTACATTGCAGTCCTCCCCTAGGTGGTGCCACAGGGCTGCCATCACATGCCAATAACACAACAGGTACTGTTGCCTGGGTTATGTTCAGTAGGCATGAAATGGAAGAAAAGTGCCAGAAAAGGAGTGAAATTTGAAGAATCTCTGGCTTATTTTCATTTTTTCTGTTGCAAAACTTTCTGCTACAGTGTACCCTAATGAATAAGGCTCAGTTCAGTCTGCAGTTCAAACCTAATCGACTACAACGTGAGTACCACCTATAACCTGGCCCTAAAGTCAGCTTGGTTAACCCAGACTTAACACTGAAAGTGTTGACAATGTTGAGTGCAGTGTTCAGTCTGGTCCAACCAGGCTACTGCAGTCAGGTTCTTCTGTATCAAAGAAAGAGACTCATTCAAATAAGGCCCCAAACACTGAATGTCTGACCACAGCAATCATACACCATAGAGTTGCAAAATTATGGTAACTTTGTTTTTCTAGTTGAAGGATTCCCGGAAGCAGAAGGACATAAGCAGGGAATCTGTAATTCTCCCTAGGTTTTCCAGAAATCCTGGTTGAATTTGGGAATGTTACCGGAATTTTGCAAACCAAATGTCAGGATACTTGACTTCTTATCGGCTTGCTAGCTACATGCCATACATGTCATGGTAATGCCGTGGTTCCATAAGAGATGCTACTAAGTCTGTAACTTGGTAAGGAAAATGGAGAGTTGGGGCTGAAATGTTTAGCCTTAGGTAAAAACTTTTTCTGTGCACTTGGATGGATTTGATTGGACTACCATATAATTGACATTTTGTACATTCAGTCACTGAAGGAGAATGCTACCATAGAACCATCGATTGGGAACCTCTACTATAGTTGGAGCCTTTCACAGTTTTTGGTCTTTATAATCATATTTCAGCCAGCTACCCAACTGTCTTAATATAACATACTTCTTTTTTATATATTTTTTTCCCCATTCTGAATATTGACAAACTCATTATCTCTTTACTTAATGTAACTCCTCCATCTCTCTCTTTCTCCACCTCTCTCTACCTCCTCCCTCCCATCTTTCTGGTTAATGTCTGTAGTTAAAGCACAACTGTGTCTGTGATGGATTCCAGGGAAAGCATAAACATACCTGGCTTTCTATTGGCTATGGAGCGGGAGAGGGGAAGAGCTTTACTGGCTGATGAAACAGGACTAAGGCAGAGGTTTTTGGACGATGCTCTTCTCCTCCTTTCATACTCTTCTACTTGGCCTTTGTCTCTCCACTCTTCAGTCTCTCAATCTGGTTCATTCCTCCGATCAATTCTCCTCCCCCTCTTTCTGATCCTACCATATCCATTCTTCCTCCCTCCTGAGTCTTCTTCACTCCCCCTCTTGCCTCCTACTTGGCCTCCTCTCCTCTACCACCAGGTAAAGAAGGGTTTCCTGCTCTGGAAGCTCTGTGTGTAGGACTCACTGTTGGCTCTCTGTGGTGCTCTGGCGGTCTCCACTATGACTGGGGGCATCTGAACCAGGTGTAGCGGGGTCTTACTCTCCTTCAGGGCCTGGCTCAGGTTCAGGATCTGGTGGTCGAGAGAGTTTCAGCATAGGTTTACACAGACAGAGACATACATAATCAAGATCTGGTGACAAACATACAGAGCTTCAGCATACACACATGACCACACATACAATTTCACACACTCAGGGTAACAGTCTGACAATATAAAGACAAATACTGACACTGTCCAGGTATTCCTCCAACAACGCACCTGTCCTCTCATCACAGCTATCTGTTTGTGAAACTGCCCTCTGTCAAAACCTGGATCCTTCTGTAGGATACACATAACTTCAATAACGCTGGCATGATTCATTCAGTGTTGTGAGGATGACAGAATAGAGTAGAATATAACTTTGTTGTGACGTTAAAAGGCCATAAAAAAAAAAACTTGGTCCCAGATATGTTTGTGCGGTCCATTTGAATTGGTAGAACTGCACAAACAGATCTGTGACCAGGCAAATTAAACCCCCTGCTAACCTTAAAGAGTTCGTACAGGTCTTCCTCCAGGTCTTTGATGAAGTTGGGGTCAGCCAGTTTGGGCAGAACCAAGTCCCTAATCTCCTGAGAGAAAGGAACCTTAGCCTGGGACAGCCACACCCAGTAGAATGGATCTACACAGAGGAGGAATAAAGTAGTTTGTTTATATGTGTTTCTCTATATGTATGTGTGTGTGGTGTTTGTGTGACTCACAGGCTCTCCAGGAGTCAGGGTGTTTGATTGGGAAGGCCAAGCCGTTGTCTATGGCTGCCAGTCTGATGATAGGCTCCTTTACCACCACCCAGTCTGTGTCCTACACAAACAGATAGACAGAGAGAAGGATATGAATGTGACAATCTAGTTTACTTTTTTTTTTAAAGTTCCTATAAAACTAATGCTGCAGATTGAAATCTCTAGGTTTAAATATTTTCTACGTCTACTCACCCGTTTCCCTTCCGTGTCCATTGAACAGTCATATTTTAACAGCCAGTTGTCGTTCCCCCGATCTGCATCAACAGAATCATCATTAAGCAACAATAAATTTGAACAGCAACATTAAATCTAATTCTGTCATACATCCTCCCCACCACACACACGCCTATGTTCCTGATGATGAAATACAGAACCACCAGTTTCTCTGTGCACGCACACGCGAATCACACACCTGTGTTCCTGATTATGTAATCGAGGACCACCAGTCTCTCGAACTGAAGCTGCAGCTGCCGATTGGTGTTCTCTGGAAGAGGCTCCGCCTCAAACCGTCTCAGCCAATAGTCTGCGTCTTTGTAGTCCTCCACAAACAACTGGAATGATCCCACCTGAGTAATGTGTGAAATGTATTATGTATAAGCAGTATTCTAAGACATTATAAAAGGATCATACATGCTTATAAGAAGTTTTAAATTATTATACCTGCAGGGTTTAAGTGTTACAATACTATTTACTTTCAGGGCAGTGTTCTTCAACTCTGGTCCTGGGGACCCATGGAGTATGCAGGCTTTTTTTCTCTCTAGTCCAGCACTAACACACCTGAATCAATTAGCCATTGAACCGTTGATTGGTTGAATTAGTCAACAACACTACATGAGGCAAGTGCTGTCTAAACTTTAAAGCAGAGACAGAAATCACCCTATCAACAGGGTCGTGTTCATTAAAGCACACTGTAGCAAAACGTTTCTAAGCGTTGTACAACGGAAAACTAAATGAGTGTTTCTTATTGGACTAGTTCGGTAGTAATTCACTGTTTCAGACTGCTTTCTCCAGTTTCATGCCTAATGAACAAGACCCAGTTGTAGGTTCTGAACCCCAGGCAGAAGTCGTACCTACCTTAGGGGGGAGGCCTATTCTGTGGAAGCGCTGTCCCACTTTGGGAACTTTCTCCAGAGCTAGCCTCTTTCCCCGAGACTTGACTCTGTCTATAGCATTGTAGTTAAACGTATCACTGGCCAGGTACACCACCTAGAAAAGAGGGAGAGAAAGAGAGAGAGCGAGAAAGATATGGTGGTGAGAGGTAGGGAGGTGGTAGAGATAAGAGTCAGAGAGATCAGTCTTATCAGTACATACCCGTGTGTGTGTGTGTGTGTCTGCTAAAACTGGGCGATATGGACAAAAATCCATATCACAATAAATTGCCGGAATTATCAAGATACCGATACATTGAACGATACTTATGAAATTAATACGCACCTATTACTTGTTTATATTACCCTTAAAACTACTCCTACTACTTTGAATGTTATTATTGTCCTGTTAGCAATAACCCATATGAGCAAACTTAGGCCTACTTAATTTCAAAGTTTACATTCCTCTAGTCAAGGCTACTTGACTACGTTATTATTGATAAATTGCTGGTTTGTTCAGGGTCGATAATTGTCGATTTATCATCCCAGCTCGAATGTCTGCCTGTAACCCTTCTTACCTTGGTCCGGGGCACGATATTGAGTTCTAGTTTTTGGTCGACCAGACTGGCCTCGGCCTCAGACAGATAGCCCTGGTTCAGGACCAGACAGTCCCGTCCGAAGCAACAGGGACAGCACAACTTCTGGAGCCACTTTGTCCACTTTGGGTTCAGCTGACCGTACGGCTCCTCAGTCTTAGGCTTGAACACACCAATGACCTTCTACACACAGACAGATTATTATTGGTACTTGTTACACGCAACTAATATTCTTTTACTTGTAACGTGAGAGAGAGAAAAACGCATCTAACATTATCCGATAGCTATGAAAAATGAGATTTTTTTGCACATAAAATACAATCTCATCTGAAACACTGCAGTTTTACAGCAGTACAAAGTTCGACAGAACAGTGGCTCACTCAGTCATCTACTATTTTTTGATTAACCCAAATCTTCACGACACTAATGTTGGTTCAGGCACACTGTTACTGTGTACAAAGACTGCTCAGGAGGATCATATGATAAACAAAGCATTTGCTTGATAGAAACCTAGGTATCAAAATACTGCCTGTGCGTCACTGATTACCTGAGGCCTGTTGATGACAACCTACCAGACACTGATCTAAAGTGTTTTTTCTTCAGTTTAGCATTTTCCCTCTAAATGGTTAAGTTTACAGTGAAGGAATGAAAATCTGACCCTTGATCTGTACCTGCAGGCAACATCTACCCTGTCACTCTTCTAACCATGACTCAGCCCCCTCAGTCCTTAATACATAAAATGTGAGTGGTGATGTCAGAGGAAGTGACATCACACAACATCTGAGGGTGATTCATGGTACAACAGAACCTTCAGTCTGGGGCTAACGAGCTGGAATGGGAATGGTTTCGCAACCAATTAAAGTCAATCAGATTAACTTAAGTTTCCTCACATGATTGACTGTGGAAGGAGAAGCACAGGAGGCTAAATACAGAGACTGTGGCTAGCTTTTAATTCTATGGGCATGTTTCAGGTAGTCTTTAATGCAGTCTCGCTGGCTGTGTCAGATGATTAGATCTCATAACACTTGGATAAGTGTTAAGACTGTGGTTCCAGAGATGCTAAACTATTAGACGAAGAGTAAATTCCCTCTTGGGCCGAGGGTGACACTGATTTGTGTAGCAGCAGGCAGAGCATCTCAACACGAAAAAGTGTCAGTCCGTCTCGCCTCCACTTCATAGGGGTGATTCCTCACGAGCAAGATGTAATCCATAGAATGGTCCTTTGGAGGAAGGATTGTTGACATATATTTGACATTTGTATCTTAAAGCATAACTGAGAAATAATTAATTGAAGTTGGAATATTTGTGAAATTTGGGCAGAATGGGAAATGAGTCACAAAAACAGTTGGGTCACCTGCTACGGTCCTCCCTTCAACAAGCATATTGTTATGTTCCTCTCATGTTTTTTTTCTTTCGATTTCTGTCATCTGGTGGTCAAAGCAAGACTGTGAAAACAGTCTGGACAACCCCTCCCTCTTTCCAGTTAATGTCACTTCTCCCGGAACATACTGACACCTACCCTCTTTCCATTTAGTATACTGAACAAAAATATAAATGCAACAATTTCAATTTCAATTACAGTTCAGAAGGTAATCAGGCTAGGCCAATTGATTCCTTGTACATAGATTTGTATGGTTTGTTAAACTTGGGAATCAATGTTTGTTTGGCAAAAAGTAACAAATCTGAGTTAAAGCGCAAATCCGTTACTGTGGAATTGCCCATGACCATTTAAGTTGACATTCGACAGTGGGTGGACAAGCAGTCATCTATGTGGTAGTAATTAGAAGTAAACATGTTTAATAAAAAAAATAATAAAAAAAAGTCAATGGTGTCCTAGCTAAATTTCAGTCTTCTGAAGGGGTAGGTCCATTCTATGAAATCTATATTTCTATGATTGAAATGACACCCACCCTGTATTCAATAGCATGCTGTGTCTCAACCGATGGCTGGCACAACACAAAAACCTCAGATTACGTGTAATAGGGTCTGAGCTACAACATATGCGAATATGGAAGAAACTTTACGCGTTTTTAGATCATTGAAGGCTTAAAAAGGACGTTTTGATTTGAAACTTTATTTCAAGAAATAACATTTGACAACACTGTAATAATATCAAACTCGACCGTTTATCTTTTTCAGTGATGAAGAAATGCACACTACATTGCCAAAAGTATGTGGACACCTGCTCGTCTAACATCTCATTTCAAAATCATGGGCATTAATATGGAGTTGGTCCCCTCTTTGCTGCTATAACAGCCTCCACTCTTCTGGAAAGGCTTTCCACTGGATGTTGGAACATTGCTGCGGGGACTTGCTTCCATTCATCCACAAGAGCTTTAGTGAGGTTGGGCACTGTTGTTGGGTAATTAGCCCTGGCTCGCAGTCGGCATTCCAGTTCATCCCAAAGGTGTTCGATGGGGTTGAGGTCAAGGCTCTGTGCAGGCCAGTCAAATTCTTCCACAACAATAGACAAATAATTTCTCTATGGACCTCTCTTTGTGCACAGGGGCATTGTCATGCTGAAACAGGAAAGGTCCTTCCCCAACCTGTTGCCACAAAGTTGGAAGCACAGAATTGTCTAGAATGTCAATGTATGCTGTAGCGTTAAGATTTCCCTTCACTGAAATTAAGGGGCCTAGCCCGAACCATGAAAAACAGCCCCAGACCATAATTCCTCCTCCCCCAAACTTTACAGTTGGCACTATGCATCGGGCAGGTAGCATTCTCCTGGCATCTGCCAAACCCAGATTCCTCCGTCGGACTGCCAGATGGTGAAGCGTGATTCAACACTCCAGAGAACACGTTTCCACTGCACCAGAGTACAATGGCGACGAGCTTTACACATTTGACGAACTAACTTGTTGGAAAGGTTGCATCCTTTGACGGTGCCACATTGAAAGTCACTGAGCTCTTCAGTAATGCCATTCTACTGCCAATGTTTGTCTATGGATATTGCATGGCTGTGTGTTCAATTTTATACACCTGTCAGCAACGGGTGTGGCTGAAATAGCCAAATCCACTAATTTGAAGGGATGTCCACGTACTTTTGGCCATGTAGCGTATGTCACATGCTATGGTGGAGACCGCAAAATGGGTCAACTAATGTTTTGGCATTCAGGCCCAAACAGTAACTTTCTAACCACTTCTTCCATGGGCAAACATGTATGGAAAGTTCTGTCTAAATCAAAAGAGATGCTGTCAAAAAGTAATTGAATTCAAATAGATTTACCCAGAGGAAACATTACGTTAAAGGACGCCTGGAGAAAGGCCAAAATGTCACAAATATTCCAAATTAAATTAACTATTTCTCAATCATACTAAGATATAAATGTCAATAATCCTTCCTCGGATTACATTTTGTGAAAATCCCCCCCAAAAAATCATGGTATTGTTTTGTCCCATGACTGCAGTAAAGACGCCCTGGAACGCAGCCTATGTAACCTTGGCTAAGACAGTGGCTGGTAATAAGGTTATATCTGTTTCCTATAATAGTTCACTGGTCCATAGGAGAGTAATAGAACTGTGTTAATTGAGCATGTGGAATTGAGAGAGAGAGAGAAGGAGAGAGAGGCTAGGGAATGGAAATGAAGTGGCCATCTTCTTCAGAGTGTGAGGATCCTTATTACTAGGCATACCTCTGAAGAGAAAATGGAGAGTTCTACCTTTAGCCATTCAGATTGCTAATACATGACCTCTCCTGAGTTACGACATCTTCACACAGATAGTAGCCTACATGGTAAAACAAACACACAGTAAGCTAAATTGATTTTCTATGGGTTCAAAAAAAGACTGACTGGTCTAGGGTCGATCTTACTTACATGTGAACAATGCATAGAATGTCTGTACAATTCTCTCCCAGCCTGCCTTATTTAAAAAGGGGCTAACGAGCTGTATGACAGGATCTCTCAACCTTTTCTATACAGGAATGGCAGCAAATTACAATTAGTTTAGGCCTGAGAACTGAGTGACAGCTAATCTCTGAGAGATTGGGCCTGTGTGCACTTTGCACAACACTTGTGTTAGAAGTTGCCCAAAGGCACGTCTAGGATCTTACAATGTCTAACCTTAGACCAGTGTCTGGGGTCAACTTCTTTCTATTCCATGCGTTATGCAGGGCTGGCAGCCCACAGATTTGTTTTTCCTAGCCTGACTGCCACTGTGCCAATGACCCTGGGCTTTGAGATGCGCCAGGTCACACCCCCAGCCTAGCATGGTTGAACTACACTGAACAAAAATATAAAACGCAACAAGATTTTACAGTTACAGTTCATATGAAGAAATCATGGGAACACTTTACATTATGCGTTTATACTTCTGTTCAGTATACATACCGATCTACTATACGGCTAGGTTTACCATGGCTAGAAACAAGCCACCATGTGTAGATTGCTCACCTCAACCCAAAAATCAACACTGCAGATACACGTTGGAACTCAATACAGAAAGTGATGACATCACTGCACAGTCAGGGCTAGAATCAGCAACAGCAGGTTGCCAGAGAAGACACAGTAAGCAAAATCATGTGATGTTGTTGCTGCATGAAACTTAATTATATGACTTACTTGAAAACAAAGGGCATTTTAAAACATGAGAGATGGCATCCTCTCCCTATCCGTCCCCCCTGTTTATCTGTCTGTATTTTTTTACATCTCTCGCCCTCCCCTCTTGAAAGACCATAGTAGCAAGAAGCTTGTCTGTCTCACCCCTTGAGAGTCTTTGACGAAGTAGCTGCCACTGGATCCTTGGCAGATCCTCTCTGGAAATATCTCTTCTTCTATGGCTTGTTCTGCTTTCCTCACGATCTCCCTAAACTCCGGGTCGTCCGGAAACTCATTCCTGTGTGGATCCCGCGGAGAATTCCCTCTGTCCCGGTCCAGAAGCGGCTGTCTCTCGCGGCTGCGTCCCGGGCTCCCAGCCGACACTCGCACAACAGAACCCGGCGTTCTCGGACCGGAGGCTTCGCTCTGGCAGTAGTTGTAATCTATGGAGTCCTGGAGAGGGGAGACGAGGGGGCTCGTTTCGTCCATCCCAAAGTGGGATATTACAAGCGACGCCGAATGGACAAATAAGAGCCAGGATGCGGGACTCAGACGAGTTGTTTCCACGCTGTTGTCTCAACGCTGCTGATTCTGGCCTACCGCAAGCTTTCAAACAAAACAGTGTCGTCTTCCGCGTAAAGACACGCCCACTTGGAATAGAGACTCGCGATTGGCGCTTTCCCTGCCCAGCCTCCTAGATGTCTAATGCTGCGTTTATAACCAAGTGAGAAGGTGGCAATTACCAGTTGTGAAGGCTTAAATACCAGTTGGATTTATTCACTTGCTTTCAACTCGTTGTGAAACGCTGCGTTAACCATACACTAAAAGTACAGCTTTCACGCTTGTAAACAAAGTGTTCAAAAACCATAATAATATATTTTGTATAAATATTGTTTCGTAGTTCCATTTAACTGCTGAAAATGCTGTTATCGGTAATTTCCTTAGTAGTTGACCTCAGAGGTCAGCATGTGTGAGAAGTCAGAGCTCAGGCGTGACCCCCTCCACTAGTAATTGCCAGTTGGAGGGGCGTTCAAATGGATTTATCCCAGTTGTATATGGTTATGAACCATATATGTTGAAGTGTGGTTGGGAGGGGAATCTGGTTATAGTGAACTTTCACAACTTGTGAAAACTGATCAGAGTTGTGGTAAAAAATACTATCTTGCTGTAGCTGTTGGTTTGAGTTAAGGCTATTGTGGTGGGTGGAGTGTCCATTCAAACACAGATGGTGTTTAGCAGTTCAAAAGGCAATTATCCGGTTAGTTGTTGAAGATAATGATGACAAGGTTGAGGATGTAAGGATGGGCTGGTTAACTAGGAAACAAAAACATGCATGTTAGTGATTTCATATAAATCAAGTGCACATCAACAAATATACTCACGAATCTCAATAATATTACATTGAAAAAAAACTTAGGCTACAGGTTTAAACATGAGTAAAGGAAAAGCATGAAGTAAATGTTCTCCAATTGGTAATATTAAAGTTGAACTAAAAACAATTGGTCATAAACACATCCAAAATACACAAAGGGAAGGTTTTCAAGAAAAAAAAGTTTCTTGTAACAAAACAATTGCAAACTGAAACAATAAGGACTGGCACACTGATTAGTGACAGGTGAGGGTATTTAAAGCGGGTGAAGGCGTTTGAGTCCCACCTCTGCTGGAGGGGGATTGGACAGGCGATGGTGGTTGGTGATAGGGGGAGGGGACTGTCGTTCAGGGTAGGGGCAATTCGACAACAACTTCTGTAAGAGAGTTGATGGCCCTTGGGAGTGTAGAAAGTCAAAATAGGAGACGGGTGATGTGGTGTGGTGATTTTAATGCCCACTGTATTTATTATTGATCCCCATTAGCTGCTGCTAAAACATTACAATACATTAACAACAGATTTTACAACGTATTAAGTGTGTACCATCAGGCCCCTACACTACTATCACATTTTTACAACACAAAATGTGTACGTGTGTGTATAGTGCGTATGTTATTGTGTGTTTGTTTGCATGTATCGTGCCCTCTTCACGACTGTGTATGCATTTACATAAGTTGGCTGACGTTTTACATGCTCTTGACCAATTGTGCTATTTTTTTTTGTTTTCTTGAGATTTTTGTAACTTATTTTTTAACTTATTCTGTACATAATGTTGCTGCTACCATCTCTTATGATAACTTGGACATCAGAACAGCGATTACTCACAACGAACTGGAAGATGCTTTTTCCTTTAACGAGTACGACGAGAAGGATATACTGTACTGCTCTATACGGAACATGCCAAAATCCCTGTCATTTGCGTGAAGAAAAGACAGAGGAAAAGAGGACGCAGATCAGGCTGCCTTCTGGGAATCTGTAGGCGTGCAAGTAAACTCCCACTGCCTTCCATTCTACTTGCTAACATGCAATCATTGGAAAATAAAATTGATGACCTATGATTACGATTATCCAACCAATAGGACATTAAGAACTGTAATATCCTATGTTCCACCAAGTCGTAGCTGAACGATGACACGGATAATATAGAGCTGGCGGGATTTTCCATGCCCCGGCAGAACAGAGATGCTACGTCTGGTAAGACGAGGGTTGGGGGGGGGTGTGTCTTTGTCAATAATAGCTGGTGCGCGATGTATAATATTAAAGTAGTTTAGAGATATTGCTCGCCTGAGGTAGAGTACCTTATTATAAGCTGTAGACCACACTATCTACCAAGAGAGTTCTCATCTATATTATTCGTAGCCGTCTATTTACCAGAACAGACCGATGCTGGCAGTAAGACCGCACTCAACCAACTCTAAGGCCATAAGCAAACAAGAAAATGCTCATCCAGAAGCGGCGCTCCTAGTGGCCGAAGACTTTAATACAGGCAAACTTAAATCAGTTTTACCAGATTTTTACCAGCATGTCATATGTGCAACCAGAGGAAAAACACCTCTAGACCACCATTACTCCACACACAGAGATGCATACAAAGCTCTCCCCCGCCCTCCATTTGGCAAATCTGACCATAATTCTATCCTCCTGATTCCTGTTTACTACCAAAAACGAAAGCAGGAAGTACCAGTGACACGCTCAATTAGGAAGTGGTCCGATGCTACGCTACAAGATGAGACTGTTTTGCTAGCACAGACTGGAATATGTTCCGGGATTCATCCAATGGCATTGAGGAGTATACCACCTCAGTCATCGGCTTCATCAATAAGTGCATTGACGACGTCGTCCCCACAGTGACCGTATGTACTATCATGACGTGCCCTGGGGAGAGGATCATAGCCCCCTCTTTTCTCTCTCTCTCTCTCTCTCTCTCTCTCTCTCTCTCTCTCTCCACAGTTTTATGACTTTACGACAGGTCATAAATACCTGGTAGAAACTGCCATGCCGTATTTAGAGAGTCTAAGAGAACAAATAACCTCTCTTGGCCAAACTCCTAATCCCCAAAATGGGAGAATTAAACAATATTTCTACTTTTGAGAATGTGGGAATGGTCTGTGGACACTTAGGGGGCAGCTATGACGAGTGTGTTTCATTTGGTGATCTCATTAAGGACAGGAAACACACATAACTGTATCTCTTAACTTCTTAGAGAGCGGCAGCAGAGGTGACGGTTTTGGAGAGTCTGGCGTGCCCAAAGTAAAATGCCTACCACTCAGGCCCAGAAAATAGGATATGCACATAATTAGTACTATTGGATAGGAAACACTCTGAAGTTTCTAGGAGATTGTGAGCGCGCCCCACTATTTCCCTTTCCTATCGTTCACGTTATCGTCTGGTTGAAATATTACAGTAAATATACATAAGGATACCTAAGGATACATTAAAAATGATGTTTGATTTGTTTGTAGAAAGTTTATAGGTATAATTTGAATGTGTTCTCTTCACGGTTCAATTGGCGACTCAACGGTGGATTTTCTGATCATAACGCGCCAACCAAACAGAGATTTATGGATATAATAAATTACTTTTTCTAACAAAAGAACCATTGGATGTGTTCGTTAGACACTTGGGAAACCCTCAGAAGTTCTTCGAAAGGTAAGTGATATTTTTTAGCTTTTATATGGGTTTTGTGTGACCCGCGCTGGATATGAATTTATGCCAATGTGGAAAATATATGAGGTGCTATCCTCAAACAATCAAATGTTGTGCTTTCGCCGTAAAGCCTTTTTGAAATCTTACAACGCTGTGATATTGCCAAGAAGCAGAGCTTTGACTATGCAACACTTGTATATTGATGAATATTTAATAATTCAACTTTTGGATTTTGAATTTGGCGCCTTACATTTCACCGGGTAGTGTCGGGGAGCGGCCGCTACTTCACCGGGTAGTGCTAGCGCGCCGCACTCCCTAAGTAGTTAAAGTGTACATTTCCCAGCTATCAGGTTTACATCTAAATATTGTGAAACGTATGTGATTAAACATGAAACTATTTGTGAAAAGATGTAATGTGATGTTAACCTTCTTAATGAGAGTATGGGTTTTTCATATAAAGTTAACCAAATCAATGGACCGCCCTTTTCTCTGAAGTGTATAAAACCCACTCGTGACGCAATTCACACCAGACCACGGTGTAAGCTAAGGTTGCAAATGGTTGAATTTCTAAGACTAGAAAACATGCAGCTGAAGCTACGTGTGAAATGGTTTAAAACTACAAGACCAGAAGACAATACCACGTGGAGCATTGGCTACACGGCTGGAAATGGTTCAACTCTGAGACTATCGATCACTACAGAATAAGTGAGAAATTCTAGACGACAAATTATTAGTCTGCAGCTAGAAATTACGTAAACCTAGAAAAGGAATACCGACAACCGCCAAAACACCTATTCTAAGAACATTCCCGAATGGTACTCTAAAGCATCCATCCTAACCACCTACAACTTTGATCTTCGAGAAAAATGCAACCAGAGACTTTTCTGTCGACTCTCTCCAGCTGATGGACCGGCGACCACAGAGAGAGACAGCAAGACATACACTCGTAAATATGTAAATTGCTATTTATTTTCGAATGAGCGGTCGTTCATGGGAAGTATTAGCAATTTCTATGAGTGTAGTTATCCATTCTGTTCTCCCGCTCTTTCTCAGTCCCCACCCCTTTCCTTTGACTACCAAGCCGTCATATTGGCTTAGCCCACTAGGGACTTTTCTATCATGTTATCAATGCATTGTGTTAGTAACCAATATCTACTGTTTGTTTGTTATGTATTTCTGTGATTGACTAAGTTAGTTAGTAAATAAATAATTAAGACAATTTCTATATCGCTGATTCCTAATTTATGCTAGGGTTCGTGCAGATAACCAATAATTTTACGTTTGGAATGAGACTAACGGAAGGTAAAGATTAATAATCATTAATAGAAGACTGTACTCAATAAGATATGAAAATATCTGGAGTCAATTTGGGAAATAGAGACATTATAATAAAAATTCTGTGGTGCCCCGACTTCCCAGTTAATTAAAGTTTACGTAATTAGTTTAATTGCGTGATAATAATTACACCAAGAGAATTGATTTGATAAAATAGCAGTCTTCACATTTAATGATAGTCCAGACACGACGGTACATATCCCAACCAGAAGCCTAGGATTATAGGCAACATTTGCATCGTGGTAAAGGCTAGAGCTGCCACTTTCAAGGAGTAGGACACTAATCTGGACTCTTATAAGAAATCCCACTACGCCCTCAGACGAACCATCAAACAAGCAAAGCGTCAATACAGGATTAAGATTGAATCCTACTACACCGTCTCTGATGCTCGTCGGATGTGGCAGGGCTTGAAAACTATTACGGACAACAAAGGGAAACCCAGACGCGAGCTACCCAGTGACGCGAGCCTACCAGACGAGCGAAATGCCTTTTAAGCTCACTTCGAGGCAAGCAACACTAAAGCATGCACGAGAGCACCAGCTGTTCTGGATGACTGTGTTATAACGCTCTCTGTAGCCTATATGAGCAAGACCTTTAAACAGGTCAACATTCACAAAGCCGCTGGGCCAGATGGATTACCAGGATGTGTACTCAAAGCATGCGCGGACCAACTGGCAAGTGTCTTCACTGATATTTTCAACCTCTCCCTGACTGAGTCTGTAATACCTACATGTTTCAAGCTGACTACCATAGTCCTTGTGCCCAAAGAAGTGAAGGTAACCTGCCTAAATGATTACCGCCCGTAGTAATCACGTCGATAGCCATGAAGTGCATTGAAAGGCTGGTCATGGCTCACATCAACAGAATCCTCCTGGATATCCTAGACCCACTCCAATTCACATACCGCCCCAACAGATCCACAGATGGCGCAATCTCAATTGCACTCCACACTGTCCTTTCCCACCTGGACAAAAATAACACCGATGTGAGAATGCTGTTCATTGATTACAGCTCAGCATTCAACACCATAGTGCCCATGAAGCTCATCACTAAGCTAAGGACCATGGGACTAAACACCTCCCCCTGCAACTGGATCCTGGACTTCCTGACGGGCCGCCCCCAGGTGGTAAGGGTAGGCAACAACACGTCTGCCACTCTGATCCTCAACACTGGGGCCCCTCAGGGGTGTGTACTTAGTCCCCTCCTGTACTCTCTGTTAGCCCGTGACTGCGTGGCCAAACACGACTCCAACACTATCATTAAGTTTGCTGATGACACAACAGTGGTAGGCCTGATCAACGACAACGATGAGACAGCCTATAGGGAGGAGGTCAGAGAACTGGCAGTGTGGTGCCAGGACAACAACCTCTCCCTCAACGTCAACAAGACAAAGGAGCTGATCGTGGACTACAGGAAAAGGCGGGCCGAACAGGCCCCCGTTAACATCAACAGAGCTGTAGTGGAGTGGGTTGAGAGTTTCAAGTTCCTTGGTGTCCAAGACAGTCGTGAAGAGGACACGACAAAACCTTTTCCCCCTCAGGAGACTGAAAAGATTTGTGGCATGGGTCCCCAGATCCTCAAAAAGCTGCAACATTGAGAGCATCCTGACCGGTTGCATCACCACCTGGTATGGCAACTGCTCGGCATCTGACCGTAAGGCGCTACAGAGGGTAGTGCATATTGCCCAGTACACCACTGGGGCCAAGCTTGCTGCCATCCAGGACCTAAATAATAGGTGGTGTCAGAGGAAAGCCCATAAAATTGTCTGAGACGCCAAGTCTAGGACCAAAAGGCTCCTTAACTGCTTCTACCCCCAAGCCATGAGACTGCTGAACAATTAATAAAATGGCAACCAGACTATTATATTGACCTAAGTCCCTCTTTGTGGCACCTGATCACACTACTGAACAGTAGTCCAGGTGCGACAAAACTAGGGCCTGTAGGACCTGCCTTGTTGATAATGTTGTTAAGAAGGCAGAGGAGCGCTTTATTATGGACAGACCTCCCCATCCTAGCTACTGTTGTATCAATATGTTTTGACGATGACAGTTTATAATCCAGGGTTACTCCAAGCAGTTTAGTCTCCTCAACTTGCTCAATTACCACATTATTTATTACAAGATTTAGTTGAGGTTTAGGGTTTAGTGAATGATATGTCCCAAATGCAATGATTTTAGTTTTTGAAATATTTAGGAATAACTATTTATCCACAATATAAAACATACGTTTTTCCAGCAGCAGACTATGATCGATAATGTCAAAAGCCGCACTGAAGTCTAACAAAACAGCCCCCACAATCTTTTTATCATCAATTTCTCTCAGCAAATCATCAGTCATTTGTGTAAGTGCTGTGGTTGTTGAATGTCCTTCCCTTTAAGCGTGTTGAAAGTCTGTTGTCAAATTGTTTACTGTAAAATAGCATTGTATCTGGTCAAACATATTTTTTCCAAGTTTACAAAGGGTCGGTAACAGGCTGATTGGTCGGCTATTTGAGCCAGTAAAGGGGGCTTTACTATCCTTAGGTAGGGGAATAACTTTTGTTTCCCACCAGGCCTGAGGGCACACACTTTCTAGTAGACTTAAATTGAAGATGTGGCAAATAAGAGTGCCGATATCGTCCGCTATTATCCTCAGTAATTTTCCATCCAAGTTGTCAGACCCCGGTGGCTTGTCATTGTTGATAGACAACAATAATTGTTTTCACCTCTTCCACACTTACTTTACGGAATTCAAAATTACAATGCTTGTCTTTCATAATTTGGTCAGATATACTTAGATGTGTAGTGTCAGCATTTGTTACTGGCATGTTGCTGTTACTGGCATGTTCAATTCAGACTTTAATTCAACGGATTAAAGCCGAGCCTCTCCAAGGAAAGAGACTGAAATATCTTATCACAGACCCTTCCTTTATAGTATTCTGTCCCTGCTTAACGTATAGAATCACTCCTTGTATGTTCATGAACTACTCCCATTGGCCCTATAGTTATCACATTATCTTTACATAGCACATATAGTCACTCCTTGTCTATTCATGAACAACTCCCATTGGCCCTGCTCTACAATTATCTTCCTCTCAGTTCTTTCTTGTTAACGCCCACATCTGACAGCTTTCCAGGCCACAATGGTAGCTATAATGGTGCCTGAGCCCCCATCCTATATGCTCCATTCCTTATATAGCCATTCTGTCTCAGCACTTATAAGAGGACAGTCTAAATTATGCCTGCTAATATTGGAAATGCAATCTCAGTCATGATGTCTGCTACCACAGTAGCAATATCAGTGGGTTTTGTGATGAATGAGCCAACTTATTCAATGAATGATGGAGCGGAGTTTGCCTTTTTCCCCAAAAGTTCATTTAAGGTGCTCCAAAGCTTTTTACTGTCATTCTTTGTGTCATTTGTCTTTTTTTCATAGTGTATTTTATTCTTCTTTTTATTCAGTTTAGTCACATGATTTCTCAATTTGCAGTACATTAGCCAATCGGTTGTACAGCCAGACCTATTTGCCATTTAGACATTTATTTTGCCTCATCCCTCTCAACCATACCATTTTTAAATTCCTCATCAATCCACGGGGATTTAACAGTTTTTACAGCATTTTCTTAATGGGTGCATGCTTATTAGTAACTGGGATAAGCAATTTCATAAATGTGTCAAGTGCAGTGTCCGGTTGCTCCTCATTACAGACCACAGACCAACAAATGTTCTTTACATCATCAACATAGGAATCGCTACAAAACGTATTGTATGACCTGTTATACACTATATTATTATTGTGATCACTACATCCAATGGATTTGGATACTGCTTTCAAACAAATGTCTGCAGCATTAGTAAAGATGTGATCAACACATGTTGATGATTTCATTCCTGTGCTGTTTGTAACTACCATGGTAGGGTGATTGATAACCTGAACCAGTTTGCCAGCAGTAGTTACAGCTTGAAGCTTTATCTTGAGTGGGAAGCCTGATGAAAGTCAGTCAATATTTAAATCCCCCAGAAAATATACCTCTCTATTGATATCACATACATTATCAAGCATGTCACACATATTATCCAGATACTGACAGTTAGCACTTGGTGGTCTAAGCAGCTTCCAACCAGAATGGGCTTTAGGTGAGGCAGATGAACCTGTATCCATATTACTTCAATAGTATTTAACATGAGATCCTCTCTAAGCTTTACAGGAATGTGGTTCTGAATATAAAACAGCCATTTCTGACATTTCTGTCTTTTCTGTAGATATTATAACCATTTATTGCTACCACTGAATCATCAAACATATTATCTAAGTGAGTTTCAGAGATTGTCAGAATATGAATGTTACTAGCAAATTATTGATTTCATGAACCTTGTTTCTTAAGTTACATATGTTAATGTGGGCTATTTTTAACACTTTTCTGGGATGCTTGATTGTTTTTCTTGCTTTATTGGGAAGCTTGGCAGAGGTAGACATGCTCAGGTTATTTATGTTAGTGCAGGGTGAACTGCACATAGTGGACTTCCTGCTAGGGCACAACACCTCAGTGCTAACAGTATAACTCTGGTTCATAGGCATATGATTACTGCATGCAATAGCTGTAGGATCCGCAGAGGCATTCAGGGCTGTAAGAGGGATATAAATTAGGTTACTTACATTGTGTCTTCCAACACCCCTGGAATAATGTACATTGGCTGAAGCATTATGACAACTCGGTACACTCTGGAGAGGGTCATGGACTGATGTAAATGGATAAGTGTTGGAGGAACTCCTGGATGAGAAAGGGCTTGTGTGACTTAATGACAGCAGAGGAAACGAGGATTGACCCAGTAAATGGGAATGAATTTGCTCTGGCTCTTACTCTGATCTTGAGTTCATTGGCAGGCAGATGTAATTGGGAGGTTTAGGAGGAATCTACAGGGGTTAGTGATCCCTACCCAATCATGTGTACTGTATGAATGAGGGTGGAAGATACAGCAGATTGCGTTGTCTATGGTTCTGTTGGGGCAGTATGCAAATTGGAGGGGGTCTAGGATGGTGGAGTTGATGTGTGCCATAACCAACCTTTCAAAGCACTTCATGATTACAGATCAAATCAAATTTTATTGGTCACATACACATATTTAGCAGATGTTATTGCGGGTGTAGCGAAATGCTTGTGTTCTTAGCTCCAACAGTGCAGTAGAACCTAACAACTCACAACAATACACACAAATCTAAAAGTTAAAAAATGGAATTAAGAAATATATAAATATTAGACTGAGCAATGTCAGAGTGGCATTGACTAAAATACAGTAGAATAGAATACAGTATATACATGAGATGAGTAAAGCAATATGTGAGTGCTACAGGGTGGTAGTAATTGTGGTATGAAGCAATAGAGTTCTTGGGAACAGGATCGATGGTAGTCATTTTAAGACATGGGGATTATAGGCTGGGACAAGTAGAGGTTGAAAGTTACAGTGAATATGCCTGCCAGCTGACCTGCGCATGCTCTGAGAATCCGTCCTGGAATATCGTCCGGTCCTGCGGCCTTAGAAATGTTGACTTGATTAAAGACCTTACTCACGTCGGCCTCGGAGAGCGCGATCACCCAGTCTTCTGGGTGGGTGGGGGCACTCACGCACGTTGTTATTGGGTGGGGGCCCTCACGCACGTTATTATTGCCGAAGCATACATAAAATGCATTGAGTTCATCTGGAAGACAGGCATCATTGGGCAGATCACAGCTGGGTATTCATTTATAATCCGTAATGGACTATAGCCCCTGCTACAAGCGGTGGCCGTCAGAGCCAACCTTATTCCTAGATTGTCCTTTTGCTCATTTGATGACTCTGTGGAGGTCGTAACAGGACATCTTGTGCTTTTTCCTTTCCTCAGCCGTAGCCTCAGGGTTGTCTGCGATAGCCCTGCATGTGGTAGCCCGGTCCTTTATTTTAGCACCAACCTCTGTGTTAATCCAGGGCTTTTGATTGGGAAAGCAGTTAACCTTCACTGTGGGGCAACGTCGCAGATGCATTTCCTTATGAAGCCGATGATGGAGGATGTTAGCTCGTCGACGTTATCGGCGGAGTATCTGAACATATTTCAATCAGCGTTAGCAAAGCAGTCCTGTTGCATAATCTCTGATTCTGATTACCATTTCTCAATGGAGTTAGACACCCGTACAGTGCATTCAAAAAGTAAATTGACCCCTTGACTTTTTCCACATTTTGTTACGTTACAGCCTTATTTTAAAATGGATTACATTGTTTTTTCCCCTCATCAATCTACACACAATACCCCATAATGACAAAGCAAAACCAGAGTTTTTGAAATGTTAGCATAAAAGATCCCCAAATTTTTTCATACACACAAAAAGCTTATTTATCACAACTTTTGTGAACAAATTTGTTTACATCCCTGTTAGTGAACATTTATCCTTTGCCAAGATAATCCATCCACCTGACAGGTGTGGCATATCAAGAAGATGATTAAACAGCATGATCATGACACAGGTGCACCTTGTGCTGGGGACAATAAAAGGCCACTCTAAAATGTGCAGTTTTGTCACACAACCCAATGCTACAGATGTCTCAAGTTTTGATGGAGTGTACAATTGTCATGCTGACTGCAGGAATGTCCACCAGAGCTGTTGCCAGATAATTTAATGTTCCTTTCTTTAGCATAAGCCGCCTCCAACGTTGTTTTAGAATTTGGCTGTACGTCCAACTGGCCTCACAACCGCAGACCACGTGTAACCACGCCAGGACCTCCACATCAGATTTCTTCATCTGCTGGATCGTTTGAGACCAGCCACCCGTACAGCTGATGAAACTGTTGGTTTTTACAACCCAAGAATTTCTGCACAAACTGTCAGAAACCGTCTCAGGGAAACTAATCTTGGTGCTAGTAGTCCTCGCCAGGGTCTTGACCTGACTGCAGTTTGGCGTCATAACCAACTTCAGTGGGCAATTGCTCACTTTCGATGGCCGCTGGCATGCTGGAGAAGTGGGCTCTTCAGGGATGAATTCCGGTTTCAACTGTACAGGGCAGATGGCAGACAGCGTGTATGGCAATGTGTGGGTGAGCTGTTTGCTGATGTAAACGTTGTGAACAGAGTGCCTCAAGGTGGAGGTGGGGTTATGGTATGGGTAGGTATAAGCTACAGACAATGAACACAATTGAATTTTATCAATGACAATTTGAATGCACAGAGATACCGTTATGAGATCATGAGGCCCATTGTCGTGCCATTTATCCGCCACCATCATCTTATGTTTCAGCATGATAATGCACGGCCTCATCTCGCAAGGACCTTTACACAATTCCTGGAAGCTGATAATGTCCCAGTCCTTCCATGGCATACATACTCACCAGACATGTCACCCATTAAGCATGTTTGGGATGCTTGTATGAACTGTAAATCAGTAAAGTCTTTGAAATTGTTGCATGTTGCGTTTATAATTTTGTTCAGTGTAAAACGGAATTATAAATGAAAAAAATGTATCAACCTATTTGATGTATCAACCTATATCAAAGATGGTTGAGAATGCAGTGATGATTACTAAAACTGTCACAAATTATTCTGAATGATCCTTATTCTGAATGATCCATCCCACTGATCAAATGTGATAAATCAGGTGAGATTGGGGCGCTGGTAGTTAAGTGTTCTATCATGCTTTTACACCTGCATTGCTTGCTGTTTGGGGTTTTAGGCTGGGTTTCTGTACAGCACTCTGTGACATCAGCTGATGTAAGGGGGGCTTTATAAATAAATTTGATTTGATCATAACATTTACAATCCTTCATCATTTTCAGTCCAAATTCAGTGGTTGCTTTTGATGCCACTGAAATGTGGTAGTAGTCACATTGTAGCTATCAAACTACAAAACGTTATAATACAGCTATAAAATACCTGTTCCCTATGAAGGTCATGGGACCATGTGCCCGCCTACCTTTATTTCATTGGTCGAGAAATATTCAGGAAGTAGACCTACTGCAGCGGGATTCCATTGGATTGGTGTGAAACACAGAGTGAGAAAATAACCAATCGCATCACTCATATCCTCTAGCTTCAAAAGTAGCTAGCTGGGTCCAGCCATTCTGTTGCTTCTTTTCAACTTAAACAGCGGCGTTTCCTCCTTATATACGGAGCTTGTTCAAATTAAGATACTTCCATCACTATGGCCGCCTACAAGCTGGTGTTGATCCGCCACGGAGAGAGCAACTGGAACCAGGAGAATCGATTTTGTGGCTGGTTCGACGCCGATCTGAGCGAGACTGGAGAACGGGAGGCGAGGAGAGGAGGACAGGCCCTGAAAGGTGGATTCTTGTTCTATTTTATTTGACCAGCTAGTTACTTCCATTGTAGGATACTATACCAGACACAACACATCAAATGTGTCCTCACTAATGCAACTGACTGATTGTACATTTCCATTCTGTTTATCGAAAGTCATGTGGCAGCAGCGACTACAGCAATTTCAAATGCTGAGTGCCTGCACATTTGTCATTTTTTGACGCTTGAATGGATCTCAACTATTATTGATGATTTACAATAAAAAGTGTAGTTGTGAAACCACTTGTTACCAATACCAGGAACGTTACGTGATAACTCCATCGATTTGACAAAGGATGGAGGTGTGTTTTGGTGGTGTCTCCCGGTTGTGAATCACGCCCTCATTTCCACTTAGACCATGCCCCGTTCTAATAAGGAATTCGATTAAGTGCACTGGGCTATGACCTATTACGTGAACGGTCAAAAGCGGTGAGGAAGGAGCGCCTTTCTCAAATCGAACCGTAATATTCGTCTCTCGTTCATGTTGTCAACAAGGCAGCATGATTCACTGGGAAGGCAGATAAAGCTTTTGTATCAAATGCAATCACTTCTGCACGTGAAAACACATAATCCTACTCATTACTCAACGCGCTGGTGGCCAAAACGGAGTCACCTGGCTCACGCCCGGGACGCAGCCGGTTCCAAATCGAATGCAATCAACGCTAACCCGGTTCACTCGGGACATTTAATAGAATGCCCTCTGGTGGCCTATTAGTTCAGCCCCCTTTCACTGTGGACAAATGAGCAACGGAGATCCCGTCTCCACCGCTTTTGACGTCACAGCTTTTCCAAAGAATGTGAACGTGCAGTTCTAGACGTGCTGCTTCGTCCAAGTAATGAAATCAAGCCTTATTGTATTGGTTAGGGAAATATCTGGTGTTTCTGACTGAATAGTCATATTGGGCCCAAAACAAAGGATTTTAGTAACCCATGCTATGTTAGCTGATGAATTTGACCAGCGACGTTGCTTGCTTGAATTATGTAAAAAATAGTCTATAGCAGTGTCCAGGTGTTGTGCCCTCCATCGACTCCACTCCTGGTCCTGTAGAGCTAGCATAAGCTTTTGTCCCAACCCAGAACTTGACCATTGGTTGATTTCCTAGTCTTACCCTGTTAATCCATCTGTCCATCCACCCACCCACAAATCATCCTGAATCAAACCCGATCACAACCTTTCTCTTCCTCAGATGCTGGCTATGAGTTTGACGTATGCTACACCTCAGTTCTGAAGAGGGCCATCCGCACTCTTTGGCTGTGTCTGGACAGCATTGACCAGATGTGGCTTCCCGTCCACCGGACCTGGCGCCTCAACGAACGCCACTATGGTGGCCTGACGGGGTTAAACAAGTCAGAGACTGCTGCCAAGCATGGAGAGGCTCAGGTGAAGATCTGGAGGCGGAGCTTCGATATCCCTCCTCCCACCATGGACCCAGACCATGACTTCTACACTATCATCAGCAAGGTGAGGGACACGCATTCACATACACTCACCACAGAGGAGCTCCGTCAGAGTGACCATCAGGTTCTTGGTCACCTCCCTGACCAAGGCCCTTCTCCCCTGATTGCTCAGTTTGTCAGGGCGGTTAGCTCTAGGAAGAGTCTTGGTGGTTCCAAACTTCTTCCATTTAAGAATAATTGAGGACTCTGTTCTTGGGGACCATCAATGCTGCAACATTTTTTTGGTACTATTCACAAGATCTGTGCCTCGACACAATCCTGTCTCAGAGCACTACGGACAATTCCTTCGGCCTCTTGGCTTGGTTTTTGTGCTAACATCCTCTGTCAACTGTGGGACCTCATATAAACTGGTGTGTGCCTTTCCAAATCATGTCCAATCATTTGAATTTCCACAGATGGACTCCAATCAAGTTGTAGAAAGATCTCAAGGATGATCAATTGAAACAGGATGCACCCGAGCTCAATTTTGAGTCTCATAGCAAAGGGTCTGAATACTTATGTAAATAAGGTATTTCAGTTTTTTTATTTTTTTTGAAATTTCTAAACACCTTTTCACGTTGTTATTGTGTGTAGATTGAGGGGAAAATGTATTGTATCCATAACGTAACAAAGTGGAAAAAGTCAAGGGTACTGAATACTTTCCGAATGCACTGTACGTACATACATATTTTAAAGGCCCAATGCACCCGCTTTTATCTCTATCAAATAATTTCTGGGTAACAATTAAGTACCTTACTGTGATTTGTTTTCATCAAAATGGTTAACAATAAATAATTGCTTCTTAGCAAAAGCAATTTCTCAAGCAAGAATTTTTTGGTCTGAGTGGGGAGAGGAAAACTAGCTGTTATTGTCAGAGGTTTGCAACTCTCTTTTATTAGTCTATAAATTAATTTACCACATGGTGATGTCACCAGACAGACCAAAACTCCATCCCACCAAAACAGGCTGAAATTTCAGGTGTTCTTTTCAAACCGCTCTTACACTAGAAGGGCATTATCACCATATTCACAGTTTCACAGTATTATTCCAACCTCGTAGTGTGGAAATATACACCCATCTTTGCCACCAGAACAGCCTGAATTTTTTGGGGCATGGAAAAGTTGCTCAATTGGTGTCAAGGAAAACATTCCCCACACCATTACACCATCGCCACCAGCCTGTACCGTTGACACCAGGCAGGATGGGGCCATGGACTCATGCTTCTTACGCCAAATCCTGACTCTGCCATCAGCATGACTCAAGAGGAACCGGGATTTGTCGGACCAGGCAGCATTTTTCCACTCCTCAATTGTCCAGTGTTGGTGATCACGTACCCACTGGAGCCGCTTCTTGTTTTTAGCTGATCGGAGTGGAACCCGGTGTGGTTGTCTGCTGCAATAGCCCATCCATGACAAGGACGACGAGTTGTGCGTTCCAAGATGCTGTTTGGAACACCACTGTAGTACAGCGTTGTTATTTGCTTGTTTGTGGCCGCCTGTTAGCTTGCACAATTCTTTCCATTCTCCTTCGACCTCTCATCAGCTCGTTGATTTCACCCACAGGACTGCTGTTGACTGGATGTTTTTTAGTTTTTCGCACCATTCTCGGTATTCCTAGACACTGTTGTGCGTGGAAAAACCCAGGAGGCCGGCCTTTTCTGAGATACTGGAACCGGCACGACTGGCACTGACAATGATACCACGCTCAAGGTCATTCGTTTTGCCCATTCTAACATTCAATCGAACAGTAACTGACTGCTTCAATGCCTTTATATAGAAAGCCATGGCCATGTGACTCACTGTCTATAGGAGCAAACCATTTTTTGTGAACTGGGCAATAAACTGGCCACAGAGTGTATATAAAACACATGAAAATCATGTTTGACTGCGATGGGCCTTTATGAATGGTGCTCTTGTATATCACAAGGTCTTTTGATGTTTCAACTCTCTGGTGAGTTAATGTATTGCAGAAGAGTGCGATATAGGAGGGTAAAGTTCAGCTGAGATCAGAATCGATTGGTGAAAGCGTCATTTGCACTGTCGGGTCGTGTTTTAAAAATCACCAAGTAGGACTAGCAGAAATGCACAGAGGCATGGGCCTACTGGTTAGGCTAATTGTATGGAAATATGCAATGAGTTTGTCTGACTTCAATGTAGAACCAAAAGCACTGGACAGTTGAAGGTGTCTTCCTTCCCCAAAAATTGTTACATTTGTTTCATTCTTTATTTTTATTGTACCCTTATTTTACCAGGTAAGTAGTATGAGAACACATTCTCATTTACAGCAATGAACTGGGGAATAGTTACAGGGAAGAGGAGAGGGGACAAATGAGCCAATTGGAAGCTGGGGATGATACTACTAGCCACCTAGCAATTTTATAACTAGCTACCAAGAAGCCATTTCAGGCTGTCAATCAACTTAAGAGTAGCTAGTTAGACAAGCTATTTTAGCTGGCATGCCTGCTGGCAAGGTTGTCCGGCTCAGTTGGTAGAGCATGGCACTTGCAACGCGAAGGTTGTGGGTTTGATTCCCACAGGGGACCAGTATGAAAATGTATGCACTCACTACTGGAAGTCGCTCTGGATACGAGCATCTGCTAAACGACTAAAATGTAAAGTGTTGGTAGACTTCAGAAAAGCAAGAAATTACTAAATGTACTGAATAAGACTCATTCCTTTCAATCTTTTAACCAGATTTGAACAGAGAAGCATATTTATTAAAGAAATTAACACATTTAGGCATAGTGGTTATGGCTCCAACTTACACCCCCAGCCATCAAGTTATTTGTGCCCCCTGAAATCTGGGGTGCAATTCTGATCTGTTTTACTAATTGGTCTTTTGACCCATCAGATCAGTTCTTTTGCCAATAATTGGGCAAAATATCAGAATTGGGCTGCCTGTGTAAACGCAGCCTATAGTGAGTGACAACTGCTGATGTAAAAAGGGCTTTATAAATGCAATTGATTGACTGAAAGCAATATGGTGGTATGATGGTTTAGGCCCAGGTTGATGTTAGGCATTTTTCTGTTTGTTGACATACTACATAATATCTCCATCTTATTTAGGACCGTCGTTATGGCGACCTGTCGGAAGAGCAGCTTCCATCCTGTGAGAGCCTGAAGGACACCATCGCCCGGGCACTGCCCTACTGGAACGACGAGATTGTGCCCCAGATCAAACAGGGCAAGAGGGTTCTGATCGCTGCCCACGGCAATAGCCTCAGGGGCATTGTCAAGCATCTCGAGGGTAAGTAGTAGGAACTGCCTAGAACTGTGATCTCTGGCGAGGCACACAATGTGCAGGCTTTTGTTACAGCTTTTCACTAATACACCTGTTTTGAAATCAACTGTTCATGAACAGAATTAGTTGGATCAGGTGTGCTAGTGTTGGGCTGAAACAAAAGCCTGCACACAGTTTCTCCCCAGGACTGGAATTGGAGTTTATTCTGCTTGGTTTCTAGGAAGTACTGGTCTATGGTAGTATCGTTTTACTTCCTACACATTCTAATCTGCACATATGAAATGTAAGTGTCCATCTGTGTGCTCCTTTATTTTTTTTGTATACACTTTCTTTATGATTGTTTAATTTACATGATTTATGTTGTCGTCATTGATTAACCATAACCCCTATGTCCTGCTCTGTGCTGCCCCCTGCAGGTATGTCTGAGGAAGCCATCATGGAGCTAAACCTGCCCACAGGCATCCCCATCCTGTATGAGCTGGACAAGAACCTGAAGCCTGTCAAGCCCATGCAGTTCCTGGGGGACGAGGAAACCGTCAGGAAGGCTATGGAGGCCGTGGCAGCCCAGGGCAAAGCCAAGAAATAAACAGAGGGGGCACATTGTGCATCATGGAGTAGGAAGTTGCGCTTATTTACAGATCTAGGATCAGATTTTATATTAGCCTCCCATCAATTCCTAACCTTCCGGAGGAAGCATGTAAAACTGACCTTAGATCAGTGTTTCTGGGAAGCTTCATTCTACTCCATGTGGCACAGAGTAGGGGTAAAGGGATATGGGTTGGAGGAGGTTAGTAATACTACAGCTCTCAAAAGGAGCTCACACACACACACTGTACTTGCAGTCCAAGAAACATAGGCACTAAGAATGTTTGTTTGTATTCAACTCTACTGTGCATAGAAAGTCTAACAAATGTGGATTATAAAGTAACTAATAAATTAGTTTAGATTAATATTGACCAAGCCACTTCTATGGGGACAACTGACTACACTATCAAATCACAGTCATCATTCCACTGGCTTATTATTGTGTCTGTATGTTTCCCAGTTTAACAATGGATCATTGAGATTACGAATGTGATGAAGCCTAATTTATTTGAAAATATTTAGTCCTGCGTTACCATACTTCCTAGTCTCGCTAGAAAATAGTATATATTTAGATGTTATAGAAGAATATTTGCACTTAAACATAAACAGTTACTTACACTAAACACGTAAGGTTGTACTGGTTCTTTTATTTTCCACTGTGTCTCTGGTCGTACAATTCTCTGTAGAACCACTGTATCAGTAGTTGGAAGACTGTTTCCCTCTCCTTCAAGAGCTATGGCAGAGACTAAATACCTTTTTCTCCTCTGCCCCCTAGCCTTGGATGCTACTTCTGTGTGTCGTTTACATGTCTAGTACTACTGTGTGTGACATGTCTTTCCATCCCATTTCCTAGTGAGTATTGTGGCACATGGCTACTGTTTTGTCAGTGGGATCAAACATTTGGTACCTGCAATGTCAGTCTGTTTCTGCTTCAGCCAGCATCAGTGATATTCAGGGCTAAACATTCATGTTTCACAGATAGAAATAGATTGCACACGTCCAAGCGAGTTGATTCTATACATTACATTTTTATCTGCAACTTTGAGCATTCCACAACGTATGAATAGGCATCATGGTGGAACATGCATTTTAGTAGAAGTTTACTTTTGCTACCCTGTATGCTGCTAGACCCCTCTAAATGGGGAAACTGCACTGTAGGTACCTGCTCCTATGGATATGCCTGTTCTTTCCTTCCCCACTCATTCCCAAGGCTTTCTCTTTTGAAATTGTATCCAATCTTATGACTGAAAATAAGATCATTTGGAATAAATGTTATTAGGGTTCATTGCAATGCACTTTTTAGATGTACAGCACTGAAACCTGTGCTGAACCAATAAATGTGTGTGGGGAAAAAAACATGATTTGGTCAGTTTGTACTTTTTTTTTAAATGTATTATATATATATATATTTTTTTTAAATAAATGTTATAGAATCCAATGATTGTTTTTAGTATGAATTTCGAGGGCTGGCAAACCATGCCAATATATCCTCCAAACACTGGTTTCGAGGGCATTATCACTTTTATACAGGTTACCAACATATTCAAATAATGATTTACATATTTTGATTAACTTTATTTTGATATTGATATTTTAATTTATTCATCCTACACATGAACAAAAATACAGTGGTGTAAAAATACTTCATAGTACTATTTAAGTAGTTTTAGGGGGTATTTTTTATCTCTTATCAGTTTTTTTTTTTTTTTTTTACTGCACTGTTGGTTAGGGGCTTGTAAGTAAGCATTTCACTAAGGTCTACACCTGTTGTATTCGGCGCATATGACTAATACAATTTGATTATCTGTACTTCACTATTTATATTTGAATACTTTTACTTAAGGAATGTAGTTAAAATATTGTACTTTTTACTCTACATTTTTCTTGACACCCAAAGTACTCATTACATTTTGAATGCTTAGCAGGATAGGAAAATAGTCAAATTCACGCACTTATCAACCAAACATTCCTGGTCATCCCTACAGCCTCTGATCTGGTGGACTCACTAAACACACATGCTTTGTTTGTAAATTGTCTGAGTGTTAGTGTGCCCCTGGCTTTCTGTAAATTAAAAAAACAAGAATTGTGCCATCTGGTTTGAAATGATTTATACATTTGAAATTATTTATACTTTTTTACTTTTGATACTTTTATTTTAAACCAAATACTTTTAGACTTTTACTCAAGTAGAATTTTACTGGGTGGCTTTAACTTGAGTCATTTTCTATTAAGGTATCTTTACTTTTACTCAAGTATGACATTGGGTACTTTTTCCACCACTGCAGAAATATAAACGCAACGTGCTGGTGCCATGTTTCATGAGCTGAATTAAAAAATCCCAGACATATTCTATACACCCAAAAAGCTTATTTCTCTCAAACGTTGTGCACACATTTGTTTATATCCCTGTTAGTGAGCATTTTACCTTTTGTCAAAATAATCCATCCACGTGATAGGTATGGCATATCAAGGTTTAGACCCACCCGTTGTGTAAATGAACAAAAATGGCGGGTATCATAACTTTACTGCTGGCGGGAGAGTGAAAATAAGGAAAATATCCTTATTGTTAGTCTGATAGGGAAACAAATACATAGCGAAGTCAATTTAAATGTTAACTTGTTCTGTCAAAATGAGAAAAATACAATCTGAAGGAAATGGGAGGTAAGTAACTTACTGCGTTCCAGAAGATATAGCTAGCTAGCTAACGCTACCTAAGATTGTTTATAACTAACTAAAGATATACCACTACCTGTCTTTCCAATGGGAGCACATTAATGATAGTGAGCCAAGCACGAGCTACCGACATCCTATTGGGGCGTCCTAGCTGGTATTTGCATATTTCCGTTAGGAAACGCCTACTCTGATGTGCGCGTGTGCAATAACCCAATTGGAACTTACACTCCTAAACAACGTATTTTTTTATAAAATTTGCAAAGGGTAAAGTGTACTAAACTTAGCCCACTGTGTTCGTAACAGGTAGTTTTGACTAGAGTAAAACTGTATTGAGATCAAATGTTTCATCGATGATAAAATTTGTAGAAGGAGAGACAAAATTAATTTATCACACTTTCGGGCTTTCTCAGTGGAAACGTCGACCGGATGCTTCAGATGTATACATCCGGTGAAACATCTGGCTCATTGTTCTATCTGCGACGGTATTGTGCAACATGAACTAGAAACCAAGCTAACCATTGTAAGCTTGTCAAATCTTCTTGTCTTGTTAGTGATAACTAGTAACTACTAGCTATGTAAGTTAGTCATATCACATACAGATGTGTAACCTAGCTAGCTAGATGTTCCTGGCGGAAGTTGAATTAACATTGGGAGCTATCTAACGTCACCTAGCCAGTGGAGTGTTAGCTAGCTACACTAGATAACTCTATATTACAAGTCGACAGAATATTTGGTTGCAAGAGTAGCAAGCTAACATTGCGTTGTAGACTATAAAAAAAAAATGCTAAGCTAAGACTAAGTTAGCGAGTAAGACAAATTGCTTTGTAGACTTAATAAATATGTGTTATTGTCAATTAGGCCTGACTAGCCAACTTACTATTAGTGTCCTAGTTAATGCACAAGTATGTGATCGAGACAGGTTTGACTGGTTTCGAGTACACATAACCAGTCTATATGATTGACAGGTGTAACCCATCTACTTCAGTGTAGGCCGTCATTGTAAGAAAGAATTTGTTCTTAACTGACTTACGTAGTTAAATAAAGGTTACATAAAAAATGAAATACTTTGCCAAGGCCAGGTTGCACTTTACATTGTATGAATGATTTGTTGTATGCCATGTTCATTGTTTAATTGACTAAAACACAGCATAATCTTGAACCTGAGTTTTTTGGGCAATAACTTCTTGACTGACTTTTGTCTTTTGTTACAGATCAGTTGCAGGCTATTTGTCTCCAAAAAGCAGTACGGGTGAGGTTCAGATCTTGACAACTGATAAAACAACACTGAACCTATGACTCAGGGGGCCTATCTTTATACAAACACACACTGAAATATTGTTGTTAAACCCGCATGATTTCACTACACACAGATAACTGTGGTGCCTGCTGCTTCGTGTGACTGCCTCAGGCGTTGTCACATGCTAATGTAACGGAGTGAGATTGTACTTATATAGAATGATGAGTAGCCTTAGGCAGTACTTCACCAATGCAGGTGAGAAACAGATTTTATGGGTTTGTATTGGGTTGAGGCTTGGAGAAATAACATCCTACAGCATAATGCTTCATTGTTGTCATTTGGTGTTATGCTTACACTAACCCGTGAACTGCGTCAAAACCCTGGCTGCTACTGCGTAGTGTGGGTGTGTCTGTTTCTTTGTCTCTCTGGCTGTGTGGATTTTGTTTGAAAGCTTGGCACAATAACCATAATGAACTATATAGCTTACATGATTATTCTGGGCTCAAACTCAAAACGATTACTTGCTCACTTGCCCTGTATTCTGAAAATGTATAGTATCTTATTGCCCTTCGTATAGTGGTGGGCCAAGAAACGCTTTCAGGCTGTTAACCTGCATTAATACTGTGCATGTTTTTCTTTGGAGCAAACTTGTGGTGCAATGGGAGGGGATGGTTCATCCATATGGTGCTGGGTTACATCTCTGCTGGTTTATTTTCTCACACCTGTATCATTCTTCTTCCTGTGTTTGCAGTTAAAGAGGTCATCCCTCTGGGGTTGCCTGGTCCCAAACCCTCCCCGGCCACCTCCTACCTCCAGGTGACCCCCATGAAACCCTCTCAGCCCTCCGGATGCCTGTCCAACCCCAACACGCACCCCCTGCCAAAACGAGTGCTACCCTTGACCAGCCCAGAATTGGACCCAATGAGGGCCAAGCCCTCTCCTGGACCTCACCCGCCCCAACAGCCAGGGGTGCACCACCGAGCTTCCGGGGGTGGAGGTGGGGATAAAGCCAAGGATGGCCATGCCAACTTAACAAACCCCTTCACCAGGAAGATACAGCCCTCCCACAGCCCTGTGATTCCTAACCCCTCTAGGAGTATGACCTTTGACCCTAGGGGTGGTACGGGAACAGGCAACAGTGATGTTGGGAGCTCTAGTGCTCTGTTTACTGCTGGCTTGTCCCTCCAGTCTACCCCCCAGTACACAGCAAGTGACGACAGGAAGGACACAGTGAGGAACGGTTGTCCACTGTCACACACCATGTACAGCCCTGTCAATCCACAGCAGGTAGATGGATAAAGATCTTTATTGATCCCAAAACTTTGTCAGCAGCAGATACAAACACACAGACTATGTCTAAACTCTCACCTTATACAGTTCAATAATTACAATTCAATAACCAGATTTACATCCAACCTTTTTTTATGTGGAATAAAAAAACATTCACGACAGACCTGATGGAAACAGCACATTTGTCGGTAAACTTTCCAAATGTTGATAAAACAAAATACGCTATACAAGGTGGGATCTTTTTGTGAAATGGAGGTGGAAACCCCATTATGCACTAATATTGATGTAATAACCATCATATCGAAGTAAACTTGGAGTCGCGCAATGACATGTTGTCTGGTCCTCCCACTCCGACTCGGGAAATCATGCAGTTTATTAGGCTACAGATAAAATAAGTTATGATGAACTTCACAGGGTGGTGAAAGTGCATAGTGATGAGCTTGATGCTCCATGCCAGTAAATATTATGTCTTATTCTGGGGACATGATCGATGCTTGGCTGCCGTTTGACAAATAAAAATAATCTCATGTAGGTAGCCTACCCGCACTGTATCTGCAAGCTGTTGGCTAGGGGTTCCCAAAATGTTTCACTCAGGTCACCCTTCCAGCATTGGGGAACATCCAGCACCCCACATCTACTTCTATGGGCACAAGCACTGTTCATGACACACACTGTGCCCCCGCCCCACAGTTTGGGAACCACTGGGCTAGAGTGCACGTGTCAAGACCAGAGTGGGCACCATCGCTATATAACTCAACATTTGTTATGACAAATGCGATGGAAACCCATTTAACTTGTATATTTTATTTAACTGCAAAAGTTATTTTATGTACACTACGTCATCACGCACAGCCTTTTATTGGCAACAAAAAAATGAATGCACTCACTCCTGTAAGTCGCTCTGTATAATATAAATGACTAAAATGTTTGGTTCTGTTTGTTTTTTCCGCAGAGTGGTGGTTCCCTGGACCACAGAGGAACCACTCAAACTAGCAAACTGTTCACTTCAGGTACAAATTATACCTAACTTATGTAAAATAACGAGCACATCCGGGACCTCATAGTTTAGATTGCTGAATAGATTATTGATCCTGTGTAAATGCAGTCTATAAACAAATCAATAGGCTAACCATCTTTTAACTGACTTTTTCCCCCTCGTTTTATGAAAAATGTAATTTAGAAGTTTTCACATCTATTGAAGGGCCTTGCTAAACCCACTTACTCTCATTCTATAGTATTTTACTTTTTGAACTATTCGAATCATTGTGAATGTAGTTGTTGATAATGATGCTGCTGCTATTTTCTACCACCAGGAGGCACCAAATCCCTGTCGCAGAAGAGAGGTAGAAACCCAGACTTGGAGGAGAGAAAGAGAGGGGAGGAAATGGCCAGTAAGAAACTGCGTCCGAAGGACTATAGGCCAGACTCAGGCCCAGGCCCTATCTGTACCAGTCAGCCACCATATGGAACAGCCAGGTGAGGGGTAGACAAACAACTTGATTTGTCCCCTTTGGGCAATTACTATTAGGGTTAACTTTGAAGTCTACTTGCTGAAAATTACTACAGAAAGACAGACAATGGAGTAAGCCAACCTTACATTTTGTGTTATGATAAGTTAGATAATTGTACTAACTAGGCTCCTAAGGCATTTCTAAGTTATATTTTACAAGAATCAATTAATATATATATATATATATATATATATATATATATATCTATCAATTGAAAAGATATTAGTCTTGCTGATTGTGATATTTAGTCTGTAAATTCTGGTTTGCGATGGCTAAATGCTCTGTTGTAAATACCCCCAGCCCATCCTACCTGAAGAAAGTCTTCATGAAAAACAGTCTGAACTCAGGTCCTATTCTGAGTTTGAAGGAGCGTCTCACCCCTAAGAAGACAGAGGGAGGGATGTCGAGAGGGATGGAGATTGTCCCTACCTCTCCACTCCCCACACCCAAGCCTGCGAGGCAGCTCTTTAACAACCGAGGACAGCCACCATGCAGGAACAGTGTGAGGGAGAATAGCAATCCTCAGTGTAGATACAGTGGAATGAATCACCAATCTGGCAACCCTCAATCTGTTTATAGTGGTAGTAATCTCCAATCCGGTCACCCAGCGAACTTGTCTGTCAAAAGTGCTAGTAGAGGAGAATGCAGCAGAGGGAAAGAGGGCAGAGCAAGAGCGCCAGAGAGTAGAGGAGGTGAACCGGCAGGTCGCACCGACAGAAGAACCCCCAAACCAGTCTCGAGGTCTCACCGCTCATACTCAAGCTGCTCTAGTTCTCTGCGCCATCTTGGATTGGCACAGAACCGAAACGTCACTCGCCCCCGGGGAACGTCGGCCTTGTCGGATGACCTGAATGGCCTTTTCACCCCTGACCCCATAACCTCTAGCCAATCTAGAGCAGCGATTACCTTTTCCCCCAGTCCCCAGAGAGGAGACGGGTCACCTTCTGTACACAAGGTTCTTGTGTCTGGTGTGTCGGCTACAGTCTGTGGTGCTTCTAAAAGACTGCGGCCCACCTCTGTAACAAGCCCCAGAGAAATCCACCAAATCTCCCCCTCGGAGCGAATCTCTGGCCCCAATGTCTTTCCCTGTAAGGTAGCGTCAGTGGACCCCTCTAAACTACTCCTGGGCCCTAACATCTACTCTCCCTCTTTTTTAAGGCTGGAGTCGTGCGGGACTGACTTGACTAAATTAGAGACCGCCTCGTACAGGACCATCACCAGCACTTCCTCAGGGAAGCCTTCATCCCCTAAGGATGAGTCTGTTACAATGGAGGATGTTGCGTCCGAACTGAAAACGAGGCCTGCTTTTCCCGCTGTGAGACTGTTTGCGGATGAGTCCGTTAAGACCGAGGCAGGACCCAGATCTCCTGGTATTCCTTCAGCAAGGTTGGAGTCACCTATGGATGAGCATGCCAACCTCAAGAATGAGTCTTCCGGCCTGAAAACTATCCCACTCTCAGCCTCCGCAAAGTCCTCATCCTTGTGTAAGGACGAGTCGTTTAACATGGAGACTGCAGACTTCAAAGCCAGCACCAGCTCTCCCTTCCTCCATTCTCCCACCTCACCCCTGGACCGAAATGGAAAGGAGGGTGAAAAGAGGAAGGAAGGAGACCAGAAGAGTTTATCATTCCTTGAGGAAGGAGAAAAAAGAAGCAAGATAGACAATCCCCAGAAAAGTCTGACATTTCTGGAGGAGGACCCTCTGGATGTGGAGCTGGGCCTAGGCCTCGACCTGGAGCTAGAGTTGGAGCTATCCCAGGCCAGCAGCAGCAGCAGTGAGGACGAGCTGCCGTCCCTGCAGCAGATCCTGGACCGTACCGCCCGGCCCCCAGACACTCCAGAGAAAGGAACCTTCACTGCACCCAGCACCCCCGTTGGGCCCCGATACCACAGCCAGCTGGTAAAATGCTACTTTCTTAGGGCTGTGTTCCAAATGGTGTCCCAATGGACCCTGGTCAAATGGTGTCCCAATGGACCCTGGTCAAATGGTGTCCCAATGGACCCTGGTCAAATGGTGTCCCAATGGACCCTGGTCAAATGGTGTTCCCTATGGACCCTGGTCAAATGGTGTTCCCTATGGACCCTGGTCAGAAGTAATGCTCTATATGGAGAATGGGGTGCCATTTGGGACTCAAGATTGTTTAAATGTGTATTTACTCATTGTAACTTATCAGTTTCTAAGTAGGCTTAAATGTGCAGTGTAGCAACAGTGTAGCAGCTACTTTCTAGCATGTCGTTTGGTTGTCTTTAGTTATCTTACAGTAGAAGGTTAGAAAAATTCTAATTACTAATTTGAGGTGCAGAAAAATGGTGGACTACAAATCCCAAGTTGTCTCTAACAATGCTACAGTGTGAGTTCATACTAGTGTAACAGTCTAAATGAGTTGATGATGTTCATGTGTTCTCTGGCAGCCTGTGACGTCTAAAGCCAGACCCACCAGTTACAGGAACAACCTGGACGAGATGCTGAAGGAAAAGGAGAGCATTCAAAGGTATTGCTCTATCAAACCTGACTATTAGAAGTGGTATTTTCTCCATGTGGGTCGAGGAGATGGCAAAATCACTGCATTGCTTTAAAATGACAACGTGCCATTGTGACATGACATTGTTCTGTCCTTGTTGTCCCCACCCCTGTTGTTTAAGGAGATGTAGAGGTCTCTGCATTGCTTCAACAAGACTTCTATGTCATATCGTATGAGTACTATGTCATATTCATGACTCCTATGTTATAACAATGTGTGCAATGTCATGGTTATTCCCCCAAGGTCTAAGGAGATGGAGACCAAGCTGCGTCTGTCCTGTGAGGAGAACCTGCTGAGACTGGCGGAGGAGGAGGAGGAGGATGAGAGCACAGAGAACATGGAGGCGGCCATCTCCCACCAGCAGAGGTAACAGCACAAACGCTTCACACACACACTTAAATGCAGAGTAGGAGAGCACCGAGAACATAGAAAAGGCCATCTCACACAAACGAAGGTAACAACAGAGGAGGACAACAACAACAGTTGGGAGACCACTGGGGAAGGGTGAAATGACCACAATCCCCCACTCTTCTCCGCCCAGGGAGTTCCTGCAGCGTTTCTCGGTGGTGTCCAGTGCCATCCGGGACCTGCACCCTGGCGAAGCGATGTTCAACCTGGGCAACTTTGGCCGTCTCTTCAGCCAACACACACTGCAGCTGAGACACTGTAACGTCTCCCCTCGAGACACCGCACAGAAAACACTACTCTGGTAAGACGTGTGTGTGTGTGTGAGAGAGTGAACAAGCTGAAAGAGAGGCAGTTCAATGTTTAGTTCTAACCTCTCTTGCTCCCATCACCCTAATTTTCTCTTTCCTTCCCCCTCGGTATCTCGCAGGTCCACTCCAGACCAGTTCAGGTCCCATGTCAGTTCCGAGCTGATCCAGAGAGCCTACCGCTCCTCCCCCTGCCCTCCCCAGGTGGCCCGTTGGCTCTTCCAGGTACTATTCCACACCCCCTTTTACAAATAGATTTGTTTGAATAAGTGCTTGAATTAAATGTTGATCAATAGATGGATCTGTCTTCTTTTCTCTCTCTCGTGGTATGCAATGTGTTTTTAGGGGAGGGCGGTTAATCAAATGAGGATGGCTTAAAGAAAGATAGTCAAAAGTCTTATCTCTCCCTCCCTCCTGTAGATGGTGTCAGTCCACTCAGACAAGCTGACCTGTCATCAGGTACTGAAGGCCCTCAAAGATATTGCCTGCTCCGCTGCTGAACACATGATGCTGAATAAGAATGAGCGCTTTGAGGTGTGGGTGCCCAGTGTTGGAGACGTGACCCTGGTCTTCATGAACATGGGGGTTCCCTTCATCACCCTGTTCCCCCTGGAGAACCTACAACCCCCCTTCACTGAGGGAGACCTGCTGTAAGCGTGTGTCAATAAAAACTTTGTTCATAAAAAATGTAATGATAGACTGATAATAACTACTTCCTGTATGTTTGTCTGTGTAGAGAGGGCTTCCAGATCAGCACAGAGAGCCTGTCCAGTAAGAAGGAGCTCAGCACTTTCCCTGAACACAACTTTGATAGCGTCATCAAGTACCTGTCTCAGTGTACGTCGTTGTGCCCGCGGGTCTACAGTGACAGAGAACTGTTGTTACTCCTGACGGTGGTGAGCAGAGTGGGCTTGGACACGCAGCTCACCCTCCAGCCCACTGAGCACCTCCGCTCCCTACTGCGCAACCTGATCAGCAGCATCAGGGACTGGGACATCATGGTCAGTCAACCTTTAATTTCTTTCTTCTGTGGTGCCTGCTTGGTCCAGTAGAAAGCAGTCATGTACAACCCCGATGGTTGTGGGTTCAGTCCCCGCCTTTCTAACCTAATCTCCGACTTGTCTGTGTCCGCCACTAATTAAGCGTAACAATACTTTAAGGGCAATTCCACCACTTTTCAAACTCTTATTCATTATTTCCAGCACCAAACACGTGAAAACCGCACATCTGTTTTGAAAAAAAAAGATTTCTATTCAATCGGTATCGTTGAAGTTCAGCGCAATGTGAAGATAATTTCCGATTTGTCATATGCATTGTTTACCGTGACTGCCGTCTCCGCTAACGTGGGGGAACATTACCTTTTACATTTCTATCAAGCTGTAGTGCAGCTCTTCAGCACTACGGATTGAATTGAGCCCAACGTTAAAAAGTTCGATATGATGTGGTCAAAAGTAAAGACATTTTTAAAAACTTGTGGTTACACGGGGAGCAGGGAAATGCCCTCCCTCTGGCTAGAAAGCATTGTGGGTATTCAGGCTGGCCGTGTCTGAATACTCGTACTTGCGTTATAAATGGTAGGCATTTTGGGAATGCAAAATTTGAATGTTTTTATAGTATGTCAAATTTAGAAGTTTGAGTACTTTAAATTCCAGGATGTCATTCTCATTTCGGCTTTTTATCTAATAGAATTTGGAGCACAATATGGAGGAATATAATTATTTCCAGACCCACGTGTGATTGGGGCGGCAGGTAGCCTGGTGGTTAGAGCTTTGGGCCAGTAACTGAAAGGTTGCTAGATCGAATCCCTGAGCTGACAAGGTAAAAATCTGTCGTTCTGCCCCTGAACAAGTCTGTGAACCCACTGTTCCTAGGCCGTCATTGTAAATAAGAATTTGTTCAGAACTGATTTGCCTAGTTAAATAAAGGTTAAATAAGAAAATTAACCACTGATAATCACAGGGTGACGCGCTGTACCAAAATGAACGAATGGGGGGAATCGATGCAATTGCACGTTTGACGCGTTCTCAGAATGAATGAGCCTCGTGTGTTGCTTTCGATTTTACTCAACAGTACGATGTAAGTAGTAGCCTATGTTACATGATAAGTACACAGCATGTAGTTTAATTAAGTAGTAGGCAAGACAGAGGCTGACATTATTTTATCCTACTCTATGATCATATCTTCGAGGACTTGTTTAGGACCTTACCTTTTTAGCTGCTGAATGCGCCATTTTCACAAATGTAGAAAATGTCACCATTTATTCTTCTTGCTCTAGGTTGACCTTTCTTTCCTTTGCTAGGTAAACTCATGTCACTTTTGTGTGTGTTTGTGCTGTCTGCTGTTGATCTCCTGTTTCATCCTGTAGCTGCCCAGGATCTGCATGTCGCTGATTGACCTGAGTGATGACCACCACAACCTGCGCTGGTTGGTCCAGCTACTGCCAGACAGCATGCGCGGCAAGCAACTCAGGAGACACCTCAGTGTGTCGGCCATCTCCAAGCTGCTGAACATCAGATGCACTTACAGGCCCTCCAACACAGAGTTCCAGCTGTCAGACCTGCGTCGGTACCTCCCCCGCATGCGCCCGTCCTCACTCCTCCGGGGCCTGGCCACCTTCAGGAGGAGTCAAAACCCACACAGAGAGAGGGAAGAGGAGGAAGCGGACTGTGCCTCTCTGGACCAGCAGGTCAGCAAAGGGTTATTTACCAGGGCATGTAAGGGTCATTTTGCAACAGAAAATGTTTATGCAACAAAACAAGTTTCTTATTGGACAAGTGCAGCAGCTAGTCCCTCCCAGGTTAGGTTTGTTTGCTTCCGTCTGGTTCCTAATGAGTACTCCCCTGTTGTTGTCCATGTTAATCAGGAGCACTAGAGTTGTGTTCATTAGGTCAGACAATGAACATTGATTTCAACTAAAATATATTTTTATTGGACCAATAATCCAATTAGTCCCTCCCTGGTTCAGTCAGTTTACTTCCATTTGGTGCCTAATGAACATGTTGTTTTCAGGCTTACTACCTCTGCTACAGCCTCCTGGCTCTGGCTAACGAAGCCACCAACTTTGAGTTCTTCCCTCCGGAGCAGAAGAACCAGTTGTTGTTGCTGTGTGCTGAGCTGGAGAAACACATCAAGTGTGACATCAGGGAGAGTGAAAAGATGCTGTACAGGAGCAAGGTATGTGGTCACTCCTTCCATATAGACATTTCAATGGGTCCGTAACCCACATAAATGCGTTAATATGAGCTCTTAACCCCCCACCCCCTTTCGCTCACTTCCTCTCTCTGCCCTATCTATCTCGTCTCTTTCTCCCTCCCCCTCTCTCCAGGTGAAAGACTTTGTAGCCAGGATCTACACAAAGTGGCAGGTGCTGGTCCAGAGAACCAGGCCTCTCCAGGTAGACCATGGCATAACTACAGTACTTAAAGACATAGCTAGAGGTGTTCTAAACTCAGCAAAAACATAAACGTCCCTTTTTCAGGACCCTGTCTTTCAAAGATAATTTGTAAAAATCCAAATAACTTCACAGATCTTCATTGTAAAGGGTTTTTAACACTGTTTCCCAAGCTTGTTTCATGAACCATCAACAATTAATGAACATGCACCTGTGGAATGGTCATAAAGACACTAACAGCTTACAGACGGTAGGCAATTAAGGTCACATTTATGAAAACTTAGGACACTAAAGAGGCCTTTCTACTGACTCTGAAAAACACCAAAAGAAAGATGCCCAGGGTCCCTGCTCATCTGCGTGAACGTGCCTTAGGCATGCTGCAAGGAGGCATGAGGACAGCAGATGTGGCCAGGGCAATACATTGCAATGTCCGTACTGTGAGACGCCTAAGACGGCGCCACAGGACAGACAGCTGATCAACCCCGCAGTGGCAGACCACGTGTAACAACACCTGCACAGGATCGGTACATCCGAACATCACACCTGCGGGACAGGTACAGGATGGCAACAACTGCCCGAGTTACACCAGGAACGCACAATCCCTCCATCAGTGCTCAGACTGTCCGCAATAGGCTGAGAGAGGCTGGACTGAGGGCTTGTAGGCCATTTGTAAGGCAGGTCCTCACCAGACTTGCCTTACAACAACGTTGCCTATGGGCACAAACCTACCGTCGTTAGACCAGACAGGACTGGCAAAAAGTGCTCTTCACTGACAAGTCGTGGTTTTGTCTCACCAGGGGTGATTTGCGTTCATGGTCCGTCATGGTCTGGGGCGGTGTGTCACAGCATCATCGGACTGAGCTTGTTGTCATTGCAGGCAATCTCAACGCTGTGCGTAACAGGGAAGACATCCTCCTCCCTCATGTGGTACCCTTCCTGCAGGCTCATCCTGACATGACCCTCCAGCATGACAATGCCACCAGCCATAATGCTCATTCTGGGCTATGGCCATTCCCCCCAGAAATGTCCGGGAACTTGCAGGTGCCTTGGTGGAAGAGTGGGGTAACATCTCACAGCAAGAACTGGCAAATCTGGTGCAGTCCATGAGGAGGAGATGCACTGCAGTACTTAATGGAGCTGGTGGCCACACCAGATACTGACTGTTATTTTTGATTTTGACCCCCCCTTTGTTCAGGGACACATTATTCCATTTCTGTTAGTCACATGTCTGTGGAACCTGTTCACTTTATGTCTCAGTTGTTGAATCTTATGTTCGTACAAATATTTACAGATGTTAAGTTGTCTGAAAATAAACGCAGTTGACAGTGAGAGGACGTTTCTTTTTTTGCTGAGTTTATATAGTGCTGGGAAGTACTGCCAGGGTAAACTATGGTATCGTAGAGCTGTGTTTGGTTTAATTCTGTGTATTTATCATTGCAGAGAGAAACTGTTCTAACAATGTATGTTTGTTCCCTCCAGTGTAAGCTGTAGTAATTCATGTTTGATAGCAATGTGATGTGTTTTATAGTAATGTAATATGTCTGTTCCCTCCAGGGTAAACTGTATGACTACTGGCAGCCTCTGCCTGAGGACGCAGTGAGCAGCAGCCAGGAGAGCAAACACTCCCACAGGGAGAGAGAAGAGGATGAGGAGACGGTCATGGAGTTGGAGGGAGAAGTGGTGGAAGGAAAAGGAGAAGACCAGGAGAGGATTGCAGACAATGCTTTGGCCATGGAGGATGAAAGAGGAGAGACGCCAGAAACATACCCTGCCATGGAGAAGGAGATTCTAGGAGAGGAGGAGAAGTTGCTGAAGATGTATGAGGAAGAAGAGATGATGGAACTTACGTTAGAGGAGTCAGGTGAGGAACAAAAGATGGAGGACATGGGGGAAAAACGGACAGAAGTCAAGGCGGAGGAGAGGGTCACAGAAAAAAGGGAAGCAGCAGCAGTGGAGGAGGGAAGGAAAGGAGAGACTGAGGAGAGAGGCAATTTAGAGAGAGATTCAGAGATAAGAGGAGAAAGGTGAAGAATGAAGGGAGACTGAGAGAAACCAGAGAAGACGACTGCAATGGAAGACAACCCAGCTGCATCCATATAGAATTGTACCTGTCTAGACCAACTGTCATCTAGACTGTAGACTGAAGCTGAATCCAAAATGGCACCCTATTCCCTTTTGACCAGAGAATAGGGTGCCGTTAACCCAACTGTCTGTGTGTTTTTTCTCAGGTAAATCACTTAAAGTGAAGAAACGTCACATTATTTGTTGTTTTTTCATGCACTTTGTTGCACAATGCAAAAGACAAATCCTATCTACAGAAACAGTTCTATTAATTCATTTTACTATTTGCACTTGTTTTCTATTTTTGTTTGCACTCAATTGAAGTTATTTCTGTTTTTAGAACCGTTCGCTGACTGACCCCTCTGGTGATTTTTGTCAGTCAACGTTCAACAGTTTGATTGTTTTTGATGTTTTTGTTCATTTTGGTGTTCAGCAGCATTCGGCATTTTTTTTTCCCGACTGTTCGACCAAATTGTTATTGTGGCAAGCTGATGTTTGCTAGCCGAAGTCTATGCTCCTTTGTCTGTGATTGGTCAACAGTAGGGAGTCTTCAATGAAGTGTGTTGTCATTCAATGACAGACTACTAGTTGATGGACATTTTTTTCACTTGAGATATACTGTAGCAATCATCTTGGATGAAAAGTTGCGCGACTAAGACCTCTGCAAAATCAATTACACATTTCAGTTATCTTAGATTCATTCTGACTAATTTGAGGAAGTGTACTGGCTATGGCGTGTTAAGAGGGACAAAGAGTAATATTGCCGCCTTATTCTCGTTTTTCAAATGAATGTATTCTAACGGAATATGCAAGCGCAGACGTTCACTTCGCCTAGCCGAGTTCTAGTTGGAGCAAACCGATGTATGAGAACGCCTTAACTTGGCGCTGTTCCAATGAGTTAGCCAGCTAACTGCCCAAAATGTTTAAGAAAATTCATTTTTGCTTAATGTAGACTTAAAATGGATACAGTATATTTGACTTGACAACTTATACTGAAGAAAACAAAATCTAAATGCAACATGTAAAGTGTTGGTTTCATGAGCTGAAATAAAAGATCCCAGAAATGTTCCATACGTACAAAAAGCTTATTTCTCTAATTTTGTGCACAAATGTTTACATCCCTGTTAGTGAGAATTTTTCCTTTACCAAGATTATCCATCCACCTGACAGGTGTGGCATATCAATAAGCTGAGTAAACGGCATGATCATTACACGGGTGTACTTTGTGCTGGGGACATTAAAAGGCTACTCTTAAAACATGCAGTTTTGTCACACAACAATGCCACAGATGTCTCAGTTTTTGAGGGAGCGTGCAATTGGAATGTTGACTGCAGGAATGTCCAGCAGAGCTGTTGCCGGAAAATGTTAGGTTAATTTCTCTACCAAAGCCACCTCTTTAATTTAAGAGAATTTGGCAGTATGTCTATCTGGCCTCTCAACCGCAGACCATGTGTAACTACGCTAGCCCAGGACCTCAACATCTGACTTCTTCACCTGCGGGATCATCTGAGACCAGCCACCCAAACAGCTGATGAAACAGGAGTATTTCTGTCTGTAATAAAGCCCTTTTGTTGGAAAAACGAATTCTGATTGGCTGGGCCTTGCTCCACCGTGGATGAGCCTGGCTCCCAAGTGGGTGGGCCTATGCCCTCCCAAGCCCACCCATGGCTGTGTCCCTGCGCAGTCTTCTGGTTTACAACATTGGCTCCAAATGTCTAAATCCTACCTAACTCAGTACTTTTTTTTTTGAAAATAAAAAAAGCCATACTAACATCTAATAGACCCTGGCCCCATCCCCAAAATCCTGTCCAACCTCAATGACCCTACACATACAACAATATAACACATGCTCCACCCTTTCATCAACCAGACACAAACCATTCACATGCTTGCCAACCAGATGTATTAATGAGTTCATTGAACTCAACGCATTCAAGCAAACACCACCTCTTCCTTCCTAATCTGACTTTTGAATCTTTCTTTGGAGGGCATATAAATCCCGTCTCTTCTGCCACACATCAATCAAAAAGGCTCCGATCTTACATTTAGTCTCACCCAGTGGAGCATGAATATTAATTATATCTTGTTTTAAAGGTCGTTTGGCTATCTGGTCTGCAATTTCATTCCCTTACACACCTGAATGGCCTGGGACCCAGCAGATTCTCACTACTACACCCTGTCTCTCAATTTTCCATAATAACATTAATGCCTCCAGTAGGTCACTCCTATTGGCTTTGCCAGATGATAAACTATTCAATAAAGGGGTAGCCCACCTCTTTCAGGTGTACTTGATCTGGTTGATTACATTTCAATGAGGTGTGTGGTGACCAGTAGGTGGCAGGCTCCCCTCTAGGGTAGAAGGGAAGTGGGAGGAGTTTTGTACATGTTTCTCAAAATGTGTATTCATCTTTTAATAATATTGTTTGTCAGTCTATTAAGAAATTGTTTACTAATATTTACATTTTGTTGAGTTTTCATTAATGAGACTGGGATGTAAAGAAAATGTTCTGCTGTTGAATAATTTATAATATATAATACATGTAGTTTGTCATACAAATCCCCACAAATATCAATACAAATATCAATTTGCAAACAATATAAAACAATTATTTATATCACAGAGTTAATAAAGCTGCATACAAACATGGTCTCTTTGTTTTGTTTTCTTGAGTAAGGCAGCTCCAAAATGCGTGTTTCAGCCTAGCTCAGTGCTTTCTGTGGTGGTGGGGCAAGCCAGCAGAAAATACTGAGCGTTGCGCCGTGATTGGCTCAGTGTTCTGTCACTCATGGGGACTTTACGTAACTGCCAAGTGTAAGAGGAGACCTTGAAAATTCTAGCCCTTTGGGTGTTATATTAGAAGTGCCCATCCAAGAAGTCTCAAGGTCATTGGCCACAGATACAATTACGTTAAATCATGTTATATATACAGTAGCTTTGATTGGACTGATCATGTCAACATACTTTCACAATCTTAGCTAGCAGTCATCATCATGAATTAAGTCAACAATCTACTGGCAAAGCCTTTTTAATCCTTGTCATATGAAGAGACATTATAGATAAAATGTAACGGTGCTCATCGGCCATTGGACATTTGCTAATTCAACAAGTGGTTTGGAAGGAATCAGTGACAGTGGCTGTGTGTTCCCAAATCTGGGATTAAGGGGCTCTTTTCCAAGTTTAAAATGATAAACATTCAACTTTAGCCATGTTGTCAATGAAGCATGATTTGTGCCACGCTCAAAACAACTAAACCGGAACTACGAAAACTTCACTTCACTTCAGTGAGTTCAAGACAACTGGAAATAAACGAGCTCCAACTGGGAAAATACATTTTAAACGGTCATCCAACTTGGAATTGTAAATCCGGCCTACAGTTGTTTTGAAAGCATCATAAATCCAGAGAATGCCAGACTTTGATAAAAATTTTCCACCAAGGACTGCCACGCCACCTTCCTGTTCAAGTGAGCACTGCACAACAAGGTGAGCCCAAAAATGCATTGTATGCTGCTGCATAAATTATGTAATATGCCAGGGAGATATGTAGCTAAGAAAGTAATACTAAGTGTATGTTGTGTAGTAAGATGTTAGTAGCCCATGTGCCTCACCCTAATAATTTGGTCTATTTACCCCTCTTAATTTTGCCTACCATTCTGACTGTTCTACTGTAGCCTATAACCTGTTTTAGAGAATGAATATTGTAAGAGCTTTCATTCTCTGCTTATATGCCCCCTTTATTTATCCAACGGTTCTGAATTGGTGTACAGGGAGAACACTGTAAGAATGGCCCATGTTCTGAATCATGTCACTGTACATTTCAAAAGTGCTAAACAAATAGTTATATTGACTAACGTTACGTCCGTCCTAGCTCGCTCATTAATGTCTTAATTGAAATTACGGATTGCCTCTTATCCGCTTGTCGTCCCGTTATGCCATAGTTTGTACATCTCAATTGTCATTAGAAACCACATTTGTTTAAGCAAGTCAGCCATATCAGCTATGTATTTTTAAAAGGCTGTAAATGAGACTGAATGAACTGTTTCGCTGTCAGACAAGGCTCCGCTGATAGCCAGGTGTAGCAGTGGTAAGATGTTGGGACTGCTGTTGGGACAGCTTTATGTAGGCCCTAACTTTTTTTTGTTTTTTGCCCCACCAAGATTTACATGCTAAAATCGCCACTGGTAAGAATACATTAAGAGGTATAGCTACTGTTCTCACAAGTAAGGATAAAGGTATTGGACTAATTTTGGACTGTGTACATGTACTCTTGCATGTGTGAAAACTAAAATATTGTTATTTGATGGCTAAATAAAAAAAGATATATTCTCTCTTCCTCCCCACCCTCATTGGTTGCACTGTTGCTATGTAGTGGAAATAGTTTTCATATCTTCACACCTACAGTTGAAGTCGGAGGTTTACATACACCTTAGGCAAATACATTTAAACTCAGTTCTTCACAATTCCTGATGTTTAATCATAGTAAAATGTCCCTCTTTTAGGTCAGTTAGGATCACCACTTAATTTTAAGAATGTGAAATGTCAGAATAATTGTAGAGAGAATGATTTATTTCAGCTTTAATGTCTTTCATCACATTCCCAGTGGGTCAGAAGTTTACATACACTCAATTTGTATTTGGTAGCATTGCCTTTAAATTATTTAACTTGGGTCAAACGTTTCGGGTAGCCTTCCACAAGCTTCCCACAATAAGTTGGGAGAATTTTGACCCATTCCTCCTGACAGAGCTGGTGTAACTGGGTCAGGTTTGTAGGCCTCCTTGCTCGCACACGCTTTTTTAGTTCTGCCCACAAATCTTCTATGGGATTGAGGTCAGGGCTTTGTGATGGCCACTCCAATACCTTGACTTTGTTTTCCTCCTCATGATGCCATCTATTTTGTGAGGTGCACCTGTCCCTCCTGCAGCAAAGCACCCCCACAACATGATGCTGCCACCCCCGTGCTTCATGGTTGGGATGGTGTTCTTCGGCTTGCAAGCCTCCCCCTTTTTCCTCCAAACATAACGATGGGCATTATGGCCAAACAGTTATATTTTTGTTTCATCAAACCAGACGACATTTCTGGTCGTGGTGTTTATACTTGCGTACTATTGTTTGTACAGATGAACGTGGTACCTTCAGGCGTTTGGAAATTGCTCCCAAGGATGAACCAGACTGATTTCTTTAGATTTTCCCATGATAATCAAATTTCAATCAAATGTATTTATAAAGCCCTTCTTACATCAGCTGATGTCACAGAGTGCTGTACAAGCCTCCCCCTTTTTCCTCCAAACATAACGATGGGCATTATGGCCAAACAGTTCTATTTTTGTTTCATCAGACATTTCTCCAAAAAGTACGATCTTTGTCCCCATGTGCAGTTGCAAACTGTAGTCTGGCTTTTTTATGGCGGATTTGGAGCAGTGGCTTCTTCCTTGCTGAGCGACCTTTCAGGTTATGTCGATATAGGACTTTGTTTACTGTGGATATAGATACTTGTGTACCCGTTTCCTCCAGTGTCTTCACAAGGTTCTTTGCTGTTGTTCTGGGATTGATTTTCACTTTTTGCACCGAAGTACGTTCATCTCTCGGAGACAGAACGCGTCTCCTTTCTGAGCGGTATGACGGCTGCGTGGTCCCATGGTGTTTATACTTGCGTACTATTGTTTGTACAGATGAACGTGGTACCTTCAGTCATTTGGACATTTCTCCCAAGGATGAACCAGACTTGTGGAGGTCTACAATTATTTTTCTGAGGTCTTGGCTGATTTTCCCTTGATGTCAAGTTTGAAGGTAGGCCTTGAAATACATCCACAGGTACACCTTCAATTGACTCAAATGATGTCAATTATCCTATCAGAAGATTCTAAAGCCATGACATCATTTTCTGAGTGTATGTAAACTTGCTGAGTGTATGTGAACTTCTGACCCAGTGGAATTGTGATACAGTGAGTTATAAGTGAAATAATCTGTCTGTAAACAATTGTTGAAAAAATTACTTGTGTCATGCACAAAGTAGATGTCCTAACCGACTTGCCAAAACTATAGTTTGTTAACAAGAAATTTGTGGAGTGGTTGAAAAACAAGTTTTAATGACTCCAACCTAAACTTCTGACTTCAACTGTATATATAAAGAATAAGGAACTTGACCATGCCAACTAGAAATGTGTGAAGAATGCAGTAAAAAGTTTTGGCAACTAAAGATCGACCGATAATCGGTCGGGCGGTATTTTGGGGTGATATTAGCACATCGGCTATCGGTCCTTGACTATCTTTCCTGTACTCTGTGCTGCAACATCTTCAAGAGTCCTATCATCCTGTTATGAAGCCATAACTTCTGGTGTGTGCGTGTCTTAGGTTTAAAAAAATATTATTTTATCCTTGCTTGCCATTACATACTTTTCCACATGGTGGTGCAGTTGTTACATAAAACCGACAATGTGTCCTCAACCGAAATACAGACGGACCCCAATACAAAGGCATCTCGAGGGCTGTGTTTAGACAGGCAAGCCCAATTTGGATATTTTTTTCTCAGCAATTTTTGACCAATCAGCTCTGAAAAAGATCTGATTTGAAAAGATCTGATGTGATTGTTCAAAATACCAATTAGTGAGAAAAAAAAGATCAGAATTGGGCTGCCTGTCTAAATGCATAGACTCTTAAGCAAATAGGCAAAGTCCACACATGGAACACTACTGCAGCTGGACTGAATGAAGGCCAAATGCACATTATTCACTGAACTTTATCACGGTGTGGTTTTGATTTTAGCATTGTATAACACTGACTCAAATTCCTATAAATAATGTTGAATTATCCAGTGACTAGACACACAATTAGAATGAACAATATCAACTTTTAATACCAGTTAAAGACATATGATTTCACAATGTTGAAAATAGGCATAAAATAAATATTGTGTATGGCTTTGGTGAAAGGCATGTTGATGCAGCAATGTTGAGGTGACATTTTTGTGGTAACTGAAGCCCTGACTCCCATCTAACCATTGCTATTACAATAGCATATTTAAATCACATTCAACAACATTGGACAAATCCAGGGGCACAAAGATTTATCCACAGAAACATCCAGTCAGGCACACATATATTTTACATATGGGTGGTCCCAGGAATCAAACACACAATCCTGGCATTGCAAGCACCATGCTCGACCAATTGAGCCATACAGAACGACATATCATGACAGAGCCCAGACAGATAGTTTCAATAACAGCACTAAGGAAATCTTAAGTGAAGGGCCCAACTTGAGAGTCTCCTTAACAGAAGATGGTTTCCTAGTGCTGCTATTGGCAGTGTCAGATTGGGCTCCATCAGCATCTTAAGTGGTCCAGCGCCTGTGTTTAATACAATAAGAGGCAATAGATCAGCTAGCAATGCAGCAGCCAGGGGAATACAGAGAGCCCACACGGAAGGGATCTGTTCTGTAACCCAAGGTAGAGTGTTCACTGAACGTGCAAAAAACAACCAAACACAGCAGGACATAAATAGGTTATCGTCTAATTTTCAGTCGGTATAATGTGAACTTTCTGTCTTGTTTTGCTTATGCTGTGTAAAATAACTCCTGTCATCCCACAGGAGAGGGAATTAAGTAGTGTGTTATTAGTGATCTAGGATTTCTCTCTGTGTGCGTTTGTGTGTGTTCCGATGGTACTGTGTTATTAGTGATCTAAGGTTTCCCGCTAGCCTCCTGTAAAACATCTCTCCCAGGACATGTTAGAGTGTGTTAGAGAGACATTAGGGTCAAAAAAGAAGGATGACCCTTCTCCTCCTCTTGCTTGGCTTTCATTTAAGGAGTGCCTCTGGACAACACACAATCAACCCTAACCCGATCAGGACCAGGGCCTTTGCTCTTGTAAGCAGAAATTAACACTTCATTCACCTTGGTCGGCAGAAATTCAACACGGCAATGCTTTGAAGATCCTCCCAGGGAGTAGAGGAGATAATAGTGTTAAAACAGCTCCAAACTGAAACACGATTAGCTTGTTTTCTGGACAAATCACCTAGTTGATGGCAGAGAGAAGTCTGGTGGATGAGATGATGTGTGGCCTGTAGCTATTGATCTGAGCAATCTCTGAGAGAGAAGCATTCCTAACTGTTGGGTCATCAGGATTCTTATAAGCAGGCTTTAGTCAATTCACAAGGTGTCATGACACTGAGTGAACACGGGGGGTGGGGGCGACCTTCACTCTCATTCACACCAGAGTATGTGAGTGGAGCGGAGTGAGGAGTGGAGCGTGCCCAATTTGAGTGCAGAGCGAGTTTCCCAATGGCAAAAATCTGATCTCTTAAAAGTTTTGTTCATTTTCGTTCTATTATCTATACAATAGTCCCTGTGCCCAAGGAAGCGAAGACAGCACTCACGTCTCTAGCCACGAAGTGCTTTGAAAGGCTGGTCATGGCTCACATCTACAAACATCATCATTCCAGAAACCCTAGACCCACTTCAATTCACATACTGCCCTTACAGATCCAAAGATGACGCAATCTCAATTGCACTCCACACTGCCCTTTCCACCTGGATAAAAGGAACACCTATTTGAGAATGCTGTTCATTGACTACAGCTCAGTGTTCAACACCATAGTGGTTGGAAAGGACATGGTGCCGGGAGCAGCAAGCACCACTCAGTGAGTGATGAGTGGGATTTCAGACCGCTCAGCTCCACTCACATACTCTGATTCACATAGACCTTGCCTCCATATTTTTTTATTTTAGTGACCAACCCTTTTCTAATCTCGATGTGGCATGTGGCCCACTAGATAACCAATTGAAAATAAATGAAAGTAATACTCATCACAATGCAATTAAGAGGGTCTTCACACTGACTAGACTTTTCACAAAAATACCCTCGGCTACACCTTATTACTGCAATGTAAACTTGCGAACTTCTCAAGTCTCGACCACTACCTCTGGAGGTAGCGCATGTCACTAGCCGACAGTTACCCCCCTCTAAGCAGGGCAGTCTATTATCTTGTTGAGACAACACTGTCACAGTAAAAAAAATCACAGCTGAAATGTCTTCTTTTTTATACTAGTTTTATAGAATTTCTACCAGAAATTTGAGTATCAGTCTTGTTGTGAAGGGTCATGGCAGCCTTACAGGACTCCAATTGCTTCCAACTACCATAGGCCACGCCAAGCGGTTAAGAGCGTTGGGCCAGTAAACAAAATGTCGCTGGTTTGAATCCCCAAGCTGGCAAGGTGGAAAAGTCGGCCGTTCTGCCCTTGAGCAAGGCAGTGAACCCCCAACAACAACTGCTCCCTGGGTGCCGATCAAGTGGACGTTGATTAAGGCAGCCCCCCCGCACACCTCTCTGATTCAGAGGGGTTGGGTTAAATGTGGAAGACACATTTTTGTTGAATTAATTAAGTTGTGCAACTGACTAGGCATCCCCTTTCCCTTCACACCTGTTCCCACTCCCTTAATCACCTCTCTTGCCTTTTTCACACCTCTGTTCCCCCATATAAGCAGCATGCTTCTCTCTGAGCACTAGTTCACTACTTTGTCATGTCTGCACCTTTATGTTGATGTGTTCCTAATGTTTTCCCTTTTGTATCTCCCTTCCATACCACCACATATTTCATATCACACCTAGAGGCCTTACAAGCCCAACTCCTAACCTCCCTATTCAACTCCATCCTAACCCTCGCCCCATGTGCCTCTGTACTGTATAATACAGTGCCTTGCAAAAGTGTGTATAATACAGTGCCTTGCAAGTATTCATCCCCCTTGGCGTTTTTCCTATTTTGTTGCACTACAACCTGTATTTTAAATGGATTTTTATTTAGATTTCATGTAATGGATATACATAAAATATTCCAAATTGGTGAAGTGAAATTTAAAAAATAACTTGTTTAAAAAAATTCAAAAAAATAAAAAACTGAAAAGTGGTGTGTGCATATGTATTCACCCCTTTTGCTATGAAGCCCCTAAATAAGATCTGGTGCAACCAATTACCTTTAGAAGACACATAATTAGTTAAATAAAGTCCACATGTGTGCAATATAAGTGTCACATGATCTGTCACATGATCTCAGTATATAAACACCTGTTCTGAAAGGCCCCAGAGTCTGCAGCACCACTATGCAAGGGGCACCATGAAGACCAAGGAACAGGTCAGGGTTGGGTTATAAAAAATATCTGAAACTTTGAACATCCCACGGAGCACCATTAAATCCATCATTACATTTTTTTTAACAAGTTATTTTTTTCATTTCACTTCACCAATTTGGACAAAATAGGAAAAACTCCAAGGGGATGAATACTTTTGCAAGGCACTGTACTTGTATGGGAGGGGTAAACGTTAATTGATATGCTAACGTTACTCGATCATGAAGCATGCTAGCTTGCTGGAGTTAGAAGTGGGTTGTCAGCTAATTTAATATGTACGGACGAGAAAATAAATCCTTTAATTATCTGCACATGCTTGTGAATTGTTGCATTATTCAAGAGTAATATGGTTTGGTTGCATTCAATAGTGTAATATGTTTTAGAAAAGTTGCTCTGATTGTTAAATAGTTTGTTTACAGGCTAGTGTGGCTATTGTGAAATTTACAGTCAATTTGAGCTGCGGACCAAGACTTGCGTTGTCAGCCACAACAAAAGGGAAGACAAGGTTGTAATTTGAATTGAAAAGTAGAAATCTCTGGCCTTATTTCCAATATGAGATATGAAGGAGTCTGAGAAGTGTAAACTACAGTACAGAAAAGTAGAGTGTAGTGCAGTACAGTAAAGAAAATAAGTTCAGTACAATCCTGTACAATAGAATATAGTAGAGTTCTGTACAGTACACAATAGAGCACACTAGAAATGAGTACACCACAATGTAGTGTACCTATTTAGGATACATCACCATGAAGAGATTGAAATTCATATCATTATTGATGCATTTGTGTAGTATAGATCAGGGATCCATGATGATATTCCATTACGGCAATTCTGTTACCGGGTGTAAACACACCACGTATTGTAGTTCAATAACCAAAATAGATTTAGCTGACAACTCATTATTTTTGGCTTCATCTTTTAATCTTAATTCAGAGCAGATATTTCATTACTGTGGAATTGCCCTCATGTGAAATATGGTAGTAAGTCTTGGTTGGTCTTTAGGGATCAAGCTATAAAGAAAATGTGTACGTTTGTATACTGAACAAAAATATAACCACAACATGTAAAGTGTTGGTCCCATGTTTCATGAGCTGAAATAAAAGATCCCATAATTTTTCCATACGCACAAGAAGCGTATTTCTCTCAAATTAAGTTCACAAATTTGTTTATATCCTTGTTAGTGAAGATTTCTCCATTGCCAAGATAATCCATCCACCTGACATGTGGCATATCAAGAAGCTGATTAAATATAATTTTCATTACACAGGAATAAAAGGCCACTCTAAAATGTGCAGTTTTGTCACACACCACAATGCCTCAGATGTCTCAAGTGTTGAGGGTGTGTGCAATTGGCATGCTAACTGCATTAATGTCCACCAGAGCTGTTGCCAGATAATTTAATGTTAATTGCTCTACCATAAGCTGCCTCCAACATCATTGTAGAGAATTTGGCAGTACCTCCAACCGGCCTCAAACCGCAGACGACGTGTAACCACGCCAGCCCAGGACCTCCACATCTGACTTCTTCACCTGTGGGATCATCTGAGACCAGCTACCCAGACAGCTGATGAAATTGAGGAGTATTTCTGTATGTAATAAAGCCCTTTTGTGAGGTAAAACTCATTCTGATTGGCTGGGTCTGGCTCCCTCCCAGGCCCACCCATGGCTACGCCCCTGTCCAGTCATGTGAAATCCATAGATTAGGGTCTAATGAATTCATTTCAATTATCTGATTTCTTATGAACTGTAACTCAGTAAAAAAAAATTGCATGTTGCTTTTATATAACAGTATATAAATAAATAAACGACATCCTTGTAAAGAAAGGTAAGTGGAAATGCATACAATTACGCTAGCACTATTGAATGACTAATAAGAAACGTTGCCATCTGTTGCATCTCAATAAACCCAAGATATAGCCTTATATCACAACAAAGGAGACATGGGAAAAGAAGAGAGTAAATAGGGTTTCCTTTGGTTGAGTTGACTACCGGTATTATACATTCCATCTGGCCGTATGTGTTTTTTAGCTGCAGTTGCGACCTAGTCATGACACACTGTCCTTGACAAGATTTTCCAGGTTAATACCGTGGGTCGCTGAGGGGAGAAAAAACAACGGCTTCAACCGAGTTATCCAATCATAAGTGTTTTATTCTGTTTCCGCCTTCTTTAGATGTTGTTATCCAAGAACAACTTTTGAAACCTGACAACTTGTAATATACATTGATTAACAAATAGCATGTATTAGAAAAATATTTGTTATGTGCCATATCACAGCATAGTTCATTTATATTTGAGAACAATCTATAATACATCAGAAGGTCGACATTCTGCCAATGGGCGGTTCCCAATTCCTCCAGCGTCAAACGGTCAGAGCGTGTCCCAAACACTGCGTGGTGTTGTCCGCCCTGGGGACTGAGGCCAGGATTGGAAACAGTGTACAACCGGTAAACATCTTGGACCGGAATGTAAAAAAGACTAACTACAAACGGGAACACAAAATCGCTTTAAACGGAGTGCCATTGGGGCATAAAGACTGTCCATCGGATTTCCAATGGAAGCGGATGGTTTCTTGAGAAGACGTCGGATGACAGCAGAGAGAGCAGGCGGGGACGCCGGGGTTGCTGGAGCCTCAGCCGGCGCAGAGGTCCGATGGCTCGGGGGAAGGATCTGGGGGGTGTCGGAGAGCGTCGTTGGGAGTTTGTCTCCCAGGATCGGAGGCGAGACTGAGATTAAGAATGTAATTCTAGTCAGTGGCGGCCCCCCTGAAGTAACGTTAGCAGATACTTCGGAACCCGACTATGAAAGTTTGCCGCAGGGCGCTTCGACCAGCACCCACATGGTTGCAGGAGCAGTGGCTGGGATCATGGAGCATTGCCTGATGTTCCCCATCGACTGTGTCAAGGTAACGTGGTAGGCTATGTTGGGCTAGCGTTTAGACGCAAACTAGTTGTAACTGACTGATATTGGAAATTGGGCACATGAGGTTTGGAGATTCCTTTGGCTCGTCATGACACGTGGCTTCAACTTGTCAATAAGTTTGGCAGGTCACAACACAGAGGAGGCAAGGTCGAACCGGACAGGCTTGCATTTCAGCTAGGAAACTAATTTAACATGCTAATTAACTCCCATCCACTGCGAATTATTTAGTCGGCATAGTTTCTGTAGTAGTTTAACTTTGGCATACAGGATTTAATTTGAGTTAATATGAAACCTTTTAGCGAACAGTGTATTTTGCAGTTGTTAGCATCATCTGCTTAGTTAAAAAGCCATTTCAGCTAACGTTAGCTAACTAACCAAACTAACAATGTCGGCCTGTGCATCAGCTCGAGCCTGGGGGTCAATGTTGATTAGCTAGTAGCAAGTGAGCTAGCGCCTACTACAAAGTAGGTTAGGCTTAGCTACTTTATTCCGTATTTTCATGAGCAGATATTGAAAGCTATTTTGATGATAATTCTAAAATGAAATTAGAAGTTGTGTTTTGCTTTGTGGAAGTATACAGAGTTGGCACGAAGCAACACGTGTGCCCCTCCTGTACATACAATCCAAGGCATACCAATGTACAGCGCTTTGATAGCCGGGATAGCGCAATGTACATATTGATTACATACTACTATTAACTACTTCCATGTATTTCCGAACGTTCACTCTATTCAAGAAGAGAACCCATAGGTGGGAGAAACCACGAGCACCCTTCTGTCAAAAGTCTCCACACTTTGCAGAACCAAAAACATAGCCGAGCTAAAAGCAGCTTTTAACTAGGCAGAGAATGCATAAACGCTGGTGTGGTCTTCTAAGTCAATGTTAACTGCTACCTGTCTAGCAGGATTTAGGTGGGGTGGAACTGTTCATTCTTTACTAAAAATACAGGGCTGGATGTTCTGGGATTAAGAGTACAATACTACTATGTTATTGTGCTAATTCTGCAGAATTAGGCTGACAAGTTGGCTCTACCACTGCACACTTTTAAGAAAAGTTATGTTATCATTAGCCGGGATGACTCAAGTGTTATGTAAACAAGAGATGATCAATTACATTAGCCTGTGCAGTTTTGACAGGCCCACTCAATGATTTAGATCTTCTCTGTAAAGGGCTGTAGCACATGAGCCATGCCAATGTCTGGTTTCTTCCCATCTTGTGGTCCCTGCAGAGCAGGGGTCTCCAACCCTGTTCCTGGAGAGCAACCCTCGTGTATTGTTTAGCTCCAACCCCAGTTGTAACTAACTTGTTTCACCTTTTCAACCAGCTAATTATTAGAATCGGTTGTGCTAGATTAGGGTTGGAGTGAATTTACAGGACGGTAGTTCTCCAGGAACAGGGTTGGAGAGCCCTGCTGTAGAGATGGTCATGAGTTGGTCCTTGATTGAAATGATTGTTTACTGCTATGCAGAGACAGATCAACAAAATGAGTGGCATGGTAGGTAGTAGGGAGAGGAGTCAACTGTTTGTGTCAGGTGGGAGAGCAGGGCTCTCTCAGAACAAAGCAGAGATTCATCGTCTTTCCCATCTGTAGTTCCCACCTCTGCTCCAGGTGCTGCTCAAACAACTTGGGCTATGTCTCAATAGTCAGAAGTGGCTTCCTCTCCCAGTCTCCTCTCTATTGAGACATCAAATCAATGATTTGATTTGATTTGATGTCTCAATAGTCAGAAGTGGCTTCCTCTCCCAGTCTCCTCTCTTTTCAATGACATGAAAGGGCAGTTGAAACAAAGCATGTTCCCAGTGTGCATCCAGCCACCATGTTGCTTTCACATATACTGTGTTTTCAGATCCGTACAGACAAAGGAGAGGAGGCAAGGATGTATCTTTAGAGTATTGAGGTGCAGCCCAGACAGTGAAATTGTCTGCCTGCTGAGGAAGGACAGCCTGAGCTACACACTCACTGATCTATAAATCATGTCACCTGTCAAACAACATGGCATTAACTGGCCCTACTTATAAACACATTACCAGATCTGTACAGATGGAGGAGACCTAGCTCAAGCTGACACAAACACAGTTAAAAATCCTTGGAAAATAGCTTGCCGGGGTTGTGACAGATTGCACAGTAGAGATAATGTCGTAACTTGTTGTTTACACTCAATCCAAAGGTTGAGATTAGACATGCTCTTTCCAGGCAAGCTCTCTGCAATACAAAACCATACCATAGGCTTCATTTTTTTATTAACCTTTATTTAACTCTCAAGTCAGTTAAGAACAAATTCTTATTTACAGTGACGGCCTACCAAAAGGCCTCCTGTTGGGATTAAAAATATAGGACAAAACGCACATCACGACAAAGAGACACTAGATAAAGAGAGACCTAAGACAGCACAGCAAGGCAGCAACACATGACAACTCAGCATGGTAGCAACACAACATGACAACCACATGGTAGCAACACAATATGGCAGCAGCACAACATTGTAGCAGACAACAGCACAAAGGGCAAGAAGGTAGAAACAACAATGCATCACGTGAAGCAGCCACCACTGTCCAGTAAGAGTGTCCATATACAGTACCAGTCAAAAGTTTGGACACTCATTCAAGGGTTTTTATTTTTACTATTTTCTACATTGTAGAATAACAGTGAAGACAACACTGAAATAACATGGAATCATGTAACCAAAAAAGTGTTAAACAAATCTAAATATATTTGAGATTCTTCAAAGTATCCACACTTTGCCTTGATGACAGCTTAAAATCAAATGTTATTGGTAACATACACACGGTTAGCAGATGTTATTGGGAGTGTAGCGAAATGCTTGTGCTTCTAGTTCCGACAGTGCGGCAATATCTAACAAGTAATCTAACAATTCCACAACTTTAATACACACATCTAAGTAAAGGGATGGATTAAGAATATGTACATATAAATATATGGATGAGCTATGACTGACCGGCATAGGCAAAATACAATAGATATAGGTATAAAGTACAGTATATACATATGGGATGAGTAATGCAAGATATGTAAACATTATTATTGAAGTGTAATTAAAAAAGGGACAAGTGATCCATTTGTTAGAGTGGCCAATGATTTCAAGTCTGTATGTAGGCAGCAGCCTCTCTGTGTTAGTGATGGCTGTTAATCAATCAAATGTATTTATAAAGCCCTTCTTACATCAGCTGATGTCACAAGGTGCTGTACAGAAACAAAGCCTAAAACCCCAAACAACAGGTCAGCACCTCAGGAGTAAATGTCAGTTGGCTTTTCATAGCCGATCATTCAGAGTATCTCTACCAGACCTGCTCTTGAAAACAGCAGGACTGGAACAGGTCCCGCTCCAGAGTACAGGCCTCGGTGTAACGCTCATCTGACCATCACCCCCTGGTGAGACACAACCGCGAGTCATCAGTGAAGAGCACTTTTTTGCCAGTCCTGTCTGGTCCAGTTCAAGGCATGTTCACGCAGATGAGCAGGGACCCTGGGCATCTTTCTTTTGGTGTTTTTCAGAGTCAGTAGAAAGGCCTCTTTAGTGGCCTAAGTCTTCATAATTGTGACCTTAATTGCCTACCTTCTGGAAGTTGTTAGTGTCTTAACGACCGTTTTACAGGTGCATGTTCATTAATAATTGTTTATGGTTCGTTGAACGAGCATGGGAAACAGTGTTTAAACCCTTTACAATGAAGATCTGTGAAGTTATTTGGATTTTTATGAATTGACAGGGTCCTGAAAAAGGGAAGTTTTTATTTTCTGCTGATTTTAAATGCTTCACAGAGTTCAAGTAACAGACACTTCTCAACATCAACTGTTCAGAGGAGACTGTGTGAATCAGGCCTTCATGGTCGAATTTCTGGGAAGAAACCACTACTAAGGACACCAATAAGAAAAGACTTGCTTGGCCCAAGAAACACAAGCAATGGACATTAGACTGGTGGAAATCTGTCCTTTGGTCTGAGTCCAAATCTGAGATGTTTGGTTCCATCGCTGTGTCTTCGTGAGACGCATGTGTAGTTCGCACCATGAAGCATGGTGGGGGTGCTTTGCTGGTAACACTGTCACTTAACCAGCATGCACTCTGCAGCGATACGTCATCCCTTCTGGTTTGCACTTAGTGGGACTATCATTTGTTTTTCAACAAGACAATGACCCAACACACCTCCAGGCTGTGTAAGGGCTATTTTACCAAGAAGGAGAGTGATGGAGTGCTGCATCAGATGACCTGGCCTCCACAATCACCCAACCTCAACCCAATTGAGTAGGTTTGGGATGAGTTGGACCGCAGAGTGAAGGAAAAGCAGCCAACAAGTGCTCAGCATATGTGGGAACTCCTTCAGTACTGTTGGAAAAGCATTCCAGGTGAAGCTGGTTGAGAGAATGCCAAGAGTGTGCAAAGCTCTCAAGGCAAAGGGTGGCTGCTTTGAGGAATCTAAAATATATTTTGATTTGTTTAACACTTTTTGTCAGGGCTGTGTTATTTCATAGTTTTGATGTCTTCACTGCTATTCTACAATGTAGAAAATAGTAAAAAATTATGAAAAACCCTTGAATGAGTAGGTGTGTCCAAACCTTTGACTGGTACTGTATATACCTGTGTGTCAGGGCCGAGGGAACTGTTCATTTATTTTAACTTTTATTTACAGATCACATTGAGACGTTGACATCAAATATATTGCAGGGAAGACCTTTTCAAGATGGCAGCAATCTGCGAAGATGCATGTAAATCTCTTACAGGCCCAGAATTCCACATAGACTATAACGGTGGCTTATGTCCCTCTCTGACCCTGGTTCTCGTTATTCAACACTTCCTTCTATTCAACTGGGCGTGGGCATAACATTTTTCAAAATATTTAGCGGGTGGAATGTATAAGCACTGATTTATTACTTACTGTGTTTTGATTGGTTAGCAGTGTATTCATCCCACCTCTGCTCAGATTTTATTGGTTGCTAACATGGTAGTTCTCAAATTTAAGTTAAATGTTATGGTTGCAGTAAGGTTAGGTATGGCGGGAAGTTTATGGTTAGGTTATGGACTAGGGTAACCAGTAGGTGTGTGACCTCTAACCTCTCTCCCCTGCGAAGACGCGAATGCAGAGCCTACAGCCTGAGCCTGCTGCCCGTTACCGGAATGTGATGGACGCGCTTCGGCGAATCATAACCACCGAGGGTGTCTGGCGACCAATGAGAGGGCTGAATGCCACGGCCGTGGGGGCGGGTCCGGCGCACGCTCTCTACTTCGCCTGCTACGAGAAACTGAAGAAAAGTCTGGGTGACATCATCCACCCCGGGGCTAACAGCCATCTGGCCAACGGTATACCAGGAACACACACACACTAGCACATGCACACACCAATCCTATACTTCTCTGCAACCACTCTTTGGATTACTTGTTGACTTTCCGGAAAATATAACTATATGACATAGTTTTTTCTAGTAAATGCTAGCAGTTCATTTGCTTTTTCCAATATTATTTTTTTAGCAACTCAAGCAAGTAGTGATGAAGATTCAATGAAACTATTTTGCTGTATTTTTACAGCTATGTTGCTGTAGTCCTGAAGAAAGAATCTCTGTAACACACTGCAGAGAGAGAGAGAGAGGGAGAGAAGACCCCCTTCTCCCCTGGACACTAAGTGGATGCTGCTCGGACTAACCTAGATGAACCTTGCTCTCAGACACTGAGTTATGTGTGTGGGTGAGTCAGCCTGCCAGTTCTAACAACTGGAGCAGAGTGGCGGGAGAGTGGTGGTGCCACACCCTAAATACCCCCATCCCCTGGACAGTAGAGCAGACAAATGCCTGCGCTATACTTCAGGCTCTCTCATACCCAGTACAGTAAGCAGGCCCTAAAAACCTGGTCCCTCTCTAGGTTTCTTCCTAGGCTCCTGCCATCTAGGGAGTTTTTCCTAGCCACTGTGCTTCTCCATTGCTTACTCTTTGGGGTTCTAGGCTGGGTATCTGTATAGCACTTTGTGACAACTACTGATGTAAAAAGGGCTTTATAAAATACATTTGATTTGCCTGAATCTAACTTGTTGGGCCACCTGCCAGTGTGATAAAAAACATCACCAGCCACTCAGGTGGTGGATCAGCTGTTGGCTGGAGCTAATTCTGTCACAGCAGGACAGTAGGAGGGGTATTTTTCTGGCCATGGGGCTGATATGACCTTGTCTGTATGCTCTCTATGAGGTCAGAGTTCTGCAGAGTCAGCCAGGTCCACAAATAGACCAGGGCCTCTGACTGACTACATGCCCTGCTACGGCGTCCGGGAGGAGTCTATATCCGGGTTGCATCCGGTTTACATAGCCCAACTAGCACTCAGTGCACAGGGAGCAGCGACGACATCATCCAAATACATGCCAGACATTGGATGAAGATAAAATGTTAATCTTTGGCTGTGAGTGATGGGGGGGATGGGCTTCATCAACAATTATTTGTCTGACTATAGCTGGCTAGGCTAATTGAGGCCACATGCTGCGCTTTCTCCCCAACCCCATTCAGATAAAACGGCCTACTTGTTGGTTGCTCGTTGTAGCCTACTTATTCTCACTTTTAATTCTGTAATTTTATTCCAACTTGCGTTGCATTAGTGAACTCTCATTGCATTGCATTAGCTTTGATTGGCCAACATAAACAACAAGCTACACACGAAGGGTGCACGCCATAAGAACAACATTGAAAAGTTTGTTTTATTATACTGAACAAAAATATGAATTGAAATAAATTAGTCCTTAATCTTTGGATTTCACATGATGGGGAATACAGATATACGTCTGTTGGTCACAGATATCTTAAAAAGAAAAGTAGAAGATAGGGGTGTGGATCAGAACCTGTCAGTATCTGGTGTGACCACCATTTGCCTCATGCAGTGCAACACATCTCCTTCACACAGAGTTGATCAGGCTGTTGATTGTGGCCTGTGGAATGTTGTCCCACTCCTCTTCAATGGATGTGCGAAGTTGCTGGATATTGGCTGGAACTGGAACACGCTGTTGTACACGTTGTTCCAGAGCATCCCAAACATGCTCAATGAGTGACATGTCTAGTGAGTATGCAAGCCATGGAAGAACTTGGGCATTTTCAGCTTCCAGGAATTGTGTACAGATCCTTGTGTCATTATCATGCTAAAACATGAGGTGATTGCGGCGGATGAATGGCACGACAATTGGCCTCAGAATCTCATCACGGTATTCAAATTACCATCGGTAAAATACAATTGTCTTCGTTGTCCATAGCTTATGCCTGCACATACAATTGAAGTCGGAAGTTTATATACACTTAGGTTGGAGTCATTAAAACTTGTTTTTCAACCACTCCACAAATTTCTTGTTAACAAACTATAGTTTTGGCAAGTCAGGACATCTACTTTGCATGACACAAGTCATTTTTCCAACAATTGTTTACAGACAGATTAATTCACTGTATCACAATTCCAGTGGGTCAGAAGTTTACATACACTAAGTTGACTGTGCCTTTTAAACAGCTTGGAAAATTCCAGAAAATGTCATAGCTTTAGAAGCTTCTGACAGGCTAATTGACATAATTTGAGTCAATTGGAGGTGTACCTGAGGACTCTTTTCTCTGTATACAGTGGGGAAAAAAAGTATTTAGTCAGCCACCAATTGTGCAAGTTCTCTCACTTAAAAAGATGAGGCCTGTAATTTTCATCATAGGTACACTTCAACTATGACAGACAAAATGAGGAAAAGAAATCCAGAAAATCACATTGTAGGATTTTTTATGAATTTATTTGCAAATTATGGTGGAAAATAAGTATTTGGTCACATACAAACAAGCAAGATTTCTGGCTCTCACAGACCTGTAACTTCTTCTTTAAGAGGCTCCTCTGTCCTCCACTCGTTACCTGTATTAATGGCACCTGTTTGAACTTGTTATCAGTATAAAAGACACCTGTCCACAACCTCAAACAGTCACACTCCAAACTCCACTATGGCCAAGACCAAAGAGCTGTCAAAGGACACCAGAAACAAAATTGTAGACCTGCACCAGGTTGGGAAGACTGAATCTGCAATAGGTAAGCAGCTTGGTTTGAAGAAATCAACTGTGGGAGCAATTATTAGGAAATGGAAGACATACAAGACCACTGATAATCTTCCTCGATCTGGGGCTCCACGCAAGATCTCACCCCGTGGGGTCAAAATGATCACAAGAACGGTGAGCAAAAATCCCAGAACCACACGGGGGGACCTAGTGAATGACCTGCAGAGAGCTGGGACCAAAGTAACAAAGCCTACCGTCAGTAACACACTACGCCGCCAGGGACTCAAATCCTGCAGTGCCAGGCGTGTCCCCTGCTTAAGCCAGTACATGTTCAGGCCCGTCTAAAGTTTGCTAGAGAGCATTTGGATGATCCAGATGAGGATTGGGAGAATGTCAGATGAAACCAAAATAGAACTTTTTGGTAAAAACTCAACTCGTCGTGTTTGGAGGACAAAGAATGCTGAGTTGCATCCAAAGAACACCATACCTACTGTGAAGCTTGGGGGTGGAAACATCATGCTTTGGGGCTGTTTTTCTGCAAAGGGACCAGGACGACTAATCCGTGTAAAGGAAAGAATGAATGGGGCCATGTATCGTGAGATTTTGAGTGAAAACCTCCTTCCATCAGCAAGGGCATTGAAGATGAAACGTGGCTGGGTCTTTCAGTATGACAATGATCCCAAACACACCGCCTGGGCAACCTTGAAGGAGTGGCTTCGTAAGAAGCATTTCAAGGTCCTGGAGTGGCCTAGCCAGTCTCCAGATCTCAACCCCATAGAAAATCTTTGGAGGGAGTTGAAAGTCTGTGTTGCCCAGCGACAGCCCCAAAACATCACTGCTCTAGAGGAGATCTGCATGGAGGAATGGGCCAAAATACCAGCAACAGTGTGTGAAAACCTTGTGAAGACTTACAGAAAACATTTGACCTCTGTCATTGCCAACAAAGGGTATATAACAAAGTATTGAGATAAACTTTTGTTATTGACCAAATACTTATTTTCCACCATAATTTGCAAATAAATTCTACAATGTGATTTTCTGGATTTCTTTTCCTCATTTTGTCTGTCATAGTTGAAGTGTACCTATGATGAAAATTACAGGCCTCTCTCATCTTTTTAAGTGAGAGAACTTGCACAATTGGTGGCTGACTAAATACTTTTTTTCCCCACTGTATATCAACGATGTTGCTCTTGCTGCGGGTGATTCCCTGATCCATCTCTACGCAGACGACACCATTCTGTATACAGCTGGCCCTTCTTTGGACACTGTGTTAACAAACCTCCAAACGAGCTTCAATGCCATACAACACTCCTTCCGTGGCCTCCAACTGCTCTTAAACGCTAGTAAAACTAAATGTATGCTTTTCAACCGTTCGCTGCCCGCACCCGCCCGACTAGCATCACTACTCTGGACGGTTCTGACTTGGAATATGTGGACAACTACAAATACCTAGGTGTCTGGCTAGACTAAACTCTCCTTCCAGACTCATATTAAACATCTCCAATCCAAAATGATATCCAGAATCGGCTTCCTATTTTGCAACAAAGCCTCCTTCACTCACGCCGCCAAATATACCCTCGTAAAACTGACTATCCTCGACTTCGGCGAGGTCGTTTACAAAATAGCCTCCCAACACTACTCAGACTACATCCAGTTTGCTATCACAGTGCCATCCGTTTTGTCACCAAAGCCCCTTATACCACCCACCACTGCGACCTGTATGCTCTAGTTGGCTGGCCCTCGCTACATATTCGTTGCCAGACCTGGCTCCAGGTCATCTATAAGTCTTTGCTAGGTAAAGCTCCGCCTTATCTCAGCTCACTGGTCACCATAGCAACACACACCCGTAGTACATGCTCCAGCAGGTACATCTCACTGGTCATCTCCAAAGCCAACACCTCCTTTGGCCGCCTTTTCTTCCAGTTCTTTGCTGCCGATGACTGGAACGAATTGCAAAAATTGCTGAAGCTGGAGACTTCTATTTCCCTCACTAACTTTAAACATCAGCTATCTGAGCAGCTTACTGATTGCTGGAGCTATACATAGCCCATCTGTAAATAGCCCATCCAGTCTACCTACCGCATCCCCATATTGTTTTTATTTACTTTCTGCTCTTTTGCACACCAGTATTTCTACATCGTCATCTGCACATCTATCACTCCAGTGTTAATTTGCTAAATTGTAATTCCTTTCTACTATGGCCTATTTATTGCCTTACCTCCTCATGCCATTTGCACACTGTAAATATACGTTTTTTTTCTTTCTATTGTTATTGACTGTACGCTTGTTTATTCCATGTGTAACTCTGTTGTTGTTTGTGTCGCACTGCTTTGCTTTATCTTGGCCAGGTTGCAGTTGTAAATGAGAACTTGTTCTCAACTAGCTTACCTGGTTAAATAAAGGTAAAATCAAAATGTAATCAGCTTTTTGATATGCCACACCTGTCAGGTGGGTGGATTATCTTGGCAAAGGAGAAATGCTCACTAACAGGGATGTGCACAAAATTTGAGAGAAATAAGCTTTTTGTGCGTATGGAAAAGTTCTGGGATCTTTTATTTCAGCTCATGAAACGGGACCAACACTTTACATGTTGCATTTCATATTTTTTTTCGGTGTCAATTAATAATAGAAATGTCATGGTACAGTCACACGCCTGTTTATTAGGTACACCCATCAAGTACCTTGTCGGACCCCCTTTGCCTCTTGAACAGCCTGAATTATTCAGGGCATTCTACAAGCTGTCGGAAACGTTCCACAGGGATGTTGGTCAATGTTGATGTGATGGCATCACGCGGTTGCTGCAGATTGGACGGCGGTACATTCATCCTGCGAAACGGCCCGTTCCATCTCATCCCGTAGATGCTCTATAGGGTTGAGGTCTGAGGACTGCGCAGGCCACTCAAGTAAGCTGAACTTACTATCATGTTCCAGGTGATTCATTTCCACTCGTCAATTGTCCAGTGTTGGTGATCGTGTGCCCACTGGAGCCGCTTCTTGTTTTTAGCTGATAGGCGTAGAACGCTGTGTGGTTGTCTTCTGCAATAGCCAATCTGTGACAAGGATCGATGAGTTGTGCGTTCCGATATGCCGTTCTGCGCACCACTGTTGTACTGCGCCGTTATTTGTATGTTTTTTGCCCGCTTGTTAGCTTGCACGTTTTGTTGACATTCTCCTTTTGTCCTCTCTCACCCAGAAGACTGCCACTGATTGGATGTTTTTTTTGATGCACCATTCTTGGTAAACCCTAGACACTGCCTTGCGTGAAATGCCCAGGTGGTCGGTCCTTTCTGAGATACTAGATCCGGCGTGCCTGGCACCGACGATTATTCCACCCACACTCGGTCGCTCGTTTTGCCTATACTAACGTTCAATCGAACAGTAGCTGAATGACTCTGCCTGCTTTATATCACAAGCCATGGCCATGTGACTCACTGTCTGTAGGAGCGACCCATTTTCATGAACGTGGTGGTGTACCTAACTATCCGGTGAGTGTTTATCCTTGTTTGTAACAATGCCAAATTGGATATTTTTATTTAATTGAGAAAAAGCCTTTTCATTGTTAAAATAGGCCTATAATTTTTTCGCTCTCGCACATGAATACTCACACAAGTATTCGAATACTAACGTCCGTTCCGACATTTGAATATTCAAATACCCTTGCACATCCCTAATTTGCACAAATTTGCACACAATTTGCTCAGACAAAGCTAGTACTAGAGATACTTACTCTTTTTCATCCTGTATCTGTTCTCTGCTCTTTCTTTCTCATCCCTTCTTCCCAGGTCAGCTGTCTCTCTTCTCTTCCCTCTTCCCTTGCTTCCAGGTCAGGGGAGAGGCAGGGTAAGACCTGCCCAGTAGAGGAAGGGATGTTTGACTCTGGTCAAGCAGGAGTGGTGATGGCCTGTTTTACCGCTAGGGAGAGCTAGAGCATTTTCTGTCATCTGGCCTCTCCTCACCCCTCTTCTCGTCTCTCCTTTCGTCTTTTCTTCTCTTCCTCTTCCCTCTCCTCTACTCTTTCCTTCTCTAATCTTTCTCTTTCTATATCTCTGGTCTTTGCTCTCCACCACCTCTCTCTCACTCTCTCACACACACACAAAATTGAGTTTGTATGTGTTACAGGTACGGCGGGGTGTGTGGCAACATTGCTTCATGACGCAGCCATGAACCCATCTGAAGGTAAATCTATCCATCTATAAATATCTTTGTAGCTCTTAGGGCCTCCTCAAGGGCCTAGCATGTTTACTCTGCACTGCTTGCTAGGAAGGGGAGGGTGAGGGGGAGACAGAGAGAAAGAGGGTAGGGTGGTGGGGAGGAGCAGGGCCAAGAATGAAATCGGAATAGAGACTGGGATAGAGATGGAGGGAGGGAGCAGGGTTGAGAGGGAGGGGGGAGACATGGAGAAAGATGCTCCCTTGGTTCCTGTCGCCTTTGTATTGAACCCAACCACCATCTGTAGACTACAGCGGACTTTGATGGGTATCCTCCCACTGAAATGCCTGGACAGGTGATCCTCAGGCAGCTGTGTAGGGTGGAGGCCAGGGACATAGGTGCTAGTCTCAGATTCCAAGGTAACGCCTCGGTCACTGCTTTGAACTTCAGCAGTCTCTGTGAATGTCTAAATTAATCTGAACACCCTAATGCCCTCCTCAGCCTTGGAGGATGTTATGACTGTGGATTAAAAAAGAAATATCTTGTCAATAATTTGTCTTTCTTTTTTATCCTCCGGGCTATGTTCCTGGTCCTTAATGATGGAAACACACCTGGCAATCCTACCTTGCATCCCTCCAATCCTCCCCTCTACTCCTCCTCTTTACTCACCTATCCATCCCTTCCTTCCTCTCTGCCTCACTATCCCTTCTTTTTTACTTTATACTGCTCTCATCGCTCTCTTTCTCCCATTCCTCCTCTACTGCCTCCATTCTCTTTCTTATGCTCTCTTCTGGCTATTCCTGTCTCTCCTTCCATCTGTTTTTCTCCCTCCCTGTCCAGTGGTGAAGCAGCGTTTGCAGATGTATAACTCTCCGTACGGCGGCGTGATGGACTGTGTGCGTGCCGTGTGGCAGAGAGAGGGCGCCGCAGCCTTCTACCGCTCCTACACCACCCAGCTCACAATGAACGTGCCTTTCCAGGTGCTCCACTTCATGACCTACGAGTCCCTCCAGGAGCTCCTCAACCCCCACAGACAGTACAACCCCTCCTCACACATGTTGTCTGGAGCCCTGGCTGGGGCCATCGCTGCTGCAGCCACCACCCCTCTGGATGTCTGCAAGACCCTGCTCAACACCCAGGAGTCCCTGGTGGGGCTCCCCGCTGCAAGCCAGGGTGGAGGTCAGAGGCAGGGGACGCACAGACACATCACAGGCCTGGCCCATGCCTTCCGGACAGTGTACAGGCTGGGCGGCCTTCCTGGGTTCTTTAAAGGAGTCCAGGCCAGGGTGATCTATCAGATGCCCTCCACAGCCATCAGCTGGTCCGTCTATGAGTTCTTCAAGTACGGAATCACCAAGCACCAGCACGAGAAGAGGATAGCGCAGCGGCGGGAGGGAGAGAAGTAGAGAAGGAAAAATAAAGAAACTCCTCTTCTTTCAGCCATCTCTTCCGTTTTCTCTTTATCAACCCCCTTCCTTTACCCTTCGGAGCAAGCAGGTGTTCAGAGCAAGGGAGAAATGAGAGGAACAGTGGAGAGGAAGAATCGATACGCACATAAACCAACCAATACCCACCTCTTTACCCCTGTTCAGACAGCCAATAAGAAAGAGACTTCCAGATGTGGTTCAACTAATAACATCCCTGCTAAACTGTTTGCAACTGAAAATGTACAATTTCCTATGAAAGTGAATACGTCATGTATTGACACTACGTTATCAATGCAGACCCTTCTAACGCACATAAATGCTAACCAGAACAATTGTTGATTTTGTTTTGCTAATCTCCAGCGAGTTTTGTTAAATATTTTGCTAACGAGTGTCCAATCCCATTCATAAGTCTTGTTATGGTGAATTTGACAACCGCTGTCCTAACTGTCTGTGTTAAAGGTAGACTCCGCAATATAACATCATTCTACACACCTGGGCCATTTCCTGCTGATAGAAATGAACAAAATTCCCTTATTGAGGCGCAGATTGAAAAGAGCCATTCGATTTGGATGTGGTTATTGTTGATGTGTGTAAGCAGGAAGTGTCCCAGCTTTGTATGATGTTATATTGCGGAGTACCTGTAAAGTTAATTATTGCGTTAACTGTATGTGGATGAGAATGTTGTTCACTGTAAGCCCCACCAGGGGCCACTGTGACCCTCCCAATAAAGCTGGAGTAGTAGAATGTGATGAGGTGTGAGTGAGTGACAGTCTGCCTTTAGGGGGCATTAGTGTTGCTTTGTAAACCCAGGCAATAGTGTATAGGCTTCAGGTACAAGTTGGCCTTAACCCCAAATCTAGAATCAGTTTGTCAGTTCTCAATACTTAAGAGGGTATGAAAGAATATCTAATCCTAGACCAATGGTTAGGAGCAACTTCTACCTTCTCGCTTCAGAACTGGTAGAGACACAAAGGGAGTCCTCTCAAGGTTTGAAATCAGGAGTTGCTCTCAAAATGGTTGCATACTATATATGTGAATTTAAATGACTTTTTTTTAATCGGATCAGATTTTATGTAAAATGCTGAAATGGACAATTTAGTGCAGCCAGTATTTTGTAAAGTACATTAGCTCTATTCTGAGGAACTATTGAGAGTTATTTTTGTATTGATTCCGGAACACAAAGTACTAACCTTTAGTTGGCTGACACCACTGTTCTAGATCCAAAGCGACATGATTGGCTTCTAGAAATGTTTGCCATTTCATTGACCGATAAACTCCATCCTGCCTTCTGATTGGTACTGATGTAAGGGGATGTTGATGTTTTCCCAGATCTCACTTTGTATTTTTGTTTTGAGTAGATCAAATTCTTGGATGGGATAACCTACACACACTTACGTTTTCTGTCGGTTTACAGTCACACCCTTGTTTTACCTAGACTGGCTGCCTGACTGACTGTCCCAGTATTAACTACACAAAAGTTTAGACAGGACAGGTTGGCTAAAGCGGAGACCAACAGGCACACACAAAGAATATGGATTCATTAACAGCCGAATACAAACTCCAGAACCATGTTTACATGGTGGAATTTCATGAGAATCTCCTATTGGCATGGTTTACATAAAATATAGATGTTTACACACAGTCTTCATGTTTAGGGATGACTATGGAATTTTGGGTAAAGATTAATTGTCATGGAAATAGCCACGGTTGTCATTGTCATTTTTGTTGAAAAAAGTTTTGAGCTTGTGATCTTTAAACGTTGGTAATGACCATGAATACAACACACTTCTGTCAAAGAAATAAATGATTTTGACCGCATGCATCATTTGGAAATGTAAAGTTCTCCTCTCGACCATGCTGTTCTGCTCTTAAAATTATTACCAACATTACCCATTTCTTGTAAAAATGAAAAACTGCTATTGGGTAACTACACTAAACACAAATATAAACATGTGGCCCCATGTTTCATGAGCTGAAATAAAAAAAATCCAGAAACGTTTCTTAAAAAAATAAGCTTATTTCTCTCATGTTTTGCACAAATTTGTATACATTCATGTTAGTGAGCATTTCTCCTTTGCCAAGATAATCCATCCACCTGACCGGTGTGACATATCAATAAGCTAATTACACAGCATGATCATTACCCATGTGTACCTTGTGCTGGGGACAATAAAAGGACACTTTAAAATGTGCAGTTTTGTCACAATGCAATGCCACAGATGTCTCAAGTTTTGGGGGAGTGTGTAATTGGCATTCTGACTGCAGGGAATGTCCACCAGAGCTGTTGCCAGACAATTGAATATTAATTTCTCTACCATAAGCTGCCTTCAATGTCATTTTAGAGAATTTGGCAGTAAGTCCAACTGGCCTCACAGCCTCAGACCACGTGTAACCATGCCAGCCAAGCTTCTTCACCTGTGGGATCGCCTGGGGGGGACCAGTGCTGAGGATCATTTCTGTCTGTAATAAAAAAAAGTTTATGGGGAAAAACTAATCTGATTGGCTGGGCCTGGCCCTGGAGTGGGTGGGCCTATGCCCTACAAGGCCCACCCATGTCTGCACCCCTGCCCAGTCGTGAAATCCATAGAATAGGGCCTAATGAATATATTTAAATTGACTGATTTCCTTATATGATCTGTAACTCAGTAGAAACTTTGAAATTGTACTGTAGATACTGTATATCTACTTGAATATAAAGTTGAATCTTCCCTACTCCTAAAATGAATTTATTAGGACAATACTTTATTTGAGTTCACGGTTACTGTCCATTATTGTCGGTTACACGATTATACAATAATTGTGCCAGCCCTACTCATGTTAGGGTTTGGCCCTGACTAACTAAAGGGTCAAAAAGGAAAGAGCTCATGTTGCAGAACTTCCAATGATCCATTTAAAGGTTTCTGAACATGCCAAATGTTTGTTTAATATGCTGTTCTAAAGACTTCAGGTAGAAGTTACCCTTAGACACATACACTACATGACCAGAAGTATGTGGACACCTGCTAGTCGAACATCTCATTCCAAAATCAAGGGCATTAATATGGAGTTGGTCCCCCCTTTGCTGCTATAACAGCCTCTAGTCTTCTGAGAAGGCTTTCCACTAGATGTTGGAACATTGCTGCGGGGACTTGCTTCCATTCAGCCACAAGAGCATTGGTGAGATCAGGCACTGATGTTGGGTGATTAGCCCTGGCTCGCAGTCAGAGTTCCAATTCATCCCAATGGCATTCAATGGGGTTGAGGTCAGGACTCTGTGCAGGCCAGTCGAGTTCTTCCACACAAATCTCAAAAAACAATTTCTGTATGGACCTCGCTTTGTGCACGGGGGCATTGTCATGCTGAAACAGGAAAGGGCCTTCCCCAAACTGTTGCCACAAAGTTGGAAGCACAGAGTCGTCTAGAATGTCATTGTATGCTGTAGCGTTACGATTTCCCTTCACTGGAACTAAGGGGCCTAGGTCGAACCATGAAAAACAGCCCTAGACCAATATTCTTCCTCCACCAAACTTTACAGTTGGTACTATGCATTCGGGCAGGTAGCGTTCTCCTGGCATCCGCAGAATCCAGATTTGTCCTGTTGGACTGCCAGATGATGAAGTGTGATTCATCCCTCCAGAGAACGTGTTTCCACTGCTCCAGAGCCCAATGGTGTCGAGTTTTACACCACTCAAGCCGATGCTTGGCATTGCGCATGGTGATCTTAGGCTTGTGTGCGGCTGCTCGGCCGTGGAAACCCATTTCATGAAGCTCCCGACTAACAGTTCTTGTGCTGACGTTGCTTCCAGAGGCAGTTTGGAACTCGGTAGTGAGTGTTGCAACCGAGGACAGACATTTTTTACACGCTTCAGCACTCGGTCTCGTTCTGTGAGCATGTGTGGCCTACCAATTCGCGGATGAGCCGTTGTTGCTCCTAGACGTTTCCACTTCACAATAACAGCACTTACAGTTGACTGGGGCAGCTCTATCAGGGTAAAAATTTGACGAACTGACATGTTGGAATCCTATGATGGTGCCACGTTGAAAGTCACTGAGCTCTTCAGTACAGGCCATTCTACTGCCAATGTTTGTCTATGGAGATTACGTGGCTGTGTGCTATATTATATACACCTGTCAACAATGGGTGTGGCTGAAATAGCCAAATCCATTAATTTGAAAGGGTGTCCACATACTTTTGTATATATAGTGTAGATATATGATTAGCTTCCTCCCCAAATCTAGGGGTGTACCATCGTTCTACTCTGTTGTATATTATCAATCACATAAATTAATTGATTGATTGGTTGATTGATTGATAAGGGACCTTGACACTGAGGGTGTGGATGATGAATGGAGCTGATCAGTCTTAAAGATCTCTGACTATAACCTGTAATCCTGTCAGATCAATAAACAGAGCAGTAGACTCCTTCAAGCTGCCCACAGATGCTGGTACACCTGTTTGCATTATCTGTTTTCATACACACATACCTTTCCTCTCTTATCAAAACAGAAATCAAAAGCTTCAACAGCAGTTTGTGTCATCTACAGTACATACAGTATCTCCGTTGTCATAGTAAAGCACATGGCAGGGGAATGTACTTCCTGGATAGCCTGCTGATAATAAAATAAAGCCATTAGCTAGGTTCTTTACTACAAGGGTCTGATGCATATCACCCATGAGACGTGTCTGTCTGTCTGTAGGACTTAGACTGGTTTCTCAGTATTTGCTCCCTTTGCGTGTACAGATGTAGGATCTTAATTTGATCACCCTGTTGTAGGATAACCTTTCTCAACCAGGACAATAACGTTATTGATTAATTGATTGAGGAATGTTGCGATAAGGTTGAGCCACTGTACCTGAGATAATCACGGTTTCACCTTCTTGATGAACTTATTGTACAGTTAATCACTCAAGTATCTGCTAAATGACGGATTTGTTCACGTTGTCTTAATCATTTGAACAGAGCGAGGTATAGAGAAGTAGCCTGAAGCATGGTGTCCTCTGGTTAGCTAAGACAGTGATGTTTTGGACAAGCAGCTTTAGAAAGAATCGGCTTTCACAGGTTCAGGTGTAGAGTGATGTCTCACTGACTCATCTCACTCACACACACAACACTGTCTCTCGTCAGGCAGACACCTGTTCAAACAGCAAGTTATAATGAACCGTCTCTGTGTGTGTGTATGTCTATCTGTTTCTCACTGTGTGTGTTTGGCCCTGCATATCTCTTCCTTTTTGTGGTGTAGCTGGCTCACCCATGGTGTAGCTGGCTCACCCATGCCTCTGGTGATGCTCCTCATGAGAGCCTGACTGGGTGTGTGTGGGGGGGATACAGTCTCTCTGACACAATTTCCCAGCTTATCCTAATATAAACTATTTAGTCTGGAGCTAAGCCATGTTGGTCTGTGGGTGTGCGTGTCTTTGCAACTAGTTTGAAAACAAATGAACGTTTTGCCTCTCTTATCTGACACGACTGTATTTGGTATGTAAATGATGAACACAAAGACTACTGGACAGCAGTAGTAATGATGAACACAAAGACTACTGGACAGCAGTAGTAATGATGAACACAAAGACTACTGGACAGCAGTAGTAATGATGAACACAAAGACTACTGGACAGCAGTAGTAATGATGAACACAAAGACTACTGGACAGCAGTAGTAATGATGAACACAAAGACTACTGGACAGCAGTAGTAATGATGAACACAAAGACTACTGAACAGCAGTAGTAATGATGAACACGAAGACTATTGGACAGCAGTAGTAATGATGAACACGAAGACTACTGGACAGCAGTTATAATGGTAGCTGACAGTGTGCCTGATGTATGGTGTTTCGTCTACAGAAGCTGTTCCTCTTTAGCACATCTGGCCGAACAACCTAATTTAACTGTGACATCAAGGAATTTGAAAAGTATTCAGACCACTTCCCTTTTTCTACATTTTGCTACATTACAGCCTTATTCTAAAAATGATCTAATTGTTTTTTCCCCTCACCAATCTACACACAATACCCCATAATGACAAAGTGAAAACAGGTTTTTAGACAAATGTATAAAAAATTAAAAACAGAAATACCTTATTTACATAAGTATTCAGACCCTTTGCTATGAGACTCAAAATTGAGTTCACGTGCATCCTGTTTCCATTGATCATCCTTGAGACGTTTTTACAACTTGATTGGAGTCCACCTGTGGTAAATTCAATTGATTGGACATGATTTGGAAAGGCACACATCTGTCTATATATGGTCCACAGTTAACAGTGCATGTCACAGCAAACACCAAGCCATGAGGTCAAAGGAATTGTCCATAGAGCTCCGAGACAGGATTGTGTCGAAGCACAGATCTGTGGAAGGGTAACGAAACATTTCTGCAGCATTGAAGGTCCCCAAGAACACAGTCGCCTCCATGATTCTTAAATGGAAGAAGTTTGGAACCACTTAGACTCTTCGTAGAGCTGTCCACCCGGCCAAACTGAGCAATCGGGGTAGAAGGGTCTTGGTCAGGGAGGTAACCAAGAACCCGATGGTCACTCTGACAGCGCTCCAGAGTTCCTCTGTGGAGATGGGAGAACCTTCCAAAAGAACAACCATCTCTGCAGCACTCCACCAATCAGGCCTTCATGGTAGAGTGACCAGACGGAAGCCACTCCTCAGTAAAAAGCACATGACAGCCCGCTTGTAATTTGCCAGAAGGCACCTAAAGTACTCAAACCATGAGAAACAAGATTCTCTAGTCTGATGAAACCAAGATTGAACTCCTTGGCCTGAGTACCAAACATCACGTCTGGAGGAAACATGGCACCATCCCTACGGTGAAGCATGGTGGCAGCATCATGCTGTCGGATGTTTTTCAGCAGCAGGGACTGGGAGACCAGTCAGGATAGAGGGAAAGATGAACGGAGCAAAGTACAGAGAGATCCTTGATAAAACCTGCTCCAGAGCACTCAGGACCTCAGACTAGGGCGAAGGTTCACCTTCCAACAGGACAACGACCCTAAGCACACTACCAAGACAGTGCAGGAGTGGCTTCGGAACAAGTCTCTGAATGTCCTTGAGTGGCCCAGCCAGAGCCTGGACATGAACCCGATTGAACTGGAGAGACCTGAAAATAGCTGTGCAGCGACGCTCCCCATCCAACCTGACAGAGCTTGAGAGGATCAGCAGAGAAGAATGGGAGAATGTCCCCAAATGCAGGTGGGCCAAGCTTGTAGCGCCATACCCAAGAAGACTGGAGGCTGTAATCACTGCCAAAGGTGCTTTTTTATTATATATGTTTTGTAGTGATGCCTTTAGCACTGGGATGCAGTGCCTTAGACCGCTGCGCCACTCGGGAGGCCCAGACAAAGGTGCTTTAACAAAGTACTGAGTGAAGGGTCTGAATACTTATGTAAATGTGATATTTCAGTTAGAATTATTTGTATAAATTTGCAAACATTTCTAAAAACCTCTTTTTGCTTTGTCATTATGGGGAATTGTGTGTAGATTGATGAGGGGGAAAAAACGATTGAATCCATTTTAGAATAAGTTTGTAATGTAACAAAATGTGGTCTAAATATTTTCCGAATGCCTCTTGTGTCTTACTGCTTAATACAGTGGGAAAGAGACCGCCTTTTCCGCTTTACTTCTGTATCCAGTCCCATACTGTTTTGAATGGGCTTCAAGATTATATCATCAAATGCATAAAAATACGGTCATTTAAGATGTATACAGTTGAAGTTGGAAGTTTACATTCACCTTAACCAAATACATTTAAACTCAGTATTTCACAATTCCTGACATTTAATCCTAGTAACAATTCCCTGTCTTAGGTCAGTTAGGATCACCACTTTATTTTAAGAATGTGAAATGTCAGAATAATAGTAGAGAGAATGATTTATTTCAGCTTTTATTTATTTTATCACATTCCCATTGGGTCAGAAGTTTACATACACTCAATTTGTATTTGGTAGCAAGCTTCCCACAATAAGTTGGGAGAATTTTGACCCATTCCTCCTGACAGAGCTGGTGTAACTGGGTCAGGTTTGTAGGCCTCCTTGCTCGCACACGCTTTTTCAGTTTTGCCAACAAATGTTCTATGGGATTGAGGTCAGGGCTTTGTGATGGCCACTCCAATACCTTGACTTTGTTGTCCTTAAGCCATTTTGCCACAACTTTGGAAGTATGCTTGGGGTCATTGCTCATTTGGAAGACCCATTTGCGACCAAGCTTTAACTTCCTGACTGATGTCTTGAGATGTTGCTTCAATATATCTACATAATTTTCCTCCTCATGATGTCATCTGTTTTGTGAAGTGCACCAGTCCCTCCTGCAGCAAAGCACCCCCACAACATGATGGTGCCACCCCCGTGCTTCACGGTTGGGATGGTGTTCTTCGGCTTGCAATCCTCCCCCTTTTTCCTCCAAACATAACGATGGTCATTATGGCCAAACAGTTCTATTTTTGTTTCATCAGACCAGAGGACATTTCTCCAAAAAGTACGATCTTTGTCCCCATGTGTAGTTGCAAATCGTAGTCTGGCTTTTTTATGGCAGTTTTTGAGCAGTGGCTTCTTCCTTGCTGAGTGTCTTTTCAAGTTATGTCGATATAGGACTCGTTTTACTGTGGATATAGATACTTTTGTACCCGTTTCCTCCAGTATCTTCACAAGGTCCTTTGCTGTTGTTTTGGGATTGATTTGCACTTTTTGCACCAAAATACATGAATCTCTAGGAGACAGAACGCGTCTCCTTCCTGAGCGGTATGACGGCTGCGTGGTCCCATGGTGTTTATTCTTGCGTACTATTGTTTGTACAGATGAACGTGGTACCTTCAGGCATTTGGAAATTGCTCCCAAGGATGAACCAGACTTTTGGAGGTCTACAATTCTTTTTCTGAGGTCTTAGCTGATTTCTTTTGATTTTCCCATGACGTCAAGCAAAGAGGCACTGAGTTTGAAGGTAGGCCTTGAAATACATCCACAGGTACACCTCCAATTGACTCAAATTATGTCAATTAGCCTATCAGAAGCTTCTAAAGCCATGACATCATTTTCTGGAATTTTCCAAGCTGTTTAAAGGCACAGTCAACTTAGTGTATGTAAACTTCTGACCCACTGGAATTGTGATACAGTGAATTATAAGTGAAATAATCTGTCTGTAAACAATTGTTGCAAAAATGACTTGTGTCATGCAAAGTAGATGTCCTAACTGACTTGCCAAAACTATAGTTTGTTAACAAGCAATTTGTGGAGTGGTTGAAAAACAAGTTTTAATGACTCCAACCTAAGTGTATGTAATCTTCCGACTTCAACTGTAGATTAAACTGCATTTTTCCAGATCCTTGATATGCTTTGGTCTGCACTTATGGAGGAATGGTATTTTTTTTCTCATCTTTAATCAAGGGTGCTACTGCCAATCATTTAATTTGTGACTGTATCTTTCACAACCGCATTTTCATGCGTGATCATCATAAAGCCCACTCAAATCAGTATGGCACTGGACTCTGATGTAAAGCGGAGAAGGCGGTCACTTTCTCACCGTACTATACAACTTCTCTATCTCTGTCACTCTCCCTCTTTCCCTCTCTCTCGATATGAGTGCCTTTTGCGTCCCTTTGATATTTTAAGTAGAAATTGTTCATGTGGAATTTTATAATACTGTAATATTAAATGAGGTGTCCTTAAATATAGACCACATGGAAAATTCAATAAATATGATTTTTACTATGAATAGAAGACTTGCTAAAGTGCCAGAATTCTACATTTTGACATGTCCCTCTGTGACTTCTAGTATCCCAAACATTTCTCCAAGTTTTCACCATCATTGTAAAGCCCTAGTTATTATGTTTCTTTGTCTAAGTTATTTCTGGCTATTATTATGTGATAAGTGATTCATTTTAAGGTGAACAAATCCTGTCCCTCATTTTAAGGTCCGCCTTATAACGTGAACTGAACTCTCGTTTTAATATGGTGAAACTATTCCTTTTTAAATATTATTTCCAAAAGAAACATTGAACATATTATAGTCAAATCAAAGTGTGTTTTTTTCTGGTGTTTTGTGGTGGAAAACTGTTACCCATAGATAGACAGGACAGAAATGTTTTAAGGACTGCATTTTGTTTTGCTAGCATTCATTCAACTGCCCCTGTCACAAGGGGATTTATGGCTGATTTAAGATTAAATGATCAACCCTGTTACGGTTACCTTAATAGGCGCTTAGTATAGTCTTTTTTTAAATTCAACCTCTTGAGATGGGAAAACATTTTTAACTAAGTTGAACATGTGATCTTTATGACAGAATGTTAAAATTAGAAACATTTTTTTAAATCCTACAAGTTACACTATTTAAAAGGCAACCAATTGGTGGAACGACCAGTTACAGTTGTAACTGGTGCTTTTAGGTCTGTGTTTTGTCCAAAGAGGAGTGTTTCAGGAGAGTAGAAGACAAGAGCATGGGGAGGTTTGGACTCTAATGCAGTTCCCTATTAGTCTTCTCCCTGTAGTAAACCAACTAACCCAGCTTTCAGCTTATCTCTATTCAAAAATTCTAACAGATTTTAACTGCAAACCCGTGATCCATTCCTTACTGGCAGCGAGGAAAATATTACACACGCACACACTGACCATATCTGACGATTGAGACAATGTGTGAGTGAATTAGAGATGTGAGTAAAGACGCTATCTATTGTCGTGATCAGGTTTAATTCCCATTATTGACCACAGGAGCAGGCTGGACAACACAACCTGCAACGATACCATCAGACACACAGATGAAGTCACAGATAGAGTTACTCTGGACAGAGAGATCACCTTCCCTGCACATAGCAAAGGAGAGCGAAAGAGAGGAAGTCATGGGTTCTGTGGATAGAAAGCTGTAACTTCAATTTTAGCATTGACATTCATCTATGGATGTGTGTCAGAGAATTCAGATGTGGAGAAGAAAGTGCACCTGCACGACAGACAATGAGCACAGAGGCATATTCTTCCCATCGCCAAGTATACAAGCTGATAATGATTAGCACACACAACACAACACAACACACTTACACACACACCCTATGGGATAGAGCTGTCGAGGCGTAGAGCACAGCTGGCTAAACTGTGTGTCTATGCTGTGGAAGATATCATGAGATTATGGGAAAAAGTGTGTGTGCATGCGTGTGCATGTGCTTCGGTCTGTGTGTGTTTGCATGTGTGTGTGTATTTGCGTGCGTGCATACACATTTGTGTGTCTGTGAAACGGGATACCTCACACTTTCTCGTCCAATAAAATACATCATGCTAGCCTTGCAGTGAGTAGACGGCTTCCCCAATAAATCTAATACATCTAAATGTTTAGAGAGACACGCCACATCTAATGGGCTACAACTGGGCTGTGTGTGTGTGTGTGGTACAGTGAGGGGGGGGGGCTACGATGATTTATTGCCACCCCACAGCAAGCTGGCATCAGCGTGCAAAGACTAATGGTGATACTGAAAGATGAGAGATGGAGCGAGGGAAGGAAGGACGGGAGGGTTTCTGTTTACTTCTTCAAATACAGGATCAGAGAGGAAGACAAATATGGACAAAGAAATGGTGGGTGTGTCTTAATGTGTAGATCAGTGTATATACAGTACCAGTCAAAAGTTTGGACACCCCTACTCATTCCAGGGTTTGTCTTTATTTTTACTATTTTCTACATTGTGGAATAATAGTGAAGACATCAAAACTATAAAATAACACATATGGAATCCTATAGTAACCAAAAATATATATTTTATATTTGAGATACTTCAAAGTAGCCACCCTTTGCCTTGATGACAGCTTTGCACACTCATGGCATTCTCTCAACCAGGTTCATGAGGTAGCCACCTGGAATGCATTTAAATAAACAGGTGTGCCTTGTTAAAAGTTAATTTGTGGAATTTCTTTCCTTCTTAATGCGTTTGAGCCAATCAATTGTGTTGTGACAAGGTAGGGGTGGTATACAGAAGATAGACATATTTGGTAAAAGACCAAATCCATATTATGGCAAGAACAGCTCAAATACGCAAAGAGAAAGAACAGTCCATCATTACTTTAAGACATGAAGGTCAGTCAATATGAAAAATGTTAAGAACTTTTGAAGTTTCTTTAAGTGCAGTCCCATCAAGCGCTATGATGAAACTGGCTCTCATGAGAACCGCCACAGGAAAGGAAGACCCAGGGTTACCTCTGCTGCAGAGGATACGTTCATTAGAGTTACTAGCCTCAGAAATTGCAGCCCAAATAAATGCTTCACAGAGTTCAAGTAACACATCTCAACAGCAACTGTGTGAATCAGGCCTTCATGGTCGAATTGCTGCAAAGAAACCACTACTAAAGGACATCAATAAGAAGAAGAGACTGGGGTCAAGAAACACAAGCAATGGACATTAGACCGGTGCACATCTGTCCTTTGGTCTGATGAGTCCAAATGTGAGATTTTTGTGAGACGCAGAGTAGGTGATCGGATGATTTCTGCATGTGTGGTTCGGACCGTGAAGCATGGAGGAGGAGGTTTGATGGTGTAGGGGTTCTTTGCTGGTGAAGCTGTCAGTGATTTATTTTGAATTCAAGGCACACTTAACCAGCATGGCTACCACAGCACTCTGCAGCGATACGCCATCCCATCTGGTTTGCACTTAGTGGGACTATCATTTGTTTTTCAACAGGACAATGACCCAACACACCTCCAGGCTGTGTAAGGGCTATTTAACCAAAAAGGAGAGTGATGGAGTGCTGCGTCAGATGACCTGGCCTCCACAATCACCCGAGTTCAACCCAATTGAGGAGGTTTGGGATGAGTTGGACCGCAGAGTGAAGGAAAAGCAGCCAACAAGTGCTCAGCATACGTGGGAACTCCTTCAAGACTGTTGGGAAAGCAATCAAGGTGAAGCTGGTTGAGAGAATGCCAAGAGTGTGCAAAGCTGTCATTAAGGAAAAGGTTGGCTACTTTGAAGAATCTCAAATATAAAATATATTCTGATTTGTTTAACACTTTTTTGGTTACTACAGGATTCCATATGTGTTATTTCATAGTGTTGATGTCTTCACTATTATTATATTATGTAGAAAATAGTAAAAATAAAGAAAAGCCCTTGAATGAGTAAGTGTGTACAAACTTTTGACTGGTACTCTATATCTGTATGTCACAAAGGCATCTGTTGCTACGGGACGTGTGTGTGTGTATTGGGTAGGTTGTATTGCAATGCCTTTGATGATGAAAGTACTGCGTAAGAGTCAGCTAAGTGTTCCTCCTTCTATACGTCCCCAGGCAATACATGTCTTCTCTTTCTCTCTCCCTCTTTCTCTTTCTGTCTCCTACTCCCTCTTTCTTTCTCTCTCTCTCTCTCTCTCTCTCTCTCTCTCTCTCTCTCTCTCTCTCTCTCTCTCTCTCTCTCTCACACACACATACCTCTCCTCGGCAATAAGGGTTAAGCCTGGAGAGGGTCTGGTGAAAAGTAGCATTCTTGCAGATGAGTGCAGGTGTCCACCACTCTCTCTTTCTACCCTTTTATACACCCCTCCCTCCCTGTCTGCCCTTCCAACCCATTCCTCCATCTCAGATGTTGTGACAAAATTCCTTCAAAAGGTAAACAAGGTCGTAAAATCTTCCGACAAGCTCTTTAGTGAGCAACACATGCACACACAGACATGAACACACATGCACACACCTTGCCACAGGCTTAAAACAAGGTCACTGATCTGTCAGAGGTGTGGACAAGACGGAACGGTGTGTGTCTGGCTTTAACAGCGCAGGTGCAGTCAGGGACACAGAGAGAGGCCGTCTGTACTTTGAACTTTAAAAGAAACACTGTCTTCCTCTCCTGTCAAACAAGTCTATCTGCCTGCAGCACTAGTCAACTAGTCAACACAGCAAGGCCAGGACCAAAGTATGTATAATGACTAGGTTTTAGACTTTATCTACAGAACTTGAACTTTAACAAAAAATTGTTTGGAATTTTTTCATTGGTTACTTCAACTGCATAAATAATCTCTGCGTTCTCCTGAGCATCATTAATACATACGTTTGGGGCCTCCCGAGTGGTGCAGGTGTCTAAGGTACTGTATCGCAGTGTTGGCGGCGTCACTACAGCCTGGGGTTTGATCCCAGGCTGTGTCACGACTGGAAGTCCGATAGGGTGGTGCACAATTGGCCCAGCGTCGTCTGGGTTAGGGGAGGGTTTGGCCGGGGGGCTTTACTTGGCTCATTGTGCTCTAGCAACTCCTTGTGGCAGGCCAGGGGCCTGCAGACTGACTTCGGTTGTCAGTTAAACGGTGTTTCCTCCGAAACATTGGTGCAGCTGGCTTCCAGATTAAGCCAGTGGGTGATAAGAAGCGCAGCTTGGCGGGTCATGTTTCAGAAGACACATGACTCGACCTTCTCCCCTCCCGAGCCCGTTGGGGAGTTACACCCTGCACAAAGACATACACATTTAGCCAGCTGTTGTTGAAATGAAATGTAAATTAAATACATTGTTTTTTTAATGGAAACTGGGACTTGACTCTGCCTCTGCTAATGATAAGCTATGTCTTGGCCAGCACATGGTCTCCTGTAGGCATATAAAGATTGTTCAGACTTCTGATAAGTCTGTACGTCTCCAATGTTTTGGCTCTTTATCCTCCCCCTTTATTGCCTATTAGAAACGGCTCTCAACACCACCAGAGTTGCAGTGATGAGACAAAATTGCAATTGGATATCACGTAATTGTAGTGAAAATCGAGGTAAAAAAAACAAATAAGATATGTTTGGAGATAAATCCCACGGTAACTTTTGTGAACACACTATGACGTTTTTGGGCCGTGTTTTTACTCCTCTTCACTAAATCCCTGTCACATATAGCTACTTTGGAGCCGTGAGGAGTAGTTGGTGGCGTACTGTAGCTGATGCTCTCACACGTAGAATATCTTGGACAGTCTTTATTACTAAGCAAGCTATCACAGTCTCATGTCAGAATGGTGACCTGGCTGTTATCACTTCATGTCCTAAAATGTACAAAAGCAGCTTCATCCGCTACACTCCTCTCCTACAGAGAGTCTTACAGAGGAACACTTAGTAACCTCCCCTGTCTCGCTCTGCAGCCCACTATGTGACTAGTGTGTGTGTGTGTGTGTGTGTGTGTGTGTGTGTGTGTGTGTGTGTGTGTGTGTGTGTGTGTGTGTGTGTGTGTGTGTGTGTGTGTGTGTGTGTGTGTGTGTGTGTGTGTGTGTGTGTGTGTGTGTGTGCGCGTGTGAGTATCTTCTACGTGACTAGACCTCCTTAGAGAGACAATTTCAGTTCAAGGTCGGACAAAGTCTCAGGCTGTTCTACCCCCCCAACCCCCTCCCCGTGAACTCTCTCACACACACTTGTCCAGGCCTTGACCTGTCGGACACTGTGTACTGTATGTGTGTTACCTGACCACAGTCACTCGGTGGAGGAGTAGAAGGAGGGAGGGAGTGGAGAAGGCTGTGAGAACAGAAGAGGAGAGCGGTTTGGAGTCTCTGACCTGTTAACCAGAGGCTCGTGAGAGGCAGTAAGTACCCAGCAAACATGTCCACATTGGCATTATGTGGGCCCATTGCGGGCTAAAATATTGGTCCCATGTAGGCTGCCCACATTGGGCTGATACCCCTTTGCTATTTAATAGGAATGTATTTATTTAATTAAATGCATGAATTGCATAATCTTCAAGCCTTAAAGGTATTTAGGGAATGTGATACAGTGTATCAGAAATACAACCAACATGTTGTTACTATCATACATATTATTTTTACAAGAGAAACTTTGTGGGATACCCTGTATTGGGTTTGTTGTGGGCTAGCCCGTGTCGGGCTGGTGTGGGCTTGATGTGGGCTAGCCCATGCCCACCTTGCCCACCAAATACCCACATTGGGCCAATGGGGTCATGTTTGCTGAGTAAAGCCAGAGTAGGGAGGACTAGGCAGACATGGGGAGTAGAGGAAGAGAGGTGGTAAGTAGTTTCTGAGTGAGTGTGGTTGTTATCGGTTCTCAATGCTCTCCTTGTCTCTGCTTATCACCACTAATTAAAACATCTAAATTCCTCTGGCCAAAGCTCTGGGGCTGAGGGAGTGTGTGTTAGAGAGAGAGAGAGAGAGAGAGAGAGAGAGAGAGAGAGAGAGAGAGAGAGAGAGAGAGAGAGAGAGTGGGAGCAGGTTGGAGGATATCATCCACTCAGCTGGCCTTCTATGGACAGGAGGCCTCACAAATGTTCACCCTGGCTTGGCCTGGCCTGCCCTGCCAAGAGGCAGTTTGCCCCCCCACCCCCCTTGAGATCAGCGCTCTGTGCAGGCTAGTCAAGTTCTTCCACATTGATCCCGACAAAACATTTCTGTATGGACCTCGCTTTGAGAATGGGGGCATTGTCATGCTGAAACAGGTAAGGGCCTTCCCCAAACTGTTGCCAAAAAGTTGGAAGCACAGAATCCTCTAGAATGTCATTGAATGCTGTAGCGTTAAGATTTCCCTTCACCGGAACTAAGGGGCCTAGCCCGAACCATGAAAAACAGCCCCGGACCAATATTCCTCCTCCACCAAACTTTACAGTTGGCACTATGCATTGGGGCAGGTAGCGTTCTCCTGGCATCCACCTGATGTATAAGGTAGGTGTTGTGAATTTGTTAGATTACTTGTTAGATACTACTGCATGGTCGGAACTAGAAGCACAAGCATTTCGCTACACTCACATTAACAGTTGGCACTATGCATTGGGGCAGGTAGCGTTCTCCTGGCATCCGCCTGATGTATAAGGTATTTGTTGTGAATTTGTTAGATTACTTGTTACATACTACTGCATGGTCGGAACTAAAAGCACAAGCATTTTGCTACACTCGCATTAACATCTGCTAACCATGTGTATGTGACAAATAAAATTTGATTTGATTTGATTTGATGGTGAAGCGTGATTTGTCACTCCAGAGAACGCGCCATTCTACTGCCAATGTTTGTCTATGGAGATTGCATGGCTGTGTTTTATACATCTGTCAGCAACGGGTGTGGCTGAAATATCCGAATCCACTCATTTGAAGGGGTGTCCACATACTTTTGTATATATAGTATACGAAGGAACACAGACCCTCCCCTGAGTCATGGTGTAAGCCTCTGTTTTGGAAACCCAAGTTTCGGGTCAGTGCCATTCACAGCTCACACCTGTGTAGGGGGCCGGTGACACACACACATACACACACACACCACCCCCGGACACACGTTCCCTGAAAAGCTACTCCTTATCCTGAACCCCCCCCCCCCAAACACACACACACACACACACACAAAGCATGTCCAAGGCAGGGGAAAATAGATGTTTCTGTGAGAGAATCTCTCCTGAAAGACATGGATTTGATACGTGTAGCCATGGGTTTCCTTTTAAGTTGAGCTAAGAAATATTTATTTGTATGTCCAAGCAAAGTGCCATATTTACGCATGTTGCCCCTGTTTTTACCATAAATAAACAACACATAGTGTAAGTAAACAAATCATTAGATAATATTAGAAATATTAGATAACATAGATGTGAGGGTGGGAGGAAGGTCCAGGTTGAAGCTTGGTTTTAGAGGTTTCTACTTTGATAAAATACCACTGGGTTTTGAACCAAGATCAACTGCACAACTCAGGCTCTTTTAGATCTGCGACAAGGGGTTGTTGTTAGCGTTGTTATCAGACTCTGAAAAGTCTGTCTGTCCAGTCTAGCGCATCTTGTCTAGTGTCTATCTATCTGAAGAAATGTACTTCCGCATAATCTAATTGCCTCCACTCAAACACTATAGTCCTTCTAGTGATCATAAATAACCCTGATCTCTCCTTCCCCTGGGTGGTCTCATCTATCAGACTGCCTTTACTAATCCTCACTAGGACCCTTCCCAATGCTTTAGAACACACACACACACACAGAGACGAGAGAGAGAGAGAGAGAGAGAGAGAGAGAGAGAGAGAGAGAGAGAGAGAGAGAGAGAGAGAGAGAGAGAGAGGGAGGGAGAAAATGTGTGAAATTTCTGACTTCAGAATGACACGAAATCAAAACAAGTTAATTTAAGGAAGAGTAGTGCCTACAAACATTTCTGAAAGGTCAATGGAGAATTCAATCAAAGCCGCATTGAGGGAAATGTTCCTAGTTTAAAAAGTTATTTCTGGGGAGTTCCATGTATGAAGTACAGTCAATTTTCCCAGGTAAAATCTAAAAGATTATTATTGTTATCCAACAGCATATAATAAAATTCCACTGCTGACACCAATGTAATATAAGAGTAAATTGTGTATCATGAGTAATCATTCAATGAACCATCCATTTTTATATGAAATATGAGAGAAAACCCTAGTCTTTGGGGGAAAATGTGGTTGTCTGTGATGGATACAACACACCCAGAGGGGAGGAGATCGCTTATGGTTTTACTGTAAATGTTTACATTCCTACATGCTGCGATGCTATCAGCTAATAGTTTCTGGAACACAGCAGAGCAGTCCTCTGAGTGGGAATATTGGCCGTGTGTGTGTGTGTCTGTGTGTGTGTGCGTCTATGTGTGCATGTGTGTGTGGAGCACTAATGCGGCTGGGGAGACAGGGTCCGGGGAAGCAGCTCTGTCTTTTAAACAGAGGTATTAACCATGACCCATCTCCTTCCTGAGTCCTGACCCAAGTCTGCCCTGGGACAACACATTAACGCCTGCACACACACTTACACACACACACTCACCCCACCACACCCTTTTCACCTTTAAACACACACACACACTCCCCCCTCCACCCTATTCACCTTTAAACACATACACACACTCCCCCTCCACCCTTTTCACCTTTAAACACACACACTTCCCCCCACTCTTTTCACCTTTAAACACACACACATTTCCCATCCACCCTTCTCACCTTTAAACACACACACTCCCCCCACCCCACCATTTTCACCTTTAAACACACACACACACTCCCCCCACCCCTTTCACCTTTAAACACACACTTTCCCCCCACCATTTTAACCTTTAAACACCCCCACCCACCCTTTTCACCTTAAAACACACACACTCCCCCCACACCACCCGTTTCACCTTTAAACACGCACTCTTCCCCCACCCCACAATTTAGCAATTAAACACTGGAGTGATAGATGTGCAGAAGATGAATGTGCAAGTAGAGATACCGAGGTGCAAAGGAGCAAAAAAAAAAAATAACAGTATGGGGATGAGGTAGTTGGGTGGGCTATTTACAGGGCTGTGTACAGGTGCAATGATCGTTAAGCTGCTCTGACAGCTGATGCTTAAAGTTAGTGAGGGAGATACAGTATAAGACAGATCGTGAACAGTGTAAGATCTCTGAGCCTAGCTCTTACAAAGCATTGTAGCGTAGCAGAGACTGCAGACGGTGTGTGTGTCTGTATTTTTGTGTCTGTACACACGTTCATACATGCATGTGTTTGTGTATGTGCAGTGGCGTCATACACCCCCAAAATCTGAGGAAGCACAAAATACGTGAGGATGGCTAGATGGCTGGGGGGTTGTAAATTGGAGAATTTTGCATTTGTCAAACACCTGAAACAGATTTTTCCTGCAATCTAGAGCCATAATCATTATTATTAATTCTATATAAAAATATGTATATTTCTCTGCATATCTAAGCATACCTCTTGAACTGTCTGTGTCCTCCTGACTGGTGTTTCTTTTTTTAAAGAAACTAAATATGCTTCTCTGCATCTCTGCTAAAATCTGGGTAAAAGATTGAAAGGACTCTTATTCAGTACATTTAGTGATTGCTTGCTTTTCTAAAGTCTACCAACCTTGCCAGCAGGAATACCAGCTAAGATATACTAAACACGAATATAAATGCAACATGCAACAATTTCAAAGATTTTACTGAGTTACAGTTCATATAAGGAAATCAGTCAATTAAAATACATTCATTAGGCCCTATTCTATGGATTTCACATGACTGGGCAGGGGTGAGGCCATGGGTGGGCCCGGGAAGGCATAGCCAGGCCCAACCAATCAGAATTCGTTTTTCTCCACAAAAGGGCTTTATTACAGACAGAAATCCTCCTCAGCATCCCCCATCCAGCTCAGACGATCCCACAGTTGAAGAAGCCAGCTGTGGACGTCCTGGGCTGGCGTGGTTGCACATGGTCTGCGGTTGTGAGGCCGGTTGGACGTATTGCCAAATTTTATAAAATGATGTTGGAGGCAGCTTATGGTAGACAAATTAACATTAAAATTAAAGTTAAATTATCTTGCAACAGCTCTGGTGGGCATTCCTGCAGTCAGCGTGCTAATTGCACGCTCCCTCAAAACTTGAGACGTCTGTGGCATTGTGTTGTGTGACAAAACTGCACATTTTAAAATGGCCTTTTATTGCACCTGTGTAATAACCATGCTGTTAAATCAGCTTCTTGATATGCCAACATTTCTGTGATTTTTTTATTTTAGCTCATGAAACATGGGACCAGCACTTTACATGTTGTGTTTATATTCTTGTTCAGTGTAATTAGACAACCTAGCTACTGTAACTTGATTGAGAGTAGGGATGTCCCGAATTGAAAAAAAATCTTACTGTTTAAAGAGCCATTTCCATAGCAAGCTAGCAAGGGATGGAGAGAGAGGGGAGGGGCACAGTATAGGCAGATCGGATGCCATGCGGACCGTCAAAACTGTGCACTAGGCCTATGTATTGGCAATAAAACGCTGTATCTCGCAATTGAATGCTGTATCTCGCAATTTCTTGTCTTGCAATGTCTCACAATTTCAGGAAAGCAGGGTCTATCATCAATCAATAGGCTAGGATAATCTACACACAACATACCGAAGACTGAACACACACTCTCATCATTAGCAAATAGAAAGAACAGGCAAGCCAGCACGAGGGAGATCGAGGAGGGTGCAGGCAGATTGAACCATGCCCATATTTCTTAATAATCTGTATGTATCTAGCAATGTCTTGTCTTGCATGCCTTGCAAAATAGCCTAAAATGTGTCTCTTCCTCTCTGGTAGAGATTGGGAAACTATCCGGGCTAGCTAAAGCCAATCTTCCTAAAATTGCTAGGTGGCCAGTAGTATTACAGAGAGACAACAACAACAACGCCCCAAAATGTAATACATTTTCTATGTGCATGACGCTCTGTGGGTGTGTGCGTGTGTGTATGCATGTGTGTGTGCTGACTGGGTGAGTGTTTCATTGTATCTATGTCTCACCCTCAGTACATTCCACCCTGCTGAGAGCTGAGCTACTGTAGCAAACTCCTAAAACAACAAAGGATTAGTGTTTCCAATACAGATGATAAATCTATCAACTTGAAGTCATTGCCCATTAATTCTGCTAAGTACAGGTGCATTGTCTGTCCAGACGTGGTGTTAAAACAGGTAGAAATCTTTCCCCCACATTGACTTTGTATTGAGGCCCATTTTCTTCACACTAAAACAAATCCAGTCTATTCTTCAAACACACTTTCTTCTCACTGTTTTTCCCCCCTTTTACCTGTCAATCTGTCTGTCTGTCTGTCACTGCCCTCCCTCTCTTTACCCCCCCCTTCTCCCGCTCATCTCTATCACTCTCCACTGGGCACAGACGTCAATTCAATGTCTATTCCACGTTGGTTCAACTTAATTTCATTGAAATTCAACCAGTATGTGCCTCTCTTCTCTCTCTCACTCACTCTCTACCTGTTTTACGAGCCTCTTCACGTCAAACAGCGGGGAAGCGTGAAGGCGATACTTGGCTCTCGCTCTCAGACTGAATGTTTACATACTTGTGCATTATATATGTATAGATAAACACAGACGTTAGCTTGCTGACCCAGGCCTTCTCTCATCTATCCACTACGAAAAGAGGCTGCAGGTTCTAGATATGCAGGCTTTTGATCCAAGGTCCAACCAGCACTAACACACTTGTTTCAGTAATAAACTAATGGTCTTCAGTTGGGATTTGGGACCATGACCATGCTGTCAATTCTGTAATGATAACTCTAATCACCCAAGTGTTCTGTTGTCACATGAATGTAACCACCCTGTAAATGTCAATAGATGTCTTGTAATTTGTAACATATTATATGAAATGGACGATGGACATCCACAAACGAATACATACATACGAAACGTAACATATCCTACTAATTGTAGCGTCCCAGATTAACCTTTACTATGTTACGTCTACCCCTGAGTCCAGGTTGCTCAGCAGGGCCTATTATAGTGAGATGAGGGTTTAGTCTGTACAGTCTTTTCAGCATAGCATGATTAATGCGGTTCTGTCCTGAGCAGCAGGGCTGTGTGGTGCAACACCGACACGCTCTATTGAAGCTATCTGACTCATGCAGCTGGGCCTAGAGCAGGGGATTTACAACAGCAGTAAACACACATTCATACCTGTAATACGCTGAGTGTAGAAAACATTAAGGACTCCTGCTCTTTCCATGACATAGACTGACCAGGTGAATCCAGGTGAAAGCTATGAATCTATTATTGATGTCACTTGTTAAATCTACTTCAATCAGTGTAGATGAAGGGGAGGAGACAGGTTAAAGAAAGCTTTTCAAGCCATGGGACAATTGAGACACGAATTGTGTATGTGTGCCATTCAGAGAGTGAATGGGAAAGACAACATATTTAAGTGCCTTTGAACGGGGGGTATGGTAGTAGGTGCCAAGCACACCGGTTTGTGTCAAGGTGGTCTTAATGTTTTGTATGCTCAGTGTATGTACGAATATATGGTATGGGGTGCCATTTGTAAAATTTAACAGCACCCCATAATATAGCCCCAACACCTAAAATGATCAAGTATCAACCCAATTCAGTGAAGTCTATCTACACTCTCTGATATTTTTTTGTTATTTTTTTTTACCTCAACTCATGCATCTGAAGAGACAGCGGATTCAGAACAGGAGTTAACAAGCTAGGCTACAAACACAGCAGAAAAAACTCCATGTTTAATTAAACAATTTATTAAAAAATGTCAATCGGAAATGTTAGCAAGTCACATAATAAATTGCATGGACTCACTCTGTCTGCAATAAAGTGTTTAACATGATTTTTTTTAAATAACTACTTCATCTTTGTACCCCGCACATACAATTATCTGTAAGGTCCCACAGTCGAGCAGTGAATTTCAAACACAGATTCAACCACAAAGAGCAGGGAGGTTTTCCAATACCTCGCAAAGAAGGGCACCTATTGGTAGATGGGTAAACAAAAGCAGACATTGAATATCTCTTTGAGCATGGTGAAGTTATTCATTGCACTGTGGATGATATATCAATACTTCCCAATCACTACAAAGATACAGGCGTCTTTCTAAACTCAGTTGCCGGAGAGAAAGGACACCGCTCATGGATTTCCCCATGAGGCCAATGGTGACTTTAAAACAGTTACAGAGTTTAATCGCTGTGATAGGAGAAAACTGAGGATGGCTCAATAACATTGTAGTTACATTAGTTACACAATACTAACCTAAATGACAAACCTGATTCAGTCTGCTTTCCAACAGACACTGGGAGACAAATTCACCTTTCAGCAGGACAATAACCTAGTTACAGTTTCGACTTAAATCGGCTTGAAAATCTATGGCATGACTTGAAAATGGCTTCTAGCAATGATCAACAAACAACTTGACAGAGCTTGAAGAATTGTAATAATAATGTGCAAACATTGTACAATCCAGGTGTGCAAAGCTCTGAGACACCCAGAAAACACAAAGCTGTAATCACTGCCAAAGGTGATTCTAACATCTATTGACTCAGGGGGTTGAATACTTACATAATTAAGATATATTCGTTTTTTATTTTTCATTGTTTTTTTTTACAAATGTTAGAATTTTTCTTCCACTTTGACATTAGAGTATTTTGTGTAGATCTTGACAAAAAAAATGACAAATCCATTTAAATTCCACCAACAAAATGTGGAAAAAGTCAAGGGGAGTGAATACTTTCTGAAAGGACTGTACACATTTTATGTAATGCACTTTTTAATTCGTGGGGAACACACTTTTTTTTATTTTGTGTACATCACACGTTTTTATAATGTGTAGGCAGGCCTACACTACACTTTTGCTATTCGTGTACACATGTTTTGCATTTTGTGAACATTACACGTTTTGATTATACCCTTTCATCCAGGTTTATTAGGTCAGGATTAATGTTTAAATTAGTAACTTAAACTGTAATTTTAAATATGTATTTTAATTATAAATTATTATGATTGTATTACGATTGGTTTGTTATACCTGTATTACCAATAGGGAAATGTATGATTACCCTATATGAATTACAGGCCTACTATTAATATAATATTGATTTAGGCCCACCATTCAACCACGATCACTATTTATGGTCCTTAATGACAATACTACCCGAGATCTGTTTGGAAAATCTTTTAAAACCCTGTGGAGAAGGTAGGGGATATTTGCACACTTTAACCACGAAACAAATCAGGGCCGTGTCAGCAGCACATATTTAGTTAGATTAATTGGGATTTTTGGCTCAACATTTTGAAAGCGTGAACGCGTCTAAAATAACAGTTGTATAAATATAAACTAGCCTAACTCACCTATCCTCCTCTATGATAATACACTACACACGCCCACACACACATAACATGCACACTCATGCATACTGACGCCACACACACACACACACACACATATTTCCACTCTCACCACATACGTTGCTGCTACTGTATATTATTCATCATGTTGCCTAGTCACTTTACCCCTACCTATATGTACAGTACATAGCTACTTCAATTACATTGTACCCTGCACATTGACTCTGTACTGGTACTCCCTGTATTTAGCCATATTATTTTCTACTCCCTATTTATAGGCTAGTCATGTTATTTTTACTCGTTATTTTTTATTCGGTATTCACTGTGTATTTATTTCTCGTGTCACTATTTCAATTTTGTATTTTATTTTTTATATTATCTTTAACTTTGGATTCTAAGTAAGCATTTCACTGTTAGTCAGTGCAACAAACACTCAAACTGGACAGTTTTATCTCAATCTCTTCATTCAAAGACTAAATCATGGACACTCTTACTGACAGTTGTGGCTGCTTTGCATGATGTATTGTTGTCTCTACCTTCTTGCCCTTTGTGCTGTTGTCTGTGCCCAATAATGTTTGTACCATGTTTTGTGCTGCTACCATGTTGTGTTGCTACCATGTTGTTGTCATGTTGTGTTTCTACCATGCTGTGTTGTCATGTGTTGCTACCATGCTATGTTGTTGTCTTAGGTCTCTCTTTATGTAGTGTTGTGTTGTCTCTCTTGTCGTGATGTGTGTTTTATCCTATATATATTTTTTGATCCCAGCCCTCAGCCCTCAGCGCCGGAGGCCTTTTGCCTTTTGGTAGGCCGTCATTGTAAATAAGAAGTTGTTCTTAACTGACTTGCCTAGTTAAATAAAAGGTTAAATAAATAAAATAAAATAAAAATAGTCTACACCTGTTGTCTACGAAGCATGTGACAAATAACATGTGATTTGATACCTTTACATTCTAAGCCTCAAATTCAATTATAAAACTGTGTTGTTTTTAAACCCAGCATTTTTAGATTGTAGAATGTCGGTGATTCAATTTAGTTACTTGTAGTCTTCAAGATCTCGGCCATAGGCTAATAATAACCATGTTCACACGCATTACGTCCTCATTGGTGCAACTTATTTTGCATCGTCATGTGTAAGTTTTCTGTACACATATTGTGGGTTCAACTAACAAGCAGCTAAATGCAGAAACAATGCAGATATTATTGGTTATTGGTACTTATATTGTGTCTGTCATGATGAAATTCGTTATCAACTCTTAAGAATGTTTTGAAAAAATTCTATAATATTTTGAAATCCATATATTTGTTTTTTCATTTTACAAATTTAATAATTTTATGAAGCTGGATGTTGGCTTAATTTGGAGAAAACAATCCTTAGTTTACCTAAGTATTTCAAGTGTATCAATGTTTTAGCGAATCTATTGCATATATGTGATCGACTAATGTGAAAAGTTATTAGACCTATTAAGTTCAAAGCTTAGATCGAAACGTCTATCAAAAGTGTATGAAAATGTTAGGAATGTAAATTGAGTTTATTTCGATGTAGCACTTGATATTAGCCTACATTGTTTCATAATCCTAAATTAACCTATATTCCTCATGTAGCCTAGTGGTTATATCGTTGGGCCAGTAACGAAAGGTTGCTGGATCGAATCCCCGAGCTGAGAAGGTAAAAATCTATTCTCCTGCCCCTGAGCAAGGCAGTTCCCCGGGCGTCGAAGACGTAAATGTAGATTATGGCAGCCCCCCGCACTTCTCTGATTTGGAGGGGTTGGATTAAATGCGGAAGACACCGTTGAATGTATTCAGTTGTACAACTGACTAGGTGTGCCTCTTTCCTGTTTTATAATGAGTTATCAACTTTGTGTGTGTAAATAATGAAATTAGGATAATGATGACTCCCAAATAGTTTTAAAGCTTTATTTAGTTATTAGTTGGCTATACAATTAAACTCGATGCACATTCCTGCATCATAGTTCCAATATTATTATCTAGGCTACTAAATTTTGCTGTATCCATCAACATTGTCAATGTCTATAGGCCCATTTGCCTTGCAGGTATACAGTATCAAAAAGCTCCCTGTGCTTTGAAATGACCTCACTCTCCAATAGAGAATAAAGAAAGTATTTAGCTACACATAAATGCATGTAGAAATGTCGTCTGGTTATCCAGTGTCTTTGTCATATTTTAGTAAGTCCATAAAGTTAATGAATGCCATGAGGAATTGTAGCTACACCATTGTGTCAATGCATCCCCCCACAAAGCGCATTGCTAGAGATCCATGGCTGGAAGCAGTACATGTAGGGGTTGTATCCATATTGGTAGGCCGGACAGAGAGGGAGAGCAGGCGGACTAGGCAGCTCGTCCCCTCGGTACTGTCTCTGATCGTCTCGAACCAAGATCTTCACCGCCACTTTCTTAGCCAGTGTGGCTGGTGTCGAGGAGCTATAGGCGGCAAGTTCGGCCGCCATCTGCCGCCGTTTGGTCTTATATCTCCGGTTCTGGAACCAGATTTTCACCTGGGTTTCCGTGAGTTTCAGGGCGCCCGCCAAGTTCGCCCGTTCGGGACCTGACAGGTAGCGCTGCAAGTTAAACCGACGCTCTAGCTCGTAGACCTGCGCGTGGGTGAAGGCCGCACGGGAGCGCTTCTTGTTACCAGATATGGATTGGCCCACGGTACTGTAACCACTCTCCTTCTCATTCTCCTCTTCCTCCCTCTGTTTGTCCTGATCCAGACTGGGTTGTTTGGTGTTTATGTCTGTATTGGAGGAAAGAGAAAAGTGAAAACCCTTGTGGTTGTTTGGGAAACAGGCGACCTCTTTATTTTTCAAATAGCAACAACGTAGGCTAGCCAGTCTATATCTCTCCAGGACACAGCGTGTTTCCACAAAATGTCCTTTAAGTGAAGATGACCGCAAGTACTTACATTTATGTTTATTCAATAAATTAAGCTACAAGTTCAAAGCCAGTAAGTAGGGTTATAATTGTACTCTTATGCCTATATATATTGGCCATATACCACAAAACCCCGAGGTGACGTATTGCTATTATAAACTGCTTACTAACATAATTGGAACAGTAAAAAGTAATGTTTTGTCACACCCGTGGAATACGGCTTTCAGCCAATGCGCATTCAGGGCTCGAACCACCCAGTTTATAATTGCATTTAGAATCATGGTCGATATCAATAATCTTATAGACAGTCAGATGGCGAAGTACCTGTTTTGCATGTCATGTGTTCCGCCTCCTCCCCAGTGGACTCTTCACTACCGGACTCGGACCTAGGGTTCCTGATGTATCCCAACCCGGGAGAGGAACTAATACTTCCTTGGCGAATGTGTTTCATCTCCATCTCATCCCTGTTGTGCTCGTCACTGCAATCCGACGTGGATGAACCGGGGCCCCTCAAGCTCCCATCCCTGCTCTCGGTTTGCCGGTCCTGGTTCATGGAGGCCAGCTTTAACGTGTAGAGTTCTGTCAGATCCCGTGAAGTTGGAATGTTGTCTCGTGCGTCACGTCCCCGGGTGAGGATGTCCTTGATGGAGAAAGAGGAGCAGCCCAGCGCCATGATAACATTTACGCAAAACCAATTTTTATCACAACTGAAGTTTTGTTAGGCTACTCTCTCAACCCGCTCTCTAAAGTCGTGCGACCCCCATCCAGAGAACCCCTCAAAAGTCTAAACTCTACAGGTATTGATTGGGTTGTCCGTTGCTCTTCTCTCTCGATTTTCTCCCGAGGTGATTTAATTGCGGTGAAACAGACTCTGGTCTAATCAACAGCCGAGGTGTCATTAGATGTCATGTCTGCACTACAACTCTCACTACTGCCACTGAATCCTGCGCTGATTGGCTGTCTGACCTAGTTATCCCCGCCCCAGACCGCCTTGCCTGTATGTCTATCCCTCAAGCACTTGACTTTAAATGAGGACGGAGAGATAAATTGGATAAGTTTGCGTCATTTGAAGACAAGGAGGAAAAGCCTGCAGTGATTGTATAAGTGTTATTGACTATGAGGGATGGAGGTAGCACAAATTCAGACCTTTTAAACGTATGTTTGAGTTTGACAGCAGTTGTTATAGGAATGAGGAGAAAGTAGGGACCGTCAACAGTCATGGGAAAGGTCTGCAGTTGGGGTGATTTTGTTGAGGGAAATCTGTGATAGGCTATTGGTTTGCGGAGCTCTGCGAGATCTAAACATTGTATTTGTGTAGCCTACTCTTATCTGGTTTTAATGTGTTATGAAGGATCAATAACAATGGATGTGGAGACCGTCGTGCGCTATAGCCTCACCGCCTCAGGCCCAATAGGCTATCTACACTATAGGAATTGCATAGGCCTACGCATTTCAATATTAGCCTACATTAAATTTAGTAAAGAGGGTGACATTTAAACAGGGAGCTGGCATATAGTATTTTGTTCATAATTTTTGTCCACAAATGTGTGCTGCGCCCCTCTGTCCATTTGGTTGTAACTAGTACCAAAAAGTTACTTTCAGATGTTTTTTATTTTTCTCATGATTAAAATTCACCTTTTCTAATCACCTTTCCTGTGCTTCTGCCTTGATGTGGATTTGAAGCTAAAATAATGCCTAAAATGGCCTAAACAATAGGCTATGCATGTTCCATGGATCAAACGCTGCAATACTTTCAGCGAAATGACTGTTCTATCAAAGTTATATTTAAAGTTTACTTGTGTACATAACGGATCAAATGTCAGGTAAATGTAGTTGGCCTATATACTGTAGTTCAATGTTTGTAAAGTGAGTGAAGCCTGATTACCCTCGTGGTTTTCGCAAGTGTGGCATTGCCTGTATTTGCAGAAGGGATGAGCAGAACATTTTAGGCATTCATAACTTTTGTTATCAGAGGACCTTGCGATGTATAACTGTATTAAGAAGACCTTTGTCTGCAGATAGTTTTCAGATAGTAGGCCTAACAACAACATATCTTAGTTATGGTCAAGTGAAGAAAGGAATGGAGAAACCAATGAGCACCTCAATTAGCTTGCGATTTTAGAGAAACGTGAAAGTGAATTGTAAAGTGACTGCCATTGATTTTTAACAGGGGTGTCAAACTCATTCCAAGGAGGGCCGAGTTTCAAATCAAATCAAATCATAACACATTTTATTTGTCATATGCGCGGAATACAACAGGTACTGTTAAATGCGTACTTACACGCCCTATACCAACAATGCAGTTTTAAGAAAAATAATTGTTAAGAAAGTATTTAATAAAATAAACTGAAGTAAAACATTAAAAATGAAAAAATAACAAATACTTAAAGAGCAACAATAAAATAACAGTAGCGAGGGGATACCGATACAGAGTCAATGTGCGAGGGCACAGGCAATATGTACATGTAGGTAGAGGTAAAGTGACTATGCATATATAATAAACAGAGAGTAGTAGCAGCGTAAAAATTGGACAAATAGTGCAAATAGTCTGGGCAGCCATTTGATTAGCTGTTCAGGAGTCTTATGGCTTGGGGGTAGAAGGGGTTAAAAAGCCTTTTGGACTTAAACTTGGCACTCCGGTTCCACTTGCCGTGCGGAAGCAGAGAGAACAGTCTATGACTAGGGTGGCTGGAGTCATTGGCAATTTTTAGGGCCTTCCTCTGACACTGCCTGGTATAGAGGTCCTGGGCCGTACGCACTACTTTCTGTAGTACCTTGCGGTCGGAGGCCGAGGAGTTTCCATACCAGGCGGTGATGCAACCAGTCAGGATGCTCTCGATGGTGCAGCTGTAGAACCTTTTGAGGATCTGAGGACCCATGCCAAATCTTTTCAGTCTCCTGAGGGAGAAAAGGTTTTGCCATGCCCTCTTCATGACTGTCTTGGTGTGTTTGGACCATGATAGTTTGTTGGTGATTTGGACACCAAGGAACTTGAAGCTCTCAACCTGCTTCATTACAGCCCCGTCAATGAAAATGGGGGCGTGCTCGGTCCTCCTTTTCCTGTAGTCCACAATCATCTCCTTTGTCTTGATCACGTTGAGGGAGAGGTTGTTATTCTGGCACCACACTGCCAGGTCTCTGACCTCCTCCCTATAGGCTGTCTCATCGTTGTCGGTGATCAGGCCTTCCACTGTTGTGTCATCGGCAAACTTAATGATGGTGTTGGAGTTGTGCTTGGCCATATAGTCATGAGTGAACAGGGAGTACAGTCGTCCGGGTTAGAGTCCCGCTCCTTGAAAGCGGCAGCTCTACCCTTTAGCTCAGTGCAGATGTTGCCTGTAATCCATGGTTTCTGGTTGGGGTATGTACGTATGGTCACTGTGGGGACAACGTCATCGATGCACTTATTGATGAAGCCAGTGACTGATGTGGTGTACTCCTCAATGCCATCTGCGGGTTTTCGTTTTTTCCTTTCAATTAAGACCTAGACAATCAGATGTGGGGTGTTCCTTACTAATTAGTGACCTTAATTAATCAATCAAGTACAAGGGTGGAGCAAAAACCCGCAGACACTCGGCCCTCCTTGGAATGAGTTTGACACGTGATTTAGAAGCTAGAACATTTTTGCAACAGAAAGAACACCGTCATCCATCTTACAGAATCTCTTCTGGCAACCATGGCAAATTGATGCATTTGGAAAAGGGAAGACTCAGAGGATCATTGGGCGGGAATATAATAGCCTACATTCTTGAAGTAATCTGCTCACCTTCATTTAACTTGCTGTCAATGTTAGTTAGTTAATGATTAAGTAGCGCCGCCCTGTGGTAGTAATGATTACCACACTCAGTAAAATGGCTGTCATAACATGGGTTTGAGAGAGTATGGAAATACAGCCCTGCGCCTTGACGAGTGGTTCCAACACAGAGCTGATCTTCACAATAGAACAATAATAATCAGAATATAATCGAGACAACACTGCAATCAGGATCTCAAATGAAAATGTGTCATGATGACATAATTAGGGTTTCCTATGTATCCTCTAAATACAATAATTGTTGGAAACAGTTTACATAAGACGTCACTACATATTATTTTAATAATGTTTCATGTTTGTTAATGCGTTTATTGAGACATTCCATTTTCTTACTTTCTTGGGATTTTAATGTCCTACATTTTCCGTTGTATATATTTTTTGGTGATTGGATTTTTCAGTCATTAGCCTAGTCTTGTGTGCCTTTTAAAAAAATCTCAATGACTTCCTTTAAAATAGTCTACCTAAGTACACACATTACCTTTATGCGCAGCAACTCGCAGTCCCCATCCGCACGCACACACACGCACACACATCCCTCTCTGTCTCTCTGTCCATATTGTGCAACTTTTGAGCCTACCTTTCATTTATGACATGATGTGAGGATGTGATGACAGGTGAGTGTTCTTGCTCCTTGGTTGTGTTTTGTTTTCGTCCCCTGACTAAACAGAGAGGTCTCTCTTTCTCTCTGCTCTGACTACAGAGAACACACAGCCCTGAGGTGTCAAAACATGTCTGGAGAAGAAGTCATGGAAATTCTGTTAAGCAAACCTACAGGTGTTCATGGTAGCCCATATTACAGGATATTTGTAGGCTAGCTATTGTAGGCTTCTGTGCATAATGACGAGTTACTTTTTTCAGCATCATCACCATCTCCTAAAATACTGTATGATTCACATTTACTCAGAAGCATAGATATTGCAAACATTAAGCCTACGTAGGCCTATATACTGCCATTTTACAGCCTAAACATGTTTATATATGCCTCTCCTCTTTCCATCCGGGGATCCGGAGCACATCTCTGTCATTCCCCAACCCCGCTGACAGCTGCTGCTGCTTGGGTAGACCAGGATGAGAGAGTAAGGTGGGCCATCAGTATTTAAGTTCCTCCGCTAGGCCTATAGCTGTCTATAGGTCTACTCTATATTTGGCCTTTGTTCTCTGTAACCCTGGAAGACTGTTTAAGGAAACTCTGTTAACGCCGTGCGCCCTTTGCATGAGCTGCAATCTTAGTCAGCAATAGATAGCAATCACGTCTGTGGCACTTACTCTCCACACACACATACAAGCGTGCACGCACACACGCTGTGACACACACGCACACATGCACACACCGCGTCCTCAGGCATCGCCCTCCTGTCGCCACCTCTATTTACTTTAGCGTCTCTCTGCCACTTACCCTGCCACAGGTATCCTCTACCGGCAGTGCAGTAGCCAGGGGAAGCGTCCTATCACTGGAGACACACACTGTTTACGTTTCTATTCATCTCCATTAATGGCGTCTACGTATCGGATCAGTCCGGTCTGTGTAGGCATATACGGAGAGGCAGGCCGTTTGTTTAAAACGAATAACTGTCTCTAATAAGCGGCAGTGATATGGAGACCTAGAGATCAAAGTGATATGAATTCCTCCTTTGTAAACCCAAACCATGCCACTCTCTCGTCCCATTGAACATCATCCTTTACTTGGGGACCGTGACGGAAGACCATCCCACTGGGCACAGACATCAATTCAATGTCTTATCCACGTTGGTTCAACGTAATTTCGTTGAAATTACATGGAAATAACCTTGATTCAACCAGTGTGTGCCCAGTTGGATGTTTCCCATTTTATAGGTGGGAAGTTGGATGGAAGTTACCATGAGAACACAGTGACATTTCCTCAAAAGCAAAAGTAGTGGAAAAAGTGGCAACCCAAATATGTAATCAGTGTTTCTGATTGGTTTAGGCCTTCCTCCAATCACAAATCGAATTAAGGCAAATCAGTCTAATTTCAGTTTCACGGGTTAAAGGCCTGGTGCAGTCATATATTTCCACACTATGAGGTTGGAATAATACTGTGAAATTGTGGAAATTATGATAATGCCCTTTTTAGTGTAAGAGCTGTTTGAAATGTCAGCTTGTTTTGGTGAGAGGGAGTTTTGGCAGTCGGTAAATTCATTAATAGACCAATAAGAATGCTAATAACAGGTAGCTTTCAGTTTCCCCCTCCCCACTCAGACCATTCCTAGACCAGCCAGGTTGTTCAAGACTGACATCGAAATTGGACATCTATGATGTCCTGAGGGAAATGCCTTGAAAACTGGCCAATAGGGGCAACAGGGAGCACTATTACCCCATGAGTCATCCCATGTGTAACCCCATGACTCTGGATCAGAATGTTGTGTGTTCGATCACAGTCGTGGACACTGCTTTTTTAAATTTTGGTTTTAACCCTATCCCAAACCTTAACCATTTGCAATGAGTGAGTTCCTTAACTTAACCTTGGACATCGAAACTTGAAGTTTGGAGCAACTTCGACATTTTACGTTTGTAGAACGTGGATGAACGTCTAATTCTGCAGTGAAACTGTGAGAGCTTGTCTCCACATGGTTTAAATGAAGAATTAGATTTCACCTCCTTCCTATAAGCCACATTTAGACTGCTATACAAGAACACTCTCCATATCAGACTTTGCATATTGTTTATGAGCTGGCCCCACATATTCATGAATGGCTGTGCTTGATGTCCTTGTGGTGGGCTATCTAATGAATTGATATGATGTATTCAGGTGAGTTCAGGCAACTCACGAATCACCTGGGACGGTTGATTCGTGAGTTGCCCTTGGTGCCCGCTCCCATACCCTATAATTCTGTATTTCTATGTGACTCATTTGTGTACAAGTAGACCAGAAAAGCCACATCCCTGATTTGCAGATGAGTGACAACCCTAATTAGAAGCACCTGCTGCTCATCGGTTGTTCTCTACAAATGCTGTTTTGAATTCAAATAATATGGTACCTACACACTGAAGAAGGCTGTAAAGCCGAAACGTCTGTGTAGGCGATCCCTGATGCAGTGAATTATTTAAACAATGTAATAATGAAGTAAGCTTGATCTTTTTTGAATGCAAACCCATTAAACCACCATTTATTTTTCCCATAGGGGTTTTTATGAAGACTTAATAAGGGCTGTGTTTCGTGTAGACTTACCCTGATGGGACGGTTTGATAACCGTGTAAATCTCTTTATACATGCCTATATTTACCCCCCCAAAAAATGAAATGCTAATTAGCTGCTAATGTGGCTATCATAAAGAACTACACATGCCATGATGATCTGGATGAGACTGCTGAATCGAAGCAAAGGTAAGAATCTCTGGATTAACTATCTAATGTTAGCTAAATGTAGTAGTTAATAAATTGGCTAAATGTCTTAAGATGTACAATTCTGTGAACTGTATTGTTCAAGTTTTAAATTGACACAATACCTGTTAGCAAAGGTGTCAGCTAAAAAGTAATGTGCAGGAGCTTGCAGGGATTTGTAGTCTTACATAGTTTCTAATTTAATACTAACTAGCATTTTCAAATCTGAGAGTAAATAGAACCGAATATGTTGAGTAAAAAGTCACCTTGTCCGACAGAGATTTACATGGTTACCAAATCGTCATGCCAGGGTAAGCCTACAAGAAACACAGCCCTTATTAGAAGTGTTTCTAAAACCCCCTACGGGAAAATGAATGTTGTAAAAACTACTGGAAGCATTTCCCTGTTTTACCGCTAGGTTTTATGGGTATTAAGATACCTCCACTGTGGGGCTCTATACTAGGCCATTAATAAAATATCAGTTCAGCATAGTATGGTAGCCTAGGCCTAGAGTGTCTTTGTGGGCCCTCCGTGGGTGCGCGATCAAACCATTATAGCACATTGTCTGGATAACGTCTCTCTAGCCTAAATTCTCAATTTTCCATTCTGTCTGAGTTCTGGCTCTTGTCTGTCTTTCTGTGTTTCTGGCCTACTCTGCTATATCTGCTTCTCTCTTCAGCTCTTCCAAAGCGACGGCTGGAAAACGGCCTTCCATGGCGAACAGTATGCTGGAGTCATATCTCAAACATTCTTTTTGGTATAGCCTAACATGGCATAACATGAAGACAATTAATTCGCTTTAATCGTGATGTATTTTCGGTTATGTTTTCTTCTCAAGTTCAGTTGTATCCTTAGATTACAAATAATCAGCATAAACGGCTGCCTGAAAAAAAAAAAAAAAAAGTGGAACTGAATTTGTCAAATGCAAAACAAACGCCCTTGATGTGCGGGGCGCTTCTGGAGAACCTGTACAAAACCAAAGCGCGCTTCTCAATGTCCAACAATGAGAACAGAAAGTAGGCTAGGCCTGCGATTTCAACCACTGTCAATCAAAGTATTTTAAAAACGCCATGAATAAATTCGACATTTGTGTGCACATATTAGAGCGTTTATGTACAAACACAACACACCTTTTCTAAATGGGATTGAAGGAACTTGACCAGACACCTCAAGTTTCATCACATTCTCACTCACTCACACACACATATCAGCCGCACTCTTTTCGAAACTGCGATGGAGAGTGCAAAAGATACCCACAATTGTATTTTCCCTCTGAAAATATAATCAACACATGCCTTCATTTTGATACCAAAATGTTTCACTTTATTTCTGAATAAATGTTTATTTTCCTCTACAACAAAACATACTCAGCTGGCATTGTTCAGGTGCAAAAGGATACCTCTCAAATTAACAAAAAAAGGTTGCAGAAAAACAATCCTCCTGGATTTTTTCTTTTATTTAGGGATGTTCTGTTATGATGTTGAATAATGTTTTCACTGGTAAGGACCCCTTTACCTTTTTGTAGTAGGCTACGTGTAAAGTAATATTTTTTAAGTAAAGAGCTCAGATATAATCATTGCTAATGTTTGCCAGCATAGGCCATTCACATCCTGAGTGATAAGCACCCAATAGTTTACCCCAAATTGCGCACGGTTGCGCATGGGGATTTAGGCAGTATACAATGATGTCACAGTTTATATCTATATCCAACAGTGACGTTGGAATAGTCCAACTTTTAAAAACACGTTTTTGCCGTTGATGATGAAACATCTAATCTCTTTGTACAAAATTAGTCTCAATATTCTTTCAATGAGAAATCCTTATTGCGCTGCATGGGACACACAAAGGTTTTTACTTGTCCCAAAATACTGTAGGTTAGTTATCACCTTTATCAACTCTTGATCAACAAAGCAAATGTTTTTCAACTGAAGATCAACACATTCAGCTACCAGGCCCGAATGCCCTGCAGAGTTCCTTGGCAGGCTGTTCCCTGTGGTGTTTGGGCCTGAGATTGCGACACGCCCAGGTTCCCTAGACCCATATTAATAAAGGCGTTAGCAGTAGTGTTGGGCGCTAGAGCAGGCAGGCTAGAGTACGAGCATGAGTAAGTGTTAGTATACACCGGGTTATTGTAAGCCGGGTAGCCATTATAACTATAGGGGCTGGCCGCTCCAACGGTGTAGGATGTATTATAGTTCTGAGATCCAGCCAGGCAGGGCTTCCCATCGCGCACCAGCACCGGGACTGCCACTCTCCTAGGCGGGGGAGGATGATGGTGTCCGGCCATCTCTAGGGTCTTGTCCTGCCTCTGCCGTTTACACTTATACCTCCTGTTCTGGAACCATATTTTGACCTGTGTGGAGGTCAGTTTCAGAGTGTTGGCCAGGTGTTCCCTCTCCGGGGCGGATAGGTAACGCTGCTGCTTGAAGCGCCGCTCGAGCTCGAACACCTGCGCCTGGGAAAAGAGTACCCGTGGTTTCCGCCGGGTCCTCTGCTGTTTTGCGGGTTTCTCCAAGTCCGATTGTGCCTGCGTGGACTCCTCGCAGTCCCTCACTCCTATTAGGCCACAAGATTCTCCAGAAAGAGAGGGGGGAGAGATTTTAGTCATATTCGACGACAGATTCATCAATTCTTTCATTCTATACAAAGAGCTATTCTAATCCTGGAGGTCCATAGTTAGACAACTGATGTTTTTCAAAATTCATCTAGGCACTGATTCAGACCTTGGGCACCAGCAGAGTGGAGTCTTTACTAATCAATGACACAAATATAAATTTAGCCTATCAGGGAAAATTAAACTAGATAGGCCTTCCTCTGATTTGTTGTTCAAATATTGTTGTTTTCGTGTAGTCTGTGGCTTGAAACCGGTTTTACTTAAAATATATGTATTAATCTTAATGGGAACGTCTAAATCAGGGATGGGCAACTTGGATGGGGGTGGGGGCCACAAGAAATCTGAACTCATCATGAGTAGCGGCAGTGGATCTGCGGGCCTACAAAACGGCCCTGGGCCACCACTTTCCCATCCCTGGTCTAACTATGGGGATATATGCAAAAGTATGACACTTTTTGATAGATCACTATGTAGACAATCAAAATCAGTCTACCCATACCCAGGTGATGATTATTTTAATTAATTAAGGTCTTATCTACAATTTAATGATGAAACAACTTAATCATTATTATTCAGGGGATGGTAAAACCCCCAAAACAACCTCAGACCCCTACTTTTGCTAAAGCGTGGCTTTCAGTGTTGGTGGGACACTTTACTTTTATACTTGTTATGAACTCACCAATAAGCCTTTTGTATAGGCTTGTAGATAACATACCCTCTGTTTTTGTACAATAAAATCCCTTTCCATGCCCTTCGAAAATTGATTTGGGGACATTCCAAGCTCTTGGTGAAAATCTAACTAAAGATGTCTGAACAGCCATTACCTGATCCTGAAACACCTCTACTATCCCCAAATTCTGTCCCCTTTCATAAAGTGAGCCTCTTTTCTATCCTCCCTTTCGTACATAATTGTGTTTCCTTTCTTTTATTTCCCTTTAATGCCTTCCACTGTCATCCAATGCTGTTTTCTCAGGGGGTGCAGCACTCCTACTTCCTGCGACTCTGTTTACATGAATGGTTATTTAAAAAGCTAGATTGTTGAATTATAATTGACAGAATGACAGCCTAGCTCAAGGTTTCATATGTATGGCTTTTTTTCATGCGTTTCAACGAGTCACCCTGTCCAAGAAACCTGACCCCACACTACAATGATGTCACACTAAACAAAACCATGTTTTCATGCCGAGAACACATTTAGCAAAAACCCAATGACATTTGTTGTGATTGGGTTGCAAAATTACCATAGTACAGTACCCTCAAACACAAATGTCCCAATACACTTGATGTCCCACTAATGCTGACATCAACCTAAAGAGTAAATACATTAAATAATTAGGGTATATTCAACGTATAGGCCTAACTAAAGCATTTGGCCCAATATTACTTGTAATTTCTAAAAAGGAAATAAATTGCGTAGAACAACATTTTCTGTCTTATCTAAAGGTTAATTTCAGTGCAGTATGTACATTTATCTGACAAACAACATGGCTCTTTAAATTATTTCTTAAAACGAATGATGTTGGGTTGCTCATATTTTTTATATGGTGATTCAGCCATGCACGATTTGTCAAAATGCTGTCGTTTTGGAGCGTTTTCTTCTCCAAACCTATTTATTTACATGTGAACCGTGTATGTAGATGACAAATAAAATAAAGCTATCGCTTTCTTTAAAAGGCGCTAATTTTGTAATCGTTAAACTTAAGTACTCTCTAGTTAAATGGAAGAAAAAATATAAATATATATTTATGGGTGTATTATCATATAATTGGATTTAATAAATAGCTTGATAATCTAGAATACTGCAATCATAATAGAGCTAGAATAATATAATATAATACTTTATTTTAAAATCAAATGGTTAGGATACTATGTATGCTGGTAATCAATCACCGACTTACTGGTGTCTATGTCCTCCTGCTCAACTTCCAGGCTGGTGTCGGCTGAGTGTCCCTGTAGCCCCGGGGAAGTGAATATCTCCCCGGCAAGACCCGTCTCCATCAGCCGCTCCTGCACGGTCAGACTACCCAGGTAGGGCATCCTCACCTCTCTCTCAAAGAGCCCGGGGCTGGGACTGTCCCTGTCTCTGCCGGCCAGCATACAAGATGGGGGCGACTGGAGGGCGAAGCGGTGCTGCTGCGGCACCGGTTGAGAGCACTCATGGGGCGGCCCAAGGTGTGAGGCGAGCCGCTGCTGCTGAGACTGCTGCTGAAGCTCCAGCTTCAGTATGTCCTTGACTGAGAACGGCGTGGTGGAGGCAGAAATAACAGGGCTAGGAAGCATTATTATCATCGGCACCTATTCGTTCACATGAAGTAGGAATTATAGTCCCTTTGTGAAGTGGCTCATCCGAGCATAAAGAACTCCTCAAGCAGGTGTTTGTTTGGATAGACGGTTTTTAAGAGTAAACGGATCCAAAAGGGGGTCTATTCGTCTCGTTGAAGAAGAAAAAATAAAACCTCTACAGTAGCCTAAATGATTGCTGAGCCTTGCTTGTTGTTTGTTCATGGAGTTATGCAAAAGAGGACTGGTTTGTTTCGTGAAGTGACAGCTCTCATCTCTCTGCCCTGCACTCTCTGCCTCGCCTGCGGTGTCTGTTTAGTTTGTTGGGGGATTTGGTGAGGTGCAGTTTCTGTTTTGTTGGAGGACTCAAGGCGGACGCTTCTTTCCCTCCCTGTGACGTCACGAGATAATGGGATGGGTGACTGCATGGAGCGAGGGCGCAATCTCTTCTCTGTACTTTAGAAAATATTATCAAGTAACAACTATTGAAATGTTGTATTATGTTACATGATGCCTACGCCGAAATAAGCACGTCTTTATTTCAATGGGACATTTAAAAATATGTAGGTCTAGGCTAGAATAATATGAACGTGACCCTCAGAGCGTCTGCATGCAGTTTCTGTACAGGTAGGAGAGCGGTTTTTATCATATATCTGTTCATGGTTTGCATATAGCTCAGGTCACATTGAATAGTGTAAAAGTTGAATAGTAACCGACAAACTATAAGGAACTCAACATAGTTGTAGCCTTCCTCATTATACAAATGGGAGAAGAAAAAGCACGTGTCTTGCATGTAGAGTGAGAGATTGAGTCAGTGTGTGTGTGGAGGCCTGCACGGATGAGACTGTTTGTTTTTGGCTGGTTTAATAGACTAAGAAAACATGCTGAAAAGTAGCATAGAGAGGAATACTGATATTAATGACACATTATCTGTTGCTATCAGTGTAGTTTCCGATTTAAGCACCCCCCCCCCCTCTCTCTCGCTCTCTCTAGGCTGCTCTCCCTATCATCACACACACTTAGATAACCCAGATCGTATTTTCCTGTTTCCACAAACCGCGGATAAGATAATGGGGGGGCGATTATAAAATAATTATAGGCTACACTATACAGTTCACATTTGTAACTTAAACATTTACTTCTACAGACATTCACAAGTGTATTTGTCTATTTCTAGTGTGTAAAGTATTTTTTTTTTACCTGTCAATAACTAAATACAATGGATATAGGCGTACCTAGTATTTGGTGAGAGTATAAAATAACAACAATACATAAAAAAACGAATACATTTCCCCCATACATTTATTAAACGAACGAACAAAAACTTACAAGGGAATCCTTGAAAAACATAAAATACAACATTGTCATATTCATTCACACACATTTTCGTTTACATTGCATATCGATATTTCTTTCTTAGAATTGTTGAAAATATGATAAAACGTAGCATATAGCTTTTATTTATATTAGGCTACATTGAAAAAATATCCAAACTATAATAATATGCATTGGTCTAATGATTTATAACAATATTAGGACTACAATTATAGGCATTTACTTCATCTATTATTTGTTAGTCTGTCCTCGCATGCTTGTGTGAGTAATTAATTTATCGTTCGTATTGATGAAGTCTATCATATAGGAAAGCTCAGAAGGCCTTATTGGCTAATCTAAATTGGAGCAATTTCACTTACCAATCTTGATACAGCTATCCTATATAATAACGTGACCAAGTACAAGTGGTCTACAGCCAACAAATAACTCTAAATAGTCAGATTTGTTCTGAATATTAAAGGATTTAATATTTGTTTTGAATATGTTTTTTTGCCTAGTTGATTGGTTTACAACTAAAAGTAAAACACGCCACGCATTATGTAGCTGCAGACTCATTTAACAGATTTTTTTTCACAAAGCAAAGAGAAATAGGGTGAGAATAAAGTGTGTGTGGACAGGATCCAGACCTGACAGTTTCTCACTCTAGTACTATCCACTGTGTCTACTGGCTCCTCTCGCCGAGGACAGACAGAAAACAGAGCACACAGCGCGTCTTGCACTGTGACTATTTGTGTTGAGATGTTTTATAACTTTGCAATATTATTTACTTTTCTGAATGTCTTGCCCCTCTCCTTTAGTCCATATATGTTTTAGTCCTAGGAAGACAGATGCAGGAAAGGGGTCTAGACTATACAACACTGATCAACATTTCAAAATGAGAACCAAGCATGGACGATGATTCAATAGTGGGACGAACACACACACACACACACACACACACACACACACACACACACACACACACACACACACACACACACACACACACACACACACACACACAGTTAAGGGACAGCCTGTTGAATATTGGTGTATTAAATCTATTTATTTCCAGATATATGGACCACCGTCTGCAAGCAAACTTTATCGCAAATCCAGAGGGAAAATCAAAGATGTTGTAATGTTACACCTCTCCTCAAGTCGCCTGTCTACAGTGGCCCAGGACAGGCGCCAGGGACAAAAGCCCCGGTAGCGCCTAAACCGTGCGGAGAGAAAGAAAGGGGGAGAGAAAGACAATACATAATCTCATCCGCTCGCCATCAGCAGAGTGCTGTTTAGATTGGAGGAGCGTCTACCCTGGCTTCTCAAGATGGATGTCTTTAAAACGGCCAATTTGAGAGATGGAGAGCGGGAAGAGGGCAAGAGAGGACGAGGAGGGAGAGGGGGAGTAGAGAGAGAGAGAGAGTGTAGGGAAAAGTCTATAAACACAATTCGTGCACTTGTGTTTTCCAAAACAAAGTCATCCATTACGCTTTGCGATGCTTGTATTGGCTAAAGATGTGGTTACACCGCAATGAAAATGTGTAGCAATCTGAAACAGACTTTGTTATGGCTATTTTAGCCTAGGGACACAGATAATTTACACATGTATTTAGGTGGAATTTATTGACTTGCAAAACATGACCGGGTGAGCCAAAGGTTTACTCCCGTTTATTTACAATAGTAATGGTTACGATCTTAGAAAAAAAGAGTTCCAAAAGGGTTCTTCTTTTTGGGTTCCAGGTAGATCCTCTGAAAGCGTTCTACATGGAACCCAAAATAGTTCTTCAAAGAGTTTTCCTATTTAGACAGCCAAAAAACCATTTAAGATTCTAATGAACAAAAAAACGCAACATGTGAAGTGTCTGCTTTGCCAAGATAATCCATCCACTTGACAGGTGAGACATATCAATCCATCCACTTGACAGGTGTGGCATATCAATCCATCCACTTGACAGGTGTGGCATATCAAGAAGCTGATTAAACAGCATGATCATTACACATGTGTGCCTTGTGCCGGTGACAATAAAAGGCACTCTAAAATGTGCAGTTTGGTCACACAACTCAATGCCACAGATATCTTAAGGTTTGAGGGAGCGTGCAATTGTCATGTTGACTGCACGAATGTCCACTTCCATTTCTCTACCATAAGCCGCCTCCAATGTCGTTTTGCTCCCCGGTGGGTCAGTCTCCCAATTGGGTGGTCTATGCCCTCCCAGGACAATTCATGGCTGAGCCCCTGCCCAGTCATGTGAAATCCATAGATTAGGGCCTTTATTTAAATTCACTGATTTCCTTATATGAACTGTAACTCAGTAAAAACGTGGAAATTGTTGCATGTTGCGTTTGTATATTTGTTTCTCAGTATAGCTAACACCTTTTTATTCTACGAGTGTACTTGATTTTTACAAGCCTTGGCAAAATAATGTTATGGCAGAGTTAATGTCGAGGCTTTGCCTTTCTCCGGGCATAAATGCAGGCAGGTCACCCACGACATTTGACATTTGGATTCATGTCTAATTCTGACGTGAAACTGAAGTGAGACCGTGAGCGCTTGTTGCCTAAATGAGCGCTGACTGACCGCAGGTGTTCAATAGCGCAAGGCAGTCAGACATGGTTGCTATAGATAGATCTATTTCTAATCCATCATGAGATTATCTCACCACCGCTGACATCAGGATCCGAAGCGGCATGCTTTGACTGTAAAAGGCGGTGACTTTCTAATTAATGGTTTTGGGTTTATGTCTCTATACCTCACCATACTACCAAGCCATATTATTATTTGAATAATCAAATAGACCTAGCATAAGAGTGAAACAAATATTAATCCTGAATGCTGATTGGCTGAGGTTTGGTTACCAAGGCAACTACTGTAGCTATCTAGTAAACTTGCTATCTACTCAGTGGATGTTGGACACATTTCTACCTGCACATTTATTTTTTCTTTATTTAACTAGGCAAGTCAGTTAAGAACAAATTCATATTTTTAATGACGGCCTAGGAACAGTGGGGTAAGTGCCTTGTTCAGTGGGTTAAGTTACCTTGTCAGCTCGGGGATTCGATCTTGCAACCTTTCGGTTACTAGTCCAACACTCTAACTCTAGGCTACCTGCCGGGCGGCACATTTCTAGCTCCAAATGTGTTACATTATAGCCATGGTATAAAAGGGATGATAGCGCAAATCTAAAAACGTATTTACTTGATTCCAGGTTTCTCTGGAGACATACTATTAAGTTATACATACCCTCAGAGGGTTGAGGGCGATCTATCAGGAATTTTGACCAGAAAAGCAGATCACCTGCAGTGATGGAGCATCTAATGTAGGCATACTCGCCCTTTCCTTTCCTATGTAATTGCTTATAAGTGTGACTGTGTACACAATAAAAAAATGACCTTACATGCTTAGCTGCAGTCAAAACAGCTCATAAAAGTATGTCAGTGGTATGAATACTTGTTAGAACTGTAATACAGAAACCAGCTACACTCTAAATGTAGGCCTACACATATTGGTGTGTATTCTCAGAAAAATCGGTAGGCTATACTACAGGAAATGTTATATAGCCTAAATACCAGAAATCTTATAATATCCTCCAATAGTCTATATGTGCAACTAGTTATGTTATTTGGGTGGCTATAACATTTGGTTTGAAGTCATTTTAACGATTTGGTCATGCTTTTTTAAGCATCCTGCCAGCTAGGCCCTACCACTCCCATTGTTTCACTAGCAGCGATGCTAATCCTGGCAGTAGGGTAAGTAAAACAAAACGATATTCTTGGTCATTGTCTCTCGGGATCAATGTGGATGAATCACTTTTTGTCAATAAAATTAAGTACGCTGTATTTCAAATGTTAGTGTACCGGCCTTTAAATTACAGTAGTTTTTATAACCTAAATATGACAAAATTATTAGGCCTATTTACTTAATTAAAACAAAAATATAATTCTACAATTAAATTATGGTGACTCAGTAGGCCTACTTTTAGTACTAATGTCTATTGTACTTTGGAAAAAAGCTGCACATTATTTATGGGACAAATTTATATTTTAATTTGACAGAATATGCGAATTACTGTAAAAAAGAATACTTGTGCAAATATTTTATTTCAGATAACCTTATTTACAAGCCTAGTGATGTTTTGATAATAATGAAGTTGCTATTTTACTATGATTGTTGCTTTTCCCAATAGTTTCTTCTTGGTGTCAAAATGACCCCGTTGGTAATGCTTGTAAGTAAAATATGTTGATAGTATGAGGGTTAAAAGCTATTATCGTGTCAATCAGAGCAGCCTCGCTGTCTCTGTCCTCTCTGGTCAGCTAAGCGTCACGGATCACTGATGCACCTTGCTAATGGTGTTACGAGCACTGCAGAGACACCGCACGATAAAGAAGAAAAAATATTGCAAAATTGGTTTAAAGCATTAGAGAAAACCACAGATAATTACGCTGACGTAATTACATTAATAAAATATAGAGTTACATATAGCCCAATTGAAGGTAAAATGAAGCGCCAGTCATCCCGCCTGGCCATATTCAAAATCTTAGCTCCTGTTCTCTCTGACATGAGAAGGCTAACACGCACACACACGCCGCATGGCGAGATACTGGATGATAAAACAACACAATCCAGCAAATTCCAGCAATCCGGCCTAAAGCATTAGAAAAAGCACCACAGAAAATGTAACGTTTCAATTATATTTCATCCAATAAACACGTCCTTCCATTGTAATTATCTTGGCTATTTTTCAGCTTTCACCTGCCCTGTGAAAACAACCACAGGGATGAAGAGGGTTATAATAGGATCCAGCATTCAGAATGATAACATACTTAATAAAAATCTATATTTCGACATAGGCTATGGGCTATCATTGGCATAATGACTCCACAACATACATCGAAAGAAGACATACATTTATATTTTTTAGTATTTTTTTTTTTGTCAGTATGACTCGGTTCACCGTGTGCTTAATGGTAGCGCCTCAACTGTCATCGTGATTTTAGGACATCGCCTAAATCTGTCAAAGAAAACAGATGAATACATTTATAAATTATGAACTAAGACTTTTACACACTGGCCACTTAGGGGCCGTTTTCACCCCTCTACTTAGTTCTTAGCCTACCCAGAGATAATGGAATGGAGATATAATGGAATGGCTGTTAACGTTATCAATGGTTTTCGCGTGCCACTGTCAGCCCTGTTGCAATCCCGAGCTCTTGTTTACCCGGAGGAATAGCCTGTTTCTGATCTCGAACAAACCCCAGGACCACCATAGTGTCCAGGAGGGGCGGCCTGTGGTGGATGTGACACTGACAAGCCGATACAACATCTCCATCATGATTAGGACATGTGGATGGCCATGCTAGGAGTTCAGGGCGAGACACAGCTGAGAGATAAAGGCATAGGTAGGGATGGACCTCAAGCCCAAGGCTTCCTATTTCTCAATCTTCAAACCCAAAACCCAAGACCCACTTCAAGGACATACATACATCTTAGATGTTTATCCAAATTAAGCACAGGAGCTGTAAAGCATATCACATTGGGGAGCATTTATTTAATGTTTAGTGTAGCTAGTAGGCCTAGTTCACATCTACTCACAGATGACTCAAGTAGGTGTGTCTCACTCCACTCGCCATAAGATAATTACACTGAGAATTACATTCATAAAATATAGAGTTAATATGTAGCCCAACTGAAGGTATGATGAAGCGCCAGTCATCACGCCTGGCCATATTCGACATCTTAGCTCCTGGTACAGCACAACACCTGGTCTCTCTGACAGGAGAAGGCTAACACATACACACAAACAGCACCGCACGTCGAGTTACAGGATGACAAAGAAAAAAATCCAGCAACATAGGCCTAAAGCATTAGAGAAAGCACCACAGCCAATGCAACGTTTCAATTATATTTCATCCAATAAACACGTCCTTCCACTGTAATTATCTAGGCTACTTTTCAGCTTTCACCTGCCCTGTGAAAACAGCCACAGGGATGAATAGAGTTTTAACATTGGTATAATGACTCCATGATATAAATGGAAATAAAACATTATTTATTTTGTTGGTATTATGATATATATATTTTTTTACAGATAGGCTATTATTGCCAGTAATTACTCGGTTCACCACGTGCGTAATGGTAGCGCCTCAATGGCCATCATGACTTTAGGACAGCCTAAATCTGTCAAGGAAAACAGACTAAGACATTTATAAACTATAAACTAATACATTTACACATTGGCCACTCAGGGGGCATTTTCACACCCATGCTTAGTTCTTAGGCTACCCAGAGATAATGGCATGTCTGTTAACGTTATCAGTAGTCCTCGCGTGCCACAGTCAGCCCTGCCGCACTACCAGGCTCAGCACTGTGTTTATGGGGCGGAAGAGCCTGTTTCCGGTCTTTAACAAAACCCCAGGACCCGCCATAGTGTCTAGTAGGCGCGGCCTGCGGTGGATGTGACACTGACATGCCGATACAACATCTCCATCATGATTAGGACAGGTAAGGTCATGCTAGGAGATAAGGGCAAGACAGAGCTGAGATATAAAGGTATAGGCCTATAGGGATGGACCTCAAGCCCAAGGCTTCGAATTTCTCCATCTTCAGCCCAAGCCTTCAAAGACAGACAGGATCATCAGCAAAATAATTAAACATCTTAGATGTTTATCCAAATGAAGCACAGGAGCTGTAAAATAATAAAATAAAGTCTAAATAAACATATCACATTGGGGAGCAGCAAACAGTGCAAAGACATTTACTTCATTTTAGTGTAGTCAACTCACAGATGACTCAAGTAGGTGTGTCTCACTCTCCATAAGATAATTACACTGAGATAATTACCTTAATAAAATATAGAGTTACATGTAGCCAAACTAAAGGTATGATGAAGCGCCCGTCATCCCACCTGGCCATATTCAACATCTCTCTGACATGAGAAGGCTGCTACATGCACACACATATACACACACACAAAACACACACGCACGCACACACTAACCTGTAGAGACAGTCTCTCTCTCTGACAGGGCTGTAGGTAGCCTAGCAGTTAAGTGCATTGAACCAATAACAGAAAGGTCACTGGTTAGAATCCCTGAGCTGACTAGTAGAAAAACCTGTTGATGTGCCCTTGAGCAAGGCACTTAACCCTAATTGCTCCTGTAAATTGCTCTGGATGAGAGTGTCTGCCAAATGACTGTAATGCAAAATGTAGGCCTGTAGTGTAGATCTCTCTCTGGGCTAAGGGTTTGAGAGTACAGTACTGGAGAGTTGGTAGTTACTTTATTAAGAAAATGGATCATCTTAAGAGGATGTCCATGGGAAAGTGTTCCATAATCTGTTACAGAGAGAGTGTCGCCTGTGTTGTTTTAGATGGAATTTACCCAATAAATTACAGGTAGTTTATATATATATATTTATTTTTATAGCTAAATAATACTACATAATCTTCTCTGGGTGTGTGCCAGCTCCATCTTTTTATTAGATGGAAGTAGTGCCATAAATGTAGTTTGTTTTCCCAGCAGAAGGCGTTAAGAGCTTTATAGGGATGGATTGTGGGATTGATGAGGGTGGAGAGTTTGTCTGGGATGGAGGTCTGAACAGGTCTGTAAAATGCATTACACCTCTGGAAAGTAGCTATAAAATATCAAATGAATTGGTAAATGTTCCCAAAATGTCCCTCAAAATATTTCTTAATAAAGCACAATAATCCAATTGTATGTAGTGCAAAAGTGGGCATTGATAATTGGACATACATCAGAAAATGTATCTTCTCCTTATCCCTGACCAACCTGGTAGGGAGTTCCTAAGCAATTTGCCTTGGCATCAGCACATTGAATAAGCATGCCAGAGACCAGACTGTATATCTGTCAGGGGCGAGACCCTTCCAGTCCCCTTCCAAGGTCCCGGAAGCTGTGTGTTATCAGCAGGGTGTGTGAGAGGGGCTGAGCACTGGGTAAAAGGCCCATGCCATTGTGCCTCTGCCTGGGCCAGCATGACGGATGGCCTCCTTCTCTCTGGAGGAAAGGACAAGGCCAGAGGGTAGCTTAGGCCCAGAGTTGCAGTGCAACCAAGCTTTCGTCCACATTTCTGGGTCACGCTAACCAGTGGTTCAACCGTTCTCTAATGGTGGGTACAGTGTGGACCAACTGGTGGATTGGGAATTAGTGGCTATAGGTTGTAGATTGGTGGCAATACACTAGAAATACAGGTAGAAATAACACTGTCATTATTTGGTGTGTAAGAAGAAAGGTCATGTCATGGATGAAGTTTACAAACCACAGCCGGAACAGCACCAGGGGTATAGGGGGCAGAGGTCGGTCTGTGAACCAGAGAAGGATGTAAGGTCAGGCTAGTCTGGGTCTCCAGACACACCACCACCCCCGGATCCATACCCAGACCCCTGCCCCCCTGCCCCTGTGGGACTCATAACTCAGGCAGCTGTATTCTCCAGGCAGCCTTGGTCCGGGCAGGTGTGTGTTTGTATATACGACCCACTACCAGGGGATGTAAGGCCTGTATGGCTGTGATCTACGACACTGGTAATGAGTCATGTTCTCTGTGTGGGGTTGGGGTGGGGGTGGACTGCAGCAGTATAGGAAGAAACATGTAACTTAAATATGCTTATCCTCTCCACTGCCTCCCACGCTGGGAAATAGACATATAGAAACGGCAGTGGAAAACTCAGTAGAATGTGTGTATTTGTGTGTGTCCATCCATAAAAGGAAGAAAGAAAGGAACTCCCTTGTCTTTTCTTACTAGCATAGACTTTGCCTGGCTTTATTGAAGAAAACATTTACTTACTATGACATGGGGTTGTCTTCCCTTGGTACCTTAAGATGAATGCACTAACTGTGAGTCGCTCTGGATAAGAGCATCTGCTAAATCAAGGTTTCCAAACTCGGTCCTGCCCCCCCGGGTGCACGCTTTGGTTTTTGCCCTGCACTAAACAGCTGATTCAGATAATCCAGGCTTGCTGATGAGTTGGTCATTTGAATCAGCTGTGTAGTAATAGGGCAAAAACCAAAACGTGCACCCAGGCGGGGCCCCTGGGCCAAGTTTGGGAAACCCTGTTAAATGACTAAAATGTAAATGTAAAATCTTGTGCATAGGATGTGCGGGCAGAGGTTACCAGTCTTTGGCCTGCTGCTGCTATGTTTCTGTACTAATAAAACATCTGTCTGGACAGCCATGTTGGAACAAAAACAAAAGGTTGAGTTGAGTTCATCTGGCCACAGGCATGTAGGACAGTTTACAGAATTGGTTACACACACAGCTGTGTGTAACCACACATACACACACACGTTTTGTTCTTCTATCCTTGTGGGGACCTAAAATGTATTTCCATTCGAAATCCTATTTTTCCTAACCCTTAACCCTTAACCCTAACCCTTACCCATACTCAAAGCCTAACCCTATCCCTAACCATAACCATAACCTTAACTCTAACCTTAACCCTTAACCCGTAAACCTAACCAAAACCCTAAACCTAAACCTAACTGCTAACCCTAACCACATACCTCACACTAATTCTAACCCTAAATCTAACCACTAAGACTAAAATAGCCTTTTTACAAGTGAGAACTGGCAAAATGTCCTCACTTCTCATCATTTTATTTGCTTTACTATTCTTGTGAGGACTTTTGGTACTCACAAGTATGTAAAACGTGTCTACACACACACACACACACACACACACACACACACACACACACACACACACACACACACACACACACACACACACACACACACACACACACTAGAAATCTTCCTGAACTGGAAGAGAAGCAAGCTCTTCTCTCTGACTCTCTGCTTTTACATTTCCTCTGTACATTTCCTTAGAGCAACGCAGAGGCGTTGACATCATTGTTCATTGTTTAAAATTGATCAGGTTGAATTATGAGCTGTTTGGAGCGAAGCAATTAATTGAAGACTATGGTTATGGGTCCAATATTAACTGGTGTTTGTTTTTTCTTTTCATAGAGACATACAACCAAAGGGTGGACGTAGAAACTCAGACGTGAGCCTACCACTTCCTCCTATTGTGTTACAGAGCTACATATTTATACTGAGCTCTGGTCTGGTCAGTCAGAGTCGGGTAAACACTACATCAATCAATTTCTGTAGAACTGAATTTAGTAGGAATGTATGTTCACGCCTTCTGCTTTCTCACTTGTGGAAGTCTGGGCTAGCGTGACCGACTGGGTTCAAACCCAGGTCTCCTGCATTCCACAAAACTTTGTTCACTTGTTGAGCTAAAGCCTAGGCATTAGGTCAGAGTGCTATATGTCTTCAGGTCTCAGACAAGGGTCTTTGTTGGAGAGAGAGAAAGAGACAGGGAGAGGAGTGAGGGAGAGAGAGAGAAAGAGAGGCTTGCGGCCAACATTACTGTATGTGACATTGAATATCCCTCTCAAAGCCATTCCCACCACTCAAGTATTAACGTACATGTAAACATATGTAAATCACTGTCATCTGTGGTTTGAAAGTATAACAACAATGTGGTAGGCTTGCCAGTATCACGTCCATATATTCTAATACACAAGCATCCCCTGGTTTATATTTGCATTGCAAATAACATTAAATGGACTGTTGGAAATGTTTGAGGTGATGTCTGTGATTTCTCAGGTGTGGAAGGTGTGGTTTCTCAGTTTGCATGCCAAGCCTGCATATACCTTTGATCAATCGCCTCGGAAGAGAAAACACGTCTGGCTACTGCATGCACGCAACATGTCACTAAACAAACACACACACACACACCACACTGAGGCATGTCTGGCTACTGCATACACGCACCATCAGTCGGGGTCGCTGCATACAGGGAAGCAGGGAGGTCCCTGTGCCTCTGTTGTTGGTGTGTCTGGTCCCTTGTTACAGAATTGATGACACTGTCTCAGGAAAACAAACAGCGTGGGGAGCTGAAAGACTGTCATTCAACACAGATCACTGACCCACAGACACACAGGGCAACACAACATGTGAGCTACGCCAGAAGGTCCCCGCTGGAATGCAGCCGTGTGTGTGTGTGTGCACATTCTCGTGTTTGTGTTTGATACTCATGTGGAATGTGGCTGTGTGTGTTTGTACACGTACACGTACACACACACACACACACACACACACTCACTCACTCACTCACACACACACACACACACACACACACACACACACACACACACACACACACACACACACACACACACACACACACACACATAAACTGTCAGTCCTTCCCCCTGGCCCTCTCAGTCGTCTCTAGGCCCCAGGCATGAAGCCTGCTCTACTCTGCTCTGCTCAGGGTGCTCAAATCCTATAATTGCTGGCTTGACAGTGACAGGTAACACACACACTGATACCTGGTCTCACCTGGTCGGAAGTAATGAAAACATCTACTGTCTTAGCAGAGTTAGATGTTGCCTTTCATTAGTGCTCCAACCAACTGCAATGAGACAATCTAGTATGCTAAGTAAGCTACAATAGATTGCCTTATACAGTGAGTTGGTTGGTATGCAGTCAGACCAGCCTCTCAGATACCCTTAACAAAACTACTGTACACTGGCAATAAATGTTACTTTAGGTAACCACTACCAGCAGACACAGAGCATTGAAGCATTGAAGAGTGACACATGATGGATATTCTATTGAGGACTGAGAAATGTTCAATTTTGATCCAGGAGACGAGAGGGATGAAGAGCAGAAGTGGCCTTCATTTATCAACCACTTCAGCTCAGGGAGACGGACAGGCATCTGAGGGAGAGAGTACACAAACACGCACATAGGTACGTACGTACGCACGCACGTGCACACAGACACAGACCCACACACAGTCACAAACAAACATATCCATGCATGCACACACACCCCCACGCACGTGCGCACACACACACACCAAATACTGCTTTGAAAAGACAGAGATGTTATTGTTATCATCGATCAACCCTGTTTGGTTTGGATTAAAATCTGCATTCACATGTCTGCATTCAAACAGAGTTGACACAGGGATTATAAACCTGTCAATGGGGCCATGCCAGAAAGGTGTCATCACTATTAAGGTCTACTACAGTAGCCTACCTGCACTTTATGCTTGTAGTTCAGTCTAAACGTCTTAGGTAGCCTACTTGGTCGAATGAGAAAGATTTTTTTTCTCTGTCAGTTTGAGAAGTTGCCTTTAATCTCCGTAAGCAGGATGAGCTGGCCAATCAGCAGTCTAGATGAGGATGAGCTGGCCAGTCAGCAGTCTAGATGAGGATGAGCTGGCCAGTCAGCAGTCTACGAGCATTAATATTTTTAATAACAGGTATACGTCCACAGCATTCTATTGATGGGGTAGGCCCAGACCATTCCAACACAGAAAAACTGCTTTTTAACATACTTAATTACCATTTTTTGGAAGGAAAACTATTTCACTCATATTGTAAGTAATTATAGGTCATATTTCATAAAAATCTGGAGACACTGGGAAGTTACTTTAACACTGATCTATGGTCAGTTTAATGTTCCCTATAGTATGATGTTCCTGGGACAATATATAGTATGAGGGGAGGGTGATCTCTGGTCAACTTCTATAAAGGGCAGAAATCATGGTGGATCATGAATAACAAGCTTAGGGTGCCACCTTGTGGATAGATAGAGAAATTATTCAAAATAATAGGTGGTGTTCAATATTACATTTTTATAGACTGTAACAGTGAATCTCTTTGATTGAAATACAAATGATCAAATTTGTTCAGTTGCCTGTTTAGAGAATAGACAATCAGGTAACTAAAGTGTAGAGATGTGGAGATTTTAACAAGAGGGTAGGCATAGTTGTAGATCCATAGTAAAGTTGTTGCGGTGTTATAGGCAGAGTAATTAACTATGGATGTTATGAGGCTTTGGATCCCTGCATAACTACCGGTATGCAATACATTTTGGCTATTTAAATCCCAATGCCTCACACCAACGGCTTTCTTTCATATTCAGCGACCGAGATTTGCATAGTAATTTGTCAATCTCCAATGGAGGCTAGTTATTGGCGCCAGCTGTCATCCACGTCACAATGTTGCACCCATTGACCCCCTTCGATCGTTGCTAGGATTGGCAGATTTTGGGGTCAACTGCTTGCTTTCGATTTCTATTGGTGAAATCTTTCACACCCATTCTCCATTCATTCTCCATTGGCCAAAACCACGTTTTCCACTAGATGGCAAAGCCACAAAGTCAAAATTGGCTTGTCGTAAAAATTATTTACAACAATTATATTTTTGGACTTCATTTAATGTTAGGGTTAGCCAATTGTTAGCAGTGTGGTTAGGGTTAATGTTAGGTTTAGGTTTAAAATCAAATTGTATTGAGAAGAGAAAATGTAGAAATAGGCGGGGGTTAGGACTTTGTGGCTGTGTTAACTAAGGACGACCTCAAATCCATCCAAGTTGAAGGTGAAAGTATTTTCCTATCTCGTCCTGTAGCCCTTTACACAGCGGTTTGTGCCCGGTTAACTGTTTTATCTAACACCCCTCCTTGGTAATATTCACCATTATGTCGTTATTCGGCGAGGTTCCCCAAGCCACCCCAGTGGCTGTATTCAAGCTGTCGAATGATTTTAAAGAGGACGCGAACCCCAAGAAGGTGAACCTCGGAGTTGGAGGTAAGAGATGATGATGATGCGTCAATGTCTGGGATGAAGTAAACAAGCGAGCTATAACATTTGGATCACAGAGTTCCACTGCGATAACAATGGACCTGCTGCCTGACAGATTTCATGCACCATTAATAATCGCATAGTTCATTTAGCGAACCGTTCAACCGTGGCTAACTAGCTAGCTAACGTTAGTAGCTAACTTACTAGTGTTTTATTTATTTATTTAATTTAATCTTTATTTAACTAGGCAAGTAAGTTAAGAAGAAATTCTTATTTACAATGATGGCTTAGTATACCATAGCTAATCCTTTATAACTAGTCCATCATCTGAAATGTTGTGTTGCAGGGCCCTGTTTGAAAACTGGGTAACACTACTTGACACCCAGTGTCATAAGACGGTCATAACCATGTCATAACAGCTGACGTAACTTGTCATGACATGTCATATTATGGTCATAACACTGTCATATATATATATATATATATATAAAGCAACACCTGTTGTGACCTATTGCGTTATTTTATGGCTGGTTATTACACCTACATAAGAGTGTCAAAACCTACATTATTTCAAATAATTTTTTTCCCTGCCAAGAAGTTTCCTTTCATTTGAAAGTTTGTCACTTAAATCCTTTGTTTTTGTTGTAATAAATAATTTACAGTCATGTTTTTTTCATTGTATTTTAAATAACTTGTAGAAAATACACTTTATGACACTGTCATGAAGCATTATGACCATCAGAATGATATAAACCAGATAGGCCTATCACGTACATGCCCTTATGTCAGTCATCAGTCAAAAAGAGGGTGTCTTGTCCTGCTCCTGAAATCTGCTCCTGCATTCATCCCAGTCATCATCAGCAGAGCATTGAGGTAGGTGCTTGTCTGACATCAATGTTTGCGCAATTGCAATGATAATTTAATATGGTATTTCTTTTTTTTATATAACAGAAACAAACTGTTGACACAGCTGTGGTGTAATGGAATGTTTTGCCTTGTGTGATAGGTTTTGGGTTTTACGCTCTTATTTAGGTGTCATAACCAGCCATAAAAGTATGCAATATATGTCACAACAGGTCTAATTATATGTCATGACAGTGTTATGACCATATTATAACAGGTTATGGCAAGTTATGTAAGCTTTTATGACATATTATGACATGTTTAACTGTGTCATAACGTGTTATGACGCTGGGTGTCAAGTAAAGTGTCACCGTTTTGCATTCTCCCTCAATGTTGTGACAGACTAGATCTGTTCTATGTGGTGAAACCTTTTCACCTAACCAATCAATCATGTTATCAAGATCAATGATTGGGCTAGTATGATGTCCTTTGCGTTCTGTGCTGATTGTTCAGAATCCGTAAATAGCCTAGCAAGACCTATATAACCTGTCGTTGGCAGTCATCCAAAGAAGTGTCTCAGTCACTGCAGTAAGGAGGACTGGAACAGACTGGAACATGCCGGTAGTTGTAGCTGGAGATCAATGAGTCATGGTCATATCACTGTAAGTTAAGATAAATTGACCGTAATCATAGAATTAATTCACTCCCATTCACTCTCTCTACGAAACTCCTATGAGAGACTGTAGACCGAATACACCCCGTCCCTCCCCTTTCTTATTGTCACACAACCCAAATTTCCATTTAGTCACACAGGGCAGTGCACTCACGCACTACCGTTCTTCTGACTGGATCTTTGTATGGAGTGTTGTTATTATTATTTAACACTGCAGCGCAAAGGCTGAAATCTCTGTGTGTGGTCTGTGACTGCTTGCTTGGCCTCTCCGGACTAAAGGATTTGCATTGCGCTACATGTGAGCAGAGCTACGCCAGAGAACTGGCCAAAGCTCTGTTGTTGTCACATGGTGTTATCCCTCTATTAACAATTCATAAGAGATGGAAAATTGGCGGTGGATTAGGGACCCATTGGAACACTGTACAGTGCTTTCAGAAAGTATTCATACCCCTTGCAGCCTGAATTTAAAATGGCTTACATTTACATTTTTTTTGTTACACAATGCCCCATAATGTCAAAGTAGAATCATGTTTTTAGAAATGATAAAATAATGAAAAGCTGAAATGTCTTGAGTCAGTAAGTATTCAACCCCTTTGTTATGGCAAGCCTAAATAAGTTCAGAAGTAAAAAGTTGCTTAACAAGTCAAATAATACGTTTCATGGACTCACTCTGTGTGCAATAATAGTGTTTACCTCGTCTCGGTACCACGCACATACAATTATCTGAAGGTCTCCCAGTCGAGCAGTGAATTTCAAGCACAGATTCAACCATAAAGACCAGGGAGGTTTCCAATGCCTCGCAAAGAAGAGCACCTATTGATAGATGGATAAAAAAACAAAAAAACATACATTGAATATCCCTTTGAGCAAGGTGAAGTTATTAATTCCGCTTTGGATGGTGTATCAATACACACAGTCACTACAAAGATACAGGCTTCCTTCCTAACTCAGTTGCCGGAGGGGAATAAACCGCTTAGGTATTTTCACCATGAGGCAAATGGTGACTTTAAAACAGTTACAGAGTTTAATGGCTGTGATGGGAGAAAACTGAGGATGGATCAACAACATTGTAGTTACTCCACAATACTAAGCTAATTCACAGAGTGAAAAGAAGGAAGCCTGTACAGAATGTAAATATTCCAAAACATGCATCCTTTTTGCAACAAGGCACTAAAGTAATACTGCAAAAAATGTGGCAAAGCAATTAATCTTTTGTACTGAATACAAGGTGTTTTGTGGTTTCGAGTCCCACTGGGGCCACCCATACGCAAAATGTATGCACTCATGAGTGTAAGACACTTTGGATAAAAGTGTCTGCTAAATGGCATATAATATTATTATTATCATTATTATTATTATTATGTATGGAGAAAATCCAATACAACACATTACTGAGTACCACTCTACATATTTTCAAGCATAGTGGTGGCTGCATCATGTTATGGGTATGCTTGTAATCATTAAGGACTGGGTTTTTCAGCATAAAAAAGAAAGGAAATGCGTAAGGTTCTGTATTTATTTTCTTAGTTAACCTTGTGTTCTGTTTCGTTATGTTCTTGAACGTAGCATTGTTTATTTTTCTCCCTGAGTTTTCATTACAAAATGGAGCTAAGCACAGGCAAAATCCTTTAGGGAAAAAAGACTGAATGTTGCTTCTTATTTATACTGAGTGTTCTCCATGGGCTGAAGATGTTTGTCTGCTTTCCATCAGACACTTTGTAACAAACATCTTCAGCCCATGGAGAACACTCAGTATAAATAAGAAGCAACATTCAGTCTTTTTTCCCTAAAGGATTTTGCCTGTGCTTAGCTCCATTTGCTTTCCATCAGACACTGGGAGATTAATTCAGCTTTCAGCAGGACAATAACCTAAAACACAAATACTTTATACACTGGAGTTGCTTACCAAGAAGACAGTGAATGTTGCTGAGTGGTCGATTAACAGATTTGACTTAAATCTGCTTGAAAATCTATGGCAAGGCCTGAAAATGGTTGTCCAGCAATAATCAACAACCATTTGAAGAATTTAGAAAAGAATAATAGGGAAATGTTTCTTAATCCAGGTGTGGAAAGCTCTTAGAGACTTACCCAGAAAGACACAGCTGTAATCGCTGCCAAAGGTGATTCTAACATGTATTGACTCAGGGCGTTGAATATTTATCTAATCAAGATATATTAGTGTTTTATTTTTCATACATTTTTTACAAATGTTAGAATTATTCTTCCACTTTGACATTACATAGTATTTTGGCTTGATCGTTGACAAAAAAAAATGACAATTAAAACATTTTTAATCCCACTTTGTAACACAACAAAATGTGGAAAAAGTCCAGGGGTGTGAATGCTTTCTGAAGGCACTGTAAATGTATGCCTCCTCAATGCCTTCCCTGAAGTAATCGCTAACATGATTGGATGGGTGTAAGGAAGCGTTCCACTACATTTAATGTTTTTAATTTTTTTATTTAACTAGGCAAGCCAGTTAAGAACAAATTCTTATTTACAATGACGGCCATAGCTTTGACCAATCCAATAATATCAGTGATGATTACTTGAAGGGAGGAAGGAGGAAAGGATGGATTTTGTTGGATCAGTTCCTAAACTAGCTCTTGAGAACCCAAGGGGGTATACCCATTAACAGACAGAAATGGTATCAGAATGTGAATTTGGAATTTTTGTTGCATACATATCCAGATGATGCTGCGTGCTATTTTGCGCAATAACGCTGTCAGAATGGTCGAAGCGTAAACCTGCTGTATCGTGACACTGCATTTGCTCTTTCCCCCTCCCCCTGCTCTCTCTCTGCAGTGCAGGTCAGGACCGTTTGAATTTCCCTGATTAGCACAGGTCAGGCCTACGGCCTAGTAATCCCTTCCTATAGTAGGCTAACAGTAGGCTGGTACTGTGGACAGCTGGCTGAAAATAGCCTACACCATGTGTTTGCATGCTCATAGAGCAGGTAGACCCATGTCCCTTCTCTTGAACATTTGTCACAAATTATACAGTTAGAGTGGTGCACTTTTAGAAAGTGGATGTGGAAGTATGTTTTCAGACAGTTTACAGACTATAACAGTTGAGTAGGTAAGAGTCTGTAGACAGGAGTGCCCTCTCCTTTTTAGCTCAACAACACTGTTTACTCTGATTTAGTAACTTACTAGTTTGGTAAACTGTAGGTATTACATGTATATTTCTATTGGCACAAGCACTGTTCATGAAACAAACTGTTCACACCCCTCTGGTTGGCAGAGAGACAATTTAGCAGTTTTAAAGCTTATTTCCTGCAATTCCATACATTTTGCCATGGGATGGAGGCTTTCTTTTGCCATTTTAACCCAATGAGTCCTACCGTCGCACCGTTGTGATTTAGGACTTCTTACCCGTTTTGAACATTGTGTATTTATCTATTTATTTTGCATCCGTTGGGTACCAACCATTAGTCTGTGTGGTTAACGGGGGGCTGAGCTAGAGCAGTGTTTGTGAGACAAGGGTCCCGAAGGGGCCCAGGCCTGGGTCTTTTTTTACAAAATCATCTGTAGAGTCAGAATGGTTTGAGCTACAAAGCTATCTATGAAAAGCTGAGACTCTCACGAACACGCACATGTAACATGTTTTGCTCTAGGACAAGCTATACAAGAGTCGTTAAAAGGTATGTCCATTACATGAAATCGAAATAAAAATCCATTTAAATTACAGGTTGTAATGCAACAAAATAGGAAAAACACCAAGGGGATGAATACTTTTGCAAGGCACTGTACAGCCTTATTCTAAAATTGATTAAATAAACAATTTTCTTCATCAATCTACACACAATACCCAATAATGACAAAGCGAAAACAGGTTTTTAGGATTGTTTTGCAAATGTGTAAAAAATAACAAAAACAGATATACCTTATTTATATAGGTATTTCTCCAGTAGGTTTCCTCAAGGACAAAGCCTGCACTTTGATGTCAAAGATAATCAAATAAAAACACTGTAGTAAGTACTACAGTAATGTCTGCAAAAACGACAGTATACTAGTCTGTTAAAACGCTACACTAAATACTACAGTAGTATACAATCCGTAAAAACACTACATTAAATACTATAGTATATACTACCGTTTAAATACTGTAGTAAACTGTAAATACTACAGTAAAGACTGCGAAAACACTTCAGTGAACACTATAATATTTATACCAAAGTATACTATAGTATTTTATCATGTGGATGAGACATAAGGTAGGCCTAATTACATATTAGTCTACTTGGATCTTGCAGAGCAGTACAGCTTCTAGTGTAGTAGAGCACAGGTGAGAGTGTTTGTGTAATTTCCATCTGAGTTAGAACTCTCCTCAGGTTGTCAGTGTTCATTGTTCATTGGCACCTTCCCCTCTTGAGTGGGTTGCTCACCAAGGCAGTAATGCCAGCTGGAGAGAGAGCCATAGAGCCAGAATTGGGCTACTGCAACATTCGCACCGTAAAACAAACTAAACTGGTAAAAACACATATCAGTATATAGGCTATATCAGGCCCATATATTGGAAACACTGTATCCCCCCTCACCTGCTGTAGCTAGCCTGTCTCTTCCCTCCAGCCTACAGGACAGATGAGGGCCAGCCCTGGGTGCTGCCCGTGGTTAAGAAGGTGGAGAAGATCATCGTAGCGGACAACAGTCTGAACCATGAGTACCTGGCCATTCTGGGTCTGCCTGAGTTTAGGTCCTCTGCATCCAAGATCGCCCTGGGAGAAGACAGCCCTGCCATCCAGGAGAACAGGGTAGGGTAGTTTACAAAGTGTGCGTGTGTTAGCGGAGTTGTGTTGTGTGCATGTGTGCGTGATTATGCAGATATTGAGATTAATTTAAAGAAATGTATTTACATTTGTACTGGTGCGCTACATTGCTCCTATGTAGTTATCAAGTTACTTATTTAGTGTTTATCAGCCACCACCTTCTCTCTCCCTCTGTCTCTCTCTCCCCCTCTCTCTCTACTGTCTCTCTCGGTCACCCTCTCTCGCTCTCCCTCACCCTCTCCCCCCTATCTCTCTCTCTCTCGCTCGCTTCCTGTCTCTCTCTGTCAGGTGGGAGCGGTGCAGTGTCTGGGGGGCACAGGTGCTCTGAAGATGGGGGCAGAGTTTCTCAGACGCTGGTACAACGGGAATGACAACACAAAAACACCTGTCTATGTCTCAGCGCCTACCTGGGGTATGCACAGGAACGCCAACACTTAAACACCTGTTTATATCTCTGATACAGGGCTGTATGAATGTTCTCAAATAAGATATAAACTTTTCATCTGACAGTTGTTATCTTATCTGGACCTTATACTGCTAAATTGTCCTCTTAATAGTTAGTTAATAGATGATTATATACAGTGCATTGGGAAAGTATTCAGACCCCTTGACTTTTTCCACATTTTGTTACGTTACAGCCTTATTCTAAAATTAATAGTTTTTTTCTTCTTCTTCTCATCAATCTGCACACAATACCCCATAATGCAAAAACTGTTTTTTTGATTTATTTAATTTATTAAAAACACTAAACTGGAATATCACATTTACATAAGTATTCAGACCCTTTACTCTGTACTTTGTTGAAGCACCTTTAGCAGCGATTACAGCATCGAGTCTTCTTGGGTATGACGCTACAAGCTTGGCACAACAGTATTTGGGGAGTTTCTCCCATTCTTCTCTGCAGATGCTCTCAAGCTCTGTAAGGTTTGATGGGGATAATTAATTTATTTTTTATTTTTATTTAACTAGGCAAGTCAGTTAAGAACAAATTCTTCTTTACAATGACGGCCTAACTCGGCCAAACCCAGACGACGCTGGGCCAATTGTGCGTCGCCCTATGGGATTCCCAATCACGGCCGGTTGTGATACAGCCTGGAATCAAACCAGGGTCTGTAGGGATGCCTCTAGCACTGAGATGCAGTGCCTTAGACCGCTGCGCCACTCGGGAGCCCCTGCCACTCGGGAGCCCCCTCTCGGGAGCATTGCTGCATAGATATTTTCAGGTCTCTCCAGAGATCGGGCTCTGGCTGGGCCACTCAAGGACATTTAGAGACTTGTCCCGAGGCCACTCCTGCATCATTGTCTTGGCTGTGTGCTTAGGGTTGTTGTCCTGTTCGAAGGTGAACCTTTGCCCCAGTCTGAGGTCCTGAGCGCTCTGGAGCAGGTTTTCATCAAGGATCTATCTGTACTTTGCTCTGTTCATCTTTGCCTCGATCCTGACTAGTCTCCCAGTCCCTGTTGCTTAAAAACATCCCCACAGCATGATGCTGCCACCACCATGCTTCACCGTAGGGATGGTGCCAGGTTTCCTCCAGGTGTGACACTTGGTATTCAGGCCAAATTGTTCAATCTTGGTTTCATCAGACCAGAGAATCTTGTTGCTCATGGTCTGAGAGTCTTTAGGTGCCTTTTGGAAAACTCCAAGTGGGCTGTCATATGCCTTTTACTGAGGAGTGGCTTCCGTCTGGCCACTCTACCATAAAGGCCTGATTGGTGGAGTGCTGCAGAAATGGTTGTCCTTCTGGAAGTTCTCCCATCTCCACAGAGGAACTCTAGAGCTCTGTCAGAGTGACCATCGGGTTCTTGGTCACCTCCCTGACCAAGGCCCTTCTCCCCCGATTACTCAGTTTGGCTGGGCGGCCAGCTCTAGGAAGAGTGTTGGTTGTTCCAAACTTCTTCCATTTAAGAATGATGGAGGCCACTGTGTTCTTGTGGACCTTTAATGCTGCAGAATGTATTTGGTACCCTTCCCCAGATCTGTGCCTCGACACAATCCTGTCTCGGTGCTCTACGGACAATTCCTTCAACCTCATGGCTTGGGTTTTGCTCTGACATGCACTGTCAACTGTGGTACCTTATATAGACAGGTGCTTGCCATTCCAAATCATGTCCAATCAATTGAATTTACCACAGGTGGACTCCAATCAAGTTGTAGAAACATTTCAAGGATGATCAATGGAACAGGATCCACCTGAGCTCAATTTCGAGTCTCATAACAAAGGTTCAGAAATACTTATGTAAATAATGTATTTCTGTTTTTTATTTTTAATAAACCTGTTTTTGCTTTGTCATTATGGGGTATTGTGTGTAGATTGCTGAGAAGTTTTGTTATTTAATCAATTTTACAATAAGGCTGTAACATAACAAAATGTGGAAAAAGTCTAGGGGTCTGAATACTTTCCGAAGGCACTGTAGGTGATTAAGTCCAGCATGTTACTTTTTAACATGCTGGACTTAATCTTTGTAACAATGTCAGCTAATGTTACAAAGCAGGTCTCAAAAGACACATGAAGCATTCAAATATAGACTCCTCTATTAGAGAAAAGTGTTGTGAAACCTCCTCTACTGTTTGTTTCTAGAGAACCACAATGCTGTGTTTTCCAACGCCGGGTTCGAGGACATCCGTCCCTATAAGTACTGGGACGCAGAGAAGCGGGGTCTGGATCTGGACGGTTTCCTAGGCGACCTGGAGGTGAGACGCTGGCCTCTGAACTGGTGGTGTTGACATGGAGACCAGACCGCCTCCCGAACTCTGAGTTTACCACACAATAGTGAATATTGAATATCTTAACTGGTCATGTCGACGTAGATAGTAAGTTTGATTTTTACACACTGTTGAAAAGAGGATATGTTTGGCTTTCTAATGATAAAAACTTGGTGCATCAACTCCCAGTATACAATATGTCATTTGTCTGTCCTGTAGTCTAACATTGACCTTTGACCCCTGTCCCAGAGTGCACCAAAGCATTCCATCTTTGTTTTGCACGCGTGCGCCCACAACCCCACCGGCACAGACCCTACACACGTAGAGTGGATGCAGGTGGCTGAGGTCATGAAGGTAAGACTGCGTGTGTGTGTGTGTGTACACATTTTACTATACTTGTGAGTACCAGAAGTCCTCACAGGAATAGTAAACCAACTAAAAAGGCTATTTGTAAAAATACTGTTTTAGGGGTTAGGGTTAGGGGTTAGGGGAAATAAGATTTTGAATGGGATCAATTGTTGGTCTCCAAAAAGTATAGTAAAACATAGCTGTGTGTGTGTGTACATGCGCAACATTTTGTAACAAAAAAAATATTTTCAAAAACAAAAACTTTTTTTGCATGTCATTTTGTTGTTTTCTGAAGGTTTTAATATTTCTATTTTTTTAATTTTCTCTCTCTTTCCAGAGGAGGAAGCTGTTTGTGTTCTTTGACTCTGCGTACCAGGGCTTTGCGTCAGGCTGTCTGGATAAGGATGCCTGGGCCGTGCGCTACTTTGTCACGCAGGGCTTCGAGATGTTCTGTGCCCAGTCCTTCTCCAAGAACTTTGGCCTCTACAGTGAGACACACACTCACACACACACACCAGTGTTCATTTCGTCAACAATAACTATGACGAAAAATACTTGTCAACTACCTATTTTTCCTGACTGAAACTATGACGATAACGAGACCAGATGCCCTGGAAAAAAACGATAACTTACAAATTACTTAATTTTAGTCAATGGAAATGTGATGAGATGAGAATTCCACATGAGACTAATGGACATTTAATTTGACATGAAAGTCTGTTTTGTTCAATCCTAAGAATGTGTGCATGCAGAATATTTCATGCAATCCTCTCATTGGCAGAATTGACTTCTTCAGTTGTGTGAGCTGATCTGTCCGGCTCTCCCACACAGCTCCCAGGCAGTCACTCGTCAATCTTCTGAACTGATGTGAAGCCAGGACACTTCACTTGTAACTAGGCTAACCTCAACTAGAAACAATAATGTTTACTCTCTCATGTAGACTGTTTTTCCATGTGCGCTGTTATTTATTCATCCGTGTTGCCGCTCTCGTGCCACGGTACTCAAATGCGAGTTGCGGTTGCTATTTTCCTATGGGAAAAACAAATGCTATTTGTTGAATATTAGGATTACAGTAATACTTCTGGCATTTTTGGAAAGCTCAAATTCTCCCCCTTTCAAGGAAACCATTGTTATTTACCCCCCTTGACGGTTACGATGGGGAGAAAATCGGAGATGTAAATTGTTTAACCTATAGGCTTTATAGCCTATATGGTTAATTATGGCTGGCATTGGTACCAATCTGCCACCATATCAATGTTGCCAGCTAAGGTATAGGAGGGGATAGTAGGCCTAGTTGGACAAAGCTATCTGAATGTACACCAGATGGAAGTTAAAGGTAGCCTAAATATTTGTTATTTCATATTTTTCTTAAATACTATTATGTGGGCTCCTGAGTGGCGCAGCGGTCTAAGGCACTGCATATCAAATCAAATCAAAGTTTATTTGTCATGTGCGCCGAATACAACAGGTGTAGACCTTACAGTGAAATGCTTACTTACAGGCCTTTAACCAACAGTGCAATTTTTAAGGAAAAATAGGTATTAGATGAACAATAGATACGTAAAGAAATAAAAAACAACAGTAAAAAGACAGTGAATAATAAGAGTAGCGAGGCTGTATACAGTAGCGAGGCTATATACAGTAGCGAGGCTATATACAGTAGCGAGGCTGTATACAGTAGCGAGGCTATATACAGTAGCGAGGCTATATACAGTAGCGAGGCTGTATACAGTAGCGAGGCTGTATACAGTAGCGAGGCTATATACAGTAGCGAGGCTATATACAGTAGCGAGGCTGTATACAGTAGCGAGGCTATATACAGTAGCGAGGCTATATACAGGCACCGGTTAGTCGGGCTAATTGAGGTAGTATGTGCATGTTCAGTTGAAGTTGAAGTTTACATACACCTTAGCCAAATACATTTAAACTCAGTTTTTCCACAATTCCTGACATACAACAAGTACTACAGTGAAATACAAACAAATGACCAAGTCAGTCATGCACTAAATGTATGTCGAAGAGATGTAGCTATGTAATAAGGATGCTAATATTGAACTTGAACTATGGACGTTATATTTACAATCATGTTTATTTTGGCCCAGACAATAAAGTAAAAATGATGTATGAATACCTCAGATTTAAGCTGTGTAGCTCTCTGTTGAAATTTACGCTCGAAGTCCTGGGGTGCGTTCAGTAGGAACAAACAGGACTGTTCTCAATCAGAAAGCATCAATCCCTGTTCTTTTTGTTTCAACATTTGAAAGAAGGGTCTGCTCAATGTGAATGTCCAATCAGTCTGTTCTGAAGCGGTCACTCTGTTATTATTGCACAATTATCTGACATCTCAGTGGTATACATGTATTGTTCAAAATTGCAGAAATCAAATGATCTTACTGTGAATACCTACAGTTGAAGTCGGAAGTTTACATACACCTTAGTCAAATACATTTAATCTCAGTTTTTCACAATTCCTGACATTTAATCCTAGAAAGCCTCCCTGTCTTAGGTCAGTTAGGATCACCACTTTATTTTAAGAATGTGAAATGTCCAAATAATAGTAGAGAGAATGATTTATTTCAGCTTTTATTTCTTTCATCACATTCCCAGTGGATCAGAAGTTTACATACACTCAATTAGTATTTGGTAGCATTGCCTTTAAATGTTTAACTTGGGTCAAACGTTTTGGGTAGTCTTCCACATGCTTCCCACAATAAGTTGGGAGAATGTTGGCCCATTCCTCCTGACAGAGATGGTGTAACTGAGTCAGGTTTGTAAGCCTCCTTGCTCACACAAACCTTTTCAGTTCTGCCCACACATTTTCTATGGGATTGAGGTCAGGGCTTTGTGATGGCCACTCCAATACCTTGACTTTGTTGTCCTTAAGCCATTTTGCCACAACTTTGGAAGTATGCTTGTGGTCATTGTCCATTTGGAAGACCCATTTGCGACCAAGCTTTAACTTCCTGACATGTCTTGAGATGTTGCTTCAATATATCCACATAATGTTCCTCCTCATGATGCCATCTATATTGTGAAGTGCACCAGTCCCTCCTGCAGCAAAGTACCCACACAACATGATGCTGCCACCCCCGTGCTTCACGGTTGGGATGGTGTTCTTCGGCTTGCAAGCCTCCACGTTTTTCCTCCAAACATAACGATGGTCATTATGGCCAAACAGTTATATTTTTGTTTCATCAAACCAGACGACATTTCTGGTCGTGGTGTTTATACTTGCGTACTATTGTTTGTACAGATGAACGTGGTACCTTCAGGCGTTTGGAAATTGCTCCCAAGGATGAACCAGACTGATTTCTTTAGATTTTCCCATGATAATCAAATTTCAATCAAATGTATTTATAAAGCCCTTCTTACATCAGCTGATGTCACAGAGTGCTGTACAGAAACCCAGCCTAAAACCCCAAACAGCAAGAAATGCAGGTGTAAAAGCACGGTGGTTAGGAAAAACTCCCTAGAAGGCCAGAACCTAAGAAGAAACCTGGAGAGGAACCAGGCTGTGAGGGGTGGCCAGTCCTCTTCTGGCTGTGCCGGGTGCAGATTATAACACAACATGGGCAAGATTTTAAAATATTCATAGAACAGGCAGAACAGTTGAAACTGGAGAAGCAGCACGGCCAGGTGGACTGGAGAGAGAGAGAGAGAGAGAGAGAGAGAGAGAGAGAGAGAGAGAGAGAGAGAGAGAGAGAGAGAGAGAGAGAGAGAGAGAGAGAGAGAGAGAGAGAGAGAGAGAGAGAGAGAGAGAGAGAGAGAGAGAGAGAGAGAGAGAGAGAGAGAGAGAGAGAGAGAGAGAGAGAGAATACTTAAATTCACACAGGACACCGGATAAGAGAGGAGATACTCCAGATATAACAGACAGACCCTAGCCCCCCGACACATAAACTACTGCAGCATAAATACTGGAGGCTTAGACAGGAGGGGTCGGGAGACTGTCCGACGATACCCCCGGACAGGGCAAAACAGGCAGGATATAACCACACCCACTCTGCCGAAGCACAGTCCCCACACCACTAGTGGGATATCTCCAACCACCAACTTACCATTCTGAGACAAGGCCGAGTATAGCCCGCAAAGATCTCCGCCACGGCACAACCCAAGCAGGGGGGGCCAACCCGGACAGGAAGTTCACGTCAGTGACTCAACCCACTCAAGCGACGCCCCTCAAGCAAGCCCATGTAATGCTTTGTAGGTTAGCAGTAAAACCTTGAAATCAGCCCTTGCCTTAACAGGAAGCCAGTGTAGAGAGGCTAGCACTGGAGTAATATGATAATTTTTGGGGGTTCTAGTCAAGATTCTAGCAGCCGTGTTTAGCACTAACTGAAGTTTATTTTGTGCTTTATCCGGGTAGCCGGAAAGTAGAGCATTGCAGTAGTCTAACCTAGAAGTGACAAAAGCATGGATTAATTTTTCTGCATAATATTTGGACAGAAAGTTTCTGATTTTTGCAATGTTACGTAGATGGAAAAAGCTGTCCTTGAAACAGTCTTGATATGTTCGTCAAAAGAAAGATCAGGGTCCAGAGTAACGCCGAGGTCCTTCAGTTTTATTTGAGACGACTGTACAAACATCAAGATTAATTTTCAGACTCAACAGAAGATCTCTTTGTTTCTTGGGACCTAGAACCAGCATCTCTGTTTTGTCAGTTTAATAGTAGAACATTTGCCGCCATCCACTTCCATATGTCTGAAACACAGGCTTCCAGGGAGGGCAGTTTTGGGGCTTCACCATGTTTCATCGAAATGTACAGCTGTGTGTCATCCGCATAGCAGTGAAAGTTAACATTATGTTTCCGAATGACATCACCAAGAGGTAAAATATATAGTGAAAACAATAGTGGTACTAAAACAGTCTCGAGGAACACCGAAATGTACAGTTGATTTGTTAGAGGACAAACCATCCACAGAGACAAACTGATATCTTTCCGACAGATAAGATCTAAACCAGGCCAGAACTTGTCCGTGTAGACCAATTTGGGTTTCCAATCTCTCCAAAAGATTGTAGTGATCGATGGTATCAAAAGCAGCACTAAGGTCTAGGAGCACAAGCACAGATGCAGAGCCTCGGTCTGATGCCGTTAAAAGGTCATTTACCACCTTCACAAGTGCAGTCTCAGTGCTATGATGGGGTCTAAAACCAGACTGAAGCGTTTTGTATACATTGTTTGTCTTCAGGAAGGCAGTGAGTTGCTGTGCAACAGCTTTTTCAAATTTCTTTGAGAGGAATGGAAGATTCGATATATTGGCCGATAGTATTTTATATTTTCTGGGTCAAGGTTTGGCTTTTTCAAGAGAGGCTTTATTACTGCCACTTTTAGTGAGTTTGGTACACATCCGGTGGATAGAGAGACGTTTATTATGTTCAACATAGGAGAGCCAAGCACAGGAAGCAGCTCTTTCAGTAGTTTAGTTGGAATAGGGTCCAGTATGCAGCTTGAAGGTTTAGAGGACATGATTATTTTCATTAATGTGTCAAGAGATATAGTACTAAAAAACTTGAGTGCCTCCCTTGATCCTAGGTCCTGGCAAAGTTGTGCAGACTCAGGACAACTGAGCTTTGGAGGAATACGCAGATTTAAAGAAGAGTCCGTAATTTGCTTTCTAATGATCATGATCTTTTCCTCAAAGAAGTTCATGAATTTAACACTGCTGAAGTGAAAGCCATCCTCTCTTGGGGAATGCTGCTTTTTAGTTAGCTTTGCGACAGTATCAAAAATAAATGTTGGATTGTTCTTATTTTCCTCAATTAAGTTGGAAAAACAGGATGATCGAGCAGCAGTGAGGGCCCTTCGATACTGCACGGTACTGTCTTTCCAAGCTAGTCGGAAGACTTCCAGTTTGGTGTAATGCCATTTCCGTTACAATTTTCTGGAAGCTTGCTTCAGAGCTTGGGTATTTTCTGTATACCAGGGAGCTAGTTACTTATGGCAAATGTTTTTTGTGTTTAGGGGTGCGACTGCATCTAGGGTATTGCGCAAGGTTAAATTGAGTTCCTCAGTTAGGTGGTTAACAGATTTTTGTACTCTGACGTCCTTGGGTAGGCGGAGGGATTCTGGAAGGGCATCTAGGAATCTTTGGGTTGTCCGAGAATTTATAGCACGACTTTTGATGATCCTTGGTTGGGGTCTGAGCAGATTATTTGTTGCGATTGCAAACGTAATAAAATGGTGGTCCGATAGTCCAGGATTATGAGGAAAAAGATCCACAACATTTATTCCACGGGACAAAACTAGGTCCAGAGTATGACTGTGGCAGTGAGTAGGTCCGGAGACATGTTGGACAAATCCCACTGAGTCGATGATGGCTCTGAAAGCCTTTTGGAGTGGGTCTGTGGACTTTTCCATGTGAATATTAAAGTCACCAAAAATTAGAATATTATCTGCCATGACTACAAGGTCCGATAGGAATTCAGGGAACTCAGTGAGGAACGCTGTATATGGCCCAGGAGGCCTGTAAACAGTAGCTATAAAAAGTGATTGAGTAGGCTGCATAGATTTCATGACAAGAAGCTCACAAGACGAAAACGTCGTTTTTTTTTGTAAATTTTATATTTGCTAGCGTAAATGTTAGCAACACCTCCGCCTTTGCGGGATGCGCGGGGGATATGGTCACTAGTGTAACCAGGAGGTGAGGCCTCATTTAACACAGTAAACTCATCAGGCTTAAGCCATGTTTCAGTCAGGTCAATCACATGAAGATTATGATCAGTGATTAGTTCATTGACTATAACTGCCTTGGAAGTGAGGGATCTAACATTAAGTAGACCTATTTTGAGATGTGAGGTATCTCAATCTCTTTCAATAATGGCAGGAATGGAGGAGGTCTTTATTCTAGTGAGATTGCTAAGGCGAACACCGCCATGTTTAGTTTTGCCCAACCTAGGTCGAGGCACAGACACTGTCTCAATGGGGATAGCTGAGCTGACTACACTGACTGTGCTAGTGGCAGACTCCACTAAGCTGGCAGGCTGGCTAACAGCCTGCTGCCTGGCCTGCACCCTATCTCATTGTGGAGCTAGGGGAGTTAGAGCCCTGTCTATGTTCGTAGATAAGATGAGAGCACCCCTCCAGCTAGGATGGAGTCTGTCACTCCTCAACAGGCCAGGCTTGGTCCTGTTTGTGGGTGAGTCCCAGAAAGAGGGCCAATTATCTACACATTTTGGGAGGGGCAGAAAACAGTTTTCAACCAGCAATTGAGTTGTGAGACTCTGCTGTAGAGCTCATCACTCCCCCTAACTGGGAGGGGGCCAGAGACAATTACTCGATGCCGACACATCTTTCTAGCTGATTTACACGCTGAAGCTATGTTGCGCTTGGTGACCTCTGACTGTTTCATCCTAACATCGTTGGTGCTGACATGGATAACAACATCCCTATACTCTCTACACTCGCCAGTTTTAGCTTTAGCCAGCACCATCTTCAGATTAGCCTTAACGTCGGTAGCCCTGCCCCCTGGTAAACAGTGTATGATCGCTGGATGATTCGTTTTAAGTCTAATACTGCGGGTAATGGAGTCTCCAATGACTAGAGTTTTTAATTTATCAGAGCTAATGGTGGGAGGCTTCGGTGTCTCAGACCCCATAACGGGAGGAGTAGAGACCAGAGAATGCTCGGCCTCTGACTCCGACTCGCTGCTTAATGGGGAGAACCGGTTGAAAGTTTCTGTCGGCTGAATGAGCGACACTGGTTGAGCATTCCTACAGCATTTCCTTCCAGAAGTCATGAGAAAATTGTCCGGCTGCGGGAACTGTGGGAGGGGATTTATACTACTATCTGTACTTACTGGTGGCACAGACGCTGTTTCATCCTTTCCTACACTTACATTTCCCTTGCCTAACGATTGCGTCTGAAGCTGGGCTTGCAGCACAGCTATCCTCGCCTTAAGGCGATTGTTATCCTGTATATTATGAATACAGCGACTGCAATTAGAAGGCATCATGTTAATGTTACTACTTAGCTTCGGCTGGTGGAGGTCCTGACTGAACACGTCCGGATAAAGCGTCCCGGAGTGACAAAGTTGAATATATTAAGCAAAGAGGCACTGTTTGAAGGTAGGCCTTGAAATACATCCACAGGTACACCTCCAATTGACTCAAATGATGTCAATCAGAAGCTTCTAAAGCCATGACATCATTTTCTGGAATTTTCCAAGCTGTTTAAAGGCACAGTCAACTTAGTGTATGTAAACTTCTGACCCACTGGAATTGTGATACAGTGAATTATAAGTGAAATAATCTGTCTGTAAACGATTGTTGGAAAAATTACTTGTGTCATGCACAAAGTAGATGTCCTAACTGACTTGCCAAAACTATAGTTTGTTAACAAGAAATTTGTGGAGTGATTGAAAAACAAGTTTTAATGACCAACCTAAGTGTATGTAAACTTCCGACTTCAACTGTAGGTATGGTTAAAGTGACTATGCATATATGATAAACAGAGAGTAGCAGTAGCGTAAAAGCGGGGTTGGCGGGTGTTGGGTGGTGGGACACAATGCAGATAGTCCGGGTAGTCAATGTGCACCGGTTAGTCGGGCTAATTGAGGTAGTATGTACATGAATGTATATAAAAAGTGACTATGCATATATGATAAACAGAGAGTAGCAGCAGCGTAAAAGAGGGGTTGGGGGGACACAAACACAATGCAAATAATCTGGGTAGCCATTTGATTACCTGTTCAGGAGTCTTATGTTTTGGTGGTAAAAGCTGTTGAGAAGCCTTTTGGTACGAGACTTGGCGCTCCGGTACCACTTGCCATGCAGTAGTAGAGAGAACAGTCTATGGCGGTGGCTGGAGTCTTTGACACTTTTTAGGGCCTTCCTCTGACACCGCCTGGTGTAAAGGTCCTGGATGGCAGGCAGCTTAGCCCCAGTGATGTACTGGGCCGTACGCACTACCCTCAAGAGTGCCTTGCGGTCGCAGAACGACAGATTTTTACCTTCTCAGCTCGGGGATTTGAACTTGCAACCCTCCGGTTACAAGTCCAACGCTCTAACTACTAGGCTACCACTGTTGTGTCCTCTGCAAACTTAATGATGGTGTTGGAGTCGTGCCTGGCCACGCAGTCGTGGGTGAACAGAGAGTACAGGAGGGGACTGAGCACGCACCCCTGAGGGGCTCCAGTGTTGATCAGCATGGCAGATGTGTTGCAACCTAACCTCACCACCTGGGGGCGGCCCGTCAGGAAGTCCAGGTGTTTAGTCCCAGGATCCTTAGCTTAGTGATGAGCTTTGAGGGTACTATGGTGTTGAACGCTGAGATGTAGTCAATGAATAGCATTCTCACGTAGGTGTTCCTTTTGTCCAGGTGGGAAAGGGCAATGTGGAGTGCAATAGAGATTGCATCATCTATGGATCTGTTTGGGCGCTATGCAAATTGGAGTGGGTATAGGGTTTCTGGGATAATGGTGTTGATGTGAGCCATTACCAGCCTTTCAAAGCACTTCATGGCTATGGACGTGAGTGCTACGGGTCTGTAGTCATTTAGGCAGGTTGCCTTAGTGGTCTTGGGCACAGGGACTATGGTGGTCTGCTTGAAACATGTTGGTATTACAGACTCAATCAGGGACATGTTGAAAATGTCAGTGAAGACACCTGTCAGTTGGTCAGCACATGCCCGGAGCACACGTCCTGGTAATCCGTCTGGCCTTGTGAATGTTTAAAGTTCTTACTCACGTCGACTGCGGAGAGCGTGATCACACAGTCGTCCGGAACAGCTGATGCTCTCATGCATGCCTCAGTGTTGCTTGCCTCGAAGCGAGCATAGAAGGGATTTAGCTAGTCTGGTAGGCTCGTGTCACTGGGCAGCTCGCGGCTATGCTTCCCTTTGTAGTCTGTAATAGTTTGCAAGCCCTGCCACATAAGATGAGCGTCGGAGCCGGTGTAGTATGATTCAATCTTAGCCCTGTATTGGCGCTTTGCCTGTTTGATGGTTCGTCGGAGGGCATTGCAGGATTTCTTATAAGCTTCCGGGTTAGAGGCTTCACTACAGAGCCTGGTTTGATTCCAGGCTGTATCACAACCCGGCCGTGATTGGGAGTCCCATAGGGCGCGCACAATTGGCCCAGCGTCGTTTGGGTAGGCCGTCATTGTAAATAAGAATTTGTTCTTAACCGACTTAGTCACATAAATGTTAAATAAAAAAAAAATTAAAAATATGTGACTAAAATGGCTGTGACTATAATTGTCCCGACTTTTAGTCGACTGATAATAACTAAAACTAACGGATGAAAGGACAAAAATTTTACTACGACTAAAAAAGTATTTTAAGACTAAAACTAAATCTAAAATTGCTGCCAAAATTAACACACATGCACTCACACACACACTGTAAGATGCATTGAAACATATGAAACCAGTCTCCCACCTATCACACGTAACACTCGCACACACATTTAAAATGTAATATATGTATATACAGTAATGCAATCTGTAAACTGCAGGGAACCCTAAATAAAGTTTCTGTGTGCTGGCAGATGAGCGTGTGGGGAACCTGACTATCGTAGCTCGTGATTCTGACAACCTGAAGAGAGTTCTGTCTCAGATGGAGAAGATTGTCAGAGTAACCTGGTCCAACCCTCCTTCCCAGGGTGCAAGGCTGGTTGCCATCACACTCAACACACCTGAACTCTTCGCTGAATGGTGGGTAGTGTAGTGTATGCATGTCCAACAATTATCCTCCCTTCCTCCCCCTCTCTGTCGGTCTAACCCTGTCTCTCCCTCTATCCCTGTCTCTCCCTCTATCCCTGTCTCTCCCTCTATCCCTGTCTCTCCCTCTATCCCTGTCTCTCCCTCTATCCCTGTCTCTCCGTCTAACCCTGTCTCTCCCTCTATCCCTGTCTCTCTGTCTATCCCTGTCTCTCTGTCTAACCCTGTCTCTCCCTCTATCCCTGTCTCTCTGTCTATCCCTGTCTCTCCGTCTAACCCTCTCTCCCTCTAACCCTGTCTCTCCCTCTATCCCTGTCTCTCTGTCTATCCCTGTCTCTCCGTCTAACCCTGTCTCTCTCTCTAACCCTGTCTCTCTGTCTATCCCTGTCTCTCCGTCTATCCATGTCTCTCTGTCTATCCCTGTCTCTCTGTCTATCCCTGTCTCTCTGTCTAACCCTGTCTCTCTGTCTATCCCTGTCTCTCTGTCTATCCCTGTCTCTCCGTCTAACCCTCTCTCCCTCTAACCCTGTCTCTCCCTCTATCCCTGTCTCTCTGTCTATCCCTGTCTCTCCGTCTAACCCTGTCTCTCCGTCTAACCCTGTCTCTCCGTCTAACCCTGTCTCTCCCTCTAACCCTGTCTCTCCCTCTAACCCTGTCTCTCCCTCTATCCCTGTCTCTCTGTCTATCCCTGTCTCTCCGTCTAACCCTGTCTCTCTGTCTATCCCTGTCTGTCCGTCTAACCCTGTCTCTCCCTCTATCCCTGTCTCTCCCTCTATCCCTGTCTCTCCGTCTAACCCTGTCTCTCCGTCTATCACTGTCTCTCTGTTTATCCCTGTCACTCCGTCTAACCCTGTCACTCCGTCAAACCCTGTCTCTCCGTCTATCCCTGTCACTCCGTCTAACCCTGTCTCTCCGTCTATCCCTGTCTCTCTGTCTATCCCTGTCTCTCCGTCTAACCCTGTCTCTCCCTCTATCCCTGTCTCTCTGTCTAACCCTCTCTCCCTCTAACCCTGTCTCTCCCTCTATCCCTGTCTCTCTGTCTATCCCTGTCTCTCCGTCTAACCCTGTCTCTCCCTCTAACCCTGTCTCTCCCTCTAACCCTGTCTCTCCCTCTATCCCTGTCTCTCTGTCTAACCCTGTCTCTCCGTCTAACCCTGTCTCTCCATCTATCCCTGTCTGTCCGTCTATCCCTGTCTCTCCCTCTATCCCTGTCTCTCCGTCTATCGCTGTCTCTCCGTCTATCCCTGTCTCTCTGTTTATCCCTGTCACTCCGTCTAACCCTGTCTCTCCCTCTATCCCTGTCTCTCCGTCTATCCCTGTCTCTCCGTCTATCCCTGTCTCTCTGTTTATCCCTGTCACTCCGTCTAACCCTGTCTCTCCGTCTATCCCTGTCACTCCGTCTATCCCTGTCTCTCAGTCTATCCCTGTCTCTCCGTCTATCCCTGTCTCTCCGTCTAACCCTGTCTCTCCCTCTATCCCTGTCTCTCCCTCTATCCCTGTCTCTCCGTCTATCCCTGTCTCTCCGTCTATCCCTGTCTCTCTGTTTATCCCTGTCACTCCGTCTATCCCTGTCTCTCCCTGTCTCTCCCTCTATCCCTGTCTCTCCCTCTATCCCTGTCTGTCCGTCTAACCCTGTCTCTCCGTCTAACCCTGTCTCTCCCTCTATACCTGTCTCTCCGTCTAACCCTGTCTCTCTGTCTAACCCTGTCTCTCTGTCTAACCCTGTCTCTCCCTCTATCCCTCTATCCCTGTCTCTCCGTCTATCCCTGTCTGTCCGTCTAACCCTGTCTCTTCCTCTATCCCTGTCTGTCCGTCTAACCCTGTCTCTTCCTCTATCCCTGTCTCTCCGTCTAACCCTGTCTCTCCCTCTATCCCTGTCTCTCCCTCTCTCCCTGTCTCTCCCTCTATCCCTGTCTCTCTGTCTATCCCTGTCTCTCTGTCTATCCCTGTCTCTCCGTCTATCCCTGTCTCTCCGTCTATCCCTGTCTCTCCCTCTATCCCTGTCTCTCCCTCTATCCCTGTCTCTCCCTCTAACCCTGTCTCTCCGTCTAACCCTGTCTCTCTGTCTAACCCTGTCTCTCTGTCTAACCCTGTCTCTCCCTCTATCCCTCTATCCCTGTCTCTCCGTCTATCCCTGTCTGTCCGTCTAACCCTGTCTCTCCCTCTAACCCTCTCTCCCTCTAACCCTGTCTCTCCCTCTATCCCTGTCTCTCTGTCTGTCCCTGTCTCTCCGTCTAACCCTGTCTCTCCCTCTATCCCTGTCTCTCTGTCTATCCCTGTCTCTCCGTCTATCCCTGTCTCTCCGTCTAACCCTGTCTCTCCGTCTAACCCTGTCTCTCCCTCTAACCCTGTCTCCCTCTAACCCTGTCTCTCCCTCTATCCCTGTCTCTCCGTCTAACCCTGTCTCTCCCTCTATCCATGTCTCTCTGTCTATCCCTGTCACTCCGTCTATCCCTGTCTCTCTGTCTATCCCTGTCTCTCTGTCTATCCCTGTCTCTCTGTCTATCCCTGTCTCTCCGTCTATCCCTGTCTCTCTGTTTATCCCTGTCTCTCCCTCTATCCCTGTCTCTCCCTCTATCCCTGTCTCTCTGTCTATCCCTGTCTCTCCCTCTATCCCTGTCTCTCCGTCTAACCCTGTCTCTCCCTCTAACCCTGTCTCTCCCTCTAACCCTGTCTCTCCCTCTATCCCTGTCTCTCTGTCTATCCCTGTCTCTCCGTCTAACCCTGTCTCTCCCTATATCCCTGTCTCTCTGTCTATCCCTGTCTCTCTGTCTATCCCTGTCTCTCTGTTTATCCCTGTCTCTCCCTCTATCCCTGTCTCTCTGTCTATCCCTGTCTCTCCCTCTATCCCTGTCTCTCTGTCTATCCCTGTCTCTCCGTCTATCCCTGTCTCTCGCTCTATCCCTGTCTCTCCCTCTAACCCTGTCTCTCCCTCTATCCCTGTCTCTCTGTCTATCCCTGTCTCTCCGTCTAACCCTGTCTCTCCCTATATCCCTGTCTCTCTGTCTATCCCTGTCTCTCTGTCTATCCCTGTCTCTCTGTTTATCCCTGTCTCTCCCTCTATCCCTGTCTCTCTGTCTATCCCTGTCTCTCCCTCTATCCCTGTCTCTCCGTCTATCCCTGTCTCTCCGTCTATCCCTGTCTCTCCGTCTATCCCTGTCTCTCGCTCTATCCCTGTCTCTCCCTCTAACCCTGTCTCTCCCTCTATCCCTGTCTCTCCGTCTAACCCTGTCTCTCCCTCTATCCATGTCTCTCCCTCTATCCCTGTCACTCCGTCTATCCCTGTCTCTCCCTCTATCCCTGTCACTCCCTCTATCCCTGTCTCTCTGTCTATCCCTGTCTCTCCGTCTATCCCTGTCTCTCTGTCTATCCCTGTCTCTCTGTTTATCCCTGTATCTCCCTCTATCCCTGTCTCTCTGTCTATCCCTGTCTCTCCCTCTATCCCTGTCTCTCCGTCTAACCCTGTCTCTCCCTCTATCCCTGTCTCTCCGTCTATCCCTGTCTCTCCGTCTATCCCTGTCTCTCCGTCTATCCCTGTCTCTCCGTCTATCCCTGTCTCTCTGTTTATCCCTGTCCTCCGTCTAACCCTGTCACTCCGTCTATCCCTGTCTCTCCCTCTATCCCTGTCACTCCCTCTATCCCTGTCTCTCTGTCTATCCCTGTCTCCCCGTCTATCCCTGTCTCTCTGTCTATCCCTGTCTCTCTGTTTATCCCTGTCTCTCCCTCTATCCCTGTCTCTCCCTCTATCCCTGTCTCTCCGTCTATCCCTGTCTCTCCGTCTATCCCTGTCTCTCCCTCTATCCCTGTCTCTCTGTCTATCCCTGTCTCTCCCTCTATCCCTGTCTCTCCGTCTATCCCTGTCACTCCCTCTATCCCTGTCTCTCTGTCTATCCCTGTCTCTCCCTCTATCCCTGTCTCTCCGTCTAACCCTGTCTCTCCCTCTATCCCTGGCTCTCCGTCTAACCCTGTCTCTCCGTCTAACCCTGTCTCTCCGTCTAACCCTGTCTCTCCGTCTAACCCTGTCTCTCCCTCTATCCCTGTCACTCCGTCTAACCCTGTCTCTCCGTCCATCCCTGTCTCTCCGTCCATCCCTGTCTCTCCGTCCATCCCTGTCTCTCTGTCTATCCCTGTCTCTCCGTCTAACCCTGTCTCTCCCTATATCCCTGTCTCTCTGTCTATCCCTGTCTCTCTGTCTATCCCTGTCTCTCTGTTTATCCCTGTCTCTCCCTCTATCCCTGTCTCTCTGTCTATCCCTGTCTCTCCCTCTATCCCTGTCTCTCCGTCTATCCCTGTCTCTCCGTCTATCCCTGTCTCTCCGTCTATCCCTGTCTCTCGCTCTATCCCTGTCTCTCCCTCTAACCCTGTCTCTCCCTCTATCCCTGTCTCTCCGTCTAACCCTGTCTCTCCCTCTATCCATGTCTCTCTGTCTATCCCTGTCACTCCGTCTATCCCTGTCTCTCCCTCTATCCCTGTCACTCCCTCTATCCCTGTCTCTCTGTCTATCCCTGTCTCTCCGTCTATCCCTGTCTCTCTGTCTATCCCTGTCTCTCTGTTTATCCCTGTATCTCCCTCTATCCCTGTCTCTCTGTCTATCCCTGTCTCTCCCTCTATCCCTGTCTCTCCGTCTAACCCTGTCTCTCCCTCTATCCCTGTCTCTCCGTCTATCCCTGTCTCTCCGTCTATCCCTGTCTCTCCGTCTATCCCTGTCTCTCCGTCTATCCCTGTCTCTCTGTTTATCCCTGTCACTCCGTCTAACCCTGTCACTCCGTCTATCCCTGTCTCTCCCTCTATCCCTGTCACTCCCTCTATCCCTGTCTCTCTGTCTATCCCTGTCTCCCCGTCTATCCCTGTCTCTCTGTCTATCCCTGTCTCTCTGTTTATCCCTGTCTCTCCCTCTATCCCTGTCTCTCCGTCTATCCCTGTCTCTCCCTCTATCCCTGTCTCTCCCTCTATCCCTGTCTCTCTGTCTATCCCTGTCTCTCCCTCTATCCCTGTCTCTCCGTCTATCCCTGTCACTCCCTCTATCCCTGTCTCTCTGTCTATCCCTGTCTCTCCCTCTATCCCTGTCTCTCCGTCTAACCCTGTCTCTCCCTCTATCCCTGGCTCTCCGTCTAACCCTGTCTCTCCGTCTAACCCTGTCTCTCCGTCTAACCCTGTCTCTCCGTCTAACCCTGTCTCTCCCTCTATCCCTGTCACTCCGTCTAACCCTGTCTCTCCGTCCATCCCTGTCTCTCCGTCCATCCCTGTCTCTCCGTCCATCCCTGTCTCTCTGTCTATCCCTGTCTCTCCGTCCATCCCTGTCTCTCTGTCTATCCCTGTCTCTCCGTCTATCCCTGTCTCTCCGTCTAACCCTGTCTCTCCGTCTATCCCTCTCACTCCATCTAACCCTGTCTCTCCGTCTATACCTGTCTCTCCATCTAACCCTGTCTCTCCGTCTAACCCTGTCTCTCCGTCTATACCTGTCACTCCATCTAACCCTATCTCTCCGTCTAACCCTGTCTCTCCGTCTAACCCTGTCTCTCCGTCTAACCCTGTCTCTCTGTCTAACCCTGTCTCTCCCTCTCTGTCTCTCTGTTGTAGGAAGGATAATGTAAAGACCATGGCAGACCGTGTGTTGTTGATGAGGGCTTCACTCCAGGCTAAACTGCAGGCTCTGGAAACACCAGGAACATGGGACCACATCACACAGCAGATCGGCATGTTCAGCTTCACTGGCCTCAACCGTAAGCACACACACATACACACACAAATGAATGCAAACAAATGCATACCTCTCTTTTCCTCTCTAGTCTTAAACACACACACATACACTCCCCACCCAGCTATGTTTCGCTTCACCAGTCCGCTGAGCACATCCTCATTAATGTTTGTGTGAAGTAACTTCCTGGATAAACATTAAACTCCTCTGTGCTGTGCTGTCCTAAGTGCTTCAAAAAGCTGATAGAACCAGGAAACAGCTTCCCAGTGTAGAGAACACTGACGCTAGAGGCTCACTGATGCCTTAACTGGACGGGACGGGACCGGACCGGGGTTGGGGGGGTACACAGCACACTGGCACAGAGATATCCTCTCTTCTTTAACTCTCCTTTCACACCGATAGTATATTGTACGTTCTGAAAATATAATATTTTCTCTAAATGTTATGAGATCAAGTGATGTGTGAAAATGTGATGTGCGCGCTCGTGCAATAATCAGCATCATAAGTGGAGTTTATGAGAAACGTTTGCTTTAGGGGGTTTAGTGACAGCTGAGTTGATCTGATCCATCTTTGCCCGGAGAGTGGTGGTCTTGTTAGCATGCATTCATTCTAGATGTTCACAGGCATAGGGGGCGGTAGTATTCTGGACTTCTGGGCCTGGGAAAAGATTCACATCGCCCCCCCCCACCCCAAATTCAAAACAAGGGCCCGCCTGCTGACCTTGCGGGGGGTTGATGCTCATACCTTTTTATATTTTCTCTCCCTCTCTCTGTCCAGCTAAACAAGTGGAGTACATGATCAAGGAGAGGAGTATCTACCTGATGGCCAGCGGTCGTATCAACATGTGTGGTCTGACCACTAAGAACATCGACTATGTGGCCGAGTCTATCCACGAGACTGTTGTCAATGTCCAGTAGAAGACTACACTACCCACAACCACCAGCACTCCCTCCTGCCCCCCACCAGCTGTGTGTGTGTGTGTGTGTATAATGTATTGGACCAAACATACATAATAAGCCCCATTCCAAACTCCCAGCACACTAGCCTATGCTGGGCCTATAATGCCACTTGTTGTCTATTGATACATTGTATTTGAACACTTAAATGAATGCACAGGCAGCGCAGCGGTTAAAGAGAAGTGTTAATGATGTGTCTGTGTGTCTCTGTGTGGGTATCATCCCTGTGTGTCGTCACTGCTGCTTGCAGTAGAGTGTGGTGTAATTCAATCATTTCAGTTTGTGATTCAGCTTCCTTTCCTCATCTCCTTCATTACAACTGATGTTCCTTCCACCTATCGTGTCCAGCCAGATCAGTGATCATGGAGGGAAGGACACAAGGAAAGGAGATATGGAAAATAAGTTATATTGTTTAAACTATTGAGACACAGCCCCCGTGTATCTGGATGTATTAGGACTAGCTCACGCAGTGCTGGTGATGGTGACCTTACATTGCATATTAATATTATTAACATTACCTTATGATTAGTATTGTTTGGGTTGTTGAATTGCGGTGGGATGTTGGCCTGCCATTTAGAAAAAAATGTACCTCATTTGTATTTATTTTTATTTAAAGCTGCAGTAGTAACGTTTTGGGTGACCTTACCAAATTCACGTAGAATTGTGAGTTATAGATTTGGCATTCTCTTTGAAAGCAAGTCTAAGAAGTGGTAGATCTGTTCTATGTGCACTATTTATATGCTTCCCGTTCTTAAGTTTAGTTTTTGCATCTTTTACTTTGGGTTTTGTACAACAGCTTCAAGCAGCTGAACATGAAATATATTTGGTTATGTAAAAAATATCTCAAAGCGGTTTAAATGGTACAATGATTCTCTACAATATACTTGCTTGTTTTGTCACAAACTGAAATAACTCGAACTATTAGAACGTTATCAAACGAAATCGAACGATTTCTGCATATTGCACCTTTAAATGTATGTGGGTACTATCAGGTGCAATACAGAAGAACGTATCAAAGAAAAAAGAAATGCCATCGCAATTCAAGAACGACACGTTTTTATGTGGATTTCATTCCAACTGTGAAAGGCGCATTCCCTGTTCTGTTTGACTTACCCACCTGCATAACTTATAGTTGTAGTTGTTTGTGTCCACTTGAAAGAGAAGCTACATTTTAACTGTGACCAAGTAAACAGTACTTGACTTGAAAGCATACAACAAGTACTAGAGTGAAAAACAATCAATTGACCAAATCAGTCATGCACTAAATGTATGTCGAAGAGATGTAGCTATGTAATAAGGATGCTAATATTGAACTTGAACTATGGACGTTATATTTACAATCATGTTTATTTTGGCCCAGACAATAAAGTAAAAATGATGTATGAATACCTCAGATTTAAGCTGTGTAGCTCTCTGTTGAAATTTACACTCGAAGTCCTGGGGTGCGTTCAGTAGGAACAAACAGGACTGTTCTCAATCAGAAAGCATCAATCCCTGTTCTTTTTGTTTCAACATTTGAAAGAAGGGTCTGCTCAATGTGAATGTCCAATCAGTCTGTTCTGAAGCAGTCACTCTGTTATTATTATCAGTATCTGACATGTATTGTTCAAAATTGCACAAATCAAATGCACTTACAGATGCTGTGAATACCTATGTATCTCAAGGGGGTATGACTCAAATCCTTTAATAAATGTCTGCACACCACAATATAATGTCAGTTCTTTCCTTCTGAGAGCCAGGATAGAAAATGTATTTTGTTTGTGCAAGTCTCTTTTGTGTGTTTCTCATGACATCGGGGATCAGTGCAGAAAGCCAAGAACACTGTCAATACACAAATGGAATTCAGAACAACAACTCAGATATGAATATGTTAGAATCTTTTTATTGAAGAGTTCATCGTTTTAAAAACATTGGGAGGTCTGATATCCTGAAAACCCTGATATTCTGAAGATCATGTAAACTGTTAATCCATCCCTAAATTCTCACATTCCAGGAAAAAAAAATACAAAAAATGTCCCCTTACATATCCTCCTGTCCCTTATAATCTATATAAAAGCTATCACTATCTACTGTATCTCTGTTACCCTCACCAAATGTGTTCTCTGAGAGCATGAGGCTGAGAGAGTGCTTGGTTTCTTAGTTATTTGATTTCAACAGCTCAGCTACTGTATTTGTCAGGTCATAAGGGATCCTGTGTGTGTGTGTGTGTGTGTGTGTGTGTGTGTGTGTGTGTGTGTGTGTGTGTGTGTGTGTGTGTGTGGGGGAGGGTCCTTCTGTAAAGTAGTTCAGTACTGTATGCATGTGTGTTTGCGTGCGTCAAGGAAGCCAGTGGCTTGACGTCAGACTGCGTCACGTCTCCTCCCACCTTCCCTGCAGTGCTCCCTTTTCCTTCTGTCTCTCTCCTTTCCTCTCTCCTTTCCTCTCTCCTTTCCTCTCTCCCGCTCTCTTTCACTACCTTTCTTCTTCCCTCCCACTCGCCCTCTCTCTATGCTCTCAGTAAATCAGTTATCTGTCAGTATTGCACAATAAAGAGCAACTCAATTCAAGTCCAGCCTAATAGCAGCTAACCAATAGGAAATAGTGATGGTCTCAGGCAGGTTCTAGGGAATTATTATTGCTACAGATTAATAGGACAGAGCCCATTGTCTGACCACCTATATAATAAAGGGCACTATAAAACGTAATCTCTCTCTATACATCTCTAATTCTAACTATGAACCCCTGTGTACATTGGCATACATTCCTATAAAACAGTATATATCTTTTCATCTGTGCCTGGCTGACTTTACAGGGGTGTCTGTCCTTGAGCATGTTACACTGTCCTGATACTCTGTGCAGATGTCACCTAATATTACACTCAGGTATTTTCTTCCCATGCTTATGTATTGCAGTTTGCTATACACTACAACCTCCCATCAAACTACATCTCCACGTCAGCCTGGTCTTTCATAACCACAGGTTTGCATCATGCTCCTGTCTGCGTCAAGCTGAGTACCTAGCCCAAGGCGTTGTCTTTAAATAGGAACATATTCTACTGGGAAATTAGTAAGCAGTGCCCTCCATACACCCAGCTCCTGTGTCACTGTACAAACCCAACACCCCTAGCCTCCAGGCCCCTGTATCTGCAGCCTCTCATCCCAGAAGCTCAGCCCCCAGCCCCCTGTGTTCCTATGCCCTTGCGTGTCCCTGGAGGGGTCTCTTCAAAGAGAATAGTTAACCTGTTGTGTTTGCATCCGTAGTAATAGCATGCATGTGGGAGTAACACTTCACTTCATCATGGGGCTATACACAGATAGGGTGTTACAACTGTTATTTACTGCAATGTAACACTTATGGTGACTGCTTTTTGTCATGGTGATATGGAGATGGCACATTTAGTGTGTGTGTGTGTATATTATGATGATAAAGGAAATTATATGGCAGGCAGGAGTTGTTCTAGGTACATGCTGTTAAAACAACCTATTCATTACAGATGACAAATTAATCACCATATTATTATAAATCATTTCGTTTTTTGCATCTTTTACTTTGGGTTTTGTACACAAGCTTCAAACAGCTGAACATAAAATATATTTGGTTATGGAAAAAATATCTGAAAGCGGTTTAGATGGTACAGTGATTCTCTACACTATACTTGCTTGTTTTGTCACAAACTGAAATTAGTCGAACTATTAGAATGCTAGCAACCAGGAAATGGCTGAACGATTGCTGTTAAAACAACCTATTAATTACAGGTTACCAATTAATCACCATATTATAAATCAAATGATCAAATATGATCACCAATGATCATCCAATCATCATAAATATATCAAACCATCATATTATCTAATCATAATAAAATACTGTTCAAATCTAGGTAACACGCAACCTACGTTTTTGGGATTGTGAATATTGCATATCCCTTCTTTAAGCTGCCAGGTTTGTTAGTTATTATATGGCTTTTAAAAATCTGGTAAAAAGTATAGATCCGAAAGGACTGGGAGTCAATTGACTTAAATGGAACTAAATGTATGTGTGTGTGTGTGTGTGTGTGTGTGTGTGTGTGTGTGTGTGTGTGTGTGTGTGTGTGTGTGTGTGTGTGTGTGTGTGTGTGTGTGTGTGTGTGTGTGTGTGTGTGTGTGTGTGTGTGTGTGTGTGTGTGTGTGTGGTGTTTTTGCTTGAGACTAGACTGTTTGTGCATTAAAAAAAATCATCCAGCGGCCACATGGGATAAAGAAATGACAGACTGCTCCTTTAAATCAGTATAAAGTCCCTGTGGTTGTAGACATTGTGCTTGTTCTCATGGCTGGTGTGTTGGCTGTTTCTTCCTTATGTGTCATCAGAACACTGGCAGTGTGGATGGCATTTATATGGCAGGACTCCTATCAACCATAGTTGATTGACTGATAGAAGTACTCTATTCTATAATAAGGACAGTTCTCTGTGCAGAAAGCACTTGGTAATAAGAAACAATCATCTGATGGTAGAAGACAGAAATTGTTGTCTTCTTGGTTGAGCAATAAAAAATATTTAAAAGATGGCTCAGATCTAGACTTGCTATTTCCCTCTTATTTTTCTCTTCATTTAGTAAATTCTTCTTCCTTCTCTTCAGACTCCTCTAGCACAGTAGACATGGGTGTCTGAAAGATAACTCAACAGAAACATGCAGTAAAGTAAATTAAAGTCATAATGTTTCCATAGTCCATTACCCAGCTAGCCTGGAAACACAACGTTGAATTTCATTGAATTCTACATCGGGCATAAATTAGCGTTTGGTTCGGGAAAGTTTCCTCTCGCGACCTCTACAAGCCAGAATGTTGAATAAAATTATATTTTAACTTTACCGCTTGTCAATGCGGTCGGTCCTTTTGCAGGTAGGAATGTGAGTCAATATATCCGCAGGAAAGTATAATTACATCAACTTCTAAAAGTGTTGCTAGTGCGTTCAGATTTCTTAGTGTTGGGTCAGGGGAGTGGACAGACGGTATCCTAGGTTAGGGTTGGGTCTAGGGAGTGGACCAAGGGTATCCAGGGTTAGGGTTGGGTCTAGGGAGTGGACAGTGGGTATCCAGGGTTAGGGTTGGGTCTAGGGAGTGGACAGTGGGTATCCAGGGTTAGAGTTAGAAAGGACAGAGTGTATCCAGGGTTAGGGTTGGGTCTGGAGAAAGGACAGAGTGTATCCAGGGTTAGAGTTAGAAAGGACAGAGTGTATCCAGGGTTAGAGTTAGAAAGGACAGAGTGTATCCAGGGTTAGGGTTGGGTCTGGAGAAAGGACAGAGTGTATCCAGGGTTAGAGTTAGAAAGGACAGAGTGTATCCAGGGTTAGGGTTAGGTCTGGAGAAAGGACAGAGTGTATCCAGGGTTAGGGTTAGGTCTGGGGAAAGGACAGAGTGTATCCAGGGTTAGGGTTAGGTCTGGGGAAAGGACAGAGTGTATCCAGGGTTAGGGTTGGGTCTGGGGAAAGGACAGAGTGTATCCAGGGTTAGGGTTGGGTCTGGAGAAAGGACAGAGTGTATCCAGGGTTAGAGTTAGAAAGGACAGAGTGTATCCAGGGTTAGGGTTAGGTCTGGGGAAAGGACAGAGTGTATCCAGGGTTAGGGTTAGGTCTGGAGAAAGGACAGAGTGTATCCAGGGTTAGGGTTAGGTCTGGGGAAAGGACAGAGTGTATCCAGGGTTAGGGTTGGGTCTGGGGAAAGGACAGAGTGTATCCAGGGTTAGGGTTGGGTCTGGAGAAAGGACAGAGTGTATCCAGGGTTAGAGTTAGAAAGGACAGAGTGTATCCAGGGTTAGGGTTAGGTCTGGGGAAAGGACAGAGTGTATCCAGGGTTAGGGTTAGGTCTGGAGAAAGGACAGAGTGTATCCAGGGTTAGGGTTAGGTCTGGGGAAAGGACAGAGTGTATCCAGGGTTAGGGTTGGGTCTGGAGAAAGGACAGAGTGTATCCAGGGTTAGAGTTAGAAAGGACAGAGTGTATCCAGGGTTAGGGTTGGGTCTGGGGAAAGGACAGAGTGTATCCAGGGGTAGGGTTGGGCCTGGGGAGTAGACAGAGGGTATGCAGGGGTTAGGGTTTGGTCTGGGGGGTGGACAGAGGGTATGCAGGGGTAGGGTTGGGTCTGGGGAGAGAACAGAGGGTATACAGGGTTAGGGTTGGGTCTGGGGAGTGGACAGAGGGTATGCAGGGGTAGGGTTGGGTCTGGGGAGTGGACAGAAGGTATGCAGGGTTAGGGTTGGGTCTGGGGAGGGGACAGAGGGTATCTAGGGTTATGGTTCGGTCTGGGGAGTGGACAGAGGGTATGCAGGGTTAGGGTTGGGTCTGGGGAGTGGACAGAAGGTATGCAGGGTTAGGGTTGGGTCTGGGGTGGGGACAGAGGGTATCCAGAGTTACAGTTGGGTCTGGGAGTGGACAGAGGGTATCCCAGGGTTAGGGTTTGGTCTGGGGAGTAGACCGTTCAGAGAGAGATCTTGAGGTTCTGGACGTCTATTGACAAGTACTAGAGTCTGGTCCAAACCTCTAACCCAGTTCCCAGTGGGAAGTGAGAGGAAAACAGAGCCAGTCTATTCTCTATCTTTCTCTGTGCTAGGTCTTCCCTGCTGTCTCTACCTGGCGTTGTGCTAGGTGGTCACCGATGGCTGCTCCAAGCCTTCCTCTACACTCTTCTCCCCATCCCGAGACTTTTTCCTCTTCTTGTTACCTGGAAAGATAGGACACAGTGTCAAGTTCAAGTTTCAAGTTCAAGTTTTACTATTAGTCATATGTACAGGATAAATATGGTATACACCGTCCAATGAAATGCTTACTGGCAGGTTCCTTCTCAACAATGCAACAACAATAATAAAAAATAAAAGATAATAATACAAACATTTACAAGCAATTTCTGCACATGACAAATAACCTTTTAATTTACAATTGAAACATAAATGATCAGTTTCGTTTGATTGAAGAATGTAGCACAAAATAACATCCTACAAATATTAAAAACAAATCTGTTATCCTGTAATTTCAGAGAGCCATTAGCTTATTTGTGTTTACACATTATATATTCGACTCTCTGGAGGAAAGTGTGATGCAGCAAGACATAGAACACAAAGTTATGTTGCAGTGATACGCCTGCCGTCACTAGTCTGGCTGACTGTTGGGGCCCACACAGTGTTTAGGTGAGGAATGTTTGTATGTGCGTGTGTTTGTGTGTGTAAGGGTGGGTGGTGGTGGAGGGGGGAGGGTGGTTGGGCAGAATTTAGAAGAAGAATGAATACTGATCTATGGTCAAATGTAGAATGTGGGGAGGAAAAGCAGATCCAAGATCACTCACTCACTCAGTTTACGTAGCAGCTTCTTCCCCAGTGTCTCCTCTGAGCCAGATAGAGAACAGATGATATCTAACTCCACAGGAACAGCATCTAGGTGGGAGAGCGAGAGGATGAGAATGAATGAGAGCGAAAGTGAGCGAGGGATTAAAAGAGTTGGCAAGAGAGAGTGTGTGGGTGAGAGAGAGCGAGAGAGGGGGGAGGGGGAGTAGAGAAATGAGAAGAGCTGCAACCTACAAGACTAAAAATAAATACTATGAATTATGCAAACCATGGCCAAGGCACTGTTCTAGGCAATGTTTCCATGGGAGGATTTTTTAAAACTTCACTAGACTTGTGAGGACTAAATAATGTTACCACTCATGTATATACCAGCTATAACAGCTTACAACTCTCTCCCTTCTCTCCTCACCATTCCCTTCTTGGCCTTCCAGCTGGTCTTCTGGAATTTCTACCAGCTGGTCTTCTGGGAGTTCTATTAACCGGTTTTCCGGACGGTCTTCCAGCCGGTCTTTCAGGCGGTCTTCGGGCCAGTCTTCCAGACAATCTTCTGGGCGGTCTTCCGGTCTCTCCTCTAGTCGTTCCTCTGGGTGGTCTTCCTGACTGTGTTTTTGTAGGTCCTCTTGGATGTAGGGTATGTCATCCATTCGTAGAAACACCAAATCACTGGGACTCCTCTGTCCGTCTGACTTACTGCCTGTAGAGGGAGACAGAGTACCATGGTGACAACCTGGACAGAGGCTGCACCTCAGTGAAGTGGTAGCCCCTTTTCAGTCTCAAAATCTCCCTTCTGTGCATAGAAGTGTGGATCTGAAAGAACCAGATCCATTTCCCATTATCTGCAAAGTGAGGTATTGAGAACCAGGGAAGGGGCTAGTCGGCACATGTCTGCATCATGATCAATTCCACCCCTGTTTTAACTCAACAACCAAGAGGACAGACCACTGACTCAAAGAGAGAGACCATAGGCTTAGAAGGGCAGGTTAGAGGTTCATACATGCACACTCACAAGCATTATGAGATAAACCAAACCTGATTGGTTTCAGGGCTTACATGATTTTTCAGATACCATCTGGCCTGTACTGACTGGCATGTCACACTATGGTGTGTGTGTTCAACTGAACTATTAGTCTACTAGTCTATTTCAGATGAATCTCCCCTTGGAAGGAAATACTAACAAATGATCAACAAAATGTAGCTATTTATGCCTTAAACTCTATTTCCATCTGTGTGTCTGACAGAATGAAGGTGGGGAAAAAACATATCAAAGACTCTTTAACACCGTCTGTTTGCCACAGTGGTTATGTAACCCACACACACAAACGCTCCACTTACGGACGATGCGGTTCCTCTCGTTGAGCTGTGAGGTGAGTGGTCCAGTGTTGTCCTCTATGTGTGTGTGCCGTTCCAGGACGGGTCGGAGGTGTGTGTATGTGTGTGTCAGGGGCAGGGCGATGCTGTGGGAGCGGGTCTCAGGGATGGTGGGTCTCCCGTCGGGATCGGGGGTCTGGGGTACACTGTCCATAAGACTGGCTGTTAGAGCATTCTGGTAGTGGTTCCTCGAGATCTAGCAAAGAATAACACACACACCGCAAATACAGCATCAACACAGAATCATCAACACAGACCACAAATACAGTATCAACACAGAATCATCAACACACCCCACAGATACAGTATCCACACAAAATGTCAACACACACCGCAAATACAGTATCAACACAAAATCATCAACACACCTCAAATACAGTATCAACACAAAATCATCAACACACCTCAAATACACATGCACGTCACACGCACACACACGCACAGATGCACACACACCACCAAGCTGTTTCTGTATGTAAATGTAAAAGTTACAGTTTGTGTGTGCTAGCAACCTTCTTCCTGGAACTATATTTATGACCTTGGGGGGGATATGAGGGAGTGTGTACTTAAGATGTACATCCATCACTTTAAGTCTAAATTATACATACTGAAAATGGAGCTCATTTATCACCAATGATTAAAGCTAAAACAGACAGATTAAAAGGAAAAAGAGGGAGGGAGGGAAGGAGAGAGAGAGAAGGATGTAGGGAGAGGGAGAGAGGATGTGTCTGTGTTCAGTCAAAATAAGTGGGATTAAGACATTTCAAAGGGAAATTGAAATTAGTAGCGGTATGGGATCTGGGTAGTTAGGAATTTAGGGGTATTTTAAGTGTGTGTGTGTATTCGTGTGTGGGTGTATACCTTTATAATCTGTAGGTCAGTGAGTTGTCTGACAGAGAAGTCAGGTAGGTAGACTGCTCCCCCTCCTATACTCAGCTGACCCACACTGCCTCCTGATAGGACAGACTCTGACTGGTTCAACCCACTGCTACCAGAACCAAACCTGTTGACTGGAGATGAGTTTGATTAGATTCTGTCCTCTTATTTCTGATGATTATTTTGGGTAAAGAAAAGACCACACTTGAGCGTCTAAAAGTAGATAGAAAGTATTTCGAAATTATAAATAAATGCCCTTTTTCTGGCCTACAAATAGATTTTTACTCGGGTTGGGTAGGTTACTTTCTAAATGTAATCTGTTACAATTACTAGTTACCTGCACAACATTTTTATCAGTAACGTAACTTTTGGATCTATCAAACACATTTGTTGTGTCATCATAATGGTCTCTGACTTGTGGTCAGACTCGCTCAGGTAGAAAAGAAACTTGCGCCATTTTTCAATGCTGAATTGAATGTCATTGAGAAAAACAGAAAGGTGTCATCATTTGTTTTTCTTCTCCCTTTCTGAAGTAATCCAGGAAGTAATCATCTAGTTTTTCAAAAGTATCTGTAACCTCATTACAATATTTTTGCTGGTAACATAACTGATTACAGTTACATTTTTTTGTAGTCAGATAACATGTAACTGATTCCATGTAATCATTTTGACAAATAAATAAGTCCCCAAAAACCCTCCATTGAATTTCAAAATCCCGAAAAACATTGCCCAGCCCTGACGTACACACACACAAACGCTCGCTCATGTGCACGTCACTGGGCTGGTCCTCTTGTGTCTGCTTATCAGTGTGTTATATAACACAGGTCAGGACATGTCTTTCCACTAAACATTTTTTTAAACAGCTTTAATTGCTGCAGTTACAATCTTCTCCCACAGATTCAAAAGAAAATGAATAGTGGATTTTGCACACATATACAGTGCCTTTAGAAAGTATTCACAGCCCTTTACTTTTTCCACACTAATACATTTTGATTAGATAAATATTCAACCCCCTGAGTCAATACATGGTAGAATCACCTTTGGCAGCGATTACAGCTGTGAGTCTTTCTGGGTAAGTCTCTAAGAGCTTTGCACACCTGGATTGTACAATATTTGCACATTATTCTTTTGAAAATTCTTCAAGCTCAAGTTTGTTGTTGATCATTGCTAGACAGCCATTTTCAAGTCTTGCCATAGATTTTCAAGCCGATTTAAGTCAAAACTGTATCTAGGTCACTCCAGTGTATATTTGGCCTTGCGTTTTAGGTTATTGTCCTGCTGAAAGGTGGATTTGTCTCCCAGTGTCTGTTGGAGAGCAGACTGAACCAGGTTTTCTTCTAAGATTTCGCCTGGGCTTAGATCTATACTGTTTATTTTTATCCTAAAAAACTCCCTAGTCCTTGCCGATGACAAGCATGCCCATAACATAATGAAGCCACCACCATGCTTGAAATGAAGAGTGGTACTCAGTGATGTGTTGTGTTGGATTTGCCCCAAACATAACGCTTTGTATTCAGGACATAACGTTCATTTCTTTACAACATTTTTTGCAGTATTATTTTAGTGCCTTACAGGATACATGTTTTTAATATTTTTATTCTGTACAGGCTTCCTTCTTTTTCACACTGCCATTTAGGTTAGTATTGTGGAGTAACTACAATGTTGTTGAGCCATCCTGTCACGTCCAGGCCAGAGTTTTAGGCTGGCGTGTTTAGGTTTCGTTTTTGGTGTAGGGTTTTTCTGTTCTAGGTTATATATTTCTATGTTGGGGTAATGGTTCCCAATTAGAGGCAGCTGAGTGTCGTTGTCTCTAATTGGGAACCATATATATGTTTGTAGTTTTCACTTGGCGTTTGTGGGTTATTGTTTAGACATAGCTTTGTTTGTGTGGTCAGTCCATGTTATGATCTTCGTTTCGTCTGTTTTGTTATTTTGCCCAGTTACGTGTGTTTCGTTCGTTAAATAAACATGTATACTGGATGCCTCGCTGCGCCTTGGTCTGTCCCTACTGAGGATCGTGACAGAATAACCCACCAAATAAAGACCAAGCAGCGAGAGACCCGGGAGTACCGGACCTGGGAGGAGGAATTATTTAGGGACGGACCCTGGGCCCAGCCTGGAGAGTATCGTCGGCCAAGAGAGGAGCTGGAAGCAGCGGCGGCGGAGCGGCGCAGGTGGGAGAAGCTATACGGAGCATGGGATCCGGAGAGAGAAAAGTTAATTGGAACTCGCCTGGCACGGAAGCCCGAAAGGCAGCCCCCAAAAACTTTTTTTGGGGGGGCACACGAGGAGGTTGGCCGGTTCAGGAGGGACTCCTGAGCCAACTCCTCGTGCTTTGTGGAGAGAGCGTTGGGGAGAGCGGCGCACTGGTAAGACGCCGTGCTATGCAGTTTTGCTCACGGTGTCTCCAGTGCGCGTTCATAGGCTGGTCAGGGAAGGGTGAGTGTGCAGCCTGGAAGGGTGGTGCCGGCTCAGCGCTCCTGGTCTCCGGTGCGCCTCCTTGGACCAGGATATCCTGCACCGGTTCTGCGTGCAGTATCTCCGGTGCGTGTCCAGAGCCCGGTGCGTGAGATTCCAGCGCCACTCATCTGTCAGGGGAGGGTGAGTGTGCTACCTGGGAGAGTGGTGCCGGCTCTGCGGCGCAGGGCTCCAGTACACCTTCTGGGACCGAGATATCCTGCACGGTTCTGCGTGTGGGATCTCCGGTTCGCATCCACAGCCCAGTACGTGCTGTTCCGGTTCCGCGCTCCAGGATCCCTGTGCCCGTCGTGGACCCAGCACGTTCTGTTCCACGTTTCAGGATTCCTGTTCTACGCTCCAGGATCCCTGTGCCCATCGTGGATCCAGCACGTCCTGTCCCTGCTCCACGCTCCAGGATCCCTGTGCCGGTCGTGGACTCAGCACGTCCTGTTCCTGCTCCCCGCACCAGAGTGCGCGTTATGAGCCCGGTACGGCCGGTTCCTCCTCCCCGCACCAGAGTGCGGCGTTATGAGCCCGATACGGCGGTTCCTGCTCCCGCACCAGAGTGCGCGTTATGAGCCCGGTACGGCCGGTTCCTGCTCCCGCACCAGAGTGCGCGTTATGAGCCCGGCACGGGCCGGTTCCTGCTCCCGCACCAGAGTGCGCGTTATGAGCCCGATACGGCCGGTTCCTGCTCCCCGCACCAGAGTGCGGCGTTATGAGCCGATGCGGCCGGTTCCTGCTCCCGCACCAGAGGGCCAGTGTGCTTCCCTGTCCAGGTCCGCCAGTGTGCTTCCCCTGTCCAGGTCCGCCAGTGAGGGTCCCCAGTCCTGAGCCGCCAGTGAGGGTCCCCAGTCCGGAGCCGCCAGTGAGGGTCCCCAGTCCTGAGCCGCCAGTGAGGGTCCCCAGTCCGGAGCCGCCAGTGAGGGTCCCCAGTCCGGAGCCGCCAGTGAGGGTCCCCAGTCCGGAGCCGCCAGTAAGGGTCCCCAGTCCGGGCCGCCAGTGAGGGTCCCCTGTCCGGGCCGCCAGTGAGGGTCCCCTGTCCGGGCCGCCAGTGAGGGTCCCCAGTCCAGCAAATGGCCCAGGGCCTCCGGTGCGTGACCCGGACCAGCACGGCCAGCACCGGCCGCCACCTGGGATCAAAGACCCACCAAAGACCCCCATGGACTTTTGGGTGGCGCGGTCGGAGTCCGCGCCTTTGGGGGTACTGTCACGCCCAGGCCAGAGTTTTAGGCTGGCGTGTTTAGGTTTCGTTTTTGGTGTAGGGTTTTTCTGTATATATTTCTATGTTGCGGTAATGGTTCCGTGCCGTTGTGTCGTTGTCTCTAATTGTGTCGTTGTGTGTTTGTCTCTAATTGGGAACCATATATATGTTTGTAGTTTTCACTTGGGGTTTGTGGGTTATTGTTTAGACATAGCTTTGTTCGTGTGGTCAGTCTATGTTATGATCTTCGTTTCGTCTGTTTTGTTATTTTGCCCAGTTACGTGTGTTTCGTTCGTTAAATAAACATGTATACTGGATGCCTCGCTGCGCCTTGGTCTGTCACTTTTGAAGATCGTGACACATCCTCAGTTCTACCATCACAGCCATTAAACTCTGTAACTGTTTTAAAGTCACCATTGGCCTCATGGTGAAATCCCTGCACGGTTTCCTTCCTCTCCGGCTACTGAGATAGCAAGGACGCCTGTATCTTTGTAGTGACTGGGTGTATTGATGCAAATTTTTACTCATGAACTTATTTAGGCTTGCCATAACAAAGAGGCTGAATACGTATTGACTGTTCCCTCAAATGTTTTTGTAGGTTACTGTGGCTATTTGATCGTAATGTACAGTGCATTCGGAAAGCATTCAGACCTCTTCATTTTTTCCACATTTTGTTACATTACAGCCTTATTGACAAAGCAAAAATAGGTTTTTAGACATTTTTAAAACAAAAAAAACTAAAAACTGAAATATAACATTTACATTTTCAGACCCTTTACTCAGTACTTTGTTGAAGCACCTTTGGCAGCGATTACAGCCTCGAGTCTTCTTGGGTATGATGCTACAAGCTTGGCACACCTGTATTTGGGGAGTTCCTCCCATTCTTCTCTGCAGATCCTCTCAAGATCTGTCAGGTTGGATGGGGAGCATCACTGCACTGTTATTTTCAGAGATGTTCGATCGGGTTCAAATCCGGGCACTGGCCACTCAAGGACATTCAGAGACGTCCCGAAGCCATTCCTGCGTTGCCACTCCTCTGTTGTCTTAGCTGTGTGCTTAGCTGTGTGCTTCATTGTCCTATTGGAAGGTGAATCTTTGCCCCAGTCTGAGGTCCTGAGCACTCTGGAGCAGGTTCTTATCAAGGATCTCTCTGTACTTTGCTCTGTTCATCCTTCCCTCGATCATGACTAGTCTCCCAGTCCCTGCCACTGAAAAACATCCCGCAGCATGATGCTGCCACCACCATGTTTCACCGTAGGGATGGTATTAGCCAGGTGATGAGTGGTGCCTGGTTTACTCCAGACATTGCGCTTCGCATTCAGGCCAAGGAGTTCAATCTTAGTTTCATCAGACCAGAGAATCTTGCTTCTCATGGTCTGAGAGTCCTTTAGATGTCTTTTGGCAAACTCCAAGTGGGCTGTCATGTCACTTTTACTGAGGAGTGGCTTCCGTTTGGCCACTCTACCATAAAGACCTGAGTGGTGGAATGCTGCAGAGATGGTTGTCCTTCTGGAAGGTTCTCTCATCTCCACAGAGGAACTCTGGAGCTCTGTCAGAGTGACCATCGGGTTCTTGGTCACATCCCTGACCAAGGCCCTTCTCCCCTGATTGCTCAGTTTGGCCGGGCGGCCAGCTCTAGGAAGGGTGTTGGTGGTTTCAAACTTCTTCCATTTAAGAATGATAGAGGCCACTGTGTTCTTGGGGGACCTTCCAATGCTGCAGAAATGTTTTGGTACACTTCCCCATATCGAACAGTTCCTTCAACCTCATGGCTTGGTTTTTGCTCTGGCATGCACTGTCAACTGTGGTACCTTAGGTAGACAGGTGTGTGCCTTTCCAAATCATGTCCAATTAGTTGAATTTACCACAGCTGGAATCCAATCAAGTTGTAGAAACATATCAAGGATGATCAATGGAAACAGGATGCACCCGAGCTCAATTTCGAGTCTCATAGCAAAAGGTCTGAATACTTATGTAAATAAGGTATTTTTAATACATTTGCTAACATTTCTGAAAACCTGTCTTTGCTTTGTCATTTTGGGGTATTGTGTGTAGATTGATGAGGAAAAAAATGTCATTTAATCAATTTTAGAACAAGGCTGTAACGTAACAAAATGTGGAAAAAGTGAACGGGTCTGAATACTTTCGAATGCACTGTAAGCCTACCATCAATAACAATGGAGAAAATATATCCCATAACATTTTAACATGGAAATAGCTGTTTTATCATTCAGCCTACAGTAGCAGCCAATGTGTCGTGTTCAATGTAGGCCTACATTCCATGAGACTTAAAAAAAACAAAAAACATGCAGGGCTTGACATTAACCTGTTTATCCACTTGTCCTTCAGACAAGGTGACTGAAAATCTTGTTGTGTTGTTTGATGCAAGAAACCACTTTATAAAATAAAATACCATTATTACAGATAATCAGACAAATTATGCTCCCCTCTGCCTATTGGCTACTTGCTTATTCAAGCCTGTCTCAAAATACAACACTGCCCCTTTAAGACAAAAGCAATGTTCTTTACCTAGAAATGTATACGTTTTGTGCTCTTGTAGGATGCAATCACTCCCCTATTGCTGACTACAAATGATCTATAACTGGGCTAATAACTCACTAAGTAGCAAAGGATATGAACAAAATGTGCACACATGGCTACATGCAGCTCTCACTTTGATCTCAAAACAAGGGCATCTACTCACAACCGCTCATGCTGTTAACACAGTCCAGTTCAAAGTAAATGGGGCATATCCATATATGGCAATGGTCTTTTTGCATATAGGCCTACTGCAGCTCTGATTGTTTATGCCGCACCAGTCTGTGTAGAGTATGGGCTGAGTAGTGCGTGACAATGCAATACAATCCTATTCCGATGCGTTCTGCCTACAACAAAATATTTTACATAGTTCGTTTTGTTTCGGTATGTTGCATTGAAAGTGGCTAATATTACGTTGATTCGATCACAATTGCCACAGTAAAGGGAAATATTGATAGTGTTAACAGGGAAAACTCTAGAACAGTGGTCGCCAACCTTTTCTGAATCAAGATCACTTTGAGTCAAAATGCAAGCCGAGATCTACCGCTCAGATTTCTTTTTAACATGACTTAAAAAACATAAGCCTATGCAACAATTTTAAAAAGTACTGTAGCAATGAGGTTTGTGCAGTAAGCTATAGGCCCAATACATCATCACCGCATACTGGCTTTGCTTGAATTGCACTGCCAATGCATTGTTGTTCGGGACATTTAAAAAAAATTATATTTAGGTAGGCTATATGATCACGCCAGTAATAGATCTGTTGTTGTATCACTTGTGAAGCATACATTTAAATAATTAGCTTTTTATTTTACTGGGCTGATGGTGCCTGCATCTGATGGTCAGTCTCAGCGAAGGAGAGAGCAGCAGACTGAGGGTCTGCCTCTAAACATCCCTCCGCTCTCACTTTCCTCCACTAACACTGACCAAAAAGGGACAACAACTTCCAGCTGATGGCGAAACTCGAGTCGCACCGCATTATTTATGCCTCATGCACAAATTCATGTTGTTACTCCTATGAACAGAGAAAGTGAAATATTCCTTGATAATAATAACAACAATGCAAGCCTATAGATACACTTTCCTACTCATTCATTACTGCTGCAGTGCTTGTTGTAGAGCTGAGTGGAAATAGGAAGAACACATTTTATGGCTTATAAAAGTGCTGAGTAAGAACTTCTCTTTGCTGTAGTCATTGGCAGTCTCTTTCTAGTCATGGTTTTAAATGTTTTGAAATCTCACAGTATCAACTTTGCTGTAGCTTTCTTGTATGGCTGCTACGTTACTACAGACACGGTCATCTGAACTATCTGATTGGCCAGCAGTAGGCCAGTAGTGCACTTGATTTGCTCTCAGGGCCCACCGGGAAGGCAGAGTTTACCTTCAGACACATTAAATGGTTCAAAATGGCAGCAGTTCACCCGAGACTTTATCGTTGTTTTTTTAACAGAAATGTTTGGCGATTGACTAGGAACGCCTTGGAGATCCACCAGTCAATCGCGATTGACAGGTTGGTGACCACTGCTCTAGAAAGTTGAGTGAAGTTCAATCTCGTCTTTCTCTCTGTAGGCTGATATTTCATATTTCATTAATCTGTTAAAATGTCTAAAAGCATAATTCCACTTTGACATCATGGGGTATTGTGTGTAGGCCAGTGACACAAAATCTCAATTTAATCACTTAAATTCAGGCTGTAACACAACAAAATGTGGAGAAAGTTGAGGGGTGTGAATACTTTCTGAAGGCACTGTAACATAGAAAAGCAGTGTAGCATTTAGAACAGGGAAAGCTGGGGTAAGAATTTATTTTTTAGAGTACAATAAATCCTCTTCGTCACCATCATCCTCACCGTCATCATCATCATTATCATCAACAACATCATAATCACTAACACCCACTGTTAAAATCCCATTGTGTGTCGTTGGGGCCGTTGGTTATTTACCTATAGGTACTGGTGGTATGAGGGCTGGCATGCCAAAGTAGGAGAAAGCTCCGTTCTCAAAACGAAGAGCCTCCTTACCAATCTCCACCTCCACTTTACCCTGCAATGACATAACACACAGACAGACTTTTAAACACCAAAGTTTCCATAGATTTCCAAGATGTAACTTTTATAAATAACCAGTAGTTTTACAACCCTAGCTGTGTATCTGTAGATCCAAGACAGTGTAGTATCAGTGTCTATGGTGTGTATCTGTAGATCCAGGACAGTGTAGTATCTGTGTCTATGGTGTGTATCTGTAGATCCAGGACAGTGTAGTATCAGTGTCTATGGTGTGTATCTGTAGATCCAGGACAGTGTAGTATCAGTGTCTATGGGGTGTATCTGTAGATCCAGGACAGTGTAGTATCAGTGTCTATGGTGTGTATCTGTAGATCCAGGACAGTGTAGTATCAGTGTCTATGGTGTGTATCTGTAGATCCAGGACAGTGTAGTATCAGTGTCTATGGTGTGTATCTGTAGATCCAGGACAGTGTAGTATCAGTGTCTATGGTGTGTATCTGTAGATGCAGGACAGTGTAGTATCAGTGCCTATGGTGTGAAGTCCTGGGTTCAAATACTATTTCAAATATCTCAATTACTTTCACATACATTCAAAGTAAGTATTCAGATTATTTGAGAACGGTATTCAGTTTTATTGCTTCTTTAATCTGGACAACAGTTTTCAGCTGTGCTAACATATTTGCAAAAGGGTTTTCTAATGATCAATTAGCCTATTAAAATGATTAGCTAACACAACATGCCATTGGAACACAGGAGTGATGGTTGCTGATGATGGGCCTCTGTACGCCTATGTAGATATTCAAAAATAAATCTGCTGTTTCCAGCTAAATATTAGAAAATACACTCCAATACAATTTGGTCAACTATTTTTATTTAATAAAATTTGTATGTATTTTAATATCCATTAAAATACTCATAAAAGTACTTGTTTTGGATTGTGTATTTGATCATACTCAAATACACATGTATTTCAACCCAAGTCTAATGGGGTGTGTCTGTAGAATCAGGACAGTGTAGTATCAGTGTGTATGGCATGTACTTGTAGAACCAGTACAGTGTAGTATCAGTGAGTATGGTGGGTACCTGTAGAACCAGGACGAAGTAGTCGACAGGTTTGTTCCTCATATACAGGAAGTGCTGTGGTGCTTGTTTGTTCTTTCTGTCAAACTTTAGTTCCTGAACGACACTGGGGTGTTTGATCAGACGAAGGAGAATCTTCTCTGAGAGATGACATGGCCTGAAGGGCTCCACTTCTAGAGAAAGAGAGAGAGAGAGAGAGAGAGAGAGAGAGAGAGAGAGAGAGAGAGAGAGAGAGAGAGAGAGAGAGAGAGAGAGAGTGGGTGGGTGGGTGGGTGGGTGAATAGAACAAATTGTAAAGCGTGGGCGAACGCACAGATGCACGTACACACACACAAACACATCCATCCACCCATACACACGGAGGTCCTACCTGTGGCCAGGAAGCGGTGTGTAGCAAGCAGCAGTTGAGGAGACATCTTCACCTTCATCTCGTTCTCTGTCAGGTTAAAGATGGAGAAGTCGTGTTGCTTCCTCTCATGGTGAGACACGCGCCTCTTAGTCCTCTTATCAACTAGGGAACAATTAAGCAACTAACCAATCAATTAACCAATTTACCATCCATCAATCAATCAATTAAATGTTATTTTTTATTTACAGTTATTTATCACAGAAACATCTGATGAAAAAATACACACCCCCAACTCACTAATCTGATTTTAATCAAACAATCCCTTAGATTGGATTGGTAATATGATGTTCAGATTGTGTTAAATAGTAAGGCTTCAGTATGAACAGCTGGTGTTATACTGAGGCCTGCGGTGCAGTCACTGAGATTAGCTGCACTGTGCTATATTTAACATACACACACACACCGCGTTGTGATGACTGGTCTAATGTATGAATGAAGTCCAGTGTCCGATTTATGCAGCTATTAGTATGTGCATATTTTATATTTTTGCATTGGTGTGACATAACATTTTGATTTTACTGGTCCAAGGGACCCATCATTATTTTCTCGGGAAACGGGAAGGAGCTTGGTCAGGAAGTCCCGGGATACCGGTCACAGGTACTCAACCCTAACACACACACACACACTCGCTCTCTCTTCTCTTTTTACCCCTTTCTCTCTCTCTTTTACCATGGGAGCTTGCTTTATACAGTATACAGTATACAGTATACAGTAAACAGTATACAGTCTCCTTATACAGTACAGTATACAGGCTCCTTATACAGTACAGTATACAGTATACAATCTCCTTATACAGTACAGTATACAGTCTCCTTATACAGTACAGTATACAGTATACAGTCTCCTTATACAGTACAGTATACAGTATACAATCTCCTTATACAGTACAGCATACAGTCTCCTTATACAGTACAGTATACAGTATACAGTCTCCTTATACAGTACAGTATACAGTCTCCTTATACAGTACAGTATACAGTATACAGTCTCCTTATACAGTACAGTATACAGTATACAATCTCCTTATACAGTACAGTATACAGTCTCCTTATACAGTACAGTATACAGTATACAGTCTCCTTGCAATAAAAAATGTAACAGGTTTGAAACGTCAATGATGTTCCCAAAAAGGGTTAGGGAAGTCTGTTATTATGCACACAGTATTTACCCAATTGGTGGTTGTAGCTTACATAGAAGAAACATGCAATATTTGATAATACAGCATAATGTAAAATAAACAATGTACAGTGCAAGGACAATGAGCAATACATTTGCCAGTCAAATACTACAGCCGGTACAACAAAAAGGGACTTTTGATGAGGTCACTAGGTATAAATAAAGTATCTCTCTCTCACTCTATTTCTCTCACCCCCTCCCTCTCTCTCTCCCTCTCTCTTTCTTTGTCTCGCTCTCGCTGTCTCTCTCACTCACACACACACTGAAGAGATTAACCCAGTGGTAATTATCTATGGGATAAGTTCATTACTTCTGATTAATTATGCATCAGATCAGGTGATGGGAGCAGCAGGAAGGGATAATGGTGGGATAAATAACATAGAGGGAGACAGGAATCGAGAAATCGAGAGAGAGTTTTTAAATTGTACATACTGAAGAGGTCTGTCTCATCCACAATCTCAGACTTGATGATTTCTTCGATAACATCCTCCAAAGTAACGATTCCCAGGACCTCGTAGAAGGGATCTCCCTCCCCTTCACTATTCACCCTGTGGACTATAGCCAGATGGGACTTACCTAGGAGAGAGAGAGAGAGAGAGAGAGAGAGAGAGAGAGAGAGAGAGAGAGAGAGAGAGAGAGAGAGAGAGAGAGAGAGAGGTTAGAGAAATGGATAGTAGGATCTATTTGTGTAGTCTGGAAATCCTTCTGTCATTAAAACAGATAGAAAATCAACACAGCACCAATCAGGAGACTCTTACAGTAAGTAGCCGTTGAGCCAGAGATAGATGCCCTCCCCTGCTGATATGAGTCAGTCATACAAAGAGTTGAAGTCGGAAGTTTACATGCACTTAGGTCATTAAAACTAATTTTTCACATGCTATTGGCATGTGATGTATTAGTTTGATCCATTGTTTTGTTGGTGGTCCACTCATGATATTCACAAATTACAGTGTGGCTTTGGTCGAAAAAAGTACAGTTGAAGTCGGAAGTTTACATACACTTAGGTTGGAGTCATTAAAAATCGTTTTTCAACCACTCCACAAATTTCCTATTAACAAACTATAGTTTTGGCAAGTCAGTTAGGACATCTACTTTGTGCATGACACAAGTAATTTTTCCAACAATTGTTTACAGACAGATTATTTCACTTATAACTCACTGTATCACAATTTCAGTGGGTCAGAAGTTTACATACACTAAGTTGACTGTGCCTTAAAACAGCTTGGAAAATTCCAGAAAATGATGTCATGGCTTTAGAAGCTTCTGATAGGCTAATTGACATAATTTGAGTCAATTGGAGGTTTACCTGTGGATGTATTTCAAGGCCTACCTTCAAACTCAGTGCCTCTTTGCTTGACATCATGAGAAAATCTAAAGAAATCAGCCAAGACCTCAGAAAAAAATTGTAGACCTCCACAAGTCTGGTTCATCCTTGGGAGCAATTTCCATACGCCTGAAGGTACCACGTTCATCTGTACAAACAATAGTACGCAAGTATAAACACCATGGGACCATGCAGCCGTCATACCACTCAGGAAGGAGACGCGTTCTGTCTCCTAGAGATGAACGTACTTTGTTGTGAAAAGTGCAAATATATCCCAGAACAGCAAAGGACTTTGTGAAGATGCTGGAGGAAACAGGTACAAAAGTATCTATATCCACAGTAAAACGAGTCCTATATCGACATAACCTGAAAGGCCGCTCAGCAAGGAAGAAGCTACTGCTCCAAAACTGCCATAAAAAAGACAGACTATGGTTTGCAACTGCACATGGGGACAAAGATCGTAATTTTTGGAGAAATGCCCTCTTGTCTGATGAAACAAAAATAGAACTGTTGGCCATAATGACCATCGTTATGTTTGGAGGAAAAAGGGGGAGGCTTGCAAGCCGAAGAACAGCATCCCAACCGTGAAGCACGGGGGTGGCAGCATCATGTTGTGGGGGTGCTTTGATGCAGGAGGGACTGGTGCACTTCACAAAATAGATAGCATCATGAGGAAGGAAAATTATGTGGATATATTGAAGCAACATCTCAAGACATCAGTCAGGAAGTTAAAGCTTGGTCGCAAATGGGTCTTCCAAATGGACAATGACCCCAAGGAGCAAGGAGGCCTACAAACCTGACTCAGTAACACCAGCTCTGTCAGGAGGAATGGGCCAACATTCACCCAACTTATTGTGGGAAGCTTGTGGAAGGCTACCCAAAACGTTTGGCCCAAGTTAAACAATTTAAAGGCAATGCTACCAAATACTAATTGAGTGTATGTAAACTTCCGACTTCAACTGTAGATAAGTCATATATTTGTGTTATTATTACTGAGAACTGGCCAGATCCCAATGGAAAATACCCTCAGCGGTAACTGTGTGTGTGTGTGTGTGTGTGTGTGTGTGTGTGTGTGTGTGTGTGTGTGTGTGTGTGTGTGTGTGTGTGTGTGTGTGTGTGTGTTTATGTGTCAGTGGGCAGGGGACGATTAATAGAGACACTTTGACAGTCAGGAAAACTTGGTGGTTACGTAAACACAGCCTGAGATTACGTAACCAGTCTGAGGAAGCCTGGTTATGACGAGTAGTCTCATTAGCCATACTGCTGCCTGACAACTCCAGGCACACACATGCATGCATGCCCGCACACACACACACACACACACACACACACACACACACACACACACACACACACACACACACACACACACACACACACACACACACACACACACACACACACACACACACACACACACACACACACACACACACACACACACACACACACACACACACACACACACACACACAAAGATGCATGTATTTAAACTCTCATCCATATGCATGAATGAACTGCATGCACACAGATATAGTATGAACTCACGCATGCCCACACAGCATCATGAAGGCTCCTACTGCATATCAAACCTCTTGAGATTGGAACTCTACTCCATCTTGAGTCTAACTCTTGTTCAACTATCAAATCCTCTTAGTATGAGGATTTAAAAAAGAATGTCCAGTATGACTTACATGTCCAGCTAACGTCTTACATAACAATTTACAAGTACACTGCCTTGTGTGTCAGTCCAATATAACAACAGAGACGCTACGGTTTATTTCCATGGCTTGTGAACGATTTAGTCGCTGTGCCATTTCATGTAAGCCTCCCCAACTCCCTCCTAACCCCCTTGCCTTCCTGAATCAGCCTCCATCACAGCTGCAGAGAGAGGGGAGGAGAGGAAGAGGTAAAGGTTGGAACTGAATGTTTTATGTCACAGCCAGGTTATCAATAGCTCACACACACACACACACACACACACACACACACACACACACACACACACACACACACACACACACACACACACACACACACACACCCACACCCACACCCACACCCACACACACTCACTCACTTCCTGACCACTACACACTTCTGCCTCTCCCCAGTGACGGCCTGCTGACATGAGGATTAGAAGTGAAGGTCAGAATCAGCAGGGTTCTCTCATTACTCTCATCCTCTCCCTCTCACATGAATATGTAACTTAACATTTGATAGTCAGTTAGCTAATAGAAAATGTCATAATTCTACAGGACCGACTGCTTTGAATGGTTCTATTGTTCAATTAAAACTCTTGTCTGTTTTTTGGGGAGTATGAGAAAAATAACAATATACAGTAACTAACAATATGAATAATATATGCTCTCCTCAGACATTCCTACTGACAAAAGGACATCCCTGTCAGTGAACTGATTCTCTGGCAACCACAGCATGGTTCCAACAGAACGGGCAACCCAGATATCATTTATGTGGACCAGTTTAAATGTGACACCGGACTGAGGGAGGAGGAGGAGACTGTGTCTGCAATGGAAGCCCAACTTTTCCTCCTGGCGCCTCTAAACAACCAGATGATGATGAATGTGAGTTGAAAATGTGAATGTTACTTTTAATCACACCACAAAACAAATGTTGATTGAATAAGGCCTTCTCATCCAACTCATTTGTCCCAAGTCACCCTTCTCATCATTAAACCCTTCATTCTGAATAAATCAGATTACCATCTCTGAGCCCTCATGGACAAACCAACCCTGACAATCTGAAAAGCATCTGAGTGAAGCCCTAGTCCTGTTACATAAGGTCTCATCCTAGTGGACAGTGCCGTCTCTGTCCCAAAGCCTCCAGTTTGATTCCTGCCAACAGTCAGAGCACATCAAATATATTCTACTTCTGTGTATTATGCAACACACACGAGAAACATTATGTCTGTTCATTTCACCCACTCCAAAATCGACTTTTACGTTTTACTTTTGTATAGCTCCTAACGAAGTACTGAGTGTACACCCACACACGCAAACACACACAAACACAGTTTTGTATTGCTATTCTTGTGGGGACCAAATCATTTATTCCCACCCAAAATCCTATTTTCCCTAACCCCTAACCCTGAATATAACCCTAACCTCAACCCTTAACCTAACCTTAACCCTAAGCCTAACCTTAACCCCAAACCCCTAACCCTAAAACTATACGTAACCCTAAACCTAACCGTAACCCCCAACCCTAATTGTAACCATAACCCTAATTGTAACCCTAACCCTTACCCCTAAGCCTGAAATAGCATTTTTCCTTGAGGAGGCCGACAACACTTGTCTAAATTGTCCTTGTTTTACTATCCTTGTGAGGACTTCTGGTACTCACAAGGATAGTTAAACAAAAAGACACACACACACCTACCTAGCCCCCTGGCTGACGGCTGAATGATTTATACTCTGGTTGTCATGGGAATCAGAAGAGCCTCCAGCTCCCTTTAACATTCTTACATGGATGGAAACACAAAGGACCGTTTACTGTCAATTTGTCACTTCTCTTCAGACTGCAGCACTTCATTCCTGTTCTACTGTGGGATGTGCCTCTTCACCGGGCTCTTTCAACTCAATGCCATTCTATGAATTCCTGCGACGGGTAATAAACACAGGTTATCCAAAGCAATTACCATAAGTAAAACAGGAAATGTGCATCATAATAATTGGCATAATCATTGCATAATCCAGAACCAAATCAGATAAAGCAATCACAAGACTATAATTTGCATAATCTGTAAAACATATAGATAACCTTGCTACTCTCTCTAAGCTGTCCCAGTTCATTCCCGGGTAGCTTCAAGGAAGTTGTTTATTTCATGGATTATAGATATGGCTTAAAACGCGTCCCTGACATACAGTAGCCCAGCGCTTCCCAAACTTGGGCCTGGGGACCCCAAGGGGTTTTGTTTTTTGCCCTAGCACTACACAGATGATTCAAATAATGAACTCATCATCAAGCTTTGATTATTTGAATCAGCTGTGCTAGGACAAAAAACAAAATGTATACCCCTTGGGGTCCCCAGGACTGAGTTTAGAAAACCTTGCAGTAGCCTATACCAATTACCGCCACTTGAACCTGCTGAGCCTGTATCATCTTATATGACTGACTCTTCAAAGCATCACTGGATTTAAATACACCCTGGATTCTCTGCTTTTCAGGAAGAGGGAAGTGGTGTGATGGAATGTGTAGGGGTTAACTTGAACACTTTCATGGCACTTAGCTATACACAACTTCTTGTCAAACGAGCACAGCACCTGCTGAACAATATAATATTTGTTTTATCATAGATCATGTGCAACATGGTAGAGGTTCCTGAATTGCAGTAATCATGTGATTTGAACCTGTGAGCTCATTGGTTCATGTGCTCTGATGGTTGCAGGTATAACAATGGAGAATTCACCTCCACCTGTTTCCAAAAATGGTGGTACATTTCCTATAATATTTAACTCTTTATATGCTACCTGATTCTGCATACATCTCTACAACGGTGTGTACCTAACTCTATTACCTCTCTTGAACTCCTCCAGCATCACATCCAGTTTGGTATCGCTGAACACACAGTGCATGGGGTGTTTGTAGAACTGGGTGATGGTCTTCAGTGGGGTGCAGTCATCCGGGTCCACGAACGCCAGGTCTTTGACGAACAGGATATCAACAATGTTGGACCTGTCGTTCTCATAGACCGGGATCCGGGTGAACCCGCTCTGCATGATGTCAGACATAGTACAGAAGTCTAGAACTGCATCCAAGGAGAGCATGTAACAATCCGCCAGTGGAGTGTGAACTTCTTCTACGTTCTTGGTGCGCAACTCCAGAGCGCCCTGGATGATGTTGAGTTCTTCTTTGACCAGATCGTGGTAGGGGTCTGTGACGCGCAGCATGGCAACCAGTTTCTCTCTGGTGTAGAAATTACTGATCTCCTGGTGAAGCATGATGTCTAGGAGTTTGGAGACGGGGTAGGAGATGGGGAAGGAGACCAGCATTAGAAGCCGGGTGGCCCAGATGGTTTTGGAGGCGATGGCGAGGCTGTGTCTGGATGCCACAGAGTGAGGCAGGATCTCTCCTATAAAGAATATACCGAAAGTGCAGGTAGCAAGGGAGGTGGGAGTCATCCCTATAATCTGGCACATCCACACTACGAAACAGGTGTTGGTCAGCACATTGCCCAGCACCACAGTACACAGGATGTAGTTGCCATGTTTACGCACAGATTCGATCTTGTGCGCATATTTTTGTTCCTTCTCGGTGCCACTGTTTTGGAGGACCCGGAGCTCAACGGGATCCAGGGCGAGCATGCTGATGTTCAGCCCGCTGCAGAGCGCAGAGAGACCCAGTAGCATCACCGACACCCCCAACTGGAGCCACACGTCCGCTTGCGGGGGTCGCTCCACCACCGCTAACCAGAAGTCTCTGGTGGTGAAATGTTCCCACTTCACCCCATCAAAAGCGCAAATGGAGTAGTATTTGATCCGCTCATCTTTGCGCAGGTCTTTGGCGAGCAGCTCCACTATGGAATCAGAATCAAATAACACAAAGGTCCTCATCAGACAAAATAAAAACGCACAATAACACGAGACACATTTTTTTAAAACATTCGACGATTCAACAACGATAAAAACATGTAACTATAAACGAACCAAGAACGGAGTTGTGGCTGGATGCAGACCTGAAGGAACCCAGGAGTTCGATGTCAGAACTCCGCGCATGCTCGTCCACGCACGGGTTCCGTTTGGAATGGACCTAAATAACACGATATTTACGCAATTGAATTAAACATATGTCATATATAGCTTTATGGGTAAATGGTCAATACACTAAATAAAGGTACCATGCTCTCCCCCTCTCCTCTCTCTCGCTCTCCTCCTGGCTCCTCTATGAAGGCGATCCATGGTGCGGCAGCTGCACTCTCTGGTCTCCCGCTCCCAGAGCGGTTGTGGGCTGTCTGTGTAACCGGGGATGCTGCGTAGTAAACCCGCAGCATGAACCGCGTCCCCTCGGTCGCCTGGAGCAGCCCGTCTTGCACAGACAGTTCACCGGCTTTAGTGTTCTCTGGGCGGACACCAAGCAATCCCTTCGCCGGGGCTGGGAGAAAGAATACGATGATTAGAATGATAGAGAAGTTAAACAACAGCAGGCTGCAGGAATGAAGTGCGGTGCGGTGTGTTGAGGAGGAAGCTGCTGCAGCATCAGCAGCCATCATGCTGAATGAGCTGCAGAGGGACGTTGGCGATGGTTGGGTCACGTGGTTAGGGTTTTTACGCTGGCTCTTGGAATCGGCATAACATCTGGAGAGCCACACTTGGAGCAGAGAGAAGAGAGCGGGGGCCGAGAGAGAGATCGGGCATGTGTGCAGCACAATGACGTAATGTCATGTTGAGTGCCACTACCGTCTAAAAATAGAAGGCAGGATATGCCCTATCATCAGCCACTTCCCTGCAGGGAGCAACTGTCTGTCGCTCTCTGCGGAGATCACAATCGTTGCCTACTGACAGACCCTTTCATGCTGTGTGTGTTCATTTTGTAGGCCTACTCAAAGGCCTTCATCACAGTTTTTCTCTCTCAGGCAATTTTTTTCACAATCAGCATCATCATAATCATCACCATCATAATAATCCTCATCATTGTCACCGTCATAATTATCATCATAATCTTTGTTAATCAGCAGCGTCATCATCACATTGGGTAAAGCTGCAGTCGATTTTTCTAGAACGTGTTATACAGTAATCCACCAGATGGCAGTGCTGACTCCCCTTTCCCATTTCAGCTCCAGCTCTGGAGTCAAGTTTTACTAGAGGCTCTTAAACTAAACAAGTTGTTCGTTTTTTTATTTTTTTTATTTTACCTTTATTTAACTAGGCAAGTCAGTTAAAAACAAATTCTTATTTTCAATGACGGCCTAGGAACAGTGCCTGTTCAGGGGCAGAACGATTTGTACCTTGTCAGCTCAGGGAATTGAACTTGCAACCTTTCGGTTACTAGTCTAACGCTCTAACCACTAGGCTACCCTGCCGTTTACCCTCCTATTGTGACTAATTTGATTTAATTTCACATGATATAGTCATTAAACGGATTTAATTAGCACAGTAATAACAGCAGGGTTGCATTTGAAAGCCAATAATAGGTTACTACTACGAGTCAATGTTTTGGGCCTGAGTCAGCAATGATTTATAATTTGCAAATTATTTATAATAAATAGCCTAACAATTATTATTTGTAAATGATTTAGAATATTCAGGGCCCAATCGCATTTAGGCATACGAACAATTAGCCTACAAACGACAATGACTTACTTGTGGCGTCTAATTCCATTTAAAATATAATGTTTTTACATTTTGGAATCGGAGCCTACATGTTAGTGTAAGCCATAAAACGAGAAATGTAAACAGATGAGACAGTTTATCAAAGCACACCATTACATTGGTTTAATAATCAGATACATAAAAAGGACACGATAATACACAGGGACTTGGCTGCTCCTTTGTCTAGTGGTAGGCTGACTTCTCTGCCTCTGCAACTTTCACACGTCGTCAATATTCGGAAGAGCGAGCATGAACCCTGCCTTGTAAACCGTGACCATTTTATCGCCTGTTCAAGACAGTTACAATCCTGGTAGTGCCGTGTCAATAAATAGCCTTATCCACCTCCTTCGCCCCCGCTCTGTCTCTACACCCATGCTCCAAATCACATGTATTTTCCTGTCAATGCAATGTTTTTAACATTTATTTTATTTTGGAAGTATAATCGAAGTCAGATCCCACTAGACACAGACGTCAATTCAACTTATATTCCACGTTGGCTCAAAGTAATTTCGTTGATTTAATTAGAAAATAACAACCCATTTAGCCACAAAACTGAAAGATAAATAATGTTATTGTAGGGTATGTGACTAAATTATATAGGCCTAGTATTATTGATCTTTTAAATTATGTTCAACTGTTAAAGCTCAATACATTTCAACAAAATATGTTTCCAATGCAATGCATGTGCTCTAGGCTATTATTGCTTTACTAACGAAATTGCTTTTACATGTTCGACCCTGTTGATGTGTTGCATTTCCCAAATGTCGAAGTTTTTACCAATAGGCTACAATAGATGCCGGTTTTATTGCGTTATAGTTCAGGGGCCTCGTGTTATAACTTGGGACAAAGATAGAATGTGGTTTTGAAAAAAAGGGAGTTTAAATCTGATTATTATCGTTATGGGCCTGAGAAGTTAAAAGCTAACTAATGTGTAGGCTAAATGCAAATCTGGACAGATTTATATAAAATATATAGAGAGACATGTATTTAAACCAGATGTAGGCCTATCTTTAAACGCTATGCCATACAGGCTACATCCACCACCCCGTTATATAAAGCCATGTAACCACATCTAATGTAATGATAGGAAAAGGCTATTGCTTTGTTTAGCTCCGGAGGTAAGGGCTGTGTTCGTTATTCTGCATTAGAGGTAGGCCTATCTGCTGCACGTTTTTATTTTTTCCCTTTTCCCCAAGTAAATTACTATTATTCGTTTATATTACACAATTATTTGTCTATTAGGCCATTATTTTTGTTATTATTATTGTCATTGTTATTAGTCTATTATAGTAGTTTTATGGTTGTGTTCGGTTTGTATTGATTTTTCAGATTTGATACAATAGGTATACTTTTTTCTTCGATAAATGGAGTCGAAAAGTTATAGTCATAATATTTAACATTTAGTTATTATTTTGTCAAATCCTTCCGAAAATAGTTACTCAGTCAAAGATACCCACACACACTTTTGATAGCTTATGCCACTAACAAAAATAGCTTAAATTAGTACGATAAAAGGTGACATGAGAAAACATTCGACATTATGGAATGTGTTGAAAGAAGCAAACGAGTGTTGGCTAGCCTACATTATTTTCTAAGTCGAAAGGAATCTGATAGTCGGCAAATTTTCTTTGCAATGATTGGAAATACGATAAAGTCAAGCTCAACTCGAGAAATGCACGCCAATCTGCACTCTGATGGTAGCGAGTTCCCTAATTTCACTCACAGAGTGCACATGGACAACATTCACGCACAAAAATCTTTACGAATTTTCTATCCTATGAACACAACTTTAATGTTATTGAATTGTGATAATGTGATAACTTATGTTTTCAACCCCAATTGTTGGATTTTACAATTTAGTAATTTAGCAGACGCTATTATCCAGAGCGAATTCCATCAGCAAATAGGATTAAGTGCCTAGCTCAAGGGCACATCGACAAATTATTCACCTATTCGGCTCGGGCATTCGAACCAGCGACCTTTCAGTTACTGGCCCAATGCTCTTAATGAACACTAGGCTACCTAGTGAAGTCTATAACACAGTTGTACTTATCTAATGTAAAGGATTTATATAATTTTTAATTTAGTTGGAATTCCTGGAAATCTTACAGACTGTAGCTTTACTTTCCCATCTATCTGAGTATCGAGTATCAGAACAATGTTTTTTTTTAACTAAACGCATTCACAGTCTCCATATCGTTCAAAGAATGGGGCACTAAATTACTGTAATTTTTCTCTTACTGTTCTATTTAACATTTTGGTAACATTTCATAGGGAAAAATAGAACCTTTATGGAAATCACATGCTATGTATCCCCCTCAATCCCAAACACTTTACACAATATGTCTTCGACATCTCAAAACGGACATCAAAAGACTCCAAATGACGTCTACTGTATATCTGCCATAGACATGCAGTAAAAGACCGTAACTTGGTGAGGGATGTTGGTCCGTTGCCATAGCACCGCAACAGCCGCCGCGGGACATATCAAAGACTCATCTCTTCTCCTGGTGAAGTGAGGGGTCAACCGAAGATCCCACTGTGATATGGAGAGAGTTATATAGGAGTAAGAGACGGTTGGATAGATTCATATATAGAGAGGTATAGGGTTGGAGAGGGTGAAAAGGAGTCAGAGGTTTGCTCCCCGCTGTTAGACGTGCATATTTGGAATAGATGGACAGTGTTCTGCCTTAGGACCATGAGGGGTGCGTGTCTGATTCTACCTCATATAGCAATGGACAGTTGATGAAGCTTTCTCATGAGAGATGAATAACAATAACTGGCTCGTTTATTTGCAATGCCCTGTCAGCCACAGGCTGTGTCAGGCATGTCCTGTCAATGTTTGCGTCTCCATATTTCCTTTGTTCCTTTCAGCCAGGCCTCCAGAATTAATATCGAGCTTTCCAAGAGTTGTTTGAATGGTTTAACGTTGGTGCGTAAAACATGAAGTTGGTTGCAGCGGTCACTAATTCAAATAGATAATAGAACCTCTAAACATTTTCAAACTTGTATTGATTTTGACTGTAACAGGAGGGATTACACAAATGTTTTGGCATAGCTTCCCAATCCCAGTGCATCATGCACTTTCTACACAATAGATCAAGGGGAGTATGTAGTCAGCGACCTCAGACGACCAGAATTCTCAGACAGTAAGGCGGTGTGCTCATGAGGCTGAGACGAGCCAGGCCGAGGTGAGGTGAAGTTGTTGGGATAACCACCATAACCCCGACCCATCCTGTCGGTCAATGCCTTTCTCTACTTGAAAGTGGGGCCATGCTGTGTGTAGGCCCTCTGATCAAAGAACATCTGGAGAGATACTTTGTATAAAGCTTTTATAGGTATGTTAAATATGTTGGCTGTAGAGTTCTAAATTAGTTTTGAATATGTTTTTGGAAGCTCACCAAGCAGGCTATACGACTGAGCTGGGCTGTGTTTGCAAAAATTGGCAAAGCTCGATGAAGTCACTGGTTAAACTGTAGGACACATATTAGCACAGATCAAACTGTAAGAAAACATTAGCCTTGTGATCGCAGCAGTTCTTAAATAGCCTAGTTAAATAGTCTACTTGTGCGTAAAATATATTTTATCGCATAGCCTAACTAGCTATTTACTCTCCTTTTCTTGTAGGCATACTTATCTAGGACCGTACAAGAAATGCCCTGTTCGATAACAGTGTCTAAAAACCGTTCCATTCAAAAGTGTAGAAAGAACGTCAGTAGGCCTACTCTATTTCAGTTATTTGCTTTGACGGTTACTTGTTTTACTAGGACTAAACGTTTTCGTTTTATGTAGGCTTACTTAAAATGTTCATGTAGCTAGTTAGGAATGTGCGTTTCTTTTCTTATTTGATGGATTGTGTAGCTTAGATTACAATTGCAGGGCCATCTAAAAGGCTGAACGTTTTATATTTGCTAATTATCCCTGAAACATAAATATCTTATACATGAAAGTTGGATTGGGGGTTCTTAGTTCCCCAACGAACGAAATATATATTTGTTTAAAAATGCATAATTATGTCTGTACCAAAACCATCTTGACACTGTAGAGATGAATCCAACTTTCATGTATAAGATATTTATGTTTCAGGGATAATTAGCAAATATAAAACGTTCAGCCTTTTAGATGGCCCTGCAATTGTAATCTAAGCTACACAAATCTTCGCTATTTCCGAGATACCAAATTCGAGTAGTTTCTTAGCCTAAATATTTATAGAGTATAGTTTTGAATACACGGTTATCATAACGCTTGTTTTTAATCATTCCATTGGTTAACATGATTTGTTGGTATTGTTTTGTTCAAGAGTGACAAATACACGAGAGTTTCATACACAATTCATTGCATCAGACAAATTGCTTTTCAGATTTACATAAAAATTGATGTTGTGTGGCAGTCACCGGCGTGCGTAATTCTTTTTAAATTGTACATTGGAGACAACTCGCTAAATGCGCGTATTCTATATCTTAATACATTTTGAGTCATGTGTCTATGTACAAGTATAGCCTCTTATTTTTCTAAAGGTTCCTTTCATAATTTTACAAGTTATAAAACCAAGAAATAGTCGGACTTGTTGAGCTCTGCGGACTTGTCCTAGCATATTGATAAGCAGATCGCCCTGATCATTGTTTTCTCTCCTACACCTCAGGGGTTAAGTTTGAACCCTCATACCTCAGAGAAGAACCACCGCTGTCCTGAAGAGGGGCGGTGCTGCCTCCTCTCCTCCCCCAGGCTCCTGGCCCTCTCTAGCGGGGAGGCTGGCCCGGGGCGTGCGCTCCCCTCTTCAGCTCCCAAAAACACGGAGGGGCGGGGGGAGACGGACAGACAGAAACGAGCAGATCTCTTCGCTCAAAGGAATAGGAAGAGTGCATTCAGACTACAAGGTATCGCTATAGCTTCTCTCACGTTCCCTCAAACAGCAGAGCACAGTCTTGATTTTATGCGCAGTGTTCCATCTGTGGTACCAAGCCAGGAAGATGCCCAATCCGGCGACATGCCCCTTCCCAGGCTCCCTGCTGTGGCTGGTATCCGTTGCTCTGATGGTGCAGTCGGTGATCTCCTCTTCTTCGACCTACCAGAGACCTGCACGCGGCGGCGGTGGGAAGAGAACGGGGTTCATGGAGAGGACGCTCATTTTGCTGGATGTCAACACCCGCAGTCCGGTTCAAGTTCTAAATGACAACTTCCTCTCTTTACAGTTGGATCCGTCGATTATAAAGGACGGGTGGCTGGACTTTCTGAGGTAGATTTCTTTCCCACTCTGTCTGCTTTATCGACTTCATAGTCGTCGTTATTCTCATGTTTGGATCAAATGCATTGTTTTTGGTTTATAGGTCTCTGTTGAGCATGATCGGATTTAGTTAACTATACGAATGGTTCTTTGACAATATTATGATATCAGGGAATCGTTAAACCATGTCATATAGTCGGGTTATGCCGATTTGTGCATGGTCTTTGTTTAGGTGACATTAGATATGGGTAAGCTAGCCTTTATAGAAATATGGAGTGTCCTCAAGATTGTAGTGTAAGCCTAACTTCATAATTACGTCGTTGAGCTTTACCAATTGGTGTGCATACTAGTAGCCTATTTTCTAATTTCAGTTGAGACACCTTTTGACACATGCTGCGTCATTCTCGTGTGGCATGCATGCATCAGATTACACAGTATGTAGCCTAATTTATAAACATCTCTTTAACATAGTGGTGTTATAATAGACCTACATATATAATGCCGCTGTCTTAGTCGTGTCAATGTTTCTGTGTTCTACACAATGTTCATATGAAGAGAGAGGGGAACGAGAATGACAGGGAAAGAGGTGATATGAGCTCATAATATATAGTTAATGTTGCATGTTGGGTATGGAAGGGAATAGTTTACATTGGTTAAAGTATGCCTACATGGCGCACACGAGGCTCTCTGAAGAATTTCCGTAAACAGAGGTTTCTTATTTCCAGTGAAACATCCACTGTTATTGTTTGGGAGGAGAGAAAGTGGGTCGTGGCATTTTACAAGTGCAATGGAGTATCAGGGTTTACTACTCGATATCGACATGTTTGTAATAATGAAAAACAGTCGGAATGGCCACTCAAATATTATTGGAGCCACAGCATGTGTCGCCCTGGAAGTAAACAATTTCAGCTTCCAATCAGCTTCGGCTATTGTGCAAAGTTCCCAGATGTAACTTTTACCAGTCAGTGGAGAACTTTGTGGTCAGGATTTTTGCAAAAATGTAATTCTCGGTTAACTAGATGAAACGTGTTATTCCTACATGAACGCTTTCAATCTTATGGATCTATATAACTTCAGTTGTTGCTGTATATTCAATGTCCGTGTATTGCATGTTTGATTTGTATGATGTCAAACTTCAGCAAGTAAATGTTGTCTGCATCAATTTTGTGATAATAACAATAATAATAATAATGATACTAATCATCACAATAATATAATAATATTCCTAATGTTCATAATAACAATAACACACTATATGATCAAACAATTAAACTTTTAACAATATTGTCAAGTTTTTTGCTTTACTTTGGTTCATACTTTTCACTAACTTCCTATATGTCTGTAGGCTATTCACTGACAATTTCAATGCTAATTTTCTACAATGTTTTTCCAATATTTATTTTCTTAAACTGTACTGGTCAAGTTCATATAAACCGTTATTTGAAGAAACATTTAAACCATGCCTACTGTAAACGTTGCTGATCGTCAGATCTGATAACCCAGCGCTCAAGCACACTAAGGTCATACTATAAGATAAATTCGTTTTGTGGTAGGTCGGTGGATTCTAGAGACTTAAGTAGGCAATTATTACAATACAAAGCTAGGCGATTTAACTACTACAATAGTCTATAATTGTCATACAAATTGCACTTTATTAAAGTCTGCAAGAATCTGTTAAAATGATCACAACATGGCCTATATTCTGCCTACAAAAACAGCACAATATGGTAAGTGCTAATCCCATAAAATATAATTGAACACAACATTAAAGCTACAGTACAATTTCCAGTAATTTCAATGAATGTTTCAATTAATTTTGAAGAATGTGACTTATAAATAGGCCTACTACAAAACTGTCCTTTTGCTCCATGTTTTTGGTCAAAGGAGACTTTGTAAACTAATAATGACTAGCTTCAAATCAACCTTTAAAAAATAGGCTAATGTTGCTCTCGTGGAATGCCATTCCTTGACTACTACAGAAAGCATGTGCTATTGGCATGTGATGTATTAGTTTGCTCCATAGTTTTGTTGGTGGGTCGCTCTTGATGATATTCACAAATTACAGTGTGGCTTTGGTCGAAAAGTACAGTTGAAGTCGGAAGTTTACATACACTTAGGTTGGAGTCATTAAAACCCGTTTTTTAACCACTCCACAAATTTCTTGTTAATTAACAAACTATAGTTTTGGCAAGTCGGTTAGGACATCTACTTTGTGCATGACACAAGTAATTTTTCCAACAATTGTTTACAGACAGATTATTTCACTTATAATTCACTGTATCACAATTTCAGTGGGTCAGAAGTTTACATACACTAAGTTGGCTGTGCCTTAAAACAGCTTGGAAAATTCCAGAAAATGATATCATGGCATTAAAGCTTCTGATAGGCTAATTGACATAATTTGATTCAATTGGAGGTGTACCTGTGGATGTATTTCAAGGCCTACCTTCAAACTCAGTGCCTCTTTGCTCGACATCATGGGAAAATCAAAATAAATCAGCCAAGACCTCAGAGAAAAAATTGTAGACCTCCACAAGTCTGGTTCATCCTTGGGAGCAATTTCCAAATGCCTGAAGGGACCACGTTCATCTGTACAAACAATAGTACGCAAGTATAAACACCATGGGACCACGCAGCCATCATACCGCTCAGGAAGGAGACGCGTTCTGTCTCCTAGAGATGAACGTACTTGTTGAGAAAAGTGCAAATCAATCCCAGAACAACAGCAAAGGACCTTGTGAAGATGCTGGTGGAAACAGGTACAGAAGTATCTATATCCACAGTAAAACAAGTCCTATAGCGACATAACCTGAAAGTCTCAGCAAAGAAGATGCCACTGCTCCAAAACCGCCATAAAAAAGCCAGACTACGGTTTGCAACTGCACATGGGGACAAAGATCGTACATTTTGGAGAAATGTCCTTTGGTCTGATGAAAAAAAATTGAACTGTTTGGCCATAATGACCATCGTTATGTTTGGAGGAAAAAGGGGGAGGCTTGCATGCCGAAGAACACCATCCCAACCGTGAAGCACGGGGTGGCAGCATCATGTTGTGGGGGTGCTTTGCTGCAGGAGGGACTGGTGCACTTCACAAAATAGATGGTATCATGAGAAGCAAAATTATGTGGATATATTGAAGCAACATCTCAAGACATCAGTCAGGAAGTTAAAGCTTGGCTGCAAATGGGTCTTCCAAATGGACAATGACCCCAAGCATACTTCCAAAGTTGTGGCAAAATGGCTTAAGGACAACAAAGTCAAGGTATTGGAGTGGCCATCACAAAGCCCTGACCTCAATCCCCTAGAGAATTTGTGGGCAGAACTGAAAAAGCGTGTGCGAGCAAGGAGGCCTACAAACCTGACTCAGTAACACCAGCTCTGTCAGGAGGAATGGGCCAAAATTCACCCAACTTATTGTGGGAAGCTTGTGGAAGGCTACCCGAAACGTTTGACCCAAGTTAAACAATTTAAAGGCAATGCTACCAAATACTAATTGAGTGTATGTAAACTTCTGACCCACTGGGAATGTGATGAAAGAAATAAAAGCTGAAATAAATCATTCTCTCCACTATTATTCTGACATTTCACATTCTTAAAATAAAGTGGGGATCCTAACTGACTAAAAACAGGGCATTTTTACTAGGATTAAATGTCAGGAATTGTGAAAAACTGAGTTTAAATGTATTTGGCTAAGGTGTATGTAAGCTTCCGACTTCAACTGTATAATACTTCTGTTGTTTATTCTGTGTCCAGTCTGGTAACACAACAGTAGAGTAGAAAACTTAATCCAAAACTATTTTTCTTTTCCAGAGCTGTGTAAGATATTATTGCTTGCTGGCTAACAGCGGCACTGAGAGGGTCATAAAAGTCCCATTGTAATGGAAAAGCTGTCATGTCCTATAAGACCATCATGTAAATACTAGTAGGGTTCACTAGCTTTTCTCTCAAGTGAAACCAATAAGTGAGAGTGATAGTAAAAAGTGTTTTGAAAGCCCAGTCTGGAAAGCATTGACAGTAATGTGCTAACACTGTAGTGTAAAACATGTTTTTATTATTCTGGGCATACTTGTCTCACCATCATAAAATGTTGCCCTGTGACATCTAAAAAAACACTAAAACCTACTCTCTGTATGAATTAAATTGGCTGCATGTCTAGTTTTCTTTTATTGAATCTGAATGCACAGGGCTATCAAGAAATATCACGTGTGAATAAAGCTGTCATTGTTTTATTACTTGAGGTTTTGTTTTGTGAAAGTAGTGCTCAGCCTCTGTTGAGTGGCCTATGTCACTAGTCCTGGATATTGCAATGATATACCCACTACAGTAATTATTTTCTTCTCAGAGTTGTGTATGTACATACATAATCTGAAATCAATGTTAGTCATGTTGGGTTTTTCATGCAGCTTCTTTTGACAGAGTCTAATTGATTAAAACATATTGTTTAATCAATATTTCAGATGTATTTGTGCACCGTATACTTATCAGATCTCTGATTACATGTATAGTTCCAAGCGTTTGGTAACCCTGGCCCGAGGTCTGTCCCCAGCCTATCTGAGGTTCGGAGGAAAGAGAACTGACTTCCTCCAGTTCCACAACTTGAAGAACCTTGCCAAGTTCAGAGGCCCCGGCCCAGATTACTACCTAAAAAACTATGAAGATGGTGAGTTAGACATTATGGATTTGATTATTAATTTACGCAAATGTTAAACACACATTTTGTATATTTATTAATTGTGTTGTTTTCCCAATTTGATTATAAAATGTGTTGAGATGTTTAATGTACTTTAGGTACAGTTGAAATCATCTATGTCCATGTTCATTGGTATGCCTATAGTCTTATTCTGTAGCATTCAATTGGAATTCAAACAAGCTTTATTAGCATAAAAGGAACAATCCAATGTTGCCAGAAGTGATACGCAATGAAACTACATGACCCGTTCTTGGTCTCTGTGTCAACGCTCAGACATAGTGCGTAGTGACATCGCCCTGGACAAGCAGAGGGGCTGTAAGCTGGCCAACCACCCTGACATGATGCTGGAGCTGCAGAGAGAGAAGGCAGCTCAGATGCAGCTTGTCCTCCTCAAAGAACAGCTCTCCAACATCTACAGCAACATCACAATAACAGGTAGGAGATCACACACACACACACACACACACACACACACACACACACACACACACACACACACACACACACACACACACACACACACACACACACACACACACACACACACACACACACACACACACACACACACACACACAAAAACTCTGTTTGGTTACTCAATCTTGCCAGAGCACGGCGATGTAAATCATCACCCCTCAGATTTACTCATGTAGTTTGTAGAGAAGGGAAGGAGGAATGGAGGGATGAAGGGATGGAGGGAAGAATGTAGAGGAAGCGAGGAGGCAGAGAATCCTGGCATTTCTGAATGTAAGGTTAAACTGAACCTGACTGGAGAGGCAGCTGGACTGTGTGTGTATGTTTTTGTGTGCGTGTATGTGTGCATGTGTGACTTGTGACTATCCCTGGCTTCCCAGGGTGGTACCTAAGAACCGTAAGGGTTTGGTTAGCAGTAGGCTGTGTCAGGATATCTTTATGTTACAGTATTTTGCTTGATATTTATTAGAAATGATGTGGTAGCAATTAATACTGTGCAGTACTTAAATACCAGTTGTGGTAACAAATGGCATGTAATGATATGATGTAATGATAATGTAATGATGTTTAATTTTAAACATATTGATGCTGTAGTAATAGGTTGGTCATTGTTCAGTAATGAGATTTTTACTGCTATAATTTCCAGTAAAATACAGAGTAAATAGCAGTCTATCAAAACAAACCGTAACCCCAGAGTTTCTAACTTTTAAAATGTGTGGATCATATCAACTTACAAAGTTGAAGAGAGGAGAGATGAGGATGGAGTTTCAGTCATCGGAGCTACAATGGCAACTACAGCTGCTTGTGATTTATTAGAAGAACAAAATGACTGTGTTTGTGTTTGTATGTGTGTGTGTGTGTGTGTGTTTGTATGTGTGTGTGTGTGTTTGTATGTGTGTGTGTGTGTGTGTGTGTGTGTGTGTGTGTAAAACCTCCCATGTTAGAAATGCCTGTTCTAGATCTGTCTTGAGCAACACACACTGCAACTAAGGAGTAATTCATATGAAGAAATAACATGAACACTGAGGGATTATTCCCCAAATATTTATGCCTACAGAACTGATGCCATGACTGATCATTCCACCAGCTTCACTCAAGACTTCAGTGATATTAATGTGTATCTAATAAATCTTCAAATTATCCCAAGGGAATCTGCTAGAATTTGTCTTTTGTCGAATACATTGTTCATAAATGCACAGGAAAGTGGTGTTGCATTATTCCGTTTTTAATGTATTGTAGTATGTAAGGTATTTCAGACACATTTGTACATTGGTAGATTTTCATTGACGGGGTTACTGTGTGTGTGTGCGTTTGTGTGTGTGTGTGAACTGTATGTAAGTCTGCGTATCATCAGCTGTGTGATTTCAACGGGCCTCTGGTGCACTAGTCAAAACATGGCCTGACTGCGCCTATCTTCTAGCACTGAAGAGACACATTGAGGAGAACCATTTGTTCATGTTTAGGTGCAGAGGAGTTTCAGTTCACAAGTTCAGGAGTCACACTGTGTATCACCCTGTACTTTCTCTGTTGTAGTCTGGTATCTTATCATGAGATAGTTCTACGATATGGACTATCAATATATTCTGGTCCACGTCCACCTCAAGGCTTCGAAGTTGTCTTTGCTGTTCTCCACTGTCACCCTACACTTAGTCTGGGGAGGGATTAGGTCCCAGGGATTTTCTTTGTTATGGGGTCCTGGGACCCTTGTTAAAGCCAATGGCATCATGAACTTTACCCAGTACCAGGACATTTAAGCCAAAACCTGGATGCCTCTGTCAGGAGTTTGAAACTTGGCCGCAAGTGAATCTTTCAGCAAGACAATAAACCCAAGTACACATAAAAATCCACTAAGAAATATTTAATTGACCACAAAATCAAAAGTTTGCAATGGCCATCTCAGTGTCCGGAGTTGAACCCCATTGAAAACCTCTGGTTTGAATTTAAGAGGGCAGTCCATAAGCACAGACAAAGGATATCAAGGATCTGGAAAGATTCTTTATGGAGGCATGGTCTAATCCCTCCCAATGTGTTCTCCAATCTCATAAAACAGTTTAGAAAAAGGCTCAGTGTCGTTATCCTCACAAGGGGAAGGTGCTGGAGTATAAAAATAAATAAAATAAAGTATATTACCCCCTTTTTCGTGATATCCAATTATGATCTTGTCTCATTGCTGCAACTCCCCAACAAAGGTTGAGTCATGCGTCCTCCGAAACATGACCCACCTAACCGCTCTTCTTAACACCCACCTGCTTAACCTGGAAGCCAGCTGCACCAATGTGTCAGAAGAAACATCGTTCAACTGACGACTAAGTCAGCCTGCAGGCGCCCAGCCCACCACAAGGAGTCGTTAAAGCGCGATCAGCCATGTAAAGCCCCCCTGGCCAAACCCTCCCCTAACCTGGACGGTTCTGGGCCAATTGTGCGCCACCCTATGAACCCGGGTCTGTAGTGATGCCTCAAGCACTGCAATGCAGTGCCTTAGACAGCTGCACCACTCAGGAGGCCTGGGTACTGGAGTATTGAAATCAGGGGATCCAATCATTTTGACCCCTATCTTTTTAGGATTATTTTTTATTTATTGCTTATGAACAAAATCTCTTTCTCTGAGCAATTATATTAGTATAACATTAAAATAAATATTTTTTTAAGCGTATATTATAGCTCAGTATTTGTATAATTTATTTGTACAGTTTTTTTTGCTCATCTATATTAAGGGATCCAATAATTCTGGACCCCACTATATAGCTATGTTAAAGAAGTCCTCCTCTTCTGTCTAGCCTGTGTGTGCTGAGATGTGGCTTACAGTACGTTATTTGGAGAATTCTGTTTAAAGGTCAAGTGCAGTCAAAAACGTGTTTTTCCCTGTGTTTATATATTTCCACACTATGAGGTTGGAATAATACTGTGAAATTGTGCAAATTATCATAATGCCCTTTTAATGTAAGAGCTGTTTGAAAAGACCCCCTGAAATTTCAACCTGTTTTGGTAGGATGGAGTTTTGGCCTTCCAAACCTCTCTGCCAATAACAGCTAATTTTCAGTTTTCCCCTTCCCAGTCAGTCCTTGCAAAGTTCTTGCTTGAGAAATTGCTCTTGCTAAGAAGCTATTTTTGTTTATTTTTTACCATTTTAATTGAAAACAGTCACAGTAAGGTACTTAATTGTTACCCAGAAATTATTTGATATTGAGATAAAAACTTCTGCATTGGTCCTTTAGGTGAGACCTGTAGTGTTCCAAGTCAATTACTGTATATATGAATGGACAAAGCCATCGATCACGTGACACCATTCATGCCTATGTGATGACTTGATAGGACATTTGAAGCCCAGGAAGTCGGTTAGATTGACACCGGTGAGTCAATCTAAGTACCGCATCGGCCTATGTCATACTTCCGCATCTGCTCTGAAAGGTGGCAGAGCTAGAACGGTATTTGTCATACTATGAGACAGTCAAAAAATCGTTCTACTCACAAAAACGTCTGAAGCGTCTGAACGGTTTGACCTCTCTATGAAAAGGGGAAATTCTCACGAACACGATGGTGATCTCCGTTTTGCGAACACCCCCTTCGAACACCCCCTTCAACACAAATAAATAATCATAACATTTAAAATATATAAATATAAAAATATATATAAAAATAAGACTCATAAATATCAAAAAGAAGTAACAAAGACAAATAGAAACAAATTTGTGTTGATTTGGCACTCGAGCATCAATACATTACCCATCCCCCAACACTGTCAACCTAGAGTCAAGACTAAACCAATTCACCTTGGTGGTGTGCAGACTGGTTTTCTATTATTCTTAACGGTTTCGCACAAACCAGAAAAAAATGCAACAATATGTCTGTGAAACTATATATTCACAGTATTATGAATGAATTGTGGTTTATTACAATTGGCTCATTCATCCCCCTCCTCTCCCCTGTAACTATTCCCTAGGTCGTTGCTGTGAATGAGAACGTGTTCTCAGTCAACTTACCTGGTAAAATAAAGGTAAAATAAATATATAAATAAAATAAATATATAAATAAAATATATTTAAAAAATGATTTGACTAATTGCATTAGTACTGTACAAAGTTAGAGGTGCGCTATTTGATAGATTCCCCCGCTTCCCCCTACCTCGGGCTTCCAGTGGGGAGACCTGAGGTCAACCTACCCCCTGCCCCTCTCCCCATCTCGTACTTCTGAGTGGGAGACCTTCCCAAGCAGTAGCCTGCCTAGCTCACAAACTAGAATCAGTGCCCCCACTCCGACAAGGTTAATTGACCCATAGTCCCACACGGTGACATGATATCATTGAAGTGATGTGCAAATGAGTGATATAAAACTGATCGCGCAAATGTCACCATTCCATATTTATTTGTCCAGGTGCCCTGTGTCACCCCCGGCAAAATGCCGCCCTAGGCGGCTGCCAATGTCGCCTATACCTAAATCCGCCACTGGTCACGGGACTCGTTGTGAAAGTAATCAGTATCGGTATAAATAAATGAATGGAAGTATGACGGTAGTTTTGTGTAGTTTTGTGCCTACCCCAAAAAAGTGGTTAAATATGTGTAAAAAAACCTACAAATATTTCCTGAGCTTTCTTATATCTCCTAGATATAGGATAGACACTTTAAAACCTTATTTCTTATGATTTATTGTTCCACTCTTTTTTTGCCATTTTGAATGTGTTATTCAATGCATTTCTTCTGGGTTATCAATATTTGATCAAATAATTGTTTTATATATATATTTTTATACTTAAAGTGGTCCTAAAATTCATAATTAAATAGCTAAATGGTCCATCGTATGACCATCTTAAAACAATTCCACATGTCAGCTTAGAACCCTCATGATTAGCCTGTCAATGTAGTGTTTTATTGGGGAGGGTAACAGGGGAGGTGTTTAAACAAGGTCTGGTAACAATCAGCCTTACCCTTAAGTGTGTGTGTGTGTGTGTCTAGGCAGGTGGCGGACTTAAAGTCCTTTTAACAGCCCCTTCATCCTTTTCCACTCTACAGTCTGACCTCTTACCTAGGCTTGTTAGAGCTAACAGTAATGGCACTGCACACGCACAGATACGCACTGATACGCACATACACACGCACACATGCACACACGCACACACGCACACACACACACACACACACACACACACACACACACACACACACACACACACACACACACACACACACACACACACACACACACACACAGCCACCCTGCGCTGTGAAAACATACCAGCTCAGACAAGACGAGGTCAAGGTCAGCCATCATCTCCCCCTTACTCCCCCCTGGTCTGACCCTTAGTTTCCCCTGGCAGTAAACCAAGACCTAACTGCCTCAGACAGAACAGACACCCCTAACCTCCTGTCTCATCCTTCCCCCTTGAAGCTCACCCCCCTTCTCTCAGCCACTTTTATTTCCCAGCCTTCTTTCAATTTTTATCTCTACCTCTGTTAGTCTCTGTCCTTCACTCATCTCTCTCTCTCTCTCTCTCTCTCTCTCTCTCTCTCTCTCTCTCTCTCTCTCTCTCTCCAGTAAAATAAATAAAACATGTTGTGCCACGTACACCGGAGAGGTGCAGTGAAATATGTTGTTTTGCAGGGTCAGCCATAGTAGTACAGTGCCCCTGGAGCAAATGTGGGTTAAGTGGGTCACCTTGTCAACTCAGGTATTCGAACCAGCGACCTTTTGCTTACTTGTCCAACTCTCTAACCGCTCGGCTACCTGTCACCCCCTTAAAAAGACCCTGATCCTGCATGCATCATTTTTTAATTTTTTAATTTTTCATTTAACCTTTATTTAACCAGGTAGGCCAGTTGAGAACAAGTTCTCATTTGCAACTGCGACCTGGCCAAGATAAAGCATAGCAGTTCGACACATACAACAACACAGAGTTACACATGGAATAAACAAACATACAGTCAATAATACAGTAGAAAAAGTAAACATACAGTATGTGCAAATGAGGTAGGATAAGGGAGTTAAGGCAATAAATAGGCCATGGTCGCGAAGTAATTACAATATAGCAATTAAACACTGGAATGGTAGATGTGCCGAAGATGAATGTGCAAGTAGAGATACTGGGGTGCAAAGGAGGAAGATAAATAAATAAATATATTATGGGGATGAGGTAGTTGGATGGGCTATTTACAGATGGGCTATGTACAGGTGCATTGATCTGTGAGCTGCTCTGACAGCTGGTGCTTAAAGCTAGAGAGGGAGATATGAGTCTCCAGATTCAGTGTTTTTTGCAGTTTGTTCCAGTCATTGGCAGCAGAGAACTGGAAGGAAAGGCGGCCAAAGGAAGAATTGGCTTCAACATCACCTCTGTGGCTTGCAACATGACTCTCCCTCCCATGTTTAAAACCTCTTAAGGATCGGACCCTTTTTTTCATCTATCGCCTAAAATGACATACCCAAGTCTAACTGCCTGTAGCTCAGGACCTGAAGCAAGGATATGCATATTCTTCTATACCATTTGAAAGGAACCACTTTTAAGTTTGTGGAATTGTGTAATTAATGTAGGAGAATATAACACATTAGATCTGGTAAAAGATAATACAAAAAACCATTTGTACCATCATCTTTGAAATGCAAGAGAAAAGCCTTAATGTATTGTTCCAGACCAGGCGCAATTTAGATTTTGGCCACTAGATGGCAGCAGAGTATGTAGTTTTAGACTGATCCAATGAACCATTGCATATCTGTTCAAAATGTTGTATCAAGACTGCCCACATGTGCCTAATTGGTTTATTAATAAAGTTCATAATTGTGCACTCTCCTCAAACAATACCATGGTATTCTTTCACTGTAATAGCTACTGTAAATTGGACAGTGCAGTTAGATTAACAAGAATTTAATCTTTCTGCCCATATCAGATATGTTTATGTCCTGGGAATTGTTTTTGTTACTTACAACCTCATGCTAATCATGATTAGGGAGACCAATCCCATAGGGGTTTATGACCCTCCGTTCCATTCTGTCTAAACCACAGTGTGTGTGCCTGCGTGCGACGGCCTGGGTGCAACGTGCGCGCGGCGGCCTGCGCGGCGATGCGCGTCGTGCCTGCGCGGCGATGCCTGCGTGCGACGCGTGCCTGCTGCGGCCTGCGGCGACGCGTGCCTGCGTGCGGCGATGCCTGCGTCGGCGGCGATGCCTGCGCGCGACGGCCTCGTCGGCGATGCCTGTGCGGCGATGCCTCGCGGCGACGGCCTGCGCGGCGTGCCTGCGTCACGACGGCCTGCGTGCGACGTGCCTGCGTGCGACGGCCTGCGTGCGACGTGCCTGCGTGCGACGTGCCTGCGCGCGGCGATGCCTGCGTCGGCGATGCCTGCGACGGCGATGCCTGTGTGCGACGTGCCTGCGTGCGACGTGCATGTTTGTTGGCTGAAACTCTTCCATGGGCTTTCATCATATTAACCCTCTTTAAGACCTTTCTCTCCTGTTGGGAGACATGCAATTGAGTATCTAGACCCCTCAAACTCAACTCTGGACCTCAAAGCCAGTTCTACTTATTTTTTCATTGTTCCCCTCTAATCAGGGACTCATTTAGACCAGGGACGCCAGGTTTGTGCAATTAATTATCAGGTCGAACAGAAAACTATCAGGCTCCGGATCTTGTATGGTAAGAGTTGAGTACACCTGATCTAGACCCTCATGGAATAGACTTATCATCTGCTCACTGCATTTAATTTCTTCTGCCCTCTCTTTAGTTTCTCTTTTCTCTGCTTTGTCTTTATTCTCCCTCTCTTCTTCCCTCTCCTGAATCCTGTTCATCCTCCCCTGTTCATTTCACTTCCTTGGCCTGTTCAGTTGTTACTGGCCTCTGGTGATGCTTGGAATTCTCTAGTAATAGTATGTTATATGATTTAATTGTACCTTTACTTTAGCTTGGTATACGATTTTTATGCAGCATTTACAGCTAAGTATTTCCTGTCGTGCCCCCACCCCTCCTCTCGCTCTCTCTCGCCCTCTGTGAGGACAAATAGCAGGACATTTGAGAGTAGTTTGGGGGTGTGCTCTTTTCCTCCCCAACTTAACTTGCACAGCCATTTTCCCCCCTCTCACCCCCTGTTGACAGCAGTAACTACTTGACTTTTCTTCAGCTACTTTGAGCTCCTTCACACTCGTTAAGGGCACCTTAGAGGAACATTTTGTGAAAATCACAGTTGACATTCTTCAGACGAAATTCCACCCTGCTAATCCAACTGTGTGTGTGTGTGTTTACTGCAGCCAGTGAAACTTGAGACACGTTTGTGCCTTTAAGAACTCAATCACAGACATTTTCTCAGACACCTGTACTTGTTACCCAATCTAATCGTGTCATTCATGGTCATTCTCACTGACATAAACTTGTTACTCTGCCGAATCCTGTCATTCATGGACAATTTCACAGACACTAACCTATTAATAAAAAAAAGAACATGTCAAATATGGACATTCCCATGGACACTTTACATTTTCCTTATAAATACTGTACCTCTACTATCTAGGCTGACTGTTTATACTAAATGTTGTGTTGTTGCCATGTGTTTTTTCCCCGATGTGTTGTTGGGATAGCTGTTTTGTGAATGTCACGTCACTGTCATTTTGTGTTGTTATGTCTGTTTTGTTCTGTGATTTCAATGTTGTTGTTTTTTATTTTATTTATTGCACTTCACAGTAAAGCAGGCTAGTAAACAATCAAAAAATGGAACAACTGGGGACATTTTGTTAGTCCCCACGAGGTCAAATGTTATTTCTAAGAGGTTAAGGGTTAAGGTTAGAATTAATGTTAGGGTTAGAATTACGTTAGGTGTTAGGGTTAGGACCTAGGGTTGGTTTTAGGGTTACAGTTAGGAACTAGGGTTAGGTTTAGGGTTAAGCTTAGGTTATTGGGTTAAGGTTAGGGTAAGGGTAAGAGTACGAATTAGGGTTAGGTTTAGGGTTACAGGTTAGGGAAAATAGAATTTTGAATGGGACTGAATTGTGTGTCCCCTCAAGTTTAGCTGTACCAGACTGTGTGTGTGTGTGTGTGTGTGTGCATGCACTGTAATAAATGTCTTTACATTTACACAGCAGAAATATTACATTTAGCTATTGGAATTATATATTACAGTAAAGCAGAGGTGTGGACTTGAGTCACATGACTTGGACTCGAGTCAGACTCGAGTCACAAATATAATGACTTGCAACTCGACTTTGAATTTAACACCAATGACTCATGACTTGACTTGGACTTGAGCCTTATGACTCTACCTGACTTGATACCCTCCCCAGGCCCAAATATTAAAAATGATGCTATTAAAAAAGTGTGCAGCGCATCAACTCTTAATTTAACGGATTACAGTTTGAATCGGACAGCAGCCAATCAAATTGTGCCAGCTGAGAAAAAGTTGCGCTTGGCAGTGCAGAGGAACGTCGGCGGGTGAACTCAGATGGAGCCCTTGGAAAGATGATACCCCAAATTATTATTTTAAGATATAAAGACTACGCTGTATCAGCAAAAAACGGATTGCAACTTGCAAAACATGGGGGAAGACAATGACAGACGGAGGCGCAACAACTTCCAACTTTGTTTGACATTTGAAGCTGCACAAAGAACAGTAAGTCGTGGCTAATATAGCCGACAGCTATATAATTTATAACTTTGCTATATAATTTATAACTTTGCTACATTAAATCAATGAGCCTCCACACAGTCAGTCAGTGTGGGAATGTGATCATTGCACCCAAGATTGAGCTACAACTGGCTAGGCAGTTGGTAGCCTAAATCCTGCCTGATGCTACTGCTGTTCCTAAAACCATTGGCATACGTTAGCCTACTGTAACCACACAGAGAGGGTGTGTGTGTGTGTTAAGGTTGGGAGATTGTGTACAAGCCTACATCGCCCGATTGCGCCCCATAGCGCCCCATAGCGATCCTCAATCTCTATTGGGGGGCTCTTTCTCATGGCTACCCATGTATTTCCATGTAAATAGGAAGTTTATTTGTAAAGTAATAAATAGATATATTTTTAAAAGCATGGGATTTGAGTACCAAGACTTGAGACTTACTTGTGACTTGTAAAACAATGACTTGGTCCCACCTCTGCAGTAAAGTATTGTAAAGAACAATGCATTATGGGAGTTCAGTGCACTGTTAGCAATTGCTGAAATTTTACAATCTGATTTTACAATAAAGTGATGTATTAATGTTTTGCTGTATATTTACTGGTTGAGTTGCCATGTCCTTTTGGTTTGTTTTGCCTTGTAGTCACTGCCAATTTGGAAGCCTTTGTTAAGGTCTCTAGGAGTGCAAGTGATACAAAACACCAAATATTCATCAATATGTTGTAATATATAATTACAGTACCTAGTAGCAAAACGTCTCTCACCAATCCCATGTAATTACATTAAAATACTGTTAAATACAAACCTCATCTCCCCTCAATGATTCAATCATTCATTACAATTACAGTATAATTAACTTTTTACAGTCCTGTAATTATAAATAAATTAACTGGTGTCTGTACTGCCAGTAATTTACTGTACAAATTACAGGAATTTCTTTACAGAGAGTCCTCCCTTGCTTTCTCTCCAGATGCTCCCTTAGTTGGTCTTTTCCTCTTGGGGTGCGGCGACCTTTTGCCATGCTCAGTGTTGTCCTAGCTGTCTATATTTTGACGCCACTTAGTAACGTGCAGTCAAAATATAGACAGCTAGGAGACTGACTAGCTATTTTTAGTTGACACCTTTGGTTTCAGACGCTTAAACCTGTGACCCTGAAGCAGCTTAAGTTCCAAGGCTATGTCCGCTTCCATGTCTTAGGGTTGAGTAAGGTCAATATTGGTGTAAAATAATAATGGTGGGATGATGTTTCTAAAGTCTTGTTTCCGTAGGGAAAGAGAGATTTTTTTGGGCGACTCATCATGTGTGTATTTTTGTACAGCTTCCCATCACATACTGCAGAAGTGAGGGATGGATATGGTCGAACATGCAAGCGTGAGTGAAAAGCAAACATACCGAGTGCATCTGGTGTGTGTGTATGTGTGTGTGTCTGACACAGATGTTAGTATCTGTCTTGTACGCTATATACAGTGCATTCGTAAAGTATTCAGACCCTTTTACTTTTTCTACATTTGTTTACGTTACAGCCTTATTCTAAAATGTATTTAAAAAAAAATCCCCTCATTAATCTACACACAATACCCCACAATGACAAAGCGAAAACAGGTTTATAGAAATGTTTGCAAGTTGAATAAAAATAAAAAACAGAAATACCTTATTTACGTAAGTATTCAGACCTTTTGCTATGAGACTTGAAATTGAGCTCAGGTGCATCCTGTTTCCATTGATCATCCTTGAGATGTTTCTACAACTTGATTGGAGTCCACTTGTGGTAAATTCAATTGCTTGGACATGATTTGGAAAGGCACACACCTGTCTATATAAAGTCCCACAGTTGAAAGTGCATGTCAGAGCAAAAACTAAGCAATGAGGTTGAAGAATTGTCCATAGAGCTCCGAGAGAGGATTGCTTCGAGGCACAGATCTGGGGAAGGGTACCAAAAACTGTCTGCTGCATTGAAGGACCACAAGAACACAGTGGCCTCCATCATTCTTAAATGGGAAAAGTTTGGAACCACCAAGACTCTTCCTAGAGCTGGCCGCCTGGCCAAACTGAGCAATCTGGGGAGAAGGGCCTTGGTCAGGAAGATGACCAAGAACCCGATAGTCACTCTGACAGAAGTTCCTCTATGGAGATTAGAGAACCTTCCAGAAGGACAACCATCTCTGCAGCACTCCACCAATCAGGCCTTTATGGTAGAGGGGCCAGACGGAAGCCACTCCTAAGTAAAAGGCACATGACAGCCTGCTTGGAGTTTGCCAAAAGGCACCTAAAGGACTCTCAGACCAGGAGAAAACCAAGATTGAACTCTTTGGCCTGAATACCAAGTGTCACGTCTGGAGGAAACCTGGCACCATCCCTAGGGTGAAGCATGGTAGCCCAGTCGATCAGTCGAGGATTGTGCCTTTGGAGCCATGAAAATCCCCAAAACCACGGGCGCTTGAGGTGATTCAATGAGCAGGAACTGCATAGACTCACTGTGATTACCTGACACTCACAGGTTAATGGGAAATGTAGTGTGGGTGACTCTGACAATAAATCAAATCAAATCAAATGTTATTTGTCACAAGCGCCGAATTCAACAGGTGTAGACCTTACAGTGACTTACAAGCCTTTAACCAACATTGCGTTAAGATAAAAAAAAGTGTTAAGTAAAAACTTGATAAGTAAAAAACTAAAAATAGAAAATAAAAGTAACAAATAATTAAACAGCAGCAGTAAAATACCAAGTGAGGCTACATACAGGGTGTATTGGTACAGAGTCAATGTGCGGGGCACCGGTTAGTTGAGGTAAAATGTACATGTAGGGAGAGTTAAAGTGACTATGCGTAGATTATAGTAGCAGTCTTATGGCTTGGGGTAGAAGCTATTAAGAAGCATTTTGGACCACGATTTGGCGCTCCGGTACTGCTTGCCGTGCGGTAGCAGAGAGAACAGTCTATGACTAGGGTGGCTGGAGTCTTTGACAATTTTTAGGGCCATCCTCTGACACCGCCTGATATAGAGGTCCTGGATGGCAGGAAGCTTGGCCCCAGTGATGTACTGGGCCGTACACACTTCCCTTTGTAGTGCAGAGCAGTTGCCAAACCAGGCATTGATGCGACCAGTCAGGATGCTCTCGATGGTGCAGCTGTACCCATGCCAAATCTTTTCAGGCTCCTGAGGAGGAATAGGCTTTGTCGTGCCCTCTTCACGACTGTCTTGATGTGTTTGGACCATGATAGTTTGTTGGTGATGTGGACACAAAGAAACTTGAAGCTCTCAACCTGTTCCACTACAGCCCCGTCAATGAGAATGGGGGCGTGCTCGTTCCTTATTTTTCTGTTGTCCACAATCATCTCCTTTGTCTTGATCACGTTGAGGGAAAGGTTGTGTTTCTGTCACCACACGACCAGGTCTCTGACCTCCTCCCTATAGGCTGTCTCATCGTTGTCAGTGATCAGGCCTACCACTGTTGTGTTATCAACAAACTTAAGGATGGTGTTGGAGTCGTGCCTGGCCGTGCAGTCATGAGTGAACAGGGAGTACAGGAGGGGACTGAGCACGCACCCCTGAGGGGCCCCCGTGTTGAGGATTAGCGAAGCGGATGTGTTGTTCCCTACCCTTACCACCTGGGGTCGGCCCGTCAGGAAGTCCAGGATCCAGGTGCAGAGGGAGGTGTTTAGTTCCAGGGTCCTTAGCTTATTGATGAGCTTTAGGGCACTATGGTGTTGAACGCTGAGCTGTAGTCAGAGAATAGCATTCTCACATAGGTGTTCCTTTTGTCCAGGTGGGAAAGGGCAGTGTTGAGTGCAATAGAGATTGCGTCATCTGTGGATCTGTTTGGGCGGTATGCAAATTGGAGTGGGTCAAGGGTTTCTGAGGTAATGGTGTTGATGTGAGCCAGCCTTTCATAGCACTTCATGGGCCGGCAGCCTTGCGAGGGTTAACACGTTTAAATGTTTTACTCACGTCAGCCATGGAGGAGAGCCAACAGTCCATGATAGCGGGCCGCGTCTGTGGCACTGTGTTATCCTCAAAGCGTGCAAAGAATGTCGGTCTCGGCGACGGGGCTGGTTTTCTTTTTGTAGTCCGTGATTGTCTGTAGTCCCTGCCACATACGTCTCATGTCTGAGCCGTTGAATTGTGACTCCACTTTATCTCTATACTGACGTTTAGCTTGTTTGTGGAGTGAATAACTACACTGTTTATATTCTGCCATATTACCAGTCACCTTGCCTTTGTTCGCGCTTTCAGTTTCACGCGAATGCTACCGTCTGTCCACGGTTTCTGGTTAGGGTAGGTTTTAATAGTCACAGTGGGTACTACATCTCCTATACACTTCCTTATAAACTCAGTCACCATATCCGTGTATATGTCTAGATTATTTTAGCAAGCTACCCGGAACATATCCCAGTCCACGTGATCAAAACAATCCTGAAGCGTGGATTCCGATTGGTCAGACCAGCATTGAATAGTTCAAAGCCTGTTTGAGTTTCTGCCTATAAGACGGGAGGAGCAAGTGTGTGTGTGCGCGTGCGGGTTCGTGTGTGTCTATAGAACTCACACACAGCCAGTTCTCCAGCTCCTGTCACCTTTGATGATCTTTGTAGACATGTACAGTTCCATTAGATATTCTCTTTGATAAGTGTGCTTCAGAATCAATCATGCATATCAGGTGATTGGACAAGTCTGAAATACTATCAACAAACAGTTTACTGTTGCTAATCACAGCAGAATTAAAATGTAATTTCTATTACAGTACTACACGTATTGGACAGTATGTTATGGTATAAAAATGTGATTCGTAGTACAGTAGGCTAATAATGTTGCAAGGCAAAGTGTGTGTGTCTGTGTGGGTGGGTGTACGTCTGTGTGTACAATCACGTGTAGACAGAAACACGGAAACAGAGAGAGGAATTCTCACATCTGTGAACTGCTTGAAAATGTTGTAATCAAAACGAGTTGGCACTGTGCACGTCAGAAAGGAACCATTTGGATTTTTTCCTCTCCACGTGAAAATCAAAACATCTTGTGTTCCAGTTTGAAGCTTCAGCATGCTGTTTTCTTCTCTCCCTTTGTCCTACCGTCCCTCCATTCTGCATCCATTGTGAGGTTGTTTCTTTTATCACACATTGTTTTACAAACTGTTTTAACTTTTCACTGTGACAATGTAATCTGAGTATTTTGTCAACAATTTTTCCTCAGCGTATTGAAAATTACATTGGTGGTACACAGCTAAAAGGGTTATGCAATGTATCTGACTGCAACATTTCTCCAAAGCTCTCTCTAAGTCCCCAATCTAGAGTAGGAACATCTTGGGCAGGCCCTTGGCTTTTCTTTGGACATGGAAACACAAAAGTCTAAGACATTAGGCCAAGCGCCAGTGTTAATTCCTGCAGTGGAGAAGGTCCATGCCAGTCCAGCAGGGGTGGGTGTGTGTGTGTGTGTGTGTGTGTGTGTGTGTGTGTGTGTGTGTGTGTGTGTGTGTGTGTGTGTGTGTGTGTGTGTGTGTGTGTGTGTGTGTGTGTGTGTGTGTGTGTGTGTGTGTGTGTGTGTGTGGTGGTTTCAAAGTACAGTGGTTTCTAAGGATGATTGTTTATTTGGTTTTGGAAAATTTAGTTTCAATTTGGTTTGGACTACTTCCGGGTGGTTTTACCAAAACCAGATTCAGATCCCTATTCAAGATATGGAGATTAGAGTGCGAGAAACATGGTAAAAGAGAGAGAGACACATAGACCGACAGAGACAGACAGGCTTGTACCCTAACACATCGATTATAACATTTCTAGGGGAATAGCCGGTAGGTAGATCTTGGAGTGAACCGACTAACAAAACATAAATGAGAGTTCAGATCTCACTTGTGATTTAATCTATTCAACACCATGACCTCGGGGCTTAGACAGAAAGATAGGTATGTATTCTCACAGAGTAAGCAGGTTTACCCTTATACATTGTGGTTACGTGATTACCAAGGCTTTGCTGCTACAGTATGCTGCAGTTGAATGAAGACATATCCGAGCCTGGCCAAGATGTACTGTAAATTCAGCTTTAGCATGACTTTTGATAGCCTGCTTTCTCCCATTTTTCTCTCCACATGTGTCTAAACACAAAGATATGCAAGCACACACACACGCACACACACAAAGCCACGTACACACACGTACACACTTTGTGTTTCTATTTGGTTTAGGTGGACAATATACCAAAGTGTTTATCACAAGAGGACTGAACATATAATTCCATGTGTTCACAATATGCCCCAGTCATTTTATTAGCCTCATGCATGTGATATGTTTGACGTTTTTTTAGACTCCTTTCTTTCTTTTACTTCCAGAAGGATTCCAGGAAACATACTTTTTGTTTCAAATCATGAACAGTTTTTTATCCACTAAGCTGGCATATATATTTGACAAGCATGTGGCAGGAATGAACAGCTCCCAGTCAAAGAGCACCATGTCAATTGGTAAAATGTGTTACTAAATTCCAGATATAAGCTTTACTAGCCATTCAATTTCAGGAATGATTTAGTTACTTGAATCAAATGAGCATCTGTTTAGATACATCTTCAAGGCAGGGGCGGACTTAGTGATTTGGAGGCCAGACTGTGGGATTTATAGTAAAGACATGTAGCTTAATTGTGAAAATGTATTACCTTTTAAAGTGCCATGAAAGTAATCAGTAATCTGATTGTCAAACAAATCACTTAAAAAATAGGTTTCCTTCGCACATTCATCCAAAATAATTCCAGCATCCGAACAGTGCACTGTGCACCCGCCAACTTTCCTTCAATTCGCAAGTTGCTGTAACTATCTCACCAGAGAAAGCATCCGAGCGAGCAAAACAGCACCCCTCTGTCTTACTACATGTAGCCAATGTATCTGATGCTGTCAGGACATAAATAGTATTACATCCAATAATATTTTTGGCCAATCAGCATCAGATACACTATATGTACAAAAGTATGTGGACGCCCCCCTTCAAATTAATGGATTCGGTTATTTCAGCAACACCCGTTGTTGACAGGTAGATAAAATCGGGCACACCACCATGCAATCTCCATAGACAAACACTGGCAGTAGAATGAACTTACTGAAGAGCTCAGTGACTTTCAACAGGGCACTGTCATAGGATGCCACCTTTCCAACAAGTCACATTTCTGCCCTGCTAGAGCTTCCCCCGGTCAACTGTAAGTGCTGTTATTGTGAAGTGGAAACATCTAGGAGCAACAACAGCTCAGCCGTGAAGTGGTAGGCCACACAAACTCACAGAATGGGACCACTGAGTGCTGAAGCGCGTAGCGTGTAAAAATCGTCTGTCCTTGGTTGCAACACTCACTACAGAGTTCCAAACTGCCTCTGGAAGCAACGTCCACACAATAACTGTTCGTCAGGAGCTTCATGAAATGGGTTTCCATGGCCGAGCAGCCGCACACAAGCCTAAGATCAATGCCAAGCGTCGACTGGAGTGATGAATCATGCTTCACCATCTGGTAGTCCGACGGACAAATCTGGGTTTGGCAGATGCCAGGAGAACGCTACCTGCTCCAATGCATAGTGCCAACTTTAAGTTTGGTCGAGGAGGAATAATGGTCTGGGGCTGTTTTTCATGGTTCAGGCTTGGCCCCTTAGTTCCAGTGAAGGGAAATGTTAACATTACAGCATACAATGACATTCTACAATGACTTTTTTCTTCATTGTAGAATAATAGTGAAGACATCAAACCTATGAAATAACACATATGGAGTCATGTAGTAACCAAAAAGTTTTAAATTAATCAAAATATATTTTTGAGATTCTTCAAAGTAGCCACCCTTTGCCTTGATGACAGCTTTGCATACTCTTGACATTCTCTCAACCAGCTTCATGAGGTAGTCACCTGCTTGCAGTTAGCCACTGATTCCTTCCAAACCACTCATTGTTGAATTAACAATTTCCAACTTGTTGTGTAATGTTTATGTCCAATGGCCTATGAGCACTGTTAAAACGGCCAGCTTCAGTCAGCTGATTCTAGCCATCCTTTATGGTTGGGCAGCTTAGTCGGGCAGATTGTCTCCTATTCAGAGGACCCCCACATAGTTAATGTCAGTTCTCACTGGACATGATTGTCAGTTATCTGAACCATGAGTGGTCAGATGTGTGTGTGATGTGTGAATGTGGACATCTTCTTCCATTAAACTCCCCCTAACCTGGATATCCGCCTCATCCTTGTTCTGACCGGACATTCTGTAGTGGTTGCTACTGGCCTTAAGCCAGCACCTAAGATTTCTTGTTACATTAATGGTCCTTCGATTCACTACAACCCTACCGCTATTTTTCATGGTCCTTGGGAGCCGGATCTAGTAACTGTTACAAAATGCCAGTTAAGGATGCCAGTTAACAGAGAAGATTCTCCACAAGATGTGGTCCGTCTGCGCTGACCAACTCACCTGCCACAATATCTCGACAATTACGGCTATGGCTACGAGTCAAGGCACAGACTACCACATACCACTCCTACGAGGGAGAGCAGCTAGAGGATTTTCTTGAGCCCTTGAGACAGGATATACAGCAATCAAAGTGGTCTTCTTCCCCTTCAACAACTCATCACCAGTCCAAGGCACCACCAGGCTGATCAGCAAAATAAAGGACAGAGCCTCAGCCTTTTCATTGGTTGCTAATTCACCGGGTTCCCACCTTAGGCTAACCTCGACCAGAGATCGCCAAGATCAGAGTCAAACTTCGACCAGAGATCTTCAGGATCAGTGTTGAACCTTGACCAGAGATCACCGTGATCAGAGTCGACCTAAAGCGTGGATCACCAGTGACAACCGTAAACGTCTCACTGCGTTTACACAGCCAGTGTAACGAGATTGATGAGCTCATTGAATCAGTCCGGACGATGGAAGGTTCCTACAGTCCATGCGACCACCGTTGCCAGTACTTACCTGATGGACACGGCCAGTTGTCACCTGACCGTCTCAGCCAGTCGTTCAACAGTTCTCTCCTCTTACAACTGAAAGGCGTCTTAGAGGGGGAGAACAGGGACCTGTGCCACCAAGTGTCCACCAAGTGTGCCACTTTATTTAACCTCTTAGCGGCAGCCGAGGTGTCGGTTTTGGAGAGTCTGGCGTGCCCAAAGTAAAATATCTGCCACTCAGGCCCAGAAACTAGGATATGCACATAATTAGTACTATTGGATAGGAAACACTCTGAAGTTTCTACAACCGTTAAAATGTCTGTGAGTATAACAGAACTGATATAGCAGGTGAAAACCTGAGGAAAATCCATCCGGATTTGCAGTTCTTTTTTAGATTACCTTTTTCTCCAAGCTGCCTATGGGATTTGCTGTTATCTAGGACAGACTGCAGTACCTATGGCTTCCACTGGATGTCAACAGTCTTTAGACAGGGTTTCAAGACGTTAGGTTGAATTAGAAGCGAATAGAAGAAGAATTTAGAAGTGGACCCAGGAAGTCAACAGAATGACATGCGCGTTCACGGTCTCGCGCGCTCTTTGTTTTTTTCCTTTCCTATCTTTCAGGTTATCATCCTGTTTAAATATTATAGTAAATATACATGAAGTGTACCTAAGGGTACATTATAAATGATGTTTTATTTGTTTGGACAAAGTTGATAGGTATACTTTGAACGCATACTCTTCACGGTTCAATGGGCGACTTGACGGTGGATTTTCTGAACATAACGCGCCAACCAAACAGAGATATATGGATATAATAATTGACTTTTTCTAACAAAAGAACCATTGGATGTCTTCCTTGGACACTTGGGATGCCCTCAGCAGAAGTTCTTCGAAAGGTAAGTGATTTATTTTATGCTCTTATATGGGTTTTGTGTGACCCGCGCTGGATATGAATTTATGCTAATGTGGAAAATATGTGAGGTGCTATCCTCAAACAATCAAATGTTGTGCTTTCGCCGTAAAGCTTTTTTTTTGTGTCGGGAACGGGGCACTAGCTCGCCAGCGCTCCTTAATGATGCTTAAGAGGTTAACTAATTATGTGACTTCTGAAGGTAATTGGTTGCACCATATCTTATTTAGGGGCTTCATAGCAAAGGGGGTGAATACAATGCATGCACCACTTTTCCATTTTAAATATTTTCGATTTTTTTTAAACAAGTAATTTTTTTTCATTTCCCTTCACCAATTTGGACTATGCTGTGTATGTCCATTACATGAAACCGAAATAAAAAAAACATTTAAATTACAGGTTGTAATGCAACAAAATAGGAAAAACACCAAGGGGGGTGAATACTTTTGCAAGGCACTGTACTACACCAAAAGTGCCAGAATGAGGTTCTGTGGTGCCAGCTTGACCAGCTCATTGATGCCAGAAGTCCGAAGATACTCGAGACGCAGCGTCGTTCTACATCAGCTTCAACAGCCCCGGTCTCAGATCCAACCCCAGCTGTGGAGTCCCTCACAGCGGTGCTACAGCTTTCTCCAGGGCCAGAGGAGCTACCAGATCTCACACTGGCGGGAAGCACGCTACCACCATGCTCCATCTGACCCCAGCCATGCAGATCCAGCCTTTTCCAATAAAGGAGCACAAGTTAGTAGTAGGGCCTACTACACCGGGTTCTGCCATGGAGCTTCAGCTCGCCACTCCCACAGCTGTGCTTCAACCAGCTCCTGTCACAGAGTCTCAACTGGTTCCCACTGTTGTGCCATCTCCAGTGACATCTCCAGTGCCATCTCCAGTGTTCTGCCGACCCCTGTTCTGGACCCAAGATTTATCCTTACCTCCCTGCCTATTTTCGAGCAGGAAGACCTACAGCCTTCTTCAGGGACGGAGGAGACACCAGAGTTCACCCTGAGGGAGAACCATACTCATACTCCTTCTGACACCTCTGGATGTCAGTTGGTCCATAATGCGGGGAGCCCTGTCTGTAGCTGCTGAAGGCAGCATATCCAGCCCTGCCACTAGACCTCTCCGGTCCCTATTTTGTGGGATCTGCATACTCTTACCTTTGACGTCCAGCCTACTGCTGTCCAAAGACGTCTCCCTGCTCCTCTCTGGGAGCCCCCTCCAGTCTCTGCAGCAGTGGCTCAGTCCATGTCTGCTGTCCAGGCCCTGTCAGTCCCTGCCTGGTGGAACCTGCCGGTCTCAGCCCTGGGGTTCTTACTAGCCCCTTCCAAATTGTTTCCCACAGGTTCCAGCCTTGGCAGACCCTCCTGGCATCCCCGTGGGGGACCCTCCTGACTGAGGTGTTCAGTGTCCTGTTGTAAGAGACACCACACCTTCTGCCCTACTAGGTCCTCAGTCTATAGCCCCAGTAAGTCCAGAGTATCTAGCCCTGAGTTCCCTGATTCCCTAGTGGCTTCATAGTTTCCCGCTATGCTGGGTCCCCAGTTTCCTATCCCAGTAGGCCGAGAGCTTTCTGTCCTGATGGATCTAACATCCCCTAGCTCACAGTTTGTAGCCCAGTCAGGCCCTAAGTCACTAGCTCTGTCAGTCCCCAAGTCAACAGCTCTGGACACTCAGTTAGTTTCTCCTGGACCCAGGGTCCAGCTCTCTCCCACCTTTGGGTATTTTTCTCCCTCTCTTTCAGGTGTGCAGCTATCTCCTGTTCTGAGATCTTCACTTGTTACTGCTGTGGGGATACAGCTGACCTCTCTCCTTTCGCTGATGTGGTGGTCCAGCCGTCTACAGTCCTGAGATCACCGCTCATCGCTGCTGTGGAGATCCAGCCGACCACAACTCCTGTGCCTAGGGTCTCTCCTGTCGCCGATGGGGTGGCCTCACCATCTGCAGTCCGGAGACCCTCATCGAGCTCTGCTGCTGCGGACCTGTGGTCTCTAGTCCTGAGAGCTTTGTCGAGAACTGCGGCCGAACCTCCGCCGTCTACCGTGCTGAGACCATCATGGAGCTCTGCTGCTGTGGCCCAACCTCCTGATCCGGGGCCCTCACCTGGTCCCTCTGCCTGGGTCCGGCCAGTCCGGTGGCCACCGCCCGTTGCTGCTTCGTGGCTCCAGCAGTCTAAGTATCCAGTCCCAGGGTCCTCTGCGATCTCTGCTGCTGTGGCCCTGCAGGCTCCAGTCCTGTTGTCCTCAACTGACACCTTTCCAGAGGTCAATAGGACTCCTGCGCTTCCCCTGGGGATCTTATGGCCCTCACCCTTGAGCTACTCCTGTTGCCTGTTCCTGGGAAAAGGGGGCAGTCATCACCGGATCCACCACCACATCTTGTTGGCTCCTCTCTCCCAGAAGTGCATCACAGCCTACAATGGCCCCCACAGTATCAATCACCTTTGTGATGGGGCAGCCAGGTGCACCAAAAGGCAGGCCTTCTGTTAGACCAGTCGCTCGTATGATCTACATTTTGCCTCTCTGGATGACCGTGAGTATTCACATCATTCCTCTCAGTGACTGTCTGTCCTTGCTGCCCTTTGTTGTTGATTTCAAATATGTACAACATATTTGGGAGCGGCTGTTAAAACGGTCATCTTCAGTCAGCTGATTCTAGCCATCCTTTATGGTTGGGCAACTTAGTCGGGCAGCTAAGTCTCCTATTTAGAGGACCCCCACATAGTTAATGTCAGTTCTCACTGGACATGATTCTCAGTTATCTGAACCATGGTCAGATGTGTGTGTGTGATGTGTGAATGTGGACATTCTTCTTCCATTCTTCTTCCACTTCTTCCATTAAATTCCCCCTAACCTGGACATCCGCCTCATCCTTGTTCTGACATTCTGTAGTGGTTGCTACCGGCCTTAAGCCAGCACCTAAGATTTCTTGTTAATTTCATGGTCTTTTGATTCTCTACAACCCTACCCCTATTTTTCAAGCACCGATACGTTGTATCTATAATTTCTCTTCATTATTTCTCTTCATATGACAAGGATTAAAAAGGATTTTCAAGTAGATTGTCGACTTGATTCATGATGATGACTGCTAGCTAAGATTATGAAATATGATCTTGACATGATTAGTCCAATCAAAGCTACTGTATATATGTAACGTTATTTGACATAATTGTATCTGTGTCCAATGACCTTGAGCCTTCTTGGATTGGCACTTCTAATGTAACCCTATGGCAGCACAAAAAGGAGATAGAACTTTAGAGCTCTACCCTTAGACTTGGATGTGACGTAGTGTCCCCACGAGTGACAGAACACTAAGCCAATCACGCCACAATGCTCCGTATTTTCTGCTGGGTTGCCCCACCACCACAGAAAGCACTGAGCTAGGCTGAAACACCTGCATTTTGGAGCTGCCTTACTCAAGAAAACAAAAACGAGACCATGTTTGTATGAGGCTTTATGAACTCAATGATATATTTTTTTACATTGTTTGCAAACTGTTATGTGACACGCATTAATGCCAAAATAACATTCAAAACAGGCAAGCCTGCTAAAAATGTTCCCCCGGGAACATTTGCACCTGGGCTGGAATAATACATTATGGCCTTTCTCTGGCATTTCAAAGATGATGGGACAAAACAAATACAACATTTTAAAAAAGTATTTTCTTTGTATTATCTTTTACCAGATCTATTGTGGTATATCCTCCTACATTCCTTTCACATGTTTACTTTCAAATGGTACCAAGAATATGCCTATCCTTGCTTCAGGGCCTGAGCTATAGGCAGTTAGATTTGAGTATGTCATTTCAGACGAAAATGGAAAGAAAGGGGTGGATCCTTAACAGATTCATACATGGATTCATACATGGATTCATACATGGATTCATACATGGATTCATACATGGATTCATACATGGAAAAACATATAGTCAAAAAGGAAATCAAAAGGAAGTATGTTTTGAAGTGTCTGTCCTATATCCGAGAGATATAAGAAAGCATGTTTTGGCCCAATACCGGGTTACCTTGACATGTGTGGAGGTCGTAGAGCAAACAGAGAACCCCATTGCTTTAGTAAGAGTCTAATCTTTCCGTGGAGGGGTCATATTAGTGTGTAGAAAACCGACACTACAGATACTTTTATAGGAAGACCACATTTCGGGATGTCTCCTGGTCTGACAAACACCGCTGTAGTTCAGCCATCTTCCACCACAGATGTGGAATATTTTGATGGATATTTTTTTTTAATTATTTATTATGCCTCGAGCGGAACATGAGGAGGCCTCAAGTGGAGATAAATTAAAAAAATGATGCCCAACTCATGAGGCCCTTGATGATGTGAGGCCTGAGGCAATTGCCTCTTCTGCCTAATTTTAAGTCTGCCAGTGCTTAAGACTGTGTAGGGGTGAGTGTGTGTGTGTCCTGAGGGTAAACATGTACCCTGCGTTAGGACCAGAAACATTTTATAATGTGACCCTCAGCCTGCCAGCCTGTTATTTATGAGCCAGACTCGAACACCATGATTGAAATAACCTCAATTAACTCTACTGTTAATAATGAGAGGCCTGTGCATAGGAGTGGTAGTGGACTGGTGTGGAGAGTGTATTTAAGCTGGGGTGGGGTAAAGACAGTAAGCAGGGAGAACTGGGTCTGTGGGATATGGTAGTGTACTGGAATGTGTTTTAGAACTGGGGTGTATAACAGAAAGGTGGAAGAGTATGGAAGGAATGGGACAGGGGTAGGCAGGGTATTGTCATAGCGACTTAGAGTATATAGAGGATAAGAGAGGTCAAAGATTCTCCCAACCAATTGTGCTATTTTGTTAAAAAAATTGTGTTTTGTGTAACTTATTTCTTTACTTATAGTTTACATAATGTTACTGCTACCGTCTCTTATGACCTAAAAGGACCTCTGGACATCAGAAAAGCGATTACACACCGCGGACTGGAAGAAACTTTTTCCTGTAACGAGTCAGACGAGAAGGATATCCTGCTTTCACAGGAACAGGCCTAGATGCACGCCTTTTGCAGTGACTGTACGTACATATCCCAACCAGAAGCCATGGATTACAGGCAACATCCGCATCGAGCTAAAGGCTAGAGCTGCTGCTTTCAAGGAGCAGGAGACATATCCGGACGCTTATAAGAAATCCCGCTCTGCCCTCAGATGAACCATCAAACAAGCAAAGCGTCAATACAGGATTAAGATTGAATCCTACTACACCGGCTCTGACGCTCGTCGGATGTGGCAGGGCTTGAAAACTATTACGGACTACAAAGGGAAACCCAGACATGAGCTGCCCAGTGACACAAGCCTACCAGACGAGCTAAATGTCTTTTTTTATGCTTGCTTCGAGGCAAGCAACACTGAAGCATGCACGAGAGCACCAGCTGTTCTGGATGACTGTGTGATAACGCCCTCGGTAGCCGATGTGAACACAACCTTTAAACAGGTCAACATTCATAAAGCCGCTGGGCCAAACGGATTACCAGGACGTGTCTTCACTGACATTTTCAACCTCCCCCCTGACCGAGTCTGTAATACCTACATGTTTCAAGCAGACCACCATTGTCCCTGTGCCCAAGGAAGCGAAGGTAACCTGCCTAAATGATTACCGCTCTGTGGCACTCAAGTCAGTAGCCATGAAGTACTTTGAAAGGCTGGTCATGGCTCACATCAACAGCATCCTCCCGGACACACTAGACCTACTCCAATTCGCATATCGCCCAAACAGATCCACAGATGACGCAATCTCAATTACACTCCACACTGCCCTTTATCACCTGTACAAAAGGAACACCTATGTGAGAATGCTGTTCATTGACTACACCTCAGTGTTCAACACCATAGTGCCCACGAAGCTCATAACTAAGCTAAGGACTCTGGGACTAAACACCTCCCTCTGCAACTGGATCCTGGACATCCTGACGGGCCGCCCCCAGGTAGTAAGAGTAGGCAACAACACGTCTGCCACGCTGATCCTTAACACTGGAGCCCCTCAGGGGTGTGTACTTAGTCCCCTCCTGTATTCCCTGTTCACCCAGGACTGCGTGGCCAAACACGAATCCAACACCATCATTAAGTTTGCTGACGACACAACAGTGGTAGGCCTGATCACCGACAACGATGAGACGGCCTATAGAGAGGAGGTCAGAGGACAACAACCTCTCTGCCAGGACAAGAACCTCTCCCTCAATGTGAGCAAGACAAAGGAGCTTATTGTGGACTACAGGAAAAGGCGGACCGAACAGGCCCCCATTAACATCGACGGGGCTGTAGTGGAGTGGGTCGAGAGTTTCAAGTTCCTTGGTGTCCACATCCCCAACGAACTATCATGGTCCAAACATGCCAAGACAGTCGTGAAGAGGGCACGACAAAATCTTTTCCCTTCAGGAGACTGAAAATATTTGGCATGGGTCCCCAGATTCTCAAAAGGTTCTACAGCTGCACAATAGAGAGCATCCTGACCGGTTGAATCACCGCCTGGTTTGGTAACTGCTCAACATCTGACCGTAAGGCGCTACAGAGGGTAGTGCGAACGGCCCAGTACATCACTGGGGCCAAGCTTCCCGCCATCCAGGACCTATATAATAGGTGGTGTCAGAGGAAAGCTCATATAATGTCAGAGACTCCAGTCGCCCAAGCTACAGACTGTTTTCTCTGCTACCGCACGGCAAGCGGTGCCAGAGCGCCAAGTCTACGACCAAAAGGCTCCTCAACAGCTTCTACCCCCAAGCCATAAGACTGCTGAACAATTCATAAAATCGCCAAAGGACAATTTACATTGACCCCCCCTCCCTTTTGTACACTGCTGCTACTCGTTGTTTGTTTGTTACCTATGCATAGTCACTTCGCCCCCAGCTACATGTACAGATTAACTCAACTAGCTGTACCCCTGCAAACTGACTCGGTACCGGTGCCCCCTGTATATAGCCTCATTATTGTTATTCTTATGGTGTTACTTTTTATTATTATTTTTTATTTCATTCTACATGGTAAATAATTTCTTCTTCTTGATTTGCACTGTTGGTTAAGGGCTTGTAAGCAAGCATTTCACGGTAAAGTCTACACTTGTTGTATTCGGCGCATGTGACAAATAAAGTTTGATTTGATTTGATAAGAGGAAGTCACGGGACAAGGAGAGAGGACAGGGGGGACCCGACGAGCTGAGTAGTGGCTTTCATGGAGGGGATTTGAACCTGTCTGTTCAGTTCTCCACCACAGGCCTTCACTTTGACGACAGCTCTCTGAACTCTGTACTCTCTGAGAACCAGTAGAGTTATGTGTGATGTCTGAATACCCAGCAGACCCCTGTTGATTGTGCCGTCAATGTAGGGCGGAGAGGAGTTGAATGATGTGGGTTTCTCTGCCATGTTTCGAACAGATATATTACCCTTTGTATCAAAATATGTTGACAAAGTTATGACTAACGCTTGTGGTTTTGACATGAGCTCTTTCTATTTTACCTCATTAACTTGTACAGAATACAGTCCCTCTTCAAGCCACAACTTCGCTATATCTCCCTCCAAACTAAATAAGGTTCTTGTATTAGACCAGGAAAGCAACATAATGTTGCTTAATCTTCTTCGGTAGCAATAAAAGCCTCGAGACAGACAAGTGTGAGACTTTTATTTTACTTACATCATCCAGCCATTCTGCCTCTTTAAAATGGTCTGGGTTTCACTCTGGTTTAAGAGCTCATTTATTTTACACTCTGCAACTGCTGCCTGCCGGCACTGCCAGCAAACGTTCACACTCAACCCAAAGGAGATGTCAAACTCAGTGGGTCTCCTCCTGGCAAAGGCCACTATATTAAATCTGACCACCAAAAATGTGTGTTTTGTAAGATTTTGGCTAGTCAGGGCCGCGGACACCTGTGAAGCTGCAGTGTTATTTCATTTTTATTCTCTCTGTCTGTCTCTCTTCGTCTTCTTCTGTGGTTGTTGGGATTTTTCCGTCTTGTCAGTGGTCGTCCATCATGACAGGGTTTCCCGCTGAGCCCGCGGTCTGAGGATGGAGAGATGTGAGAGAGAAACAGAGAGAGAGAGAGAGTGAGTGGGGGAGAGAGAGAGAGATTGAGTATGAGAGAGGGAGAGAGAGAGAGCAAAAGAGAGAGAACGAGGATGAGAGGGGCTAAGGAGAGAGAATTCTGACCTGAAAACCCATTCCCCTAAACCTAAACCCTTTCAAAACATATGGGATGTTAGCCTGGCAGCGTGCCCCTCCACAGATCCAACGATTCAGCAGAGTGGTATGGGTCCTCATCCTTGACTCACATAGACCTCAGATGAACCATGATTCCATCTGTCAATGCTAATGGTTGACACAATGTCCAATGCTAATGGTTGACATTAGGTTCTATTTCTTAATTTTTTTAAACTAGGTAAGTCAGTTAAGAACAAATTCTTATTTACAATGACGGCGTACCAAAAGGCAAAAGGCCTCCTGCGGGGATGGGGGCTGGGATTAAATAAATATAGGACAAAACAGGCGGCCATTATGGGCTTTAACCAAACACACATCACGCCAAGACAGACACCACAACACTACATAAAGAGAGACCTAAGACAACAACATAGCATGGCAGGAACACATGATAACACAACATGGTAGAAACACCACATGACAACAACATGGTAGCAACACAACATGGCAGCACAAAACATGGAAAAAGATTACAGGGCATAGACAACAACACAAAGGCAAGAAGGTAGAGACAACAATACATCACGCGAAGCAGACACAATTATCAGTAAGAGTGTCAATGATTGAGTTTTTGAATGAAGAGATGGAGATAAAACTGTCGAGTTTGAGTGTTTTTTGCAGCTCGTTCCAGTCGCTAGCTGCAGTGAAACTGAAAAGAGGAGCGACCCAGGGATGGGTGTGCTTTGGAGACGTTTAACAGAAAGTGACTGGCAGAATGGGTGTTGTATGTGGAGGATGAGGGCTGCAGTAGGTATCTCAGATAGGGGAGTGAGTCCTGAGAGGGTTTAAAGGTCCAGTGGTTTGACACACACATCTAAATCGAATGGATTGAGAACAACCCCAGCGACAACCTCACCAGGTACAAAGGTGAAGCAAGAGAGGCCGAGAGAGCCGTCAGTTAGTCCTCATTATCATTGTCCTCTCCCATCACCATCATGCCTGTGATCTAAACTCATTTATCTTTCTCCACTTGCCAGGCACAACCTGATATCCTGTTTATTTCTAGAAAGCTCCGTCCGACTCCTTCTCTGCTCTGTGTGGCCAGCTGGCTTCCTATTGAGTACTAAACTGTGTTAAAACTGGAACCAACGTCCTCTGCTAACGGCCAAGTCTGAAGCAACAACCATCCCAACAATTGAGCAGTGAGGACTCACTCACAGAGTTCCTGGAAATGTCTGCTGTGTTGCACAGGTCTACTGACAGGAGAAATTACACTTCTCACCACAAATGTCACAAGGCGGCCATTATGGGCTTTAACCAAGAATGCATAGAGATCGTGACGTAATGTTATCAGACAGTATCACAGACAAACAAGTGAATATTCACATGAATCTTATAACAGTCTGTTTTGTGTCTTCGTAGAATATCTTTTTGATTCCCATCTGGTCTGGTGTTTAGAGTCCGGTGGGAATGGAGCGGACTGTTGTTGTTTTGTTTATGTTGGTTGTTTTCAACCGCAAGACTACCGGCCAGGGCACAGTTGGCACCCGGGTTATAAACTCCACTTGCTGTAATGAGAGACAGGCACTGTTTGATTTGTGTTTTCTGGTCAAAGACGACAGAGCTTGGAAGAACAATAAATTAGATTCATCCCTCTTTTGAAGTTTAAAGGCTCATTAGAAGAGTAGAGCAGAATTAGTTTTAGATGTGACCAAATTGTTTTCCCTACAATTTTTCAATTGTCGTTTTTCTCCCTGCTAATGACTTGTTTCTGTCTGTCGATGGCTGTGAGTAGATTTGTTTGTTCCTTTCTTGGATGCTGTTAGGTCACCAGGCTCAAAATAGCCTACATTCAACATGGCACAAGGTTCTGCTTATTTCTTTATCACTTATCTTATTTTGCAATTGGCTTTATTTCTTAGAAGTTGGTTAACTTAATCGTGTTTTCAGGTTATAGTACTACGTATTATAAATTCCAGCAGTCTATACATTTGGTTTTATTTCTTAGAAGTTGGTTAACTTAATCTTGTTCTCACACCCTGATCTGTTTCACCTGTCCTTGTGATTGTCTCCACCCCCTCCAGGTGTTGCTTATTATCCCCGGTGTATACAGTATATCACTGTGTTTTCTGTCTTTCTGTGCCAGTTCGTCTTGTTTGCCAAGTCAACCAGCGGTTTTCCTTGCTCTTATTGTTTCCCAGTCTTTTTTGGTTCTAGTCCTCCTGGTTTCAACCCTTGCCTGTCCTGACTCTGAACCCGTCTGCCTGACTACTCTGCCTGTTCTGTCTTCAAGCTTGCCTTTCCCCTTGTACTTTTGGGACTCGGATCTGGTTACTGAACCCCTGCCTGGCCTGACCTCGAGACTGCCCTTCGTCTGGTACTGTTTTGGACTCTGACCCGGTTTATGAACTCTCACCTGTCCCCGACCTACCTTTTGCCTACCCCTTGGATAAATAAATATCGGAGCTCAACCATCTGCTTCCTGTGTCTGCATTTGGGTCTCGCCTTGTGTCCTTATACGTGTTTTCAGCTATAGTACTACATAATATATAATTATTAGTATCATTATCCTTTTTTAAATCATAATTAAATCCACAACATTGAACAAAAATGTATTAGTCCATAATTAACAGAAAATATTGAGCACATCTTCCTTTTATCATGGTTGTCACTAATCTTGTTGCGTCCCAGAAACATTGATGTTGTAAAATTCAATTTGCTTCGGGGTTAGCTAACATGCTAAATAGTTATAAAGTAGCAAAAAAGTTGTAAGCAGTTGCAAAGTTGCTAAATAGTTCAAATACTAAAGTTATCCATAATGAAATTCGAACACCCAACCTTTGGGTTTCTAGCCATTCATGTTATATGCCCACCAATCCACCCGCACTAACCACTCTCCTTAAATTATTTTACCTTAAGTAACTTTATATTTTATGTAACCATACCAAACGTAACATATCATGCCCCTTTTGTGTGTCCTGGAATTACGTTTACTATGTTACGTCTAGTCCAGGTATTCCCAAACTGGGGTATTCGTACCCCCCGCAATGCCGTCGGGGGTACGGCAAATAAAAATATGATTCACATTTAAAAAAAAATATTTTTAATCAAATTTTCAAACAGTCCATTTATATTTTCCAACGGGACTATACATTTGGGGGAGTTTTTTTCTCACCTGAGTAGCCTTGTTTCACTGCCAAAAATAAAATTAAACCATCTAGTGTTCAGCGAAATAACAACACAATGTCAAATACAGGTAGCCTAGTCAAATAATTAACATCCAATCACATTAACCGTTACTCTCTCACAGGAAACCTTCACTCTTGCACAAACATTTAGAAACAAAACATGACAATTTGAAAAATAGGGAGTTTTTTGAGCGAGAATAAAGACGACTTTCGAGTAGTAAGACGTATAAAAGCTGCAGATACCATTAATAAGAAAGGGGCTAAAAGCGTCTTATATGGTGAGCTACCGAGTGGCTAGACAGTCAAGCCCCATACTATTGTGGAGGTCTTAATTCTTCCTACTGCCGCGGATATGGCTGGGACAATGTTGGGGGAAAAAAAGCCCCAAAAAACTATACAGACAATGCCTTCATCAAACAACACTATTTCACGACGCATCAGTGACATGGCAGGAGATATTTTGAAACAATAACTGCTTCGCATACAAGCCAGTGAATTATATGTGTTACAGCTGGATGAGTCAACAGACATGGCGGGCCTGGCACAGCTCCTGGTATATGTCCGTTACGTTTATGGGGGGCCAATTAAGGAAGACATCCTCTTCTGCAAACCCGGACAACAGGAGAGGATATTTTTAAAGTACTGGACAGCTTTGTGACATCAAATGGACTTTGGTGGTCAAAATGTGTTGGTATCTGTACTGATGATTCAAAAGCCATGACACGGAGATGTAGTGGAGTGGTAACGCCCGTGCAAGCAGTTGCTCCCAAAGCCACTTGGGTACACTGCAGCATCCACCAAGAGGCTCTTGCTACCAAGGGAATGCCTGAAAGCTTGAAAGACGTTTTGGACACTACAGTAAAAATGGTTAACTTTGTTAAAGCAAGGCCCCTGAACTCTTGTGTATTTTCTGCATTATGCAATGATATGGGCAGCGACCATGTAACGCTTTTACAACATACAGAAGTGCACTGGTTATCAAGGGGCAAATTATTGACATGTTTTTTTTTATTGAGAGACTAGCTTAAAGTTTTCTTTACTGACAATAATTTTCAGTTGTCTGACCGCTTGCATGATGACGAGTTTCTCACACGACTGGCCTATCTGGGTGATGTTTTTTCTCGCCTGAATGATCTGAATCTAGGATTACAGGGACTCTCCGCAACTATATTCAATGTGCGGGACAAAATTGAGGCTATGATTAAGTAGTTGGAGCTCTTCTCTGTCTGAATTAACAAGGACAACACACAGGTCTTTCCGTCATTGTATGATTTTTTGTGTGCAAATTAACTCAATCTTACGGACAATGTCAAATATGATATAGCGAAGCACCTGAGCGAGTTGGGTGCGCAGTTACGCAAGTACTTTCCCGAAACTGATAACACAAACAACTGGATTTGTTGTCCCTTTCATGCCCTGCCTCCAGTCCACTTACCGATATCTGAACAAGAGAGCCTCATCAAAATTGCAACAAGCGGTTCTGTGAAAATGTAATTTAATCAGAACCCACTGCCAGATTTCTGGATTAAGCTGCGTTCAGAGTATCCTGCCTTGGCAAATCACGCTGTTAAGACACTGATGCCCTTTGCAACCACGTAACTATGTGGGAGTGGATTCTCGGCCCTCACTAGCATGAAAACTAAATATAGGCACAGACTGTGTGTGGAAAATTATTTAAGACTGAGACTTTTTCCATTACAACCCAACATTGCAGAGTTATGTGCATCCTTTCAAGCACACCCTTCTCATTAACCTGTGGTGAGTTGTTCACAATTTTCGATGAACAAATAAAGTTTTATATGTAAGATGGCTAAATAAAGAGAAAAATGATTGATTATTATTATATTATTATTTGTGCCCTGGTCTTATAAGAGCCCTTTGTCACTTCCCACGAGCCGGGTTGTGACAAAAACTCACACTCATTCTTATGTTTAATAAATGTATCGTATAGTGTGTGTGTGGCAGGCTTACAATAATGGCAAAAAACAACATTTAAGAGTGCGCTGACCCTGGTACAAGAGGGGGTACGCAGCTGGAGGTTGAATGTTTGAAGGGGTACGGGACCATAAAAAGTTTGGGAACCACTGCGTTACAACATGTGAGATTAGTAATGCAAGATATGTAAACATTATTAAAGTGACATTATTGAAAGTGACTAGTGTTCCATTTATTAAAGTGGCCAATGATTTCAAGTCTGTGTATGTAGAAAGCAGCCTCTCTGTGCTAGTGATGGCTATTTACAGTCTGATGGTCTTGAGATAGAAGCGGTTTTTCAGTCTCTCAGTCCCAGCTGTGATGCACCTGTACTGACCTCACCTTCTGGATGATAGCACGGGCTAGCCAACACCAAGCCCAAACCAGCCCAACACAGTCCAGCACAACACAGGCTAGTTCACACCAAGCCCACATCAGCCCAACACGGGCTAGCCTGCACCAGCCCAACACAGGCTAGTCCACACCAAGCCCACATCAGCCCAACACAGTCCAGCACAACACAGGCTAGTTCACACCAAGCCCACAACAGCCCAACACGGGCTAGCCTGCATCAGCCCAACACAGGCTAGTCCACACCAAGCCCACATCAGCACAACACAGGCTAGCCCACACCAGCTCAACACGGGCCAGCCCACACCAGCTCAACACAGGCTAGCCCACATCAGCTCAACACAGGCTACCCTGTACCAGCCCAGCACAGGCTAACTGGCCCGTGTTGGGCTGGCCCGTGTTGGGCTGATGTGGGCTTGGTGTGGGCTAGACTGTGTTGGGCTGGTGCATGCTTGCCTATGTTGGGCTGGTGTGGGCTGGCTCGTGTTGGGCTGGTGTGTGCTTGCCTGTGTTGGGCTGATGTGGGCTGGCCCGTGGTGGGCTGGCCCGTGTTGGGCTAGCCGTGTTGGGCTTGGTGTGGGCAGTTCCGTGTTGGGCTGATGTGGGCTGGCCCGTGTTGGGCTTGGTGTGGGCTGGCCTGTGTTGGGCTTGGTGTGGGCTGGCACGTGTTGGGCTGATGTGGGCTTGGTGTGGGTTAGACTGTGCTGGGCTGGTGCATGCTTGCCCGTGTTGGGCTGGTGTGGGCTAGCTAGTGTTGGGCTGGTGTGTGCTTGCCTGTGTTGGGCTGATGTGGGCTGGCCCGTGGTGGGCTGGCCCGTGTTGGGCTGGCCGTGTTGGGCTTGGTGTGGGCAGATCCGTGTTGGGCTGATGTGGGCTGGCCCGTGTTGGGCTTGGTGTGGGCTGGACTGTGTTGGGCTTGGTGTGGGCTGGCCTGTGTTGGGCTTGGTGTGGGCTGGCCCGTGTTGGGCTGATGTGGACTGGCTCCACTTTAGGGGCCAATGTGGAGCCGATGAGGGGCCCGTGTTGGGCTTGGTGTGGGCTGGCCCATGTTGGGCTGGTGTAGGCTGGCCCATGTTGGGCTTGGTGTGGGCTGGCCTGTGTTGGGCTTGGTGTGGGTTGGAATGTGTTGGCCTTGGTGTGGGCTGGCCCATGTTGGGCTTGGTGTGGGCTGGACCGTGTTGGGCTTGGTGTGGGCTGGCCCGTGTAGGGCTTGGTGTGGGCTAGCCCGTGTTGGGCTTGGTGTGGGCTGGCATGTGTTGAGCTTGTTGTGGGCTTGGTGTGGGCTAGACTGTGTTGGGCTTGGTGTGGGCTGGCATGTGTTGAGCTTGTTGTGGGCTTGGTGTGGGCTAGACTGTGTTGGGCTGGTGCATGCTTGCCCATGTTGGGCTGGTGTGGGCTGGCTCGTGTTGGGCTGGTGTGTGCTTGCCTGTGTTGGGCTGATGTGGGCTGGCCCGTGGTGGACTGGCCCGTGTTGGGCTGGCCGTGTTGGGCTTGGTGTGGGCAGTTCCGTGTTGGGCTGATGTGGGCTGGCCCGTGTTGGGCTTGGTGTGGGCTGGCCTGTGTTGGGCTTGGTGTGGGCTGGCCCGTGTTGGGCTGATGTGGGCTTGGTGTGGGCTAGACTGTGCTGGGCTGCTGCATGCTTGCCCGTGTTAGGCTGGTGTGGGCTGGCTCGTGTTGGGCTGGTGTGTGCTTGCCTGTGTTGGGCTGATGTGGGCTGGCCCGTGGTGGGCTGGCCCGTGTTGGGCTGGCCGTGTTGGGCTTGGTGTGGGCAGCTCCGTGTTGGACTGATGTGGGCTGGCCCGTGTTGGGCTTGGTGTGGGCTGGACTGTGTTGGGCTTGGTGTGGGCTGGCCTGTGTTGGGCTTGGTGTGGGCTGGCCCGTGTTGGGCTGATGTGGACTGGCTCGTGTTGGGCTGGTGTGTGCTTGCCTGTGTTGGGCTGATGTGGGCTGGCCCGTGGTGGGCTGGTGCATGCTTGCCTATGTTGGGCTGGTGTGGGCTGGCTCGTGTTGGGCTGGTGTGTGCTTGCCTGTGTTGGGCTGATGTGGGCTGGCCCGTGGTGGGCTGGCCCGTGTTGGGCTAGCCGTGTTGGGCTTGGTGTGGGCAGTTCCGTGTTGGGCTGATGTGGGCTGGCCCGTGTTGGGCTTGGTGTGGGCTGGCCTGTGTTGGGCTTGGTGTGGGCTGGCACGTGTTGGGCTGATGTGGGCTTGGTGTGGGTTAGACTGTGCTGGGGTGGTGCATGCTTGCCCGTGTTGGGCTGGTGTGGGCTAGCTAGTGTTGGGCTGGTGTGTGCTTGCCTGTGTTGGGCTGATGTGGGCTGGCCCGTGGTGGGCTGGCCCGTGTTGGGCTGGCCGTGTTGGGCTTGGTGTGGGCAGCTCCGTGTTGGGCTGATGTGGGCTGGCCCGTGTTGGGCTTGGTGTGGGCTGGACTGTGTTGGGCTTGGTGTGGGCTGGCCTGTGTTGGGCTTGGTGTGGGCTGGCCCGTGTTGGGCTGATGTGGACTGGCTCCACTTTAGGGGCCAATGTGGGCCGATGAGGGCCCGTGTTGGGCTTGGTGTGGGCTGGCCCATGTTGGGCTGGTGTAGGCTGGCCCATGTTGGGCTTGGTGTGGGCTGGCCTGTGTTGGGCTTGGTGTGGGTTGGAATGTGTTGGCCTTGGTGTGGGCTGGCCCATGTTGGGCTTGGTGTGGGCTGGACCGTGTTGGGCTTGGTGTGGGCTGGCCCGTGTAGGGCTTGGTGTGGGCTAGCCCGTGTTGGGCTTGGTGTGGGCTGGCATGTGTTGAGCTTGTTGTGGGCTTGGTGTGGGCTAGACTGTGTTGGGCTGGTGCATGCTTGCCCATGTTGGGCTGGTGTGGGCTGGCTCGTGTTGGGCTGGTGTGTGCTTGCCTGTGTTGGGCTGATGTGGGCTGGCCCGTGGTGGGCTGGCCCGTGTTGGGCTGGCCGTGTTGGGCTTGGTGTGGGCAGTTCCGTGTTGGGCTGATGTGGGCTGGCCCGTGTTGGGCTTGGTGTGGGCTGGCCTGTGTTGGGCTTGGTGTGGGCTGGCACGTGTTGGGCTGATGTGGGCTTGGTGTGGGTTAGACTGTGCTGGGGTGGTGCATGCTTGCCCGTGTTGGGCTGGTGTGGGCTGGCTCGTGTTGGGCTGGTGTGTGCTTGCCTGTGTTGGGCTGATGTGGGCTGGCCCGTGGTGGGCTGGCCCGTGTTGGGCTGGCCGTGTTGGGCTTGGTGTGGGCAGCTCCGTGTTGGGCTGATGTGGGCTGGCCCGTGTTGGGCTTGGTGTGGGCTGGACTGTGTTGGGCTTGGTGTGGGCTGGCCTGTGTTGGGCTTGGTGTGGGCTGGCCCGTGTTGGGCTGATGTGGACTGGCTCCACTTTAGGGGCCAATGTGGAGCCGATGAGGGGCCCGTGTTGGGCTTGGTGTGGGCTGGCCCATGTTGGGCTGGTGTAGGCTGGCCCATGTTGGGCTTGGTGTGGGCTGGCCTGTGTTGGGCTTGGTGTGGGTTGGAATGTGTTGGCCTTGGTGTGGGCTGGCCCATGTTGGGCTTGGTGTGGGCTGGACCGTGTTGGGCTTGGTGTGGGCTGGCCCGTGTAGGGCTTGGTGTGGGCTAGCCCGTGTTGGGCTTGGTGTGGGCTGGCATGTGTTGAGCTTGTTGTGGGCTTGGTGTGGGCTAGACTGTGTTGGGCTGGTGCATGCTTGCCCATGTTGGGCTGGTGTGGGCTGGCTCGTGTTGGGCTGGTGTGTGCTTGCCTGTGTTGGGCTGATGTGGGCTGGCCCGTGGTGGGCTGGCCCGTGTTGGGCTGGCCGTGTTGGGCTTGGTGTGGGCAGTTCCGTGTTGGGCTGATGTGGGCTGGCCCGTGTTGGGCTTGGTGTGGGCTGGCCTGTGTTGGGCTTGGTGTGGGCTGGCCCGTGTTGGGCTGATGTGGGCTTGGTGTGGGCTAGACTGTGCTGGGCTGCTGCATGCTTGCCCGTGTTAGGCTGGTGTGGGCTGGCTCGTGTTGGGCTGGTGTGTGCTTGCCTGTGTTGGGCTGATGTGGGCTGGCCCGTGGTGGGCTGGCCCGTGTTGGGCTGGCCGTGTTGGGCTTGGTGTGGGCAGCTCCGTGTTGGACTGATGTGGGCTGGCCCGTGTTGGGCTTGGTGTGGGCTGGACTGTGTTGGGCTTGGTGTGGGCTGGCCTGTGTTGGGCTTGGTGTGGGCTGGCCCGTGTTGGGCTGATGTGGACTGGCTCGTGTTGGGCTGGTGTGTGCTTGCCTGTGTTGGGCTGATGTGGGCTGGCCCGTGGTGGGCTGGTGCATGCTTGCCTGTGTTGGGCTGGTGTGGGCTGGCTCGTGTTGGGCTGGTGTATGCTTTCCTGTGTTGGGCTGATGTGGGCTGGCCCGTGGTGGGCTGGCCCGTGTTGGGCTGGCCGTGTTGGGCTTGGTGTGGGCAGTTCCGTGTTGGGCTGATGTGGGCTGGCCCGTGTTGGGCTTGGTGTGGGCTGGCCTGTGTTGGGCTTGGTGTGGGCTGGCCCGTGTTGGGCTGATGTGGGCTTGGTGTGGGCTAGACTGTGCTGGGCTGCTGCATGCTTGCCCGTGTTAGGCTGGTGTGGGCTGGCTCGTGTTGGGCTGGTGTGTGCTTGCCTGTGTTGGGCTGATGTGGGCTGGCCCGTGGTGGGCTGGCCCGTGTTGGGCTGGCCGTGTTGGGCTTGGTGTGGGCAGCTCCGTGTTGGGCTTGGTGTGGGCTGGCCCATGTTGGGCTGGTGTAGGCTGGCCCATGTTGGGCTTGGTGTGGGCTGGCCCATGTTGGGCTTGGTGTGGGTTGGCATGTGTTGGCCTTGGTGTGGGCTGGCCCATGTTGGGCTTGGTGTGGGCTGGACCGTGTTGGGCTTGGTGTGGGCTGGACCGTGTTGGGCTTGGTGTGGGCTGGCCCGTGTAGGGCTTGGTGTGGGCTAGCCTGTGTTGGGCTTGGTGTGGGCTGGCCCATGTTGGGCTTGGTGTGGGCTGGACCACTTTGGGGGCCAATGTGGAGCCAATGAGCAAGATGCATTAACCCAATGTGGGCAGCCTACATGAGGCCAATATTTAGCCTGAATAAACTGAATGAGTTAACTGTAAGTTGCTTTGAATAAAGTTGTCAGAATTACCATATCATTATTGGCTTATCTGGTCCTTGCTAAAGTATTTTTGAGAATTTGGCTGTCCCAGCTTTGCTGCCTGAGTTCAGCTAGCTGTGAATCTCTCTTCCTTCTGACCTCCATTATCTCCATAACCACCCAGCCTCCTTGAACCAGTTTAGAACAGCCACCGAAGACCTGCAGGCCAGGACCTGTAACACCAAACAGCAGTCTGCCAGTACTGCATTCTAAGTAAAAGAAAACAAAGTCCAAAAGAGTCAAGCCCAATGCTAAATGTCTGCTACCTAGTGTACTGTAGACTCATCCATCATATCAGAAGAGAACACATAAATCTGGGTTGAACTTCTGTTTTTTCAATCTATTTTATTCCCCATTTATGACCAAGGTCCAAAAGCAAATGTTTTTGTCAGCTGTTTGCAAGGTCAAATCAAGTTATAGAAGTATACTGTTGTATATTGTAGGCGTGCCATTTCTTTGTGTGTATAGTGGATGGCAAATGCAAATACTGTACCTAGAAGTGGCCCTGGATCCAGACATGCCTTGTCTGAGGGAGACAGACTGGAATCTGAGACAGAGCCCTTTCAGCCCAGCCAAACTCAGCAGGAGCACTAGAACATTAGACTGATGTTTGGATGGCCAGCAACTTGGGAAGATATTTTTTGAGGAGGTGAATGTTTGGAAAAAATCCCCTCTTCACTTCTTTTTGTCAGACAACATCTGGTAGAAATATGGGTCGCCAGGCCAACCCAGCTCTGCTCACGGCCTTGTCATAAAGGGTTGCAATGGAAACCCAAACGATACTGATGAATATCGTGACCTGTGATTGGCCAAGGCGCGCCACCCCCTGTAGTTATTGGCCAATGAGTTGGCGGGATGTTTCTCTCTCCAGCTGTACTGCACTGTGTGTAGGGACCTTGAGAAGTACTGGACTGGAGGTGATTGTGTAACACTACGGCAGCGATCCTCACACATTACTAAACCATAATTACTGCTTAAATATTTGAAATGCAGGATGTTACTTTGCTAACCCTCCAACCCTTAACTTTGCCCTGGTCATAAGCTTGAATTTACAGAAGCTTAAATAATGACTGTGGATATTTCTCTTGAGTCGGAGATAATTCGTTTCTTTAGTTTTATCTATTTGCTCCAAAGAAAACAAGTGATATATATATATATATATGTATTGTTGTCTATATATATATATATATATATATATATATAACAGTGCGCATGTGTGGTTGGAAGCCCAAAGGCTTACATGAAAACGGCACCACAAAAAAACTATATACATTACATAAGTACAAAAATAAAATCGGATTGTTAAAATAGATAACAAAACCTAATAATTATAAATGTATAAATGAATTCATTAGTAATCATGAAAAAATATACATATATTTGTTTTGTTTAAATGTGTGTGTGCATGTGAGTGTGTGAGAGTTTGATTTGACCTTGCAAAATATGGAGGAGATTACTGAGTAGTTTGGTTTATCAGGCTGACTCCCAGTCTTCATGGAGGAGATTACTGAGTAGTTTGGTTCATCAGTCTGACCCCCAGTCTTCATGGAGGAGATTACTGAGTAGTTTGGTTCATCAGGCTGACCCCCAGTCTTCATGGAGGAGATTACTGAGTAGTTTGGTTCATCAGGCAGACCCCCAGTCTTCATGGAGGAGATTACTGAGTAGTTTGGTTCATCAGGCTGACCCCCAGTCTTCATGGAGGAGATTACTGAGTAGTTTGGTTCATCAGGCTGACCCCCAGTCTTCATGGAGGAGATTACTGAGTAGTTTGGTTCATCAGGCAGACCCCCAGTGTTTGCTTGAAGTTATTGAGGGACAATAATGTAGAGTAGGGTACCTCTGTAACTGATAGAGAATTGACTATGTGAGGTGCGGCAGTGGGAAGGGTAAAGGTTTACACAGTGTCTTGTGTTATATAGATGGATTTCAGAATTAACCTGGAAGAATCCATTGAAGGGTTTAGGTCAAATGTCTGGGAGGTATGAGTACTTGTAGATGGAAGTGCATAATTGGCATACATTAATGTTGTAAATAGACAATACATTGAGTTTCTTTAACAAAGGTGCAAATGGAGCCAGGTAATTAGAGGAGGTGGCTAGTCTTGCACATGTATTTTGTGTGATGAGTAATTTGTGTAGGTAGGAGGCATATGTACTGGCCCAGACAATATTACAGTAAATTAGATATTGGTAAATTAACCTATAGTATAGAGTTAGGAAGCAAGCCTGATGAACCAAACCACTAATCCTTCTGATTATACCAACAGATTTCATCACTGCTGCAGACAAATTGAATATGGTCTTTCTAGGATAACGTTTCATCAATTAAAACTCATAGGAATCTAGTGGATGTGATTTGTTCCATTTCATTTCCACCAATTAAGATTCTGGCTCTTTTTTTAACAATATTTCTTATTCTTACTATTGAATACAATAAAGACTTTTTTACATTTAAGGATAATTTGTTCATCTGGAACCATTCAGAAAATGTGCCCGTGCCTGACTTGGTTTCATTAATTAGTGAATCAAAATACTTCTGTGACAAAAATCTAATTGGTATCATCAGAATGGGAAGTACAGTAGATGACACAGCAGCAAGGTCATTGATATAGATTAAGAATAACAAAGGTCCAATTATGGTGATTACAGTTATTATTCCTGGTCATTGTGTGTGTGTGTTGGGTGTGTTTTGTTAGGGGGTCTGCTGTGTATCTGTGCAGTCTGCCAGTCCTATTCTCATCCATCATACATTGGTCAAAGACCCATTCTCTAACAATTATTGCTTGGTGGTTTTGTTTCTGTGTTTTGTTGGCTTTACCCTTAAGAATCTATTGACGCACCCGTGCAACAATCTAAGTAACATAATACAAAAAATCCCCATCAAAATCCGCCAGTTAAGAGAGAGATATGTTTTTGGCATGAGCTGCGTCTCAATCAACCACATCCGCCAATGTCGGCCTTCCGTATCAGCGGGGGAAGATGACTGAGCTACAGTGGTGTTTGTCAGACCATGAGACATCCCGAAAATCGGTCTTCTCATGAAAGCGTGTAGTGTCCGTGTGTGTATGTAGGCAGCCACCCGCACCTCTCTGATTCAGAGGGGTTGGGTTAAATGCAGAAGACACATTTCAGTTGAAGGCATTCAGTTGTACAACTGACTAGGTATCCCCCTAGGTAGGTAGGTAGGTACAGATGTGTGACGTTTTTAATTTATGAAGTTCAGTCCTTGACTAATAATGTTCTGTACTATGTATTATGTCATGTTTCATGTGGATCCCAGGCAGAGTAGCTGAGGCTTTTGCAGCGGCTAATGGGGATCCTAATAAATTATGTTTTTGACTGTCTTTTTTGCCATTTTTGAATGTGTTATTCAATTCGTACCTAAAGTTCTAAATCAAAAAGCTGAATTATCCATGGTATGACCATCTCAAAACAATTCCATATGTTAGCTTAGTAGAACCCCCCCATAATGGCTAAGACTTTAAGAGGATTTAATTGTGTGTGTTTTGCATGACCTAGTTTGGGGGTAGTTTGCTATGTTTCCACGGTTTTACTGAGTTTTGGTGTTTTTCAGTTATACAGTGCATTCAGAAAGTATTCAGACGCCTTGACTTTTTCCACATTTAGTTACATGAGACTAAAACATTTTGTTACGCCTAATTCTAAAATGTATAAAATTGTTTTTCCCCCTCATCAATCTACACACAACACCCCCATCATGACCCCCATTATTTAATGTAATACAAATTGTAACGGAAATATTACATTTACATAAATATTCAGACCGTTTAGTCAGTACTTTTTTGAAGCACCTTTGGCAGCGATTACAGCCTCTTCTTGGATATGACGCTACAAGCTTGGCACACCTGTATTTGGGGAGTTTCTCCCATTCCTGTCTGCAGATCCTCTCAACCTCTGTCAGGTTGGATGAGGAGCATTGCGGCACAGCTATTTCCAGGTCTCTCCAGAGATATTCGATCGGGTTCAAGTCCGGGCTCTGGCCGGGCCACTCAAGGACATTCAGAGACTTGTCCCAAAGCCACTCCTGTGTTGTCTTGGCTGTGTGCTTAGGGTCATTTTCCTGTTGGAAGGTGAACCTTTGCCCCAGTCTGAGGTCGTGAGCGCTCTGGAGCAGGTTTTCATCAAGGATCTCTTTAGACTTCGCTCCGTTCATTTTTCCCTTGATCCTGACTAGTCTCCCATTCCCTGCCGCTGAAAAATATCCCCACAGCATGACGCTGCCCCACCATGCTTCACCCTAGGGATGGTGCCAGGTTTCCTCCAGACGTGACGCTTGGCATTCAGGCAAAAGAGTACAATCTTGGTTTCAACAGACCAGATAATCTTATTTCTCATGGTCTGAGAGTCTTTAGGTGTCTTTTGCAAACTCCAAGCGAGCTGTCATGTGCCTTTTACTGTGGCTTCCGTCTGGTCACTCTGCCATAAAAGCCTGATTAGTGGAGTGCTGCAGAGAAGGGTTGTCTTTCTGGAACATTCTCCCATCTCCACAGAGGAACTCTAGTGCTCTGTTAGAGTGACCATCTGGTTCTTGGTCACCTTCCTGACCATGACCTTTCTCCCCGATTGCTCAGTTTGGCCGGGCAGCCAGCTCTAGGAAGAGTCTTGGTGGTTCCAAACTTCTTCCATTTAAGAATGATGGAGGCCACTGTGTTCTTGTGGACCTTCAGTGCTGCAGACATTTCTTGGTACACTTCCCCAGATCTGTGCCTCGACACAATCCAGGCTCAGAGCTCTACCAACAATTCCTTTGACCTCATTGCTTGGTTTTTGCTCTGACATGCATTGTCAACTGTGGGACCTTATATAGACAAGTGTGTGCCTTTCCAAATCATGTCCAATCAATTGAATTTACCACAGGTGGACTCCAATAAAGTTGTAAAAACATCTCAAGGAGGATCAATGGAAACAGGATGCACCTGAGCTACATTTCCTGTCTCATAGCAAAAGGTATGAATACTTATGTACGTTTTTTTATTTTTTTTATTTCACCTTTATTTAACCTGGTAGGCAAGTTGAGAACAAGTTCTCATTTACAACTGCGACCTGGCCAAGATAAAGCAAAGCAGTTCAACACATATAACAACGCATAGTTACACATTGGAGTAAACAAACACACAGTCAATAATACAGTAGAAAAAAAATGAAACTATATACAATGTGTGCAAATGAGGTAAGATAAGGAACGTAAGGCAATAAATAGGCCATGGTGGCAAAGTAATTACAATATAGCATTTAAACACTGGAATGGTAAATGTGCAGTAGATGAATGTGCAAAGTAAAAATACTGGGGTGCAAAGGAGCATGGCCAGCCGTAGCGAAATGCTTGTTGAAATTTTCGATTATCATGGATTTATCGGTAGTGACCGTGTTACCTAGCCTCAGTGCAGTGGGCAGCTGGGAGGAGGTGCTATTGTTCTCCATGGACTTGACAGTATCCCAAAACTTTTTGGAGTCAGAGCTACAGGATGCAAATTTCTGTTTGAAAAAGCTAGCCTTTGCTTTCCTGACTGACTGTGTGTATTGGTTCCTGACTTCCCTGAACAGTTGCATATTGTGGGGACTATTCGATGCAATAGCAGTCCGCCACAGGATGTTCTTGTGCTGGTCAAGGGCAGTCAGGTCTGGAGTGAACCAAGGGCTGTATCTGTTCTTAGTTCTACATCTTTTGAAAGGGGCATGCTTATTTAAGATGGTGAGGAAGTTGCTTTTAAAGAATGACGGAATGAGGTCAATATCCTGCAAGGATACCCGGGGCCAGGTCGAATAGAAAGGCCTGCTCGCAGAAGTGTTTTAGGGAGTGTTTGACGGTGATAAGGGGTGGTCGTTTGACCGCTGGCCAATAGCGGATGCAGGCAATGAGGCAGTGATCGCTGAGATCCTGATTGAAAACAGCAGAGGTGTATTTTGTGGGCAAGGTAGTCAGGATAATATCTATGAGGGTGCCCATGTTTACAGATTTAGGATTGTACCTGGTGGGTTCCTTGATGATTTGTGTGAGATTGAGGGTATCTAGCTTAGATTGTAGGACTGCCGGGGTATTAAGCATATCCCAGTTTAGGTCACCTAACAGAACGAACTCTGAAGATAGATGGGGGGCAATCAATTCACATATGGTATTTCTGTTTAAAATAAGCCTGTAACGTAGCAAAATGTGGATAAAATCAAGGGGTCTGAATACATTCTGAAGGCACTGTATGTGTTTGTTGTTTTTCGTTTTTGCAGTTTTCCTGAGCTCCCATGTGAAGAGCTTCAGGCATTGTCTGGAGGTTATCAGGTGAAACTCTTTGATGCTCTGGTGTAAAAAGCCTCTGGGTGATTCTCCTGCTGGACCTCTCCTTAACACGGCTGCTCCTTTACAATTACTGAGCAATCACAGACGTGTGTATAGTGGGAGAGGTGTTTGTTAGGGGCTAGAGATAATCGGTTAAGCGTTTAAAGCTTCAAGAGGAGGCTCTTTGAAGGCGTCAGTGTGACTAATTTGTTTTAGTAAAACTGTCAGGTGTGGTCATCTCACTGTCACCTCTGATTCTAGCCCCTGGTGTCCCAGGTTATGACGTGTAAGTTCCACTGTGTGATTATGGTCTACTTTCGGCAGGAATTTCTCCATCAAGCTGTTTTTTAGTCCACGAGTAGGCTTAGTCCAGCCAGGAAATCATCAATTTTTTTCATACAGTTAAACTACTGCAAATCCTGAGACCAAGGACTACCAATGACTACCTGCATCTCCTGAAACACCAGGGACTTTAATTTGCCATTTGCCATGTTTTTTTTTGTATCTATAATAATTATAATATAATAATTTTGTAAGTCTTGTTGGGGAGTGTGGGTACAGATTGCTTGACGTAAATCACAAACTACTTTCAAAACTCAATCTGAAAACATTTTGAGAACGTCAACGCGCACTGAACAGATTCTTTTTTTGTCTGAGTGTTACTGATGTTGCCAGACACCCCAGTGTAGTGATCAAAAGCTTTAGTTAAAAAAAATCATGCCATATCTTCAGGTCTTTCAGGACTTTCAGACAAATGCAACATTTTAAGATCGTCTTTGTAATGCCATGATATTGGCTTCTTCATACATAGACAGATAGACCCAACTCCTAGTCTGATGTTGAGCAACCAACAACAAAGGAACACTTTGTTTTTCTCATGGGAGAATATGTTCGATACATGTTTGTTTCTGTCCCAGACAAAAAAGAGCAAGGTCATTAGTACCTTCAGGTGTAGTTTTTCTATAAACACACACACACGCACAAACACACACACACACACTGGGCAGTCCTGGGCCTGAGTTAGAGACACAAGCTGGCCTCAATGGATGACTGATTTGTGTACATAAACGTGTGTGAAAGTACATACGAAGGAGTGTGTTCATCTCAGATGTTAACATGTCACCCCCCAACACACACACACCAGAAACGGAGGAAGAGGCCACACACTAGTCTAGTTGCAGCAAATCCACAGACATGGAAACAACACACAGCTCTGTCTTGACTGAATTGAAAACAGGTGCCCACGTAGCTTACATTCTTTTATCCAAAATACACAAGTGGTTTGACCTACCAGGTTTGAAGACCACAGAGAGTCTGTTTAATAAATAGCAGCGGGATTCCATTGGAAAGGCCTACCTGTGTGGTAGTGACAGATGTTGAGATAAATGTAAGTAGAGAGTGAGATGTCAACATTAGTATTAAGGTGTTGATAGATGGAAAGCTCTAGGTTCTGTCTTTAATGGATCCTTATTGAGTTTCGTGGGTCAGCTCAACTGCAAGGTATTTTACTGCAATACCTTTCCCCACAAACAGAGAGGACTTCAGCTTTATGTACTGAGTGCGGTAACTGTTAGGACTAGGCAAGGTCATCCATAATAGGTTTTATTTTGACACATATAGCTAACTGATGTTGTGTCTTAGAGCAGCTGTCAAATCAATCAAATCCAATGTTATTTGTCACATGTAGACTAAGAGTGAAATGCTTACTTACGGGTCCTTTCTAGAGGAAAAAGAAACACACACCTATTTAGGCGAGGTGCTGGCTGGCGGAGTGGAAAACTTGAAAATAAAGGAGAGCCGCACACTAGGAGCTCAGATGCAAAAATTGAATGTCCAACGTTTCGACAGGCAAGCTGTCTTCATCAGGGTATAATCACAAACACTGCGAGGTGACTCGTTTACATAGTGGCAAAAGACACACACACAGGTGTCTGTAATCATGGCAAAGTGTGGCCTAATATCGTTGGTTAATTCTCAAATATTAAAATGGCATACAAAGAACAACATACAAAAAACAAAAATGGATAGCATACGATTATAGATTCAATGTGGGCTACGTAAGCCTGCAAACAATTACAATGGCAAAGTCACAACAATCACAAGAATGGCTTCATATCAAAGTCTACGTTGAGACCGAAGGGAGCAAGGGTCTTTAAATTAAAGATCCAGGCAGCCTCTCGTTTTAACAATAAATTACCAAGGTCACCCCCTCTTCTAGGGAGGGTGACATGTTTGATGCCAATATAACGCAGAGACGAGATCGAGTGGTTTGCTTCCAAAATGTGGGCCGCAACTGGGTAAGTAGAGTTTTTGCACTTAATGGTGCTACGATGCTCTGAGATATGTACTTTTAATTCGCGCTTTGTTTAACCCACATAATTTTTCCACAAGGACAAGTTATAGGATTAATAATAAGATAAATAACTGCCTTAGTGGAGCATGGAATAACACCTTTGATTGGGATCTGTTTCCCTGTTTGGGGGTGTTTGAAGGATCTACATTTATAAGTCCCAATGCATTGAGCACAACCATTACACTTGTAATTTCCATCCAGTAGGGGCGCAAATAGACATTGTTCAGGAATATCTTGTTGTGGTAAATCAGAGTTTACCAATTGGTCTCTGAGATTTCTACCCCGCAAGAATACGACCAAGGGAGGGTCCAAAAACACATTACAGAGACTATCATCGGATTTTAGAATGTGCCAATGTTTGTGAACGATTCCCTTAATTTGTTCATGGTACCATTGGAATGTTCTCTGGGGGACCTTTGTCATGGTCCCCTGGAGGTTTTGTCTAGTTCTCGGTTTGTCCCGGGGATGTCCTAGAGGACGTTCTTAGGGTATGCTGATCTTTCTGCTGTGCCACAAAGTCTGTCAAATTTTCAAAGTCCCATACATATTCATTACCCATAATATGTCTCTGCACTTAGCAAAAGAGTGCCATCTGCACTGCTATTGCTTTTTCACAACTTCTTTTCTCCCCTCCCCAATTTCATGATATCCAATTGGAATTTACAGTCTTGTCCCATCGCTGCAACTTCCCTACGGACTCAGGAGAGGCCGAGAGCCAAGCGTCCCGGCCGGCCAAACCCTCCCTAACCCGGACAACATTGGACGCTGGGCCAATTGTGCACCGCCTCATTGGTCTCCTGGTCACGGCTGGCTGTGACACAGCCCAGGATCGAACCCGGGGTCTGTAGCGACGCCTCAAGCACTGCGATGCAGTGCCTTAGACCGCTGCGCCACTCAGGACGCCCTGCACTGTTATTTTAGTTAATCTGACTATTCTGTCATTGATTTCAAATCAAATAAAATCAAATCAAATTTTATTTGTCACATACACATGGTTAGCAGATGTTAATGCGAGTGTAGCGAAATGCTTGTGCTTCTAGTTCCGACCATGCAGTAGTATCTAACAAGTAATCTAACAAATTCACAACAACTACCTTATACACACAAGAGTAAAGGAATGAATACGAGTATGTACATATAAATATATGGATGAGCGATGGCTGACCGGCATAGGCAAGATGCAGTAGATGGTATGGAGTACAGTATATACACATATATATATGAGATGAGTAATGTAGGATATAAACATTATATAAATGGCATTGTTTAAAGCGGCTAGTGATACATTATTTCTTCCAATTATAATTATTAAAGTGGCTAGAGATTTGGGTCGATGGCCGAACAGCATAGGCAAGATTCAGTAGATGGTTTAGAGTACAGTGTATACATTTGATATGAGTATGTCGGATACGTAAACATTATATACAAAATTGTTTAAAGTGGCTAGTGATACATTGTTACATCCAATTCCTATGTTTAAAGTGGCTAGAGATTTAAGTCAGTATGTTGGCAGCAGCCACTCAATGTTAGTGATGGCTGTTTAACAGTCTGATGGCCTTGAGGTAAAAGCTGTTTTTCAGTCTCTCGGTCCCAGCTTTGATGCACCTGTACTGACCTCGCCTTCTGGATGATAGCGGGGTGAACAGGCAGTGGCTCCTGTGACATCGGGTGGTGTAGGTGTCCTGAAGGTCAAGTAGTTTACCCCCGGTGATGCGTTGTGCAGTCCTCACTACCCTCTGGAGAGACTTACGGTTGTGGGCGGAGCAGTTGCCGTACCAGGCGGTGATACAGCCCGACAGGATGCTCTCGATTGTGCATCTGTAGAAGTTTGTGAGTGATTTTGGTGACAAGCCGAATTTCTTCAGCCTCCTGAGGTTGAAGAGGCGCTGTTGCGCCTTCTTCACCACGCTGTCTGTGTGGGTGGACCAATTCAGTTTGTCCGTGATGTGTACGCCGAGGAACTTCAAACTTTCCACCTTCTCCACTACTGTCCCCTCGATGTGGATAGGGGGGTGCTCCCTCTCCTGTTTCCTGAAGTCCACGATCATCTCCTTTGTTTTGTTGACATTGAGAAAGAGGTTATTTTTAGGGCCCTCACCTCCTCCCTGTAGGCCGTCTCGTCGTTGTTGGTAATCAAGCCTACCACTGTAGTGTCGTCAGCAAACTTGATGATTGAGTTTGGCCACATGTAAGTTCTTGGCCACGCAGTCATGGGTAAACAGGGAGTACAGGAGAGGGCTGAGAACGCACCCTTGTGGGGCCCCAGTGTTGAGGATCAGCGGGGTGGAGATGTTGTTTCCTACCCTCACCACCTGGGGCCGGCCCATCAGGAAGTCCAGGACCCAGTTGCACAGGGCTGGGTCGAGACCCAGGGTCTCGAGCTTAATGACGAGCTTTGGAGGGAACTATGGTGTTAAATGCTGAGCTGTAGTCGATGAACAGCATTCTTACATAAGTATTCCTCTTGTCCAGGTGGGTTAGGGCAGTATGCAGTGTGATTGCGATTGCGTTGTCTGTGGACCTATTGGGACGGTAAGCAAATTGGAGTGGGTCCAGGGTGTCTGGCAGGATGGAGGTGATATGATCCATGACTAATCTCTCAAAGCACTTCATGATGACGGAAGTGAGTGCTACGGGGCGATAGTCATTTAGCTCAGTTACCTTAGCTTTCTTGGGAACAGGAACAATGGTGGCCCTCTTGAAGCATGTGGGAACAGCAGCCTGGGATAGGGACTGATTGAATATGTCCGTAAACACACCAGCCAACTGCGCATGCTCTGAGGACACGGCCAGGGATGCCATCTGGGCCGGCAGCCTTGCGAGGGTTAACACATTTAAATGTTTTTCTCCCATTGGCTGCGGTTAAGGAGAGCCCGCAGGTTTTGGTAGCAGGCCGTGTCGGTGGCACTGTATTGTCCTCAAAGCGAGCAAAGAAGTTGTTTAGTTTGTCTGGGAGCAGGACGTCATGGCCCGCAACGGGGCTGGTTTTCTTTGTAGTCCGTGATTGACTGTAGACCCTGCCACATTCCTCTTGTGTCTGAGCCGTTGAATTGTGACTCTACTTTGTCTCTATATTGACGCTTAGCTTGTTTGATTGCCTTGCGGAGGGAATAGCTACACTGTTTGTATTCAGTCATGTTTCCGGTAGTCTTACCCTGGTTAAAAGCAGTGGTTTGCGCTTTCAGTTTTGCGCGAATGCTGCCATCAATCCACGGTTTCTGGTTGGGGAAGGTTTTAATATTTGCTATGGGTACAACATCACCAATGCACTTGCTAATAAACTCGCTCACCGAATCAACGTATACATCAATGTTATTGTCAGATGCTGTCCGGAACATATCCCAGTCCACGTGCTCGAAGCAATCTTGCAGCATGGAATCAGATTGGTTGGACCAGCGTTGAACAGACCTGAGAACGGGCGTTTCCTGTTTTAGTTTCTGTTTGTAGGCTGGGAGCAACAAAATAGAGTCATGGTCAGACTTGCCGAAAGGAGGGCAGAGAATAGCCTTGTATGCATCACGGAAGTTGGAATAACAATGATCCAGGATTTTACCAGCCCGGGTGGCACATTCGATATGCTGGTAAAATTTGAAGCCTTGTTTTCAAATTAGCCTTATTAAAATCCCCAGCTACAATAAATGCAGCCTCAGGATATGTGGTTTCCAATTTACCTAGAGTGAAATTAATTTCTTTCAGTGCCGTCGATGTATCAGCTTGAGGGGATGTACACGGCTGTGATTATAATCGAGGAGAATTCTCTTGGTAGATAATGCGGTCTGCATTTGATTGTAAGGAATTCTATGTCAGGTGAACAAAGGACTTGAGTTCCTGTATGTTGTTATGATCACACCATGTCTCGTTAATCATAAGACACACACCCCCACCCTTCTTCTTACCAGATAGATGTTTGTTTCTGTCAGGCGCGATGCGTGGAGAAACCAGGTGGCTGTACCGACTCAGATAACGTGTCCTGAGTGAGCCATGTTTCCGTGAAGCAAAGAACGTTGCAGTCTCGGATGTCTCTCTGAAAGGCAACCTTCGATCGGATTTCGTCTACTTTGTTGTCAAGAGACTGTACATTGGCGATTAAAATACTGGGAGAGGTGCCACGATGCGCCCGTAGAGATGTAGCTTGACCAAAAGACCGCTGCTTTCCCTCTTCTCCGGCGCCGCCGTTGTTTTGAGTCGCCGGGTGCTATCCAGTCTATTGTCCTGGTTGGGGTAACAAACAGAGAATCCTCTTTGGGAAAGTCGTATTCCTGGTCGTAATGTTGGTAAGTTGACGTTGCTCTTATATCATTGACTTACTTCTGCCTTGCAGTTGACGTACCAAGCGGTGATTAAGTCACTCAAGATGCTCTCAATGGTGTAGCTGTATACATTTTTGAGGATCTGAGGGCCCATGCCAAAACTTTTCAGCCTCCTGAGGGGGAAGAGGTGCTGTCGTGCCCCCTTCACAACTGTGTGGTTGTGTCTGTTAATTCCTTAGTAATGTGGACACCGAGGAACTTGAAGCTCTCGACCGGCTCCACTACAGTCCCATCGATGTGGATGGGGGCGTGCTCGCCCCTCCGTTTCCTGTAGTCCACCATCAGATCCTTTGTCTTGCTGACGTTGAGGGAGAGGTTGCAGTCCTGGCACCACACTGCTAGGTCTCCGACTTCCTCCCTATAGGCTGTCTCATTGTCATCGGTTATCAGTCCTACCACCGTTGTGTCGTCAGCAAACTTGATGATGGTGTTGGAGTAGTGCGCAGCCACGCAGTTGTGGGTGAACAGGAAGTACAGGAAGGGACAAAGCACACACCCCTGTGGTGCCCCAGTATTGATGGTCAGCGTGGAGGATGTGTTGTTGCCTACCCTCACCACCTGAGGGTGCCCACCAGGATCCAGTTGCAGAGGGAGTTGTTCATTCCCAGGGTCCTGAGCTTGATGATGAGCTTGGAGGGGACTATGGCATTGAATGCTGAGCTGTAAACAATGAACAGCATTCTTACATACAGTAGGGGAAAAAAGTATTTAGTCAGCCACCAATTGTGCAAGTTCTCTCACTTAAAAAGATGAGAGAGGCCTGTAATTTTCATCATAGGTACACTTCAACTATGACAGACAAAATGAGGAATAAAAATCCAGACAATCACATTGTAGGATTTTTAATGAATTTATTTGCAAATTATGGTGGAAAATAAGTATTTGGTCACATACAAACAAGCAAGATTTCTGGCTCTCACAGACCTGTAACTTCTTCTTTAAGAGGCTCCTCTGTCCTCCACTCATTACCTGTATTAATGGCACCTGTTTGAACTTGTTATCAGTATAAAAGACACCTGTCCACAACCTCAAACAGTCACACTCCAAACTCCACTATGGCCAAGACCAAAGAGCTGTCAAAGGACACCAGAAACAAAATTGTAGACCTGCACCAGGTTGGGAAGACTGAATCTGAAATAGGTAAGCAGCTTGGTTTGAAGAAATCAACTGTGGGAGCAATTATTAGGAAATGGAAGACATACAAGACCACTGATAATCTTCCTCGATCTGGGGCTCCACGCAAGATCTCACCCCGTGGGGTCAAAATGATCACAAGAACGGTGAGCAAAAATCCCAGAACCACACGGGGACCTAGTGAATGACCTGCAGAGAGCTGGGACCAAAGTAACAAAGCCTACCATCAGTAACACACTACGCCGCCAGGGACTCAAATCCTGCAGTGCCAGACGTGTCCCCCTGCTTAAGCCAGTACATGTTCAGGCCCGTCTAAAGTTTGCTAGAGAGCATTTGGATGATCCAGATGAGGATTGGGAGAATGTCAGATGAAACCAAAATAGAACTTTTTGGTAAAAACTCAACTCGTCGTGTTTGGAGGACAAAGAATGCTGAGTTGCATCCAAAGAACACCATACCTACTGTGAAGCATGGGGGTGGAAACATCATGCTTTGGGGCTGTTTTTCTGCAAAGGGACCAGGACGACTGATCCGTGTAAAGGAAAGAATGAATGGGGCCATGTATCGTGAGATTTTGAGTGAAAACCTCTTTCCATCAGCAAGGGCATTGAAGATGAAACGTGGCTGGGTCTTTCAGCATGACAATGATCCCAAACACACCGCCCGGGCAACGAAGGAGTGGCTTCAGAAGAAGCATTTCAAGGTCCTGGAGTGGCCTAGCCAGTCTCCAGATCTCAACCCCATAGAAAATCTTTGAAAGTCCGTGTTGCCCAGCGACAGCCCCAAAACATCACTGCTCTAGAGGAGATCTGCATGGAGGAATGGGCCAAAATACCAGCAACAGTGTGTGAAAACCTTGTGAAGACTTACAGAAAACGTTTGACCTCTGTCATTGCCAACAAAGAGTATATAACAAAGTATTGAGATAAACTTTGTTATTGACCAAATACTTATTTTCCACCATAATTTGCAAATAAATTCATAAAAATCCTACAATGTGATTTTCTGGATTTTTTCCTCATTTTGTCTGTCATAGTTGAAGTGTACCTATGATGAAAATTACAGGCCTCTCTCATCTTTTTAAGTGAGAGAACTTGCACAATTGGTGGCTGACTAAATACTTTTTTTCCCCACTGTAAGTATTCCTTTTGTCTAGGTGAGTGAAGTGCAATAGAGATTGCGTCATCTGTGGATCTGTTCGTGCGTTATGCAAATTGAGTAGGTCCAGGGTGTCTGGAATGATGGTGTTGATGTGAGCCATGACCAGTCTTTCATGGCTATAGAGTGCTACGGGGCGATAGACTTCTTGGGTTCGGGGACTATTTCTGTCTGCTTGAAACAAGTTGGTATTACAGACCTGGTCCGGGATTGGTTGAAAATGTCAGTGAAGAGACTTGCTAGCTGATCAGCACATGCTCTTGAGTATGTGTCCTGGTATTCTGTCTGGCACCACGGCCTTGAGAATGTTAACCTGTTTAAAGGTCTTACTCACATCGGCTTTGGAGAGCGACGTCACAACAGCTGGTGCTCTCATGCATGGTTCAGTGTTCCTTGCCTCAAAGTGAGCATAGAAGGCATTAAGCTCGTCTGGTAAGCTCTCGTTGTAGGGCAGCTCACGGCTGGGTTTCTCTTTGTAGTCCATGATAGTTTGCAAGCCCTGCCACATCTGTCAATTGTCAGAGCCAGCATAGTAGGATTCGAGCATAGTCCTGTATTGACACTTTGCCTGTTTGATGGCTCGTCAGAGGTCATTGCTTTCACCACTGTATTCTGATTTACTCTGTCAGGCTGCAGTTATTGTAAGCTGCTGTTAGAATTGGTGTTGGTGTGCGCAATAGTGAGTGAATTTGTGTGAAATAATTAAATAATTAATGAATTAATGTAATGGTCACTGTTTTCTCTCCAACCTCTTGTTGCGGGATATTGTTCAACCATATTGAAGTTTAAGAATGCCTGTCTTTTCCCCAGTCAGCTGTAACCAACTAGCATCAATATACGCACACACACACACACACACACACACACACACACACACACACACACACACACACACACACACACACACACACACACACACACACACACACACACACACACACACACACAACACAACACAACACACATTATTCCTCTAACGTAATTTGGCTGCAAAATCCAGGCTTTGGAAAGTCATATTGAATTCATAAAGAAATGTAAAAAAATGTTTCCAATTAATTTCTCTAAACAGTCGTCTCTCCTGTCTGCAGCGGTTCCTCGAGGACTGAGGTTTGATCTGGGCTTAAAATGAACCAGAACCCTCTGCTCAAGGCTGTGTGTGTATATGTGTGCTCGCTTGTGTGCACGTGTGTGTATTTTTTGGGGGGTCAAAACGTCCAGCTTGACATGTTTGCCTGGTGGGAAATCACTGTGTTTCTGGATGAAATAAGAAACAGAGCCACACAGAGAACAGACAAAACTCCGTCTGATGACTTTTCATGGGGGAGGAGAGAGAGGGAATGATAGAATGACCAGCAGGATTCGAAAGAGAGAGGGAGACAGAGAGTAAGAAAGAAACTGCACAGTATGTTTGTGATGGTGAAAGAGGGTGTATGAGAGAGAGAGAGAGAGAGAGAGAGAGAGAGAGAGAGAGAGAGAGAGAGAGAGAGAGAGAGAGAGAGAGAGAGAGAGAGAGAGAGAGAGAGAGAGAGAGAGAGAATGTGAGAAAGAATCCTTTGTAGAATGCCTTGTTTTCGCTGCATACAGTGCTTTCGGACTCCTTGACTTTTTCCACATTTTGTTACTTTACAGCCTTATTCTAAAATGTATTAAATAAAATAATGTCCTCATCAATCAACAAACAATAGCTCATAAAAAAACAACATAAATGCCCTATTTACGTAAGTGTTCAGACCCTTTGCTATGAGACTCGAAATTGAACTCAGGTACATCCTGTTTCCATTGATCATCCTTGAGATGTTTCTACAACTTGATTGGAGTCCACCTGTGGTAAATTCAATTGATTTGACATGATTTGGAAAGGCACATACCTGCCTATATAAGGTCACACAGTTGACAGTGCATGTCAGAGCAAAAACCAAGCCATGAGGTCAAAGGAATTGTCGGTAGAGCTCCAAGACAGGATTATGTTGATGCACATACCTGGAGAAGGGTATCAAAAACTGTATGCAGCATTGAAGGTCCCCAAGAACACAGTGGCCTCTATAATTCTGAAATGGAAGATGTTTGGAACCACCAAGACTTCCTAGAGCTGTCCACCTGGCCAAACTGAGCAATCGGGGGAGAAGGGCCTTGGTCAGGGAGGTGACCAAGAACCCAATGGTCACACTGAAAGAGTTCCAGCGTTCCTCTGTGGAGATAGGAAAACCTTCCAACAAGACAACCATTTCTCCAGCACTCCACCTATCATGCCTTTATGGTAGAGTGGCCAGATGGAAGCCACTCCTCAGTAAAAGACACATGACAGCCTGCTTGGAGTTTACCAAAAGGCACCTGAAGACTATCAGACCATGAGAAACAAGATTCTCTGGTCTGATGAAACCAAGATTGAACTCTTTGGCCTGAATGCCAAGTGTCACGTCTGGAGGAAAACTGGCACCATCCCAACGGTGAAGCATGGTGGTGGCAGCATCATGCTGTGGGGATGTTTTTCAGCGGCAGGGACTTATGGGGTATTGTGTGTAGATTGATGACGGAAAACTATTTAATACATTTTAGAATAAGCCTATAACATATCAAAATGTGTAAAAAGTCATGTAGTCTGAATACTTTCCGAATGTACTGTAGCTGTTGTAATTGGTGCTATTAGGCTGTTGTGAAGTGTGTGTACGTGTGTGTAGTGACTGTAGCAGCTATTGAACGGGTGGTAAATACAAGAGGTCTCCTATCCAAGCCAACGTCACCACTCCTATAGTTCAGTTCAAACTCATCTGGTCCAATAACCCTATTCCACCATTACATGACTGTGTAAATAACACATTGTATTGTATGTTAGATAGGTCGAAAATAGAGGGAGGGGCTCAACAAACAAACCGAAAGTGTGGATTGCAGTTTCACATTGTTTGCATACTGTTGTAATTCACGTAGTATTGCAAGTATCACTTTGATTGTAGAAAGAGAACGGCAGACATTCATGTTGTGTGTACGTCCCTGGTTTCATTGACATCTCCAACTACTAAATAATTACAATGCTTAATCACTGAACCATGCCATGATTCGGAGACATGTCAACACTATTACTGGGCTTCTCTGACCAAGCTACTATTGAACAGTGTTAAGGCGTCAGGATGCTTCAGTTCGACTGGCGCCTAGGCGAACTAAGATAGTGTGCTTGCATACTCCCTTAAAAAGACCTTCGCTTGAAAAACGATAAATAGTCAGAATTAATCTAAGATAATTAATTTGGACGTTTTTTTTTGCAGAGGAGATAATCTAAGATGTTGCCAAGAAATTTGGTGGAGTATTGCTCAATGAAAACATTTGCATGAAATCGAGTTGTCTCTCGTTGAATGACAACAAAGACTTTATTGAAGAATCCCTACTGTCGATCAATCACCGACGAAGGGGCGTAGACTTCGGCTGCCGACTAAGGCTTGCCTCCAGAAAAATGTTGGTGTGCCCAAGCAGCTGAAAAAACCCTCCCGAAGTCTAAAACTAACAAAAACGGCACAAAATGTCGTCATAATATATGCACAAACTCTTCCAAACTGTTTCTGCTGGGAAGCATGTGGCGCCTTTAGTCCATTCTAATGACACAACACATTTTTCGCGTTCAATTTCTCTTGTTTTGGATAATCTCTATACTCTTTGTAGTAGCTATGGCTGCCAGAATAGAGGAATTGCAGACTTGCGAGGCACTCACTGTGTGTGTGTGCGTATAATTTTAGAATTGAGGCGTAGCAGCAGACGATGCTCCAGACCTCTGTACTCCATGGTGCTGCTACACTACATGACCAAAAGTATGTTGACAGCTGCTCATTCCAAAATCATGGGCATTAATATGGAGTTGGTCCTCCCCTTTGCTGCTATAACAGCCTTCACTCTTCTGGGAAGGCTTTCCACTAGATGTTGGAACGTTGCTGCGGGGGACTTGCAAAATCGTTCAGCCACAAGAGCATTTGTGAGGTCGGGCACTGATGTTGAGCAATTAGGCCTGGCTCGCAGTCTGCGTTTCAATTCATTCCAAAGGTGTTGAGGTCAGGGCTCTGTGCAGGACAGTCAAGTTCTTCCATGCTGATCTTGACCAACCATTTCTGTATGGACCTCGCTTTGTGCATGGGTGCATTGTCAGGAAAGGGCCTTCCCCAAACTGTTGCCACAAAGGTGGAAGAACAGAATCATCTAGAATGTCATTGTTGACTGTGGCGTTAAGATTTCCCTTCACTGGAATTAAGGGGCCTAGCCCGAACCATGAAAAACAGCCCTAGACCATTATTCCTCCTCCACCAAACTTTACAATTGGCACGATACATTGCGGCAGGTTGCTAGATCGAATCCCAGAGCTGACAAGGTAAAAATCTGTTGTTATGCCCCTGAACAAGGCAGTTAACACACTGTTCCTAGGCTGTCATTGTAAATAAGAATTTGATCTTAACTTGGCTAGTTAAATAAAGGTACAAATAAAAATAAATAAACAATTTGATGAACTGACTTGTTAGACAGGTGGCATCCTATAACGGTGCCACATTGAAAGTCACTGCACTCTTCAGTAAGGCCATTCTACTCCCAATGTTTGTCTATGGAGATTGCATGGCGGTGTGCTTAATTTTATACATCTATCAGCAACGGGAGTGGCTGAAATAGACCAATTCACTCATTTGAAGAGGTGTCCACATACTTTTGTATACAGTACCAATCAAAAGCTTGGACACACCTACTCATTCAAGGGTTTTTCTTTATTTTTACTATTTTCTACATTGTAGAATAATAGTGAAGACATCAAAACTATGAAATAACACATATGGAATCATGTAGTAACCAAAAGAAGTGTTAAACAAATCAAAATATATTTTATATTTGAGATTCTTCAAAGTAGCCACCCTTTGCCTTGATGACAGCTTTGCACACTCTTGGCATTCTCTCAACCAGCTTCATGAGGAATGGTATTCCAACAGTCTTGAAGGAGTTCCCACATATGCTGAGCACTTGTTGGCTGCTTTTCCTTGACTCTGCGGTCCAACTCATCCCAAACCATCTCAATTGGGTTGAGATCGGGTGATTGTGGAGGCCAGGTCATCTGATGCAGCACTCCATCACTCTCCTTCTTGGTCATATAGCCCTTACACAGCCTGGAGGTGCTTTGGGTCATTGTCCTGTTGAAAAACAAATGATAGTCCCACTAAGCCCAAACCAGATGGTGATGGCGTATCGCTGCAGAATGCTGTGGTGGCCGTGCTGGTTAAGTGTGCCTTGAGTTGTAAATAAATCCCAGACAGTGTCACCAGCATATACTGGGTCTGTAGCTTCGGCTTTTTGGGTTGCTTTTACTTCAGTCATTTATCATACTACTTACTGTACATAATATAACTGAATAGAAACACAATGGAATATAATAGAATTGAATGGAGACACAATGGAATATAACTGAATAGAAACACAGTGTAATAGAATAGAACAGATTCACATGGCTAACTACATGATATGTAAAAGGCACGACATATACATCTGTGTGACAGCTAGAGGTCAATGTGTTATCTGAAGTTGCTGCATTGACAAAATGGCTGCATTATTCATCGCCCCATATTGTATTGTTTAATTCAGGGCTTCGGTTATGAATTTGAATCTTTAGAAGCTGATAAATGTGCTAGCCTTAACAAAGCATTGAGCTGTCATATGTTGACAAATTATATTGACAGAGAGAGAATTCCTTACATCAGTTCTCGCCAAGTCCTGGATTGATATTTGGAATAATGCTTTTAGCAGGGATAGTCTGGGGAATATGAGCAGCACTCAGAGCTGTAGTGTGTGTGTTTTTGTGTGTTTGTGCATGTGCGTGTGTGTGTGTATGTGTGTGTCTGCAAAATGATGAAACCCTCGCAGGAACTACTGAAATCCTTTAGGGAGTAACATCAGAGGTTTCCAGAAACAATAGCTGCTGGTTTCCAGAGGCCCTGGCTGCTTAATCTCTAATGTATCATTTATCTCAATAAGTCTGGATTGATTATTGATTGTTATACTTCGTCCCAATTTAAACAAACTACAACTTATTAAGGCTTTATATAGTACACATAAAGTCTTCTTAATCACAATATAAATGCTTCACAAATCATCTATAGACTAATGTCATACTGTATAAATGGTGGTGTGACATAACAGCTCCCTATGTAGAGTGCATTGTGTATGTGTGTGCGTGTGTGTGCTTCAAAGACTCCATCTCGGCAGGGGACTCGAATGAGAATATAAATCAGTCTTTCTGGATCTGGACCTAGGAGGGAGAAACAATGAGACCCCCTTTAGGGACTTCACACGCACACACACACTGACATTTCACATGTCAAGGGCATTCCTTCACCATGTGTGGACAGACCTATGTCATTTTACACATATAAAACACAGCCTTTTGAACCATATCAAGTTCATAAATATCTTTAGAGAATGTTTCTTTCTGGACTTTTCAGTCATGATTTATTTTATTGTCATATCTGCTCAGCAGGCTGCCGTTCAGCTATGCCCTTCACCTGGTCTTCATCAGCAGGCTGGGATATCCATCAGGACACGTCACCCCACACACACACACACACACACCCTCAAGCACTCCCCTGGGCGTTGTATAGGCCTGGTTAGATGTATGGCTGGAATTATCATCCAGTTAAATGATCACTTAGTCTACAGAATTGAAACAATAAAGGTAAGGTGGAATGTAGTACTGTCGAGTTTAGATGATGAGTCAGACTCAGATTGACGGGTTTAGGTAAGGTGGACTGTAGTACTGTCGAGTTTAGATGATGAGTCAGGCTCAGATTAAAGACGTTATAGGTTAGAACTAGAAACAGGAGTTTTTCAGGACGAGTCGGGGATCACTTAGTTTCGATAAATCGTTAAATCTGTAATAGGTTTGTACCTACATATATTCCCAACAGTCAAAAATTAATCTAGCCATCTAATGTGGAGTTCCCACCACATTGGTTACACTTATCCTATAGTGGTAGGGGTTAGGTCCAGATGTTAGACAGGGCACCGTTTTTCTAGCTAGTTTTACCTAGCATACTGGAAAAGAAATGTCCCATATCTGTTTTCAATGTTTCTAAATAATTATTTGTAATAAAGTTAGCCCGGCCACAATAAGATTGACAGTTACCTCAAATATTTTGAAAAGAAACAAAGTTACAACTGCGTCTGGTTTGCTCCCAGCCAGGTCTTTAGACAAACTGTACAACTTTGCCGAGTGTGCTGGTCTGCATCTGGTCCTGGGGCTCAACGCCCAGCAGAGAAACCCTGACTCCTCCTGGAACTCCTCCTCAGCACTCAGCCTCCTCAAATACAGCGCCGGGAAGAAATACAACATCTCCTGGGAACTGGGCAACGGTCAGTATCTACACAACATTATATACTATATATTATAGAATATATGCTATTTAATACAGTAGAATTATAAAACGTTAGGTAACACTGTACTTGAAGGGTGTATACATAACGCATTCGGAACACCTTTATGAAACCATTTCTAACACCTTTATGAGTGTAGCAGTATTGTTCATTAAAAAAATATTTATCCATTCTACACTGACATTTTTATTTTCACAGGCACAGTACCCAAACCCAAAGTATTATCCTAGGAATACGTGTTTGACTTAAGTTGGCAGAGGACATGCTGTAGGTCTAACATGACATTTACAATTGGTGCACCAGGGTTTATTTTGAAAAATAAGTCATGATTGAACGGAAGCCATTCAGAGAGTGAAGAAAGAGTAGAGAGAGAGAGAGGGTGGGGGTGGGTGGGTGGTTGGTATTTAGGGATGCTCAAGTATGGAGTGGTTTTAAAAAGGAGAAGTAAACAGCTGATGACTTGCTCAGTGGTGCATCGTCGACCCGAGAACCCCTGCCAATATGACAGACACAAGCAGTCTGGCTAGCAGGGGGGAACTATAGCGGTCTGTGTTTTAATTTTCTGGGGAAATTGAGCCTCTTTCTGGCGGAGACCATCAACACAGATGGAAAGACAGAGAGAAAGAGAGAGGATAGAAAGAGGGAGCTGGGGGACCTCCCTGTTATCTTGGCCCATTCTCCTGGCAAGGCCTCCCTCCAGCAGCATTACAATAATGACAATTTAGTTATCGCTCATTTACTGGGCACTAAGAGAAACATATGTTGGACAGTGCCTTTCTCTCTCTCTCTCTCTCTCTCTCTCTCTCTCTCTCTCTCTCTCTCTCTCTCTCTCTCTCTCTCACACACACACACTGTTACACTCTCACACTCTCTCTCCACCTCTCCAACACTCTGGGTGTCTTCTTTAACAGTGTTTGTGTTGGACAGTGTTAGAATGACACACTCTGTGTCTTACTGTATTACTGTGTACATAGGGTTCCATTCAAGAACAACATAAACATGTCAGTACTGCCCAAGTTGTGTTTAGCAGCGGACTGCGCTAGAGAGTGTCTGTGATGTTATGGTGTTGAAGTGTTTCAACTGCTCACTTATGGAGCAAAGATCCTCCCCCAAGGTGGAAAACTATTTGACCAAGCTCTCCAGAAACAGGATTTAACTGGGTAAATAAGCTGGTATAATGTATTGACAAATTAACCTGAATGAAGATCGAAGTGAATGTCTATTTGTTTTAAAGATTTTTAAAGCCATTTGCGCTCCGTCTTTCTCAAGAGTGGAATGGTTGCTGTAAAATGGTGGATCATACTGTTTATATCACTTTCCTGACCTTTCATTTCGTCCCTCTCTCCATCTCTCTCCAGAGCCTAATGGCTACCGTAGCATGATGGGTCAGACAGTGAACAGTACCCAGCTAGCCCAGGACTACACCCTACTGAGAACGTTACTGCAGTCTGTACGCTATTATAGCCGAGCACACCTCTTGGGCCCGAACGCTGGACGACCACGCAAAAACGCCATTCTGCTGCTCGATGGGTGAGTTGCTTCACTGAAACCGTTGTCACTATATGGCCACACTACAAAGTCCTGAACTATGGTATGGAGTTATCTTTAGGAAATGTGATTTAAGCAACATACGCACACACACACACACACACACACCCTCACACAGGCCCAGTGTTTATGTAGAAGCCTACAGTCTGATGGTCCCAGGCCCTGGTATAGTTAAATAGGCTGTCAGCTGTATAGAGTGTCAGTGGATTGATAAGGTGGCCAAGCGATGTCCCACCTGTCCCCTCTCTCTCTCTCTCTTCTCTCCTCTCTCCTCTCTCCTCTCTCTTCTCTCTCACAGACCAGATCATCTTCGTCTAGTCCTCTATCTTAGACACACCATTGAGACTTGCCAAAAGTAGTGGATGTAAAATGGTGGATTTTTTCCACTCCAAAAATATGCATTTTTTTGCATAGCTGTAGGATGCTTATGTACACTGTACAAAAATATAAAGGCAACATGTAAAGTGTTGGTCCCATGTTTCATGATTTGCAATAAAAGATCTCAGAAATGTTCCATACACAAAAAAAGCTTATTTCTCTCAAAGTGTGTGCAGACATTTGTTAACATCCCTGTTTGTGAGCATTTCTTTTTTGCCAAGATAATAGCATATCTGAGGTGCAACAAACTGATGGAGTTAGGAGGAGTGACAGACACAAGTCATTCCAGCCCCACATACACACACTGAGTATCTCTCTCAGATTCCAACTACTGATTCATTTTTGGACATATAAATACTGCAAATCTACCAAAGAAAGGTCTGTTAATTGTTCACTTATGCAGTTTAAGGAACAAAACTCATGAAATATGCTGTCTAGTGCAGTCAAACAATATTCATCTATTGGCAATATCAGACTCACTTGGACTCTTCTTTTGAGGATGCTGAGATCTCTATACATGGATACAATTTGTTCAGGAGGGACAGAAATAGATATGGGGGTGGAGTTGCAGTTTACATCCAGAATCATATTCCAGTAAAACAACGTAAGGACTTCATGTTGAATGGATTAGAGGCGCTATGGGTACAGGTGCATTTACCACATTTGAAACCTATACTAGTTGGTTGCTGCTATAGGCCACCTAGTGCTGATGTGAAATATCTTGATATAATTTGCAAAATGTTGGAAAAGGTATCTGATGAAAATAGGGAAATATATTTTTTTACAAACTGGCCAAAGAGAAGGAAAGTTATTTCTGTTGCCGATGTATGTAACCTAACCCAAGTTATGACATTACCAACCAGAACGTTCACTGATAGGTCTGGTATCACATCATCAACTTGTATCAATCACATTTTTACTAACATGGCTGAACATTGTTCTAAAGCTGTTTCAGTGGCACTAGGTTACAGTGATCATAATTTGGTTGCTCTCACTAGGAAAACTAAAATACCAAAGGCTGGCCCTAAAATAATCTACCACAGGTCCTACAGAGGGTTCAATAAGGACTCATTTGTGGATGAGATTAAGAATGTGCAATGGTTAGAAGTGTGTAGTAAGGATGATCCTGAAATGTCACTAAGTTTGTTTCTGAAATTATTCATGAGTATAGCTGATAAGCATGCCCCTTTAAGAAAATGCACTGTGAGGTCAAATGGTGCCCCACGGATTGATGAAGAGCGGAGAAATATAATGATTCAACGTTATAATGCCAAAAAAGTAGCAGATAAATCTGGTACTTTGTTTGATAAGCAAAGTTATTGTAAATTAAGAAATCTTGTGACCAAGCTAAACAAAGGAAAGAAGAAGGGATTCTATCAGCACAAAATTGATGAAGTAAAGGGTGATGGGAAAAAGCTGTGGAGAACGGTGAACACTATTATGGGTAGTAATTCAAACATGTCTGCCTCTTTTGTTGAATCAGAGGGTATATTTATTACAAAACCACATGGCATTGCAAACTACTTTAATAAATATTTTACAGGCAAAGTGGACAAGTTGAGGAATGCTAAGATTCCAACTGATGGCTCCATGTCATATACCCTTATAAAAGATTGTATCATGAAGGAAAGGCAATGCAGGTTCAAACTTCATCAAGTAGAAAGGGAAGAGGTAGAAAGGATGCTGTTGTCTCTTTCGGATGACAAGTCGCCTGGTACAGATCATCTAGACGCCAAATTGCTCAGAGTTACAGCTAACCAAATATCTACACCAATCTCTCTCTCTCATATTTTTAATAAGTGCTTGATGTATGGGGTGTGCCCAGAAGTCTGGAAAGAGTCAAAGGTTATTCCACTACCTAAGGATAAAAAATCTGCATTCACTGGTCCTAATAGTTGTCCTATTAGCTTGCTGCCTGTGTTAAGTAAATTATTGGAAAAAATTATATCTGTACAAATCAAGGATTATTTCTTATGTAATGGTCTGATAACGGGTTTCCAGCATGCATACAAAGAAGGGTGTTCTACGAGTACGGCCTTAGCACAAATGACAGATGATTGGTTAAAGAGTATGGATGATAGGAAGTTACTTGGTGCAGTGTTGCTGGATTTCAGTGCTGCTTTTGATGTAATTGATCATGAACTGTTACTAGGAGAACTGAAATGTTATGGTTTTAAGGATGCAGCTCTATCCTGGATGGAAAGCTATCTATCCAGGAGAAGGCAAAAAGTGTTCTTTAATGGTAGCTTTTCAAAAAGTAAAGATATACATTGTGGTGTTCCTCAAGGAAGCTGCCTAGGCCCACTGCTCTACTCTATCTTTACTAATGATTTACCTTCAGTAATGAACAAAGCAAGAGTGGTCATGTATGCTGATGACTCTACAATGTATAGTGCAGCATCAGAATGTAATGAGCTAACAGATGTACTGAGCAGTGAACTAAGAATGGTGTCTGAGTGGGTTGATATTAACAAATTGGTGTTTCTAGCGGTCTGTGTTTTAATTTTCTGGGGAAATTGAGCCTCTTTCTGGCAGAGACCATCAACACAGATGGAAATACAGAGAGAAAGAGAGAGGATAGAAAGAGGGAGCTGGGGGACCTCCCTGTTATCTTGGCCCATTCTCCTGGCAAGGCCTCCCTCCAGCAGCATTACAATAATGACAATTTAGTTTTTCGCTCATTTACTGGGCACTAAGAGAAACATATGTTTCTAAAACTAAATGTATTGTATTTGGTTCAAGATATATGCTTGCTGATGACCCCCAATTGAATTTGTCGATTAATAGAATACATGTAGAGGAAGTGAAAAAAAAAACTACTAGGCGTCATGTTGGACGCAGCTTTATCATGGTCAGAACACATAGATAATATTGTTATTAAGATGGGTAAGGGAATTGCTGTTACAAGAAAATGTTCAGAGTATGTAACATCTAGCACTCTGAATCAGGTGATTCAATCCCTGGTCCTATCACACTTAGAGTACTGTCCAGTTATATGGTCATCTGCAGCAAAGAAAGATATAAAAAAAGCTCCAAATGGCTCAAAACAGGCTGCCAGATTATCTCTTCATTGCTCTAACCGAATGAATATTATTAAAATGCATCAGAATCTTTCATGGCTTCACGTTAAAAACGAATTACTATCTAGTCTTTTGTTTTTCTTTAGGAATGTTATATTTTTCAAAAAACCACAGTATCTTTCAGTCCAATTAGTACATACTAGCAACACGCATAACCACCAAACCAGACAGGCAAATTCAGGGCAGCTAAAACAACTCAAGCCAAGGACAAATCGCCTTAAATCTACAGTTTATATAGTCCTATAGCTGAATGGAACTTTTTACCAATCCATATTTCTCAGGCAAAAAGTAAATCCACCTTCAAGAAAAAAAAAAATGAACATCTAATGTGATAGACATATGACTGGACAGGAAATAGAAAGTATCAACTGAATGTTAAATGTGTTTCCTGTCAGGTATTTTAATTGTCTGTATTGTCTACTTGTTGAATGTTTGTGAAGTCTTGATTGTGGTTGTTTGTAATGTCTTGTAAATTGGTCTTGGACCTCAGGAAGATTAGCTAGTGTTATGGTGTTAGCTAATGGCGATCCTAATAAAAATTACAAAATTACAAAAATCCACCTGACAGGTGTGGCTTATCAAGAAGCTGATTAAACAGCATCACCATTAGACAAGTGCACCTTGTGCCTGGGACAATAAAAGGCTATTCTAAAATGTGCAATTTTGTCACACAACACAATGCCACAGATGTCTCAAGTTTTGAGGGAGCATGCATTTGGCAAGCTGACTGCAGGAAGGTTCATGACCTCTATTGCCAGAGAATTTAATGTTAATATCTCTACCATAAACCGCCGCCTATTTTATTTTTGTTGAATTTTGCAGTACGTCCAACCAGCCTCACATCCGCAGACCATATGTATGGCTTTGTGTGGGCGAGTGGTTTGCTGATGTTAATGTTGTGTACAGAGTGCCCCATGGTGGCAGTGGGGTTATGGTATGGGCAGGCAAAAGCTACGGACAACAAACACAATTGCATTTTATCAATGGCAATATGAATACACAGAGATACCGTCACGAGATCCTGAGGCCCGTTGTCGTGCCATTCATCCACCTCCACCACCTAATGTTTTAACATGATAGTGCATGGCTCTATGTCACAAGGATCGGTACACAATTCCTGGAAGCTGAAATTTTCCAGTTCTTCCATGGCCTGCATACTCACCAGACATGTCACCCCATTGAGAATGTTTGGGATGCTCTGAATCGACATGTATGGCAGTGTGTTCCAGTTCCCGCCAATTTCCAGCAACTTCGCACAGCCATTGAAGAGGAGTGGGACAACATTCCACAGGCCACAATCAACAGCCTGATCAAATCTATGCGGAGGAGATGTGTCGCGCTGCATGAGGCAAATGGTGGTCACACCAGATACTGACTGGTTTTCTGATCCACGGGCCAACCTTTTTTAAAAGATATCTGTGACCAACAGATGCATACCTGAGTTCCCAGTCATGACAAATCCATAGATTAAAGCCCAATGAATTTATTTCAATTGACTGATTTCCATATATGAACTGGAACTCAATAAAAGATTTTAAATTGATTCTTGTTGCGTTTATATTCTTGTTCAGTATAATAAAGGCAGCTAAAAATAGATATGCCTGACGTCAATGTTTTGGCTAGAGCTTTTCTGTATGTACACATCAAGAGATATAACATTTATGTTAGCAATACTACTACTATACAACTCTTACTTACTATAGCTGAGCTGATGAGTTTGATTTAGAGAGTCTTGGAAGACCATTTCACACATTTGTGAATTAGGAGGGAGGTCCTCCTCTAACTCCTCCTCTAACTCCTCTCCGTTCTCCTCCTTTCCCTCCACCGGTCTTTCCCCTGGTTTGACCGACAGGTTTTTCCCTGGTTTGACCGACCGGTCTTTCCCCTGGTTTGACCGACCGGTCTTTCCCCTGGTTTGACCGACCGGTCTTTCCCCTGGTTTGACCGACCGGTCTTTTCTCTGGTTTGACTTTGTCTCACGGTCACAGCCTCTGTCTCAGGTGTGCGTGTGTGTGTGTCTGACACAGTTGTCTGCTTAAGAAAACAAAGGCCAAATGGATGGAGGTAACATCGGTGTCAGTTAAAAGATGTAACCAAGACTAAACATCTTTAACTGGTGAGAGTGCCTTTCTGACAAGCTGTTTAGATAGAAGAATCTGGACATGTCAGAAAGACTCTCAGACCCAAATAAGGAGAGTTTCAGGTTGAGACTACCCGGTCCTCATGTCTTGTTTCTCACGTGTCTCTTTGGCTCAAACAGTTAGAAATACACACACTCACTGAATCACACACGCGCGCACACACACACACACACATTGACAACCTGGTCAAGAGGCCAAGACATATGAGACTAATCAAAAGTCCTTGTTTCATAAAAAAATATGTGTGTCACTCCAAAATGAAGTGCTGGTATCTCAGTGGTGTTTTAAACTGAATCAGCTGATTCACCTCTTGTGTTTTTATTCCCAGGTTCATGAAGAACGCTGGTTCTGTTGTGGATGCTGTAACGTGGCAACAGTAGGTATTTTACCCCTTTTTCTATCCTATATCTGCATACCTGTAGCACTTAGCTTCATACACACATTCCCTATATAATAATCATCATCATCATCATAGCAATAAACAAGTTCTCATTCATAAAACCTCTTAAAGTTTGTAATGTAGAATAAAAATGGTTTCCAGTCAAACTGTTTCCAGGGAGAAATGTTTTGATGGCTTTTATAAAAATACAAGCTATAGTGAGAACCAGCTGCTGAAAGAATGGCATGGTTTTAGTTTAGTCTTTTCCCTCACACTCTCTCTCCTCTGCTTTCCTCCCCATTCTGTCTTGTGGTGTCGTTCTTGAAGTGACTGAGCGGTTAAAGACATGTCTGGCTGTTGTTGTGGTTTGTAATGGTCATTGTTTTACAGGCAGGCAAGAGGAACTGTGGTTGACATTCTGAGAGAGCAAAAAAATTGCATCGCTGTCAGAACGATGTAAAATAGTCAGTAGTTTCAAAATAAGGGAATATTGCTGTTTCGTGCCAAGGTATTCACATATTTGTCTCATTAACACACACGCACGTACGCACGCAAACACGTACAAACGCACACACAGACACACACCACACTGCTAGAGCAGGGCCTCGTTAAGGCCAAGGTCAGGCTAATTAAGGGATTGGGAAGAGGAAGGTTTAGCACCACCCACACTGGTAAAGTCAAACCATATGCTTACACACACACACACACATACACACACATGTCCTGCCAATTACCCTCTTTACACAACAGGACTAGGTTCTATGCTAGCCAGACTGCGTGACAGATAGGCTGACCTCTATAAACCAACTTTTAACTAATGAAAGCTCTGAAAAGGTGCCACTTTGAACAACAGTGAAATACACTTGCATGATGACTAACCTCGCCTGAGATCTGAAGACATGCTACGTGAATGATTCGGTCTTGTCTTTTTCTATAGAGAAAGTTGCACCAATCCATCCATAATAGCAGTGCTTCCTATAGATGGTACATATTAGATTTGTGTTGAACAACTTGGTTTAGTTATACAGTTTACATATTGGAGTAATTTGGTATGGAACAGCATGTTACATGTTAGGAACACAAAACAGGTGTTACACATGCTAGAGTGTATCTGTGACCAGACAGTTCACCATGCCTGTTGTCTCCCTCGGTCTGGCATTCTGGCACACCTTCCCTACTGTTGTATTCATCCTCATAGTGTGGTTGTGTTCTCTTTCAATTATTTGTTTCGATATCTCACATGAGCGTGATTAACCAGAATCTCAGAATCTCAAAGAACCAGTCACACACCTCTGTTGGAGACAGACAGGTCAAGAGGCGAATGAGGTGAGCAGCTCCCCTCATCATGAAGAGCCACTCGCTCACCCCCCAGTTTGTGTCCAGTACCCGTAATGTGCGTATACTTGGATAGAACGAAAGCTTTTCAAAGCTTTGTGTGCTTTGTGAGAGACGCCACTCTCGTCAACGGTTATCACGGAGGGGTTACAGCCTCCGGAAGGCCTGAGGGCTCACTCCATCAGGGGTATGGCTTCTTTTTGGGCACTGTTCGAGAGCATCTCCTTGCATACTTTTATGATGTTCTACCGGCTAGACGTCACTGCGCCTTCTTTGGCGTATATTGTCCTCAGTGTCGGGGCCTCTGAGGGTTGATACGTTGAGACTAGCTGGCTTCAGAGAGCAGGCTGCGATACGGGAGTTGGCCATATCCCTCATGTGAGATATCGAAACTAACAACTGAATGAGAACTTAAGGTTATTTGCGTAGCCCCGGTTCTCTGATATTATGAGTGAGATGTCAAATAAAATAACAGTTTATTGGTCGTGTACACAGTTTAGCGTATGTTATAGTGGGTGCAGTGATCATGCTTATGTTACTAGCTCCTAACAATGCCGTAAAATGTCCCAACAAGTACACAAATAATAATAAAAAACTATAAATCTTGAAATGACAACCCAAATAGCACTATAACATTCCCTACTCGCAAGAGCTTGAGGAAGTTCGGCATGCTCGAGAATGATCAGAGGGCGGGCGAGTGGGGGGGTGAGGGGAGGGGCTCACGTTATTCGCCACTCGACTTATCTGTTTCCGACAGACGTGTGTGATTGGTTCTTCGATCCCCCTCATGTGAGATATCTCACTTATAATATCAGAGAACCGAGGGTTACGCAAGTAGCAATACTCCATGAATAGAGACATAGAGACCATGTAGTCAGAAGACTGAACACTCAACAAGGGGACTGATGTTTTTTACAGCTGCAATATAGGGAGAAAGCAGAGAAAATAGAGATAGCAGTGGGAGGAAGAAAGAGCAAAGACTGCAGGAGGGTAACAGAGATTTGTGTTGCTCTCCACACTTTATTCACTGTCCCGCCGGACTCGTAAATCCTGAGGGCCCATTCCCCTGGAGGGCCACATTTTATTCATTGGTGGAGCTTAGACCCTCACAAACACTCACACTCACACTCACATACACACACATACACACGAGCGCACCTTTTGTCTCGTCTCCCTTTCTCTATCGCTCTCCTTCTTTCTCTCTCTCACTTGCCTCCTTTTTCTCTCTCTCTGATCCTTCCCTGCCTTCCTCCGATTCTTGTCACTTTCTCGCTCTTCCCTCTGACATCTTAATACTTGTCTCAGACTAAATCTGGTATTTATCTACATCTCAACCATTCCACTACATAATCCCTGCTCTGCTCTACTGCTCTGAGACTCACAAGTCAGAGAGAGAACCATTGTAGAGGGGAGACATAGGAAGAGTGTGAGATGAGAAAGAGAAGTAGAGAGAGATCAAAATTGAGCAAGAGAGACGAGACAGAGTAGTACAATATATATATATATATATAGAGAGAGAGAGAGAGAGAGAGAGAGAGAGAGAGAGAGAGAGAGAGAGAGAGAGAGAGAGAGAGAGAGAGAGAGAGAGAGAGAGAGAGAGAGAGAGAGAGAGAGAGGAGAAATAAATAAAGAGAAATAAAGAGAATGTGACTGCTGTGAGGAAAGGTAATTCATCATTGTCTGGGTAAAGAATGTAATTCCAAATAGAGGATACAATCTGTTCTCTACAGATGTGTTCACGCTTTAATTCTTCCCATAGGTAGAGGAGCAGGCGGATCAGCAGACAGCTTCCCTACAAAAACTATTGTGTACTATGTATTTTTGGCTGACAAAGTTGGTCATACATAAATTATATCATAACCCAGTTTGGTAGCGCTTTACCAGTTTTGGTAACCCTTGATGGTAAAAGATGTTATAGTTCTCTTACAATTTGGTCCCACTTTAAAAAACTACAATTTATAAAGGCTTAATGTAGAATACATAAAGTCTTCATTAACACAAAATAGATACTTCACAAATAACTTACTCTATGTTCGGTACATGGTAACACTTTACTTGAAGGGGGTATACAGTAAGGCATTCATCACACCTTTATGAGCGTTGCCATATCATTCATAACAAACTTTATAATACATTAATTCTTCATCATTCATAAGAAGTTTTCAAAATGAAATTCCCTTGAAATAGATCTGTATTTAGCCATTGTAAATAAAGATGTGTATTTCTACTGCCACAGTACACAACCCTATAATACAGGGATGGCCAACTGGCGGGCCGCATGTTGCCCTTTTGTAGGCCCACAGATCTGTTTTTGAATTATGAATTTCTTTACTTACTGTTGAGAGTTAGAATAGTAGAACACACAAGGTGCAATTTAGAAATGTGGTTGTGTATCAGTAGTCTTTCTCTTGACAGTCAATTAGCCCATGTCAGCTAAACATTTGAATCATGGTTGAATTACCAATCGGGGGCTCCCCATTGATTTTGTAAGTCACTCTCACTCAGATATCATATTAAAAACAGCAAACATTTTTCTCTACCCATTGGCAAAATGTGTAAAATTCAGGGAAATTAGCTGTAAAACTGCAAATGTTTTCTCCTGGCCCCATGGGGTGCTGGGTAGGCTAGTGGTTAGAGTGTTAGACTTGTAACCAAAAGATTGCAAGATCGAATCCCCGAGCTGAGAAGGTAAACATCTGTCATTCTGCCCCTGAACAAGGCAATTAACCCACTGTTCCTTGGCCATCATTGAAAATAAGAATTTGTTCCTAACTGACTTGCCTAATAAAAATGTGTAGAAATGCAGCAAACTTTAAAACTGCAAAATGTTCTTTGTGGCCCACATCAAAGTTGCCCATTTGTGCTGTAAGACATCTGTGCTCTAATACACTATTCACAGAACTGGCTAGGAGCAGCACAATTAGTTACTGTGTGCATAGAGTGTTTTGTATCCTCTCTTTCAGTGCTGCAGGATGCCACTGGGTAAACAGCCCTTGGAATTATCAATATTATCTTAACCCTCCAATTATGTTCAAAAGCCTATACACAGTAGATGTTCTGTGTCAATTTGACCCAGTATCCATTAGTAAGTACAGAACATACAGTCAGAAGGTGGATCTGAAGCAAACAGAGTACCTGGCTGGAGCACAAATCGTAAATGTCATGTTAGACCTACAGCATGTTCTCTGCCAACTTTAGCCAAAAATATGTGTTCCTACAATAATATTTTGGGGTTTGGGTACTGTGGCTGTGAAAATACACATTTCTTAATAAATGTACATATGAAGACATATTTCTGTGTTACTGATAACTTTTCGTTCTGAAATGGCAATTTACATATTTTGAAAACTCCTTATAAATGATATTGAAAAAATGTGTTATGAAGGTTGTTATAAATGCTAAACTCATGAAGGTGTTATGACTGGATTCATAAAGGTGTTGTGAAAGTCTTTTTTATACCCCCTTCAAGTAAAGGTTTATTCGGCTGCATTGCCAAATGTGACAAAACCCACTGTGTCAATTCCCCAAAAAAGAGTTACATGAAGACATAACGTTATTGATAATAGCCTAAACCTACCTGAATTCAATGGGAAACCCATTCCACGTTAATGGATTTCAAAACTGTAAATAGTGATTGCTTTAGATCAGGTACTGCCAAAAATACTTTGATAATAATTTGTATATTAGTATATATAATTTATATTAAACACTGTATACATTATCTTATGAATCATTAACAAGGAACTGAACCCCAAAATATTTCTCGTTTAAAACGGCCTGTGGCATTGGTAGTAGTCATATACAGTGGGATTAATGCCGTTGATAAAGATGAGCAAAATTGTATAAAATATAGAATTCAAGTACTGAGCTATATTGAATGCAAAAAAAAACCTTGAAATTATATTATTTTACGCTAATATAATTGCTCAGAGAAAGAGAAGTAATGCTTTTTTTCTCTAAAAGATAGGGTTAAAAATGATTGACACTCCTGTTTTCAATACCTTTTATATACCTCACCTAAATCTCCTTGCGAGGATAATGGCATTGAGACTTTTTCTAAAATGTTTTCTGAGATTGAATAACACATTGGGAGGAATCTTAGACCATTGTACAGTGTCCCGAGAGGCACATAGGTTGAGATCTGTGATGACACAGATTTCCTCCCACATAGCAGGGTCGTCTATGTGTTGACTTGCCATATTGTCCAGCAGCTTCACTTAAGCCGTAAGTAAGGTGGACATGTTAGGTGCTCTGACCGAATGGGCTGCGGTTATGTACATCTTATGACAAACGAAAAAAAGCATCCCATCTTCTTTGGGAGGGGGGTGTTAACCGACAGGGATGCACTGCGTGAGGGATTAAGGTAGTTAGCCAGAGGAGGCTCCACCGGAGGGGCCTTATGGAAGAAACTGGACTCGTCTATGCATGTTCAGGGTAGGGGAACCATTAGGGGTTAGTCTACTAGAAAAATGCTTTTCCCAGGACCATTTTGCCTCCTTTAGGCAAGCCGCGACCATAGGAATGCTAGGTTTGGTCAGGGTTGTTTGCGGTTGGAGTCTCCTCCACTCGTACAAATGGTCCGGTGGGACATTGAGCCACTCAATGCCAAGTTTGGCTGTGGCTCGCTTGCAGATGTCGATGAGCGTGTAATCCCGGATGGGATTAGCAACCTCGTCACCGGCTGTGCCCTTGGCGGTGCACCTGGGGACGGGTGCAGGTGTTTGGGAGGGAGGAAGTGGGGACTCAATTCCTCCATCTTCGGGCTCAAAGTTGGAGAGGCTGCTATTAGCATGAGCCTCATCATCTCCTATCTCCCCCTCTCCCGAGATCGTGTTTTCACTAAACAAGGGAAGAGAGTCAAGATTGTCAATCACCTCAGGCCAGATGGGTACAGATGAGCGGTTGTTCCCTACCCTGGGGGTACAGACTTGGCTCGGATGGTGGGGGTGAGGGGGTACCCGGAACTTCTCCGGCTAACCTTATACAGTGTAGTCGACTCTGGGTAGTCGACTGACTCTCAAGCATGCTTGTTTCCCAAACAGGCAAAGCAGAAAGGATGGGAGTCTTTCTTTGAGATGCGAGAGCTGCAGGGGCAGAGATGGGAGCTCGTGCCTGGCTTGGGTTATTCTGGCAAGGGGAGGTGGCAACCATGACTCTAAGTGGGCTACAAGCCTGTCGTAAATGGCACGCAGTAACCCGGAGAGCACCGCAAGGTGGAGTTGCTCTACAGGTTAGAGGGCTCTCAAGACCGCAAAACCAGAAGGTAGGACCGGTCAGCCTAGCCAGTATAGGTGCTGGTGAGCTAGGTGAGAGAAGAATACTACCGTGCAGGTAGAGAGAGCTAGCGAAGGAGCTAGTTCTAGTCATGTGCTTCACCAATGCTTAGCTGCGTAGCCAGCTAGTCCTGGTGTTTAGCTTGCTAGAATTCACCTCAATTGTTAGTAGCCTAGCTTTAGCAAGCACACTGCTAGCTGAAGAGAAATTGTGTTCTTCGTTAGCTAGCTACGTTAGCTTAGGGTGTGGCTAACCAAATCACAAAAGTCTCTTTCCTTTCTTCCACTTTGGTGGGAATAAGCAACAGGAAGGTACGTGGGCTGGTAGAGCGAGATGGGAGCTACCCATAGTGAGAAACCAAACAAGTAATTTAAATAGAACTTGTGTGAATAACTATCTAAATACTGTGGTGTTGGGGGGCCAGTATGGGCACCACAACACTAAAAAAGAGACCTAAGACAACAACATATCATGGCAGCAACACATGAGAACACAGCATGGTAGCAACACAACATGACAACAACATGGTAGCAACACAAAACGACAGCAGCACAAAATGGTAGCAGCACAAAACATGGTACAAACATTATTGGGCACAGACAACAGCACAAAGTCAAGAAGGTAGAGACAACAATACATCTCGCAAAGCAGCCACAACTGCTAAGAGTGTCCATGATTTAGTCTTTGAATGAAGAGATTGAGATAAAAATGTCCAGTTTGAGGGGTTTTGCAGCTTGTTCCAGTCGCTAGCTGCAGCGAACTGAAAAGAGGAGCGACCCAGGGATGTGTGTGCTTTGGGGACCTTTAACAGAATGTGACTGGCAGAATGGGTGTTTTATGTGGAGGATGCGGGCTGCAGTAGGTATCTCAGATAGGGGGGAGTGAGGCATAAGAGGGTTTTATAAACATCAACCAGTGGATCTTGTGACGGGTATACAAAGATGACCAGTTTACAGTATAGAGTGTATAGAGTGCAGTGATGTGTCCTATAAAGAGCATTGGTGGCTAATCTGATGGCCAAATGGTAAAGAACATCTAGCCGCTTGAAAGCACCCTTACCTGCTGATCTATAAATTATGACTCCGTAATCTAACATGGGTAGGATGGTCATCTGAAACAGGGTTAGTTTGGCAGCTGGGTAAAAGAGGAGCGATTACGATAGAGGAAACAACGTCTAGATTTAACTGTATCCTGCAGCTTTGATATGTTTTGAGAGGAGGACAGTATACCGTCTAGCCATACTCCCAAATACTTGTGTGAGGTGACTACCTCAAGCTCTAAACCCTCAGAGGTAGTAATCACACCGGTGGGGAGAGGGGCATTCTTCTTACCAAGCCACATGATCTTTGTTTTGGAGGTGAGTATAAGACTGTATCATCTGCATATAAATGGATGAGAGAGGTTCCTACTGCCTCAGATATGTTGTTGATGTAAATTGAGAAGAGCGTGAGGCCTAGAATTGATCCTTGGGGTACTCCCTTCGTGAGAGGCAGTGGCTGAGACAGCAGATGTTCTGACTTTATACACTGCACTCTTTGAGAGAGGTAGTTAGCAAACCAGGCCAAAGACCCCTCAGAGACACCAATATGTCACTCCTCACCTCTCCACCTGATAGCTGATGTGTGGTGAGCGTTCTGGCACAAATGGTTTGCCGTGTATTACCCAAGTGAATGTTACATATTGGTAGTGGATGAGGTGAGTTTCCTTACCTTACAGTACTTTGAGTACCTGGAAAGGAGCTATATAAAAATACAATCAATATATTGGGGAAGCTCCCGAGTGGTGCAGCGGTCTAAGGCACTGCATCTCAGTGCTTGAGGCATCACTACAGACACCCTGGCTGTATCACATCCTGACGTGATTGGGAGTCCCATAGGGCAGTGCACAATTGGCCCAGCGTCGTCCAGGTTTGACCGGGGTAGGCCATCATTGTAAATAAGAATTTGTTCTTAACTGACTTGCCTAGTTAAATAAAGGTTGAATTAAAATACACATACTGTGTATAGATAGCTTACTAACCTTTACAAATATAGGTAATATATGTTCATATTAAATAATGATTATTAATTGGTGAACAAACTATTTCTAAATGGTTTATTACTGGACTTCAGCATTTGGCATGCAATCAGGCATTTGGCGTCAAATAACCTGATTATAACCAGTTAAAGATGTTAGTGTTAAAAAGAAAACAACACTGAGAGTTTTAAATCAACACTGAAAGTGTTGAGTCTGTGGACCCATATAGACACCGGAACAGTTGTAAATTAACACACTACTTAGTGTAAATCTATATTCAAAGATTTCCCAGAGTGCCTTGCCTTTTGAGCAAATTGTAGAGTTACCACACATGAGTGATGTGTATGGGTTTCATGCCCCTGTCCTAGGGTAAAACTATAACATATTCGCTTAGTCTATAGGACTGAAAATGAATGAATGTAACAACCATGTCTCTGTCACTAACAAATTCAGTCATGGGTGGTAATTCTACAATTTATTCGCAAGGCAAGGCACCATGGAAAATATTTAAATAAGGTTTTACACTAAGTAGTGTGTTAATTTAACACTGTTCCGGTGTCTATATGGGTCCACAGACTCAACACTTTCAATGTTAATTTAGTTTTTTTAACACTGGAGAATTTGCTGTGTGCATTTATCAGAAGTTGCTTGTATTCTGTTCTGAAGTGTCTGTATGTTGTTGTTCTGTCTGTAGCTACTACATGGATGGCAGAGTGACCAAAGTAGAGGACTTTCTGAAGACGCGCCTGCTGGACACCCTGACTGAACAGATCACTAAAGTGCTCAAGGTGAGAGAAAGGGAAGTGTTGACACAAGGTCTCAGGAAAGGTCAGTCATTATGTAAGTATGCTTCACCAAATCACCTCCATTACACCCGTCTCTTCCCAACCCTTGCCCCAGTGCTCCCCTGTCCTCCTGCCTTATCCCTCCATAGTCCTACCTCTGTAAGGACACAGTTCCCAGTTCAGTTTTATGGATCTCAACTCTCAGATCTAGAACAGTAACATCCCTCAGTGAGAAAAAAAGGCATGTCGTGCTCACAATTAAGTAATAATTGCTACCAACCTATAGTCACAGTCTCTGAGCTGGTAGAAAATACGCAATTATTCTCTATTGTAAAAGAGAGGACCCACCAAAGCACATTAAAACAACCAAAGAACAATGTGTACTGCCCTATTGTGTGTGTGTGAGTTTGTGTGTGTGCGCGAGCGTGTATGCAAGCGTGTTTGTGCTGTACTGTACGTGCATGTGCGTTTCACCATTTGCTGTCCAGTAGTAATGGTTTGCAGCCATGTTAGGAGAGAGATTCTCTGGAAGCTGTTTAGAGCAGAGAGAACAGGTCTTCGGGGCAGGGATCCATTCAACAGTCTCAGATCATGAATTTCCCTAATGGTCCTTAAAGTGATTGAGAATGGATACAAGACGCTGCTGTAGCTGGCTTTGGACCAGCAGGATGGGACTAAAGTTGGAGGAGATCAGCTATCCAATAGAGTTCATCTCAGTCCAGATGTTTTACCAATCCGTTGATGTTTGTAATGAACACAAGGGGAGACAGAGAGCTGTTTTTTTCTTTATTTTTTTCACCTTTATTTAACCAGGTAGGCCAGTTGAGAACAAGTTCTAATTTACAACTGCGACCTGGCCAAGATAAAGCAAAGCTGTGTGACAAAAACACAGAGTTACACATAAACAAAGTCAATAACACAATAGAAACAGAGTGTGCAAATGTAGAAGAGTAGGGAGGTAGGCAATAAATAGGCCAAGGAGGCAAAATAATTACAATTTAGCTTTAACACTGGAGTGATAGATGTTCAAGTAGATACACTGGGGTGCAAAAGAGCAAAATGGTAAGTAATAATATGGGGATGAGGTAGTTGGGTGTGCTTTTTACAGATTGGCTGTGTACAGCTGATGCTTAAAGTTAGAGAGGGAGATATAAGACTCCAGCTTCAGTGATTTTTCTAATCACCTGTTCACACACCTGTATGTCATTATCACACACTATTTAGTTCAGTTCTTTGCACCCCATCACTGTGAGTTTTTAATTGTGACACATCTTTCGGAGCGCTGGGTTTCCCGTGGAAAGGCGGCCAAAGGTTTTAAGCGCAGGGCACAGCAGTTGTTTATTGCAAAGGACCACAGGAGGAGGGAGGTAGCTGGGTCCAGGGGCAGGCAGAAGGTCACACACAGGGGTCCAAAAGGGCATCAGTACAGGCAGGGAAAAGGCTAGTAACATAGTACGGGAGATCAGGCAATAGGTAGATAACAGGAAATACAATAGGGATTTAGGGAATAGGCATCGTTAGTGAGGCAGGCAAAAACTATCATACACGGGAGGCGTAAATCACGGGAGGCGCAAATCACGGGAGGCGCAAATCATGGGAGGCGCAAATCACGGGAGGCGCAAATCACGGGAAACCCAGCGCTCCGAAAGATGTGTCACAATTAAAAACTCACAGTGATGGGGTGCAAAGAACTGAACTAAATAGTGTGTGATAATGACATACAGGTGTGTGAACAGGTGATTAGAATTCAGGTGATTGGGATCTGGAGAGTTAACTGCGTTCAGGGGATCTACGTGTTTGAGGGTGTGAGTTGGAAGTATACGTTAGCATGTTTCATTTAGAGAACAAAAACATAACTTCACGTTGCTGTCACTGAACAAACAAGATTCTCATTCCTCCTTTTAAATATAATAATTATGTGGGTGCTTATATTTGCAAAAGTATATTAATTAATGTGTGAATTGGAAATGTGTTTGTTGCTGTAGGGGGCAGTAATATATTTGACATGTGTATATACAGTATATTTGATATTATAAATAGTTTACATGCGACTAGTAATAAGACTAAGCAATTAGCCTATTCAAATGTTTATCTGACAATAAAGGTTTAGCATTATGCAAGAACACTTTAGTTGAGTTACAGTAATAGGCAATCAAGAAATGTTCGAGGATGTAATTCTAAATACGGGTTTGTTTTTTTCTTGGTAAAAATGTTACATTCCCCAGCAAGAATGTCACTTAAACAGAACAGGGAACTCACAAAGAGTAACTGACCAACAACCAAAATTAAACAGTTGGTGTTTTGGGAGGGGTTCTGAAAGACACTCAATGGGGATGTCCACTGAAAGTTGACTACCAACAAAAACTTTAACCTAAAAAATGGTGCTCACCCACCATGAGCACCCACTAAATTTGCCCGAGAAGAGGCAAACAAAAGAAAAGTCCAGAATAAACTTAAAGACAGGATGCAAACCAAAAAGGTGGAGCAAAACAAAATCAGGGAAATTAGATAAAGGATTGTTTGTCTATAAATCTAAATGCAAATCATATTATAAAATTTGCGTTCAAATGCGTTTTTCTGGATTTTTTTGTTGTTATTCTGTCTCTCACTGTTCAAATAAACCTACCATTAAAATTATAGACTGATCATTTCTTTGTCAGTGGGCAAACGTACAAAATCAACAGGGGATCAAATACGTTTTTCCCTCACTGTAAATAGGGAGCGCCAACTAAAGGTGTTACCCTACACATCTATCAAGACAACTGGAGCACTGGGCCAGCCACTGTTAAATTTCACCAGGGTCAGCAAAGGTGAAACACCTTCCCACTAACGAGATGGCAACCAGCACAGGTGTAACACATACTGACTAATGAGGTGACATCAATCAGTGCGTCCTACGTGCTAACGAGTTATACGTGCCAAAGTACAAACTCAAAACATAAATGGAAAAATCAAAGCCTGTAACAAAGTAAATGGATTCACATACAAGGCATAAAGCTAAAGTTACAAAGCATTAACAAGCATTTACAAGGCATTATTATAAACATGAACAAAGAGATGCCTATTAGGCCAGAGGCCTAGAAGCCTAGGAAATGAGAATGGATCATTCAACCTTCCTCCATGGACTGGATACATGATAGTTTAAGTTGCACATTTTAGAGTCAGTATAAATGTATGTGCATATTATGTGTGAGTGAGAAAATTATGGAGTGAGTGTTTATTTTTTTAACTAGGCAAGTCAGTTAAGAACAAATTCTTATTTACAATGACGGCCTAGGAACAGTGGGTTAACTGCCTTGTTCAGGGGCAGAACGACAGATTTTTACCTTGTCAGCTCAAGGATTCGATCTAGCAACCTTTCGGTTACTGACCAACGCTCTATCCACTGGGCTACCTGCCACCCCGTGTGTGTGTGCGTGTATGCGTGCGTGTGTGTCTAGGGCCATGTGAGTGTGCATAGAGACAAATACTGAAATAAAAGGTCAATAAAGATACAAGGTAAACTCAGTCCGTGTAGCTATTTTGTTAGCTATTTATCAGTCTTATTGCTTGGGTATCGAAGCTATTCAAGAGCCTGTTGGTGTCAGACTTGATGCACCAATACCTCTTGCCCTGTGGCAGCAGAGAAAATGTCTACGGCTTGGGTGGTTGGGGTCTTTGACGATTTTCCGGGCCGTCTTTTCACACCGCCGGATATAGAGGTCCTGGATGGCAGGGAGCTCAGCCCCAGTAATGTCCTGGGCTGTCCGCACAACACTCTGTAGAGCCATGCGATCAAGAGCGGTGCTATTGTCATACCAATCAGTGATACAGCCAGTCAATATGCTCTCAATAGTACAGCTGTAGAACCTTTTCAGGATTTGAGTGCCCATGCCAAACTTCTTCAATCTCCTGAGGGGCAAGAGGCACGGTCTCTCTTTCTTCACGACTGTACGTTTGTGTTTGGACCATTTTAAGTCTTTAGTGATTGGACACAGAGGAACTTGAAGCTGTCTACCTGCTCCACTGCTGCCACATCGATGTGGATGGGGGCGTGCTCGCCACCCTGTTTCCTGTAGTCCACAATCTGCTCCTTGGTCTTACTCCGGCACCACACTGTCAGGCCACTGACCTCCTCTCTGTAGGCTGGTCTCATCGTCGCCAGTGATCAGGCCTACCACCGTCGTGTCATCAGCGAACTTGATGATGGTGTTTGGAGTCGTGCGTGGCCACACAGTCGTGGGTGAACAGGGAGTACAGGAGGGGACTAAGCACGCACCCCTGTGTTAAGGGTCAGGAAGTCCACGATCCAGTTGCAGAGGGAGGTGTTCAGACCCAGAGTCCTAATCTTGGTGACGAGCTTGGAGGGGATAATGGTGTTGAAGGCTGAGCTGTAGTCAATGAACAGCATTCTAAGAGAGAGAACAAAGGCATTTAATTCCATTTATAACATTTGAAGGTGTAACCTTCCAACCCAAAACCAACCACAATTGACCAATCAAACGATACCAAGTTTACAGTAACCTAAACACTCCGAAGTTCAATTTCCCCTGGGTGTCACAGAATCTAAAGGCTTGTGTGGGGGTGAGACCAATGTAAATACGACAGAACTCCTGAGAAGACAATAAAACACTTTGCATAATAGAGTAATTCAGAGTTCACCCTGTGCAGAAACAAGTAACCACAGAGATCATCCATCCATATAGTTAGCATCAGAGATATCCTCAGTGAACAAATAGATACCAGACATGGATACTATAGCAGTATTCTGTCTCAATAGTCAGTCCTCTGAAAACTGTAACAGAGAGATATGTGGGGGAAGGGCTGACTAGTCCTTGGGCATTGTCCTTGTGTTCCTGGACCATTTTCCATGCAGCTCCAGGTGACAGAGAACTCATAAATTAGGGCCAAGCCTACATTGCATATTCCAACTCCCCTAAGACACCCTCAGAGAGTGCGGTCACGGCCAAGGTCTGCCATAATCAACCGCGACCCTAGAACAATAAGGGTTAAGTGTCTTGCTCAAGGGCACATCAACAGATTTGTCACCTTGTCGGCTCTGGGATTCAAACTAGCAACCTTACAGTTACTGGCCCAGTGCTCTAACCGCTAGCCTCTCTGCAGCCCCTTTCTCTTTCTTTCTCTGGTCTGATCCCCTATTTGTCTGTTGTCTGTTCTCCCCCCTCTCTCTTGCCCCCTCTCTTTCCTCTGTCCCCTCTGTTTCCGCTCTCTCTCTCTCTTTCCTCACTCTCTCTTTTTCTCAGGTAGTGAATAGCCATGCACCTGGTAAGAAGGTGTGGTTGGGGGGAGTAGGTCCGGCGTGGGCTGGAGGAACCAATAACCTCTCTGATACCTATGCTGCTGGATTTCTGTAAGTACAATCAATCTATAAATCAATCAATCTATAAATCAATCAATCATTCAATCTATAAATCAATAAATCAAATGAAGTATCACCTCAATCTGGCATTATTCTCACTTTGTGTGTGTGTGTGTATTTCAGGTGGCTGAACACTCTGGGCATGGCAGCGATGCAGGGGATTGATGTGGTCCTGCGACACTCGTTCTTCGACTATGGATACACACACCTCGTAGACCAGCACTTCAACCCACTACCAGTGAGTCTCACACTCTGCTTTATCATAAAAGTTAAATAAAGGTCAAATAAAAATAAATAAAATAAAAATCATCATGAAAGCAATACTGGACAAATCATTCCTTTCTACTCTCACTGGATAACAAGGGAACGTTCGTTGGAGCTATTGCTACTCTGGTTAGCTACTCTTAGTCAGAATCAGAATAAAATTTATTTATAAAGCCCCCTTTACATCAGCTGATGTCACAGAGTGCTATACAGAAACCCAGCCTAAAACCCCAAACAGCAAGCAATGCAGGTGTAAAAGCATAGTCCATTCCTTGGTGTGGCTTTGGGCAACTACTGTAGCAATGCAGGTGTAAAAGCATAGTCCATAGTACTACTGTAGGCTCACCTCAGTCCTCTGTGGCACCTAGCGTTCTTTCCCGTGGGAGCTATTAGGCCAGATGAAAGGCGTTTAGTGGTGTTGACTGGCTGGACGCGAGGGCGAATCACTGTGTAACCCTAGCCCTTTGTCAGTGACCAAGATGGTGTCACGACTCTCCCCTTCCCCCCATCACAAAATGTGTGCCCCTCTGTGTGCAGCGCTGGGCTGGTGACAGATCTGCAACCTGAGCTGTAGGTACGCAAAAGGCTGCTACTCCCAACCCTCCGGCACTGTCTGCAATGGTGCAGTCCAGTCCAGGTTCCCACCACTGCCCTCTGCTGTTGGGATTGGACTATGCCGCATCAGGGGTACAAGACTATGCTCAGGGCAAGCATTACACCCAACTAATCGTTTGCCAGATGATACAGTAAGTTGATTAGTTGAATTAAGGGTTTTAGTGCTAAGTTGGAACAAAAGCCTGCACCCTATGGATCACCAGGACCAGGACTGAAGGATTATTCACTTGTTTAGGGGAACGTGAAGAGGGCGGCCAGAGATTGAGATAGAGATCGAGACATCCAAGACTCTTTGATCCAGACAGAGAGTCAGTTATACAATACTACTGCGGTGCCATGTTCATAAAAATGATTTATCAGAATCTGGTGGATGCCTAAAGAAGATGTGGAGAACTTCTTACTTTATTTAGCTGCTGCAGGGATGGGTGGTGTTTATTAGGGAGACCGCTCCAAAACTAGCAGACAATTATTTTTCCTCCCGTTCCATTCTCTGTTTCTGGGAAGGTTGCCCCCCGCTAGGATCACAATGCTTTTATTGTGGCTGGGTGTCAGACTGCTCTGCCAGTCTACCTGCTGGGAGGAACCACTATAGGCCAGAGCTGTCCGCAGGCCCCAGAGATGTATTCACATGCCAACCACATGTCCCTTTCCATCTCTCTGAACACTCATTGGACCCCGTTCTGACAATTGACCCAGTTGAACCTAGGACTCGATTTATCCGCTCACCCCTCAACCCCACCACTACTATTCCTCTCCTCCATGGTCTAGGTCCAGTAGTTGTAATGGGTCTACCTACTTCTTCTCCCTATCCTTTATTTGTCATTCTGTTTTCCTCTCCTTAACTCCCTCTCTCTCAGTCTATTTTTGACCTAGCACATGTGAAGAAGTTTTGGATGTGACCTCAGCTTAGTGTATTAGCCTGCTTCCTGGGTGGTTTGTCTGTTAAAAAAGATATGAGCCTCCCACTGCTCTCCCTTTTTATAGGCCTCTCTTTTCATCCTTTTTAGCTCTCACCCTCCTTCGTTCTCTCATTTCTTTTTCATTCTTCTATGAGACCCCATCATCTCTCTCTCTCTCCATTGTTGGATACACCCCTGGGCTTCTGATACATTCTAGGCTTTGTCTCTCACTATAACAGTAAAACGTTAAGTGGCTATAGTTACGCAATCCCAGTTCATGTCATGACACTACACTGTAGCTGCCAAAGAGTGTGTTTACTGTGTGTTTATTCCTATTCGCTCAACATTCTTATTTACTCTTTCTAGGATTCCAGTGTTTAAGGACACAGACAGCTGTTGAAATAGATACTTCTCTGGTTTTCTGTGTTCTATGGTTAAGATAATTGTGTTTTTGCGTTACTATTTACTGCAGGTTTTCATACCTTTTTTTATACGTGCCCCTAATTAAAATAGACTGCACATTGTTAACCCCTCTCCTAATACAGTCACTGTAATTAAAAACATTCACCCTCCCCTCTCTTATTCAGTTAGTGTAATTAGAAGCATTAAAACACTAATGGGCAAGGCCCTGTACTGATACAGCCTAATGATTAACCTTACACTTTTATCTGTAAAGACTGTGGTTAACAAGCTTTCAATCACACAGTCTGGCTCTCATTTAGCCTGCACTCCCTCCTCTTCTCCTGGCCTACTGCCCTTTCTTCACATCCTTCCATCTTTCCCTCCCTCTAGGGCCGGTGTAATGGGCGGGCCTTAGGGGGCCTGGCCTACCGTACCTCCTTGCCCTCCCTCCTCTTCTCCTGGTCTACTGCCCTACTGCCCATATATCTGATGCTATCTGGCCAAAAAGAGTATGTCATGTCATGTCATATTATGTTTGTCCACACAGCATCAGATACATGGGATACATATAGTAAGACAGAGGGGTGGTGTTTCGCTTGCACAGATGCTTTTCTCCGGTGAGGTAGTTTCAGCCATTTGCGAATTTAAGGAAAGTTGGCGGGTGCACAGTGCACTGTTCGGCTGCAGGAATTATTTTGGACAAACGTGCAAAGGTAACCTACTTTTTGAAGTGATTTGTTTGACAATAAATTTTTTATTCATTTCACCTTTATTTAACCAGGTAGGCAAGTTGAGAACAAGTTCTCATTTACAACTGCAACCTGGCCAAGATAAAGCAAAGCAGTTCGACACATACAACAACACAGAGTTACACATTAGAGTAAACAAACACACAGTCAATAATACAGTAGGAAAAAAAATTATAAATCTATATACAATGTGTGCAAATGAGGTAAGATAAGGAACATAAGGCAATAAATAGGCCATGGTGGCGAAGTAATTACAGTATAGCAATTTAACACTGGAATGGTAGATGTGCAGTAGATGAATGTGCAAAGTAAAAATACTGGGGTGCAAAGGAGCAAGATAAATAAATGACTACGGTAGGGGATGAGGTAGTTGGTTGGGCTATGTACAGGTGCAGTGATCTGTGAGCTGCTCTGACAGCTGGTGCTTAAACTAGCGAGGGAGATAAGTGTCTCCAGTTTCAATGATTTTTGTAGTTCGTTCCAGTCTTAGGCAGCAGAGAACTGGAAGGAAAGGCGGCCAAAGGAGGAATTGGCTTTGGGGGTGACCAGTGAGATATACCTGCTGGAGCGAGTGCTACGGGTGGGTGCTGCTATGGTTACCAGCGAGCTGAGATAAGGCGGGGCTTTACCTAGCAGGGACTTGTAGATGACCTGGAGCCAGTGGGTCTGGCGACGAGTATGTAGCGAGGGCCAGCCGACTAGAGCATACAGGTCGCAGTGGTGGGTGGTATAAGGGGCTTTGGTGACAAAGCGGATGGCACTGTGATAGACTGCATCCAGTTTGCTGAGTAGAGTATTGGAAGCTGTTTTGTAGATGACATCGCCGAAGTCGAGGATCGGTAGGATAGTCAGTTTTACTAGTGCAAGTAAGGCAGCGTGAGTGAAGGAGGCTTTGTTGTGAAATAGAAAGCCGATTCTAGATTTAATTTTGGATTGGAGATGTTTCATGTGAGTCTGGAAGAAGAGTTTATTTGTAGTTGTCCACGTATTCTAGGTCAGAGCCGTCCAGGGTAGTGATGCTAGTCGGGCGGGCGGGTGCAGGCAGCAAACAGTTGAAAAGCATGCATTTGGTTTTACTAGCGTTTAAGAGCAATTGAAGGCCACGGAAAGAGTGTTGTATGGCATTGAAGCTCGTTTGGAGGTTAGTTAACACTGTCCAAAGAAGGGCCGGAAGTATACAGAATGGTGTCGTCTACATAGAGGTGGATCAGAGAATCAATCAGAGGAACAGTTAAATTATGTCTTTACTATAAAACCGATTAAAACAATTTTACCATAGGAGGTTCCGTGGAAAAAATTGTGCCACCCCCTATGCAAATCAAATGCCCATCCAACTGATTCGTTCTGGCACATGCCCTGCCTCCTTCCTCACTAGGTAGATGCTGAGGATTCTCCCCCATCCATCTCCCCTCTCTATTGACTGCATTGTTTCAAACACAAGGTCTTCGCCATCCAGTTCTTTCTCACTACTATATGTTCTTTACCCATGGAGGTGGCTACTACCGGTACGCTATATCTAAACTGATATCTTTAAACTACCCGATTCTCAGGGTGGACTATCTACTATCCGTCCCTGGGTGTATTTTCTCCCTGATTTTCTCACTGCTCTCTAGATGTCTAACTGGGCACATCCTGTAGACAACTCATTGACATCTCCATCTCTCTCAGTTTGTAAATCAGGCACACAGTTCAGCCTGGTTAAACCTGTACAATCATCTGTACAATCTTCCACAAGCATGTTTCTTCAATATATCCACATAATATTAGTTCCTCATGATGTCATCTATTTTGTGAAGTGCACCAGTCCCTCCTGCAGCAAAGCACCCCCACAACATGATGCTGCCACCCCCGTGCTTCATGGTTGGGATGGTGTTCTTTGGCTTGCAAGCCTACCCCTTTTTCCTCCAAACATAACGCTGGTCATTATGGCCCAACAGTTCTATTTTTGTTTCAGTTTTGGAGCAGTGGCTTCTTCCTTACTAAGCGGCCTTTCAGGTTATGTCAATATAGGACTTGATTTACTGTGGATACAGATACTTTTGTACCTGTTTCCTCCAGCATCTTCACAAGGTCCTTTGCTGTTGTTCTGGGATTGATTTGCACTTTTTGCACCAAAGTACGGTGATCTCTAGGAGACAGAACGCATCTCCTTCCTGAGCGGTACGACAGCTGCGTGGTCCCATGGTGTTTATACTTGCGCACTATTGTTTGTACAGATGAACGTGGTACCTTCAGGCGTTTGGAAATTGGAATTGTGATACAGTGAATTATAAGTGAAATAATCTGTCTGTAAACAATTGTTGGAAAAATGACTTGTGTCATGCACAAAGTAGATGTCCTAACCGACTTGCCATAACTATAGTTTGTTAACAAGAAATTTGTGGAATGGTTGAAAAACGAGTTATAATGACTCCAACTTAAGTGTATGTAAACTTCCAACTTCAACTGTATATGCCATTTAGCAGACACTTTTATCCAAAGCGACTTACAGTCATGCGTGCATACATTTTACGTATGGGTGATCCCAGGAATCAAACCCACTACCCTGGCGTTACAAGTGCCATGCGCTACCAATGGAGTTATATAGTACCACCTCTCACAATCTCACAATCTGCTGTAGCTTTCATCATGGCTTTCACTCATATTCATGATTGTTTTGTCAAATCCTCTTGCATATTAAACATTAGGTGTAGACTATGTTTAAGAAAAATGATAGCTCCCTGTTTTATAATCTAAACGTGCTGCTCTAGAATTTACCAATGCACAAAAAATTTGAGATTTGTGAGATTTGGCTTTTTAAAGTTACTAAAAAAGAACACCCACCTGTACAAAGATTGCTCTCTTTTCTGTCTGTGCGGTCATAAAATCAATGGGAAAATGTGTTTTGTACAAGCAAGAGATGGAATGTGCATTAGTTTTCTTTTTAAAGATATCAATCCAGCAACAATTGTGTGACAAATTAATTTACAACCCACAAAAACAGGGAAGTAATGGCTGGAAAGAGGAGAAATCTTGAGGTGGGCAGGGCATGCACTTTGCTAATGAAAGTTTCTAACATAGCCAGACACAGTGTAAAAGGAGAATAATATAATTTCCCCAATGTTTGATATTATCTGTCCATCTTGCAAGAGAAAGGCACTCATGTAACCACAGTCTACGCTCCAAGGCTTTCACCCGAAGAACTGCTCTTTGTTTTACCTCAGAGTCTACAGATTTCTTCATAATATTAGTGTCTGCTCTATTCCCAGCTGCCAATAGCCCTGTCTATAGCCCAAATTGTACACTTCTGTTCTGTACTCTTACTGTACTCTGGGCTCTCCCGATGGCGGAGTAGCAAATTAAGTTAAAGCTTGGCCTGGTGGTGAAAAAAAGCCTTAAATGTTGCCATATGCAGGATTGCATGGGAACTTCCTGACACACACATGTTGTTCAGAACCTCTGGTGAGGTGTTGATTTTGGGGAGAGAGGGGAGAAGAGACGAGGAGAGGGGCAGCACAGGGTAGAGAGAGAGGACAGGACAGGGGAAAAAGCAGAGAAGAGATGGGGACCGGACAGGAGAGAGAGAGAGAGAGAGAGAGAGAGAGAGAGAGAGAGAGAGAGAGAGAGAGAGAGAGAGAGAGAGAGAGAGAGAGAGGTGGGGGTGGGGGTGGGGGGGCAGGACAGAGAACAGAGAAGATGGGAATGGAAGGACAGGGGAGAGAGGAGATAAGAGGATAGGGGCAGGACAGCAGAGAGAAGATGAGAAGGGCAGGATAGGGGAGAGAGAGAGACTGGAGAGAAGAGGGGCAGGATAGGAGAGAGAGATATCAGAGAAGAGAGGGCCAGGACATGGCAGAGAGGAGAGGGTCAGAAGAGAGAGAGCAGAGAGATGAGGAGCGGGACAGGACAGGACAGGGGAGAGGGAGGGAGAGAGAGAGAGAGAGAGAGAGAGAGAGAGAGAGAGAGAGAGAGAGAGAGAGAGAGAGAGAGAGAGAGAGAGAGAGAGAGAGAGAGAGAGAGAGAGAGAGACATTGCAAGAGTAGAGAGGGGCAGAATAGGAGAAAGAGATATCAGAGAAGAGAGGGGCAGGACAGGGAAGAGAAAGCTGAGAAAAAAAATAGAAGAGGGGCAGGACAGGGGAGAGAAGAGGAGTGAGTCAGGAGAGAGGAGAGGAGAGGAGAGGAGAGGAGAGGTGCAGTACAGGAGATAGAGGGGAGGAGAGAGGGGTAGGAGAGGGGAGATGGGCAGGACAGGAGAGAGAGAGGTGGGTAGGACAGGAGAGGAGAGGAGAGGATTATTATGTTGTCTCTTTCAATAAAGACTGAAGCAGCTGGTATCCAGCTTCTACCCCTGGTCTTGTCGTCCATGGTGGCTGAAACAGGAGTAGACACCCGTACAGCCACTCTGCTTTTCCCAAATGTTTTTTTCCTCCGGATAATTGAGGTGAATAGTGATATAATGTGTGATTTACATTGAATTGGACACTTGTAAACCCTGAGGGGCTCACATCCAGTTGATTCACTCAACACACTCTCTGTAGTATCTTAAGTTTTGTTTATGTTTTATACAACTGTTATCAGACATAGGGGAGTGTTTTAGCACCTCTGCACCTCTACAGCCCCCTGTTCTGACATACTGCACGACCATTTAGCCAGACCTTATATCGGTGTTGACAAGTCAATGGGCTCAATGGAACAGTATGGGCATGTTAACCCACTCACTAAAGAATATGTTAACCCGCTACGCTAACGCATGCCCTTCTCATGTCTGTGTCCACGCAACATCATTGTGGTAGCTCATGCTTACTTTGCTATCTGACTATGAATACTGTGTAGTTTTTCAATGTGTAACAGGTGTCCCCTGTGTCTGTCTGTCTGTCTGTCTGTCTCTGTCTGTGTCCCAGGACTACTGGTTGTCCCTGGTGTTCAAGCGCCTGGTTGGTCCCAGGGTGTTGGCAGTGCGGGTAGCAGGCTTGCAGAGGAAACCACGACCAGGGAGGGTTATACGAGACAAACTACGGATCTACGCACATTGTACCAGCTTTCACAAGTAAGTTCTGCAGCCCTATACCAGCTTCCACAAGTAAAAACTACAGCCATATACAGTACACTATACCAGCTTCCACAAGTAAAAACTACAGCCATATACAGTACACTATACCAGCTTCCACAAGTAAAAACTACAGCCATATACAGTACACTATACCAGCTTCAAAAAGTACCACTTTGTAAGTACAAAAGGACAAAAATTAGCTGGGTGGCTAAAAAGCAAGCACAGCTTAGACTTCTATAGCTTTGTTGTCCCATCTTCCTTCCCTTGGTGTTACATTCTCAATACACCTGAGGCACGGTGTCTAGTCTCTCCCATACTATAACCCAGGGTTCCCCAATTTTTTTTAACAAAAAAATTAAAAAAATCTATCTATTTTTTTTTTATTGTTGGACATAATAGACTGTAAAAACACCAGAAAGTCAGCTCCAATTGATTTTAATTTAAGAAATTTGCTCCCAAGTATTCCCACGCATAAAAGAGAGACAAATGTAAGCAAGGTTTAAAATGATTATATTTTAGTCAAACATTATATATCTGTTTGGGCTTCTTGTGGTCAATTTTCAGTCTACAAATTATTTGTAATTATGTTCCGGCCCCCCGAACAGCTGAGGAAATCGGCCCGTGGCTGAATCTAGTTGATGATACCTGCTGTAGCCCATTAATTAGCCACTCTAGCCATACTAAATCACATCAATAACCCAGCCTTCCACAATTCTACCTAGTCTGCCTGTAACTACAGCTCATAAATAACCATCATCCAGGCAGCTCAGTCTTTTAGAGGCCAGGCCATAAAACTTAACAGGTATCACTTATCAGGCGTGTGAGGGACTGTTCTCTTCGTGAAAGCGGCGGTGACAGGTGTGCCAGTCCTTTATCCTGGTTGGAGGGGGTTTTGGAGGGGGGGTGGGGGGAGACGGAGGGGTAGGTACAATAGGGACGTCTGTGCCAGACTAGATAAAGAGCAGCACCATCCCCCTGTTCCCCCTGTTCAAGGTTATCATTTAACCCGGCCATATGTGATGTGTAGCAGGTCAGCAGAGCTTTCAGCACCAGGCTAGACTTAATGCCCTCTGTCCCACCTACACACACGGCTCAGTTACAATTGTTCACTCTGTTCACCCTACTCCACACACTACACTATCTATATGCAATAACTATAATGTTATTCGGAAAGTATTCAGACCACTTCACTTTTCCACATTTTGTTACGTTACAGCCTTATCCCAAAATGGATTTAAAAAAAAATGTCTCATCAATCTACACACACCTGTATTTGGGGAGTTTCTCCCATTCCTCTCTGTAGATCCTCTCAAGCTCTATCAGGCTAGATGGAGTCTGAGGTCCTGAGCGCTCTGGAGCAGGTTTTCATTAAGGATCTCGCTGTACTTTGCTCCGTTCTTTGCCTCGATCCTGGCTAGTCTCCAAGTCCCTGCCGCTGAAAAATATCCTCATAGCATGATTCTGCCACCAACATGCTTCACCCTAGGGATGGTGCCAGGTTTCCTCCAGACGTGGCACTTGGCATTTAGGCCAAAGAGTTCAATCTTGGTTTGATCAGACCAGAGAATCTTGTTTCTCATGGTCTGAGAGTTTTTTAGGTCCCTTTTTGGCAAACTCCAAGCGGGCTGTCATGTGTCTTTTACTGAGGAGTGGCTTCTGTCTGGCCACTCTACCATAAAGGCCTGGTTGGTGGAGTGCTACAGAGATGGTTGTCCTTCTGGAAGGTTCTCCCATCTCCACAGAGGAACTATAGAGCTCTGTCAGAGTGACCATCGGGTTCTTGGTCACCTCCCTAACCAAGGCCCTTCTCCCCCGATTGCTCAGTTTAGCCGGGCAGCCAGCTCTAGGAAGAGTTTTGGTGGTTCCAAACTTCTTCCATTTAAGAATGATGGAGGCCACTGTGCTCTTGGGGACCTTGAATGCTGCAGAAATGTTTTGGTACCCTTCCCCAGATCTGTGGCTCAACACAATCCTGTCTCGGAGCTCTACGGACATTTTCCTTCGACCTCATGGCTTGGCTTTTTCTCTGACATGCACTGTCAACTGTGGGACTTTATATAGACAGGTGTGTGCCTTTCCAAATCATGTCAAATCAATTGAATTTACCAAAGGCGGACTCGAATGAAGTTGTAGAAATATCTCAAGGATCATCAATGGAAACAGGATGCACCTGAGCTCAGTGTTGAGTCTCATAGCAAAGGAGCTGAATACTTACTGTACGTAAATAAGGTACATCAACACCATTATCCCAGAAACCCTATGTGAGAATGCTATTCATTGACTACAGCTCAGCGTTCAACACCAATTGTGCCCTCAAAACTCATCACTAAGCTAAGAACCCTGGGATTTAACACCTCCCTCTGCAACTGGATCCTGGACTTCGTGACGGGCCGCCCCCAGGTGGTAAGGAAAGTTAGCAACACATCCACCACGCTGATCCTCAACACAGGGGCCCCTCAGGGGTGTGTGCTCAGTCCCTTCCTGTACTCCCTGTTCACTCATAACTGCATGGCCAGGCACAACTTCAACACCATCATTAAGTTTGCTGATGACACAATAGTGGTCGGCCTGATCACGGACAACGACAAGACAGCCTATAGGGACGAGGTCAGAGACCTGGCCGTGTGGTGCCAGGACAAAAACCTCTCCATCAATGTGATCAAGAGAAAGGAGATGATTGTGGACTACAGGAAAAAGAGGACAGAGCACTGGGCTGCAGTGGAGCAGGCTGAGAGCTTCAAGTTCCTTGGTGTCCACATCACCAACAAACTAACATGGTCCAAGCACACCAAGACAGTCGTGAAGAGGGCACGACAAAACCTATTCCCCCTTAGGAGACTGAAAAGATTTTGCATTGGTACTCAGATCCTAAAAAGGTTCCACAGCTGTACCATCGAGAGCATCCTGACTGGTTGCAATCACTGCCTGCTATGGCAACTGCTCGGCCTCCGACCGCAAGGCACTACAGAGGGTAGTGCGAACGGCCCAATACATCACTGGGGCAAAGCTTCCTGCCATCCAGGGCCTCTATACCAGGCAGAAGGCCCTAACAATTGTCAAAGACTCCAGCCAACCTAGTCATAGACTGTTCAGTCTGCTACCGCACGGCAAGCGGTACCGGAGCGCCAAGTCTAGGTCCAAGAGGCTTCGACACAGCTTCTACCCCCAAGCCATAAGACTTCTGAACATCTAATCAAACGGCTACCCAGACTATTTGCCCCCCCTTTTTTTACACCACTGCTACTCTCTGTTGTTGTCATCTATGCATAGTCACCTCTACCTACATGTACAGTTGAAGTCTGAAGTTTACATACACTTAGTTTGGAGTCATTAAAACTCGTTTTTCAACCACTCCACAAATTTCTTGTTAACAAACTATAGTTTTGGCAATTTGGTTAGGACATCTACTTTGTGCATGACACAAGTAATTTTTCCAACAATTGTTTACAGACAGATTATTCACTTATAATTCATTGTATCACAATTCCAATGGGTCAGAAGTTTACATACACTAAGTTGACTGTGCCATTAAACAGCTCCCCTCTCCTAACAGCTAATTGACATAATTTGAGTCAATTGGAGGTGTACATGTGGATGTATTTCAAGGCCTACCTTCAAACTAAGTGCCTATTTGCTTGACATCATGGGAAAATCCAAAGATATCAGCCAAGACCTCAGAAAAAGAATTGTAGACCTCCACAAGTCTGGTTCAACCTTCATCCAGCAATTTCCAAACGCCTGAAGGTACCACGTTCATCTGTACAAACAATAGAACGCAAATATAAACACCATGGGACCACACAGCCATCATACCGCTCAGGAAGGATACGCGTTCTGTCTCCTAGAGATGACCGTACTTTGGTGCAAAAAGTGCGAATCAATCCCAGAACAACAGCAAAGGACCATGTGAAGATGCTGGAGGAAACAGGTACAAAAGTATCTATATCCACAGTAAAACGAGTCCTATATCGACATAACCTGAAAGGCCGTTCAGCAAGGAAGAAGCCACTGCTCCAAAACCGCAATAAAAAAGCCAGACTACGGTTTGCAACTGCACATGGGGACAAAGATCGTACTTTTTGGAGAAATGTTCTCTGGTCTGATAAAACAAAAATAGAACTGTTTGGCCATAATGACCATCGTTATGTTTGGAGGAAAAACCGTGAAGCACGGGGGTGGCAGCATCATGTTGTGGGGGTGCTTTGCTGCAGGAGGGACTGGTGCACTTCACAAAATAGATGGCATCATGAGGAAGGAAAATTATGTGGATATATTGAAGCAACATCTCAAGACATCAGTAAGGAAGTTAAAGCTTGGTCGCAAATGGGTCTTCCAAATGGACAATGACCCCAAGCATACTTCCAAGGTTGTGGCAAAATGGCTTAAGGACAACAAAGTCAAGGTATTGGAGTGGCCATCACAAAGCCCTGACCTCAATCGTATAGAACATTTGTGGGCAGAACTGAAAAAGCATGTGCGAGCAAGGAGGCCTACAAACCTGACTCAGTTACACCAGCTCTGTCAGGAGGAATGGGCCAAAATTCACCCAACTTATTGTGGGAAGCTTGTGGAAGGCTACCCGAAACGTTTGACCTAAGTTAAACAATTTAAGGCAATGCTACCAAATACTAATTGAGTGTATGTAAACTTTTGACCCACTGGGGATGTGATGAAAGAAAGAAAGGCTGAAATAAATCATTCTCTCTGCTATTGTTCTGACATTTCACATTCTTAAAATAAAGTGGTGATCCTAACTGACCTTAGACAGGGAATTTTTACTCTGATTAAATGTCAGGAATTGTGAAAAACTGAGTTTAAATGTATTTGGCTAAGGTGTATGTAAACTTTCGACTTCAACTGTACATATTACCTCAACTAACCGGTGCCCCCGCACATTGACCCCCTGTCTCGCTATTGTTATTTTACTGCTGCTCTTTAATTACTTGTTACTTTTATTTCTTATTCCTATCCGTATTTTTTAAACTGCATTGTTGGTTAGGGGCTCGTAAGTAAGCATTTTATTATGAGGCGCATGTGACTAATAAAATGTTATTTATTTGTAATAAATTGGCAAACATTTCTAAACTTTTTTCGATTTGTTATAATGGGCTATTGTGTGTAGATTGCTGAGGAAATTGTTTTATTTAGTCCATTTTAGAATAAGGTTGTAACATAACATTCTGAAGGCACTGTATATATTAAATATACAATAAACACTGGTGAACATTTTCTTTGATCTCTATCCCCTGCTCCAAGCAATTGGATTTGTCTATAGTCGTCTATTCTATTATAGTTACAGGTTTGGCGCAAAGAGTACTCTCTAGAGACTGTGTATCTACTGATACAGATATAGATATACCTCACATCTGATCTGCAAGCTATGGTGCAGCCTGTTGACAGATCTGCAGATATGTGAAATAGTTGTCATCAAGTGCTTTCCATCTGGCACCTGGAAGGATAGGACGGTGACTATCACCTCTTATGATGGGAGCCTGTAGCCCCTGGCAAGGGACTTATATCTGGATCTCAACATCTATCCGCTTTACTCTGTTGGCGGTTCCATTACTCTTTTGCTATCAAGGGTATTGTATTATTCTATCCGGATAGCCAGTTAGCGGTTTCCAGCCTTCCAGACATTTAGCGGTTAGCATGGTCTGTTTCACTCTGAACCGATGCTCCAACATCAAACAACGTGAAGGATTGTTTACGTTCCTGCTTCTAATGCCTCAGAACCTCATCATTTTGGAAATCCTGGACTGTCTTTATCCCTCTTTCCATCTCTCTGTCTAATCTACCGGTATCTATCCCTCCATCTCTCTCTGTCTGATCCATCCCAGCCCTGAGCAATGTTTGGCATAAGGCCTAAGGCTCCAATAGTTAAACAGAAGAAACTCTCCAGGCCTGACCATCTGACACGAAGACAGACAGACACTGGTTTCTGTATACAGACGTGACCAACCTTGGTTCTGTTCTCTGTCAACAGAGTGTTAGTTTGAATTTATTCAAGTCACTTGAATTGGATCTCTGTGTGTCTGCTTAGTGTTTCTTTGATGTACGATGAGGTGTAGAGACAAAGAGTGGACAAAAACCAGAAGCCATGAGAGAGACAGATGGAGAGAGAGATGTAGAGAGAGATGGAGAGTGATATGGAGAGTGAGAGAGATGGAGAGTGAGAGAGAGATGGAGAGTGAGACCAATGGAGAGAGAGAGATGGAGACAGAGAGATGGAGACAGAGAGATGGAGAGAGAGTGATAGAGAGTGAGAGATGGAGAGTGAGACAGGTGGAGAGTGAGAGATGGAGAGTGAGACAGATGAGAGAGATGGAGAGTGAGACAAATGAGAGAGAGATGGAGACTGAGACAGATGTAGAGAGAGATGGAGAGAGATGGAGTGTGAGACAGATGGAGAGACAGATGGAGAGAGAGATCGAGAGTGAGACAGATGGAGAGAGATGGAGAGAGAGACACCCAGAACAGACACCCAGAAACATATGGTATCACCACACACAGACACCCAGAAACATATGGTATCACCACACACAGACACCCAGAAACATATAGTATCACCACACACAGACACCCAGAAACATATGGTATTACCACACACAGACACCCAGAAACATATGGTATCACCACACACAGACACCCAGAAACATATAGTATCACCACACACAGACACCCAGAAACATATGGTATCACCACACACAGACACCCAGAAACATATGGTATCACCACACACAGACACCCAGAAGCATATGGTATCACCACACACAGACACCCAGAAACATATGGTACCACTCCAGTTGTGTTGATCCTCCCTTCACATTAGACAGGCTATTAAATGTGATCATGTTTGCCTTATCTTTCTCTTGTAGATATTTACCTTTGGCTAAAATCTCCTAAATCCTGTCCCCAGCACTCTGTTCCAGAGACTGGGACTCATGCTGTATTGTCTGTCCCACACTTTCACACCCTCCAATTGACCCTTAATGTGATGTGAGTAGGGACTTCAGGTCTTAGGTTTTGATCATATCAAAACATCTTAGATCCCTTCAATCTGGACATATATGACAGTATTATGAAATGTACTGTACATATCTAGAAACAAGGCCAAGAGGGCAATTACATGATATACGGTTTAAAAGGACAATCTGCAGTTGCTACATCCATTTCTGGACTTATAAATTAATGATATGCACCTATTGATCGTTGAAGAATACAGTATAACTTATAAATTAATAATATGTACCTATTGATTATTGAAGAATAAAGTATAACTTATAAATTAATAATATGTACCTATTGATTGTTGAAGAATACAGTATAACTTAAATACATCATCAGCTTAGTTCAACTGTCGTACCCCATCAGAACCCAAAATATAACCTTGTTTTACTCCAATGTTTGTAAACAAAGTAAATGTAAACAAACACTATATAGCCTCAAAACATGGTTAGAACTATAATTTTGATAGCAGGGATGATCATTCCTTGCCTCCATAGCTCTGTCTATGAAAGGGGATTACATTTCTCCAGCCCCATCCCTCAGCTTTTTACCGGAACAGGGGCAAGGAGAACACTTTGTTATTGTTTCAACTTCTGATTGCCGCTTAAATATAAATGTACATACAAAAAATAGATGACAGGTTTAGGATTCTAATGAAGAGAAGAACTAGATTACATTGAGTTTATGGAATGCTTAGAACACGTTCAGATTGACCCGTCTTCTACTACTCTTTTTCTCCTGTTATTAAATTGGCGGGTAGCAGCTTTGTTCCATCACTGACATACCAGGTAACCATTTCAAAAGCTTTCCTCTGTCTTTAAAAGGACTCTTCTCCTAGTTAGTTATTGTGCTCGGCAGAGGAGGACACTATAAAGGCCCTTACAGATCTAGCTAGAGATAGTGAGAAAAAAGTAGTGAGAGAGCAACAAAAGGTCTAGTCAAAGAAGTGCGGCTCTGTCTGTCTCTCTGTCTCTGCAGTGTGTGTGTGAAAAGGAAGACCAGGAAAACCAATATTTGTGTTTAGCTTTACTCGCTTTTTAATTTAGAATGCGTCTCTTCTATTGTATCCCTTCCAGTCGTAACTACGTGAGAGGATCCATAACGATCTATATCATCAACTTGCATCGGTCAAGGAAGAAAATCAAGCTGGCGGGAACCTTACGTAACATGACTGTCCATCAGTACCTGGTACAGCCCTATGGGACAGACGGACTACACGCCAGGTCTGTAGCAGTCCACTAGGCACAGACGTCAATTCAATGTCTGTTCCACATTGGTTCAACATATATTCATTGAACTGACATGGAAACAACGTTGGTTTAACCAGTGTGTGCCCAGTGGGAGGGGTATGACATTCACACACACACACACACACACTCTCTCTCTCTCTCCTTTCTCTTGCTCTCTCTCTCCCTTTCTATCTTTCTCTCTCTCCTTCCATTTCTATATATTACTCCCTTTCTCTATATACTGTATATCTTGCTGATCACAGCCAGAGGGCTACACAGCCAGAGGGCTACACAGCCAGAGGGCTACACAGCCAGAGGGCTACACAGCCAGAGGGCTACACAAACAGAGGGCTATACAGAGAGAGCAGAGCTTCATGGAACGCTTGTTTTCTGATCAAACATCCACACTGCTCTATTAATAGAGTATCCTGTTCCATATACTGACCTGACAAGACACACACACACACACACACACACACACACACACACTGACCTGACAAGTCCAACATACAGGAGAGAGACAGAGAGGCCTAGTTTACCATAACAAAGCTGTCCCTCTAACTTCAGTCATCTCTATGGGAAACAGGGGGTCCTTCAATCGGGAGGATTTGGGATCACTATCAGTGAACCATGTGGCTCTACTAAATAAACCACAACTTTAAAGGCTCAAGCCTCCATAAATATTTTATAAGGCCTAGACTTTATTTGCCTTATCCATTATTATTATTATCATTAAATAGCCTATCTAAAAGAGTCTTGTTAAACTACGTTAGAATTGCAGGATATTAGCTTCAAAACAACATCATTTTCCTAGGTCCCTCAAATTAAACAAATTAAACAAAATACTTTTTTATATAAGAAAAGGGGGCCTTAGGGAAAAAAAGGTTGGGAACCCCTGCTAGGTCAAGAAGATCATCAAGGAACTCAACCACCCGAGCCACGGCCTGTTCACCCCACTATCATCTAACAGCCTTTCTTAAAGTATGGGTCGCGACCCAAAGTGGGTCACAGACCTGTTAATGGTGAGTCGCAAGGTGTCAGAGTACATTTAGAATTATTTAATGAATTACTGGAATTGATTTTGGCCAAGTGCAACTGCACTCTGTTCAGTGCGCTCTCTGCTTAGCAGCGGTGTCTCTGCTCAGTTTGGCAGCTGTATGAGAGGGAGATGCCCGTGTGCAGTTTTCTTGAAGATCACTCCGCGACCCACACGCTGCAGTGCTGTTGTTCAGCATCAGATGATGTGCTGTCAGTCACTGGCTTGTCATTCCCACTCGCCATCACTCACCGCTGTCATCGAATGGACTCAAGCTAGTCACAAGTTCTGACTGAGTTCAATTGTCATTAAATGCAAATACAGCGGTGTGTTTCTCTCTCTTGGTTTCATACAAACTTTCAGAAATAACGAGGAATGCCCACAATGTATTTTGTGCAGGAAAGTGCTTAGTAATGAGTCTCTCAAAATGAACAAATTAAAACAACAGGTCCTGACCAAACATCCACAGCATGATGGGGATGGGGCGGCAGATGGGGCGGCAGGTAGCCTAGTGGAGCGATGGACTAGTAACTGAAAGGTTTCAAGATCGAATCCCCGAGCTGTCAAGGTAAAAATCTGTCGTGCTACTCCTGAACAAGGCAGTTAACCCACTGTTCCTAGGCCGTCATTGAAAATAAGAATTTGTTCTTAACCGACTTGCCTACAGTCGTGGCCAAAAGTTTTGAGAATGACACAAATATTAATTTCCACAAAGTTTGCTGCTTCAGTGTCTTTAGATATTTCTGTCAGATGTTACTATGGAATACTGAAGTATAATTACAAGCATTTCATAAGTTTTATTGACAATTACATGAAGATGATGCAAAGAGTCAATATTTGCAGTGTTGACCCTTCTTTTTCAAGACCTCTGCAATCCGCCCTGGCATGCTGTCAATTAACCACATCCTGACTGATGGCAGCCCATTCTTGCATAATCAATGCTTGTAGTTTGTCAGAATTTGTGGGTTTTTGTTTGTCCACCCGCCTCTTGAGGATTGACCACAAGTTTTCAATGGGATTAAGGTCTGGGAAGTTGCCTGGCCATGGACCCAAAATATTGATGTTTTGTTCCCCGAGCCACTTAGTTCTCACTTTTGCCTTATGGCAAGGTGCTCCATCATGCTGGAAAAGGCATTGTTCGTCACCAAACTGTTCCTGGATGGTTGGGAGTTCTTAGGCAAAATTGTGAGTGAGCCCACTCCCTTAGCTGAGAAGCAACCCCACACATGAATGGTCTCAGGATGCTTTACTGTTGGCATGACACAAGCTTTTTTCCAGATGCCCCAAACAATCGGAAAGGGGATTCATCAGAGAATATGACTTTACCCCAGTCCTCAGCAGTCCAATCCCTGTACCTTTTGCAGAATATCAGTCTGTCCCTGATGTTTTTCCTGGAGAGAAGTGGCTTCTTTGCTGCCCTTCTTGACAACAGGCCATCCTCCAAAAGTATTTGCCTCACTGTGCATGCAGATGCACTCACACCTGCCTGCTGCCATTCCTGAGCAAGCTCTGTACTGGTGGTGCCCTGATCCCGCAGCTGAATCAACTTTCGGAGATGGTCCTGGCGCTTGCTGGACTTTCTTGGGCGCCCTGAAACCTTCTTCACAACAATTGAACCGCTCTCCTTGAAGTTCTTGATGATCCGATAAATGGTTGATTTAGGTGCAGTCTTACTGGCAGCAATATCCTTGCCTGTGAAGCCCTTTTTGTGCAAAGCAATGATGACGGCACATGTTTCCTTGCAGGTAACCATGTTTGACAGAGGAAGAACAATGATTCCAAGCACCACCCTCCTTTTGAACCTTCCAGTCTGTTATTCGAACTCAATCAGCATGACAGAGTGATCTCCAGCCTTGTCCTCGTCAACACTCACACCTGTGTAAACGAGAGAATCACTGACATGATGTCAGCTGGTCCTTTTTGTGGCAGGGCTGAAATGCAGTGGAAATGTTTTTGGGGGATTCAGTTCATTTGCATGGCAAAGAAGGACTTCATCTGATCACTCTTCATGACATTATGGAGTATATGCAAATTGCCATCATACAAGCTGAGTCAGCAGACTTTGTGAAAATTAATATTTGTGTCATTCTCAAAACTGTAGTTAAATAAAGGTAAAAAAAGATATATACAATAATAATTGACGGTAAACCCAGGGAATTCTTTCAGAACAGGGCAGAATACCTCAGGAAGCAGTGCTTTGACAGTGGTAAGTCAGCTAGCAAGGCATTGTTGTAATTGTTGTAATGATAAGCAGAAATAAGGGAGTACTACTCTCATTGTAGTCGATGTGAGTTTCTCGTTCAAACAATCCCCTGGCCTTGTACACAGCTAACGTTAATAGCTAACATTAGCCAAAGCAAGCTATCTAGCTAATAGTGCAACCCTAGTAACAGATGAAGATGGAAAAAAACTGTAGCTGTTAAAATACAAACTATCATTTTTTATTCTGAACTGGAATACACTGATAGACGGAAGATGCCTTTTGAGCCTGAGAAACTGACAGAGAAAGCAGTAGATGTTCTGATCCAGTTTGGCACCACATACCTGTGCGAGTCAGGGTTCTCAACTGTCAAAAACTGAGCCCAGAATAGACCTGCTTGTTGAAAACTTCAACCAGTCACACACCTATCATTAGGACTGTGTGTGTGTGTTTTATGGTCTACATCTGTGTGATGTAATCAATCAGTTTATTCCAGTGATTTATTGTATTTTAACAGCAACAGGTCCTACCTAGACACATATGTAAGAGTGTTTTAATGGGGAAAAATAAACATGATTAACTATTTATATGGGTATTTCTTTTAATTGTTCTTTGTTGCATTTGTTATTGGGCATAAGGGCAATGAAATGTACAGATATTTACATATAGTTGCATGTTTTTGTAAGCTTGGGTCCCAGGAAAACACAGAATTTCTAATTTTGGTCCCAGGCCTAAGAAGTTGAAGAACCCCTGATCTAGAAGGCGGAGACAGTACAGGTGCATCAAAGCTGGGACCAAGAGACTGAAAAACAGGTTCTATCTCCAGGCCATCAGACTGCTAATCAGTCACCACTAGCCGGCCTCCGCCCAGTACCCTGCCCTGAACTTTAGTCAATGTTACTAGCCAGCTACCATCCGGCACTCTACCCTGCACCTTAGACACTGCTGCCCTATGTACATAGTCATTGAACACTGGTCACTTTAATAATGTTTACATACTGTTTTACACACTTCATATGTACAGTGGCTTCAGACCCCTTGACCTTTCCACATTTTGTTACGTTACAGCCTTATTCTAAAATGGATTAAATCATTTTTTTCCTCATCAATCTACACACAATACCCCATAATGAAAAAGCAAAAGCAGGTTTTTAAATATCACATTTACATAAGTATTCAGACCCTTTACTCTGTACTTTGTTCAAGCAACTATGGCAGCGATTACAGCATTGATTCTTCTTGGGTATGAGGCTACAAGCTTGGCACACCTGTATTTGGGGAGTTACTCCCATTTTTCTCTGCAGATCTTCTTAAGCTCTGTCAGGTTGGATGGGGAGCGTTGCTGTACAGATATTTTCAGGTCTCTCCAGAGATGTTGGGCCACTCAAGGCCATTCAGAGACTTAGAGTCGTTGTCCTGTTGAAAGGTGAAACTTTTACCCCAGTCTGAGGTCCTGAGCGCTCTGGAGCAGGTTTTCATCAAGGATCTCTCTGTACTTTGCTCCGTTTATCTTTGCCTCAATCCTGAGTCTCCCAGTCCCTGCCGCTGAAAAACATCCCCACAGCATGATGCTGCCACCATCATGCTTCACTGTAGGGATGGTGCCAGGTTTCCTCCAGACGTGACGCTTGGTATTCAGGCCAAGAAGTTAAAGCTTGGTTTCATCAGACCAGAGAATCATGTTTGTCATGGTCTGAGAGTCTTTAGGTGCCTTTTGGCAAACTCCAAGCCAGCTGCCATGTGCCTTTTACTGAGGAGTGTTATACACTGCTCAAAAAAATAAAGGGAACACTAAAATAACACATCATAGATCTGAATGAATGAAATAATCTTATTAAATACTTTTTTCTTTACATAGTTGAATGTGCTGACAACAAAATCACACAAAAATTATCAATGGAAATCAAATTTATCAACCCATGGAGGTCTGGATTTGGAGTCACACTCAAAATTAAAGTGGAAAACCACACTACAACCTGATCCAACTTTGATGTAATGTCCTTAAAACAAGTCAAGATGAGGCTCAGTAGTGTGTGTGGCCTCCACGTGCCTGAATGACCTCCCTACAACACCTGGGCATGCTCCTGATGAGGTGGCGGATGGTCTCCTGAGGATCTCCTCCCAGACCTGGACTAAAGCATCCGCCAACTCCTGGACAGTCTGTGGTGCAACGTGGCGTTGGTGGATGGAGCGAGACATGATGTCCCAGATGTGCTCAATTGGATTCAGGTCTGGGGAACGGCGGGCCAGTCCTTAGCATCAATGCCTTCCTCTTACAGGAACTGCTGACACACTCCAGCCACATGAGGTCTAGCATTGTCTTGCATTAGGAGGAACCCAGGGCCAACCGCACCAGCATATGGTCTCACAAGGGGTCTGAGGATCTCATCTCGGTACCTAATGGCAGTCAGGCTACCTCTGGCGAGCACATGGAGGGCTGTGCGGCCCCCCAAAGAAATGCCACCCCACACCATGACTGACCCACCGCCAAACCTCCACGGCGTCTCCAGACTCTGTCACGTCTGTCACGTGCTCAGTGTGAACCTGCTTTCATCTGTGAAGAGCACAGGGCGCCAGTGGCGAATTTGCCAATCTTGGTGTTCTCTGGCAAATGCCAAACGTCCTGCACGGTGTTGGGCTGTAAGCACAACCCCCACCTGTGGACGTTGGGCCCTCATACCACCCTCATGGAGTCTGTTTCTGACCGTTTGAGCAGACACATGCACATTTGTGGCCTGCTGGAGGTCATTTTGCAGGGCTCTGGCAGTGCTCCTCCTTGCACAAAGGCGGAGGTAGTGGTCCTGCTGCTGGGTTGTTGCCCTCCTACGGCCTCCTCCACGTCTCCTGATGTACTGGCCTGTCTCCTGGTAGCGCCTCCATGCTCTGGACACTATGCTGACAGACACAGCAAACCTTCTTGCCACAGCTCGCATTGATGTGCCATCCTGGATGAGCTGCACTACCTGAGCCACATGTGTGGGTTGTAGACTCCGTCTCATGCTACCACTAGAGTGAAAGCACCGCCAGCATTCAAAAGTGACCAAAACATCAGCCAGGAAGCATAGGAACTGAGAAGTGTTCTGTGGTCACCACCTTCAGAACCACTCCTTTATTGGGGGTGTCTTGCTAATTGCCTATAATTTCCACCTGTTGTCTATTCCATTTGCACAACAGCATGTGAAATTTATTGTCAATCAGTGTTGCTTCCTAAGTGGACAGTTTGATTTCACAGAAGTGTGATTGACTTGGAGTTACATTGTGTTGTTTAAGTGTTCCCTTTATTTTTTTGAGCAGTGTATATTCCGGACTCTGACATTTCTCGTTCTGATATTTCTTAATTTCTTTATTTTTATTGTTGGGATGTGTGTATGGCTTTGTATTATTAGGTATTACTGCACTGTTGGAGCTAGGAACATCAGCATTTTTCTGCACCTGTGATAAAACATCTGCAAAATAGGTGTACGTGACCAATAACATTTGATTTGAATTTAATTTGATACAGTGTAGTGGATGATGAAAAGACAAACGTTCAAACCTCCATGGTTGAGAATTGGCCATAAAATCCAATTAGCATAATAGCTTTGTCATGGTTTATTGAAATTGATAAGGCCTTGATAAGAAACATCTGCTGGTACCAGAGGTCTTCCCAGAGGGGATGTTCTGGTCTGATCTGGTCTGCTCCCCCAGAGCTCTCTGGGCAGATTAGCTGTTCTATTAGTTCCAGTGGCCTACACTCCATTCACCTCTTTTTCCTCTCTTCTTTTGCGCTGTTACTGGCAGAAGCCCCTCCCGTTCCATATCAGTGGCACTGCTACACTCCTTCTGTCCACATTCACCCATTTTCTCTTGCTTCCTTTCTCTCTCCGTTCCTGGCATCGATTACACTTGATTATCTCTACACATTCATCCTTCTTTTCCTCTCTCCTCTCCATGTGTATCCCTGTAATGCCCCCAGTCCCTATCAGTAGCTCTGTTGCACTTGCTCTCCACATTCACCTCTTATTTTCCCCTCTCCGCCCCTTCTCAGCTATCTGCCTGGCAGTAATCCATCCTTCTCTCGGCCTCTCCAGTCTAAGCTCAGCCTGTTATTCAGGCACAAGGCTGATCCTTCAATAACAGCCTAATGAGTGAGTGTGTGTGTATGTGCGTGCGTGCATGCTTGTGCATGCGTGGGTGTGTGGGTGTGCTGTAATAACAGCTGTTTTATGATGAGGATGTGTGAGTGGTGTTACAGGGCATTATAGTGGTGCCTAATAGAACCGTAAGCAGTGGCTCTGTTCTAGAATCTAACTGCTGTTCTAACTGCTTCCACTGACCACAGGCAGGGCAGTGGAGACTTTTATTCATGTTTGAGCAGCTCCAGATGTCTATAAACATGACTAGAACTCAACAGCCGGGCCTATAGACTGTATGTATGCCGCTCGGACCATACGAAATAGATATGTGCTTTTCAATCTCTAGATTTTCCAATACAAAGTGAAATGAACAAGTGAAGTGAACAAGTGAAATGTTACAAAAGTTCAAGGATTATTTGAAATTGAGGCTAACCAGTTGTGGGAAAGAATGTAATCCATCGAATGCCCCAAAATGACCTTTCGTTTTCCTTTACATATTGGTCTCATTAAATCTTGTAAATCAGCCAATGTGGCGCTCTTTGGTTCCCATGGAAATATTTAGTCCTCCTTTCCTATTTGGAGCCTATGGTCTCAATTAGGTCCTCTCAGTCCTAGATTACAGTGTAATTCCACCCTCCTTTCTTATTTTGTATTGCTTTATTTAGACAGTGTGAAACAATTGTGGTGACAGGGCAGGAGGAGAGAGAGTAGGGACTTGGCCACAGAGCTGTGATGTGTGCCTGTAGTGATACCACACACAGTCAACGTTGCTGTTCTTTTATATGCTATTGATTTAACTGTGCGACCATGGCACTAACCACTTTATATTTGTAAATACAGTTATACTTGACATAGCACATTCATAATCTATATGGTATATCCTGTGGTGTACATATCAGTTTATTACTTTGCATATTACCTTCTACTAATTACTTGATATTTTAATTTGTCTTTTTTTATTGTTGATATTGATTATTGTACTGCAAAGTTGAGGGAGCTAGCACGCAAGCATTTCACTGCACCTTTTAAACTTGCTGTTAGCTGTGTACATGGCTAATCAAATTTGTCCTCACGTTTTCCATGGCATATGGAAGGATTTTTGTCAAATAACATTGCAGTGAATTCAAGGGGCAGTCTGAACTGGACTGTAATCCGGGTCTCTACGATTGTTACTGTAGTCTAACAGTGTTGGAGTGAATGTTAGGTGAAACTTGTTGACTTAAAAAACAGGTATATTCAGGTTCCTGAGCGTACAGTATGTTGATGCATGTAGGTGTATTTGAGTTTGCTGGATTTAGATAGCTACAGGTTGTCTAGGTCTCTCAGCACTATGCATGCTGCACATGGTGGACTGCTCAGTACTGTAGGCCATACATGTAGTGCTGCCTCCCCTTTCTGGAGGATTTAGCTTTTCCACACACGCACACGCACATAACCAGGAGCTGCTAAAGGAACAACATATGGAACCATTAGAGGAGTTTAATGTAATTGACATCCTCCCCCATTTCTCTTTCTCTCTCTTTCTCTCTGTTCTCTCTACTTATCTCTCATTCCACTTCCCTGCTCCCCAGTTCCTTGAACTAGCTAACATAAATCCTGTGATGAAGGTGTTAGTTAAGATCCACATTGGGGTTCGGAAGTCTGCTGTGTGACGCACACTATCACACCGTGTCGAGAGAGAGAGAGAGAGAGAGAGAGAGAGAGAGAGAGAGAGAGAGAGAGAGAGAGAGAGAGAGAGAGAGAGAGAGAGAGAGAGAGAGAGAGAGAGAGCATTGCAAATACAACCCATATTTATTTATTTTCCCTTTTGTAGTTTAACTATTTGTACATCATTACAACACTGTATATAGACATAATATGACATTTGAAATGTCTTTATTCTTTTGGAACTTTTATGTAATGTTTACTGTTCATTTTTAATTGTTTATTTCACTTTTGTTTATTATCTATTTCACTTGCTTTGGCAATGTAAACATACATTTCCCATGCCAATAAAGCCCCTTGAATTGAATTGAAAAAGAGAAAGAGAGACAGAGAGAGAGAGAGAGACAGAGAGACAGAGAGTGTTCAGTCTTTAAATCCCTGTGGAGGTGGGAATTGAGTGTTCAGACTGATGGAAGAGTTCTGTACGGCGACAGGGTGCGTTTAAGGGTGTACTTACTACCTTTGTTAGACCAACAGTTCTGTTGTTCAGAACAACAACATAGTTGTCTGATGACTCCAACGAAACGTCTCCCAATTAGATGTTGCCAGAGACACATATTTAGATAAATATATGACTCTGAGTGTTGTTTTTCCCCCTGAGAAAATGTTACAAAATTGTCTTCATAATTTTTCCTTATTTATAATTGTGTAATTCATTTGCTATTTCGCTGTGTTTATCGTCGTTTTGGCATGGAAGTTAAAACCTCATTGCATTGGATTCATTAGGCTTTCACGTTCAGTTAGCTAGTGGACCGCTGACTTAGTACAGGCCTCCTCTCGCAGTGACGGGACAGGAAAACGTCTATGGGAATCTGGCACTCATAAAAATACAACATTGAAAAATGTGCCTAAGTTATTGTGTTTTCTGAAGACTTATGTTTGTGTTATTTCATAGGGCTATTTGTTTATGAGCATCCAGTCTTATCCCAAAGGGGTTGAAATTCTTCTCAGTGCTCTCTGTGGCAGAGTTCATTGAGTTTGTAATACATTCCATGACAGTTATTTGTATTGGACTCGGAATTCACCCATGGGAGTGCAGATCAATTCATGAATTGCCTGGAATTAAGAAATTATAAACCCCAACCTAGCTACTCTTCCATCTAGATCAGAAGGATCACATCTGTCACAAAACCTGTTCTAGTGTCAAGAGGCTGCAATGATGTGACTGTAGCGCCCCCTAGTCTTCAGAGGACTGTAAGTACAGCCTCAGAATTACTCCTGCCCTACCAGTCCAGCTTAGGGCAGAAGTTAAACCCTCTCTCCTCTCCCACCCTTCCCTCTCTCTGTCTTCTCTCTCATATCCCTGTCCTCTCTCTCCCTCTTTTCTCATTCCACTCTCTTCATCTCTCTAACTCCACTCTCCTTTCTTCCTCCAGGTCAGTCCAGTTGAACGGAGAAAGGTTGTTGATGGTGGACAACGAGACGTTTCCGGAGTTGAAGCCTCGGACGCTGCGGGCAGGGAGGACAATAGCCATGCCCCCTATGACCATCGGCTTCTACGTCATCAAGAACATCAATGCTTACGCCTGCCGCAAATAATATTCAACACACTCCTCCTCACCCTTCACCCTGAAACCCTTCACCCTCCTCCCCACACTCCTCACACCCCTCACCTAAACCCCCTTCCCTCACCCCCTAGCCCTCATCCCTCACCCCCTCCACCCACCCCTCCTCACCCCTCATCACCCCCACCATTTCCTAATACCGGACCACCTCCTCACCCCACGCTCCACTTATCCTTACTTCCTAGCCCTTACTTTCTACCTTCTGGTTCCTTATCACTAGTCCCTAGTCCCTGGTCTGACTCTGAAAGGCTTGCTCTTTGTCCAAAACAAGGGTTGCACTGAATACCTTTCAATCGCTCTCTACACCAACTCCCCATGTGCTGTGAGACGGACAGTGATGATTCTACTATGTGATTTTGTATTGTTTTGTAAAAAGGTTATTGAGTTTTGTTATGACAGAACTTCTATGTCAGAAGGTTGTATCATCCTCCAACAAGACTTCTCTTCCATGTCTTTGATCATCAGGTCACTCAGCTTTGTATCTGCCAGCAACTCTTATTGTTTCCCCCTCAAACTCCTTTCAACTCTCTATTGTTGATACTCACAAACTCCTGGCAGAAGGTTAGACAGAAAGAAGAGAAAACATGGAGAAAACACAACCAGTCAACCGCAGGGCATGTGTTAGCTCCAACAGCCATGTCTGCTGTCTGATTGAATTATCTGTGTGTGTGTGTGTTCCTGCGTGAGTGTGTGTGAATACCCCTGCTGATGAGCCTGTCCTTGTCTACCATGTCCATCAGGGAAAACGTTTTATCTTGCTTTCTGAAACAGCTCGGTTTACATCTGTAACTAAACGGTTCGTTGGTAATTGGGAATCTCTCTGTGGTATGTCTGTTGTCTGAAGGACAGTTTAAGGCAGCGATGCACATCCAGGGCTGGGGAGTAACTGATTACATGTAATCTGATTTATTATTTTTTTATTCATGTATTCAGTTACGTTACCAGCAAAGATATTGTAATCAGATTACAGATGCTTTTGAAAAACTAGATGATTACTTATTGGATTACTTTTAAATTCAGGAAGAATGTTTGTGGAAAAAATACATTATGACACCTATCTGTTTTCTCAATGACATAAAAAAAGGCGCAAGTTTAAGTTTGTTCCATTGGAGTAAGTCTGAACACAAGTCAGAGACTACTATGATGACACACCAAGTGGGAAGTAATCCAAAAATAACTAAGAGTAATCCGATTACGCTACTGAATTTGGGTAATCCAAAAGTAACGTTACTGATTACAGTTTTGGACAGGTAACTAGTAACTGTAACAGATTACATTTAAGAAAGTAACCTACCCAACCCTGTCACAGCAGAGTATCCATCTTTAGAAAGAAAAGAAAGGGACAGAGTCAGGTTACTGGTTTAATGTAACACGAAACAACAAACATTGCATTTACAGTATTTCTCTTTAGCATCACAGAGCTGGGTCAATATGAACATACAGTATGCAACTGAAAACGTCTAGTCACTCAACCTCCCATTCATATTTCGGAAGCATACTCATCACTACACGTCTAGTCCAATGTACAGCCGTATTATGCTGCTAGCTTTTATTATTAAATACTTGTTAAAGGGCAATTCCACCACTTTTCAACCTCAATTTCATTATCCCCAGCACAATACATATTTGAAAATTGTGCATTTCTACGCTTTGTAGAATAAGTTCTACCCGATGACATCATTAAAAGCTAAAACATTTTACAAACAGTGTTTTTCAAACACTATGAGATTTGTGGTGACATGGGTAGCAAGAAAATACCCTCCCTCTGGCTAGAAACTCATTGGAGGTATAGATGGGTTTTTTAAACTTTTAATCCGACAAGTATTTTTCTTTCTTCTTATCTTATTAGCTACAGATCATAGAAACTCACATATGTAGACACTGGTTTGGGACTGGAGAATATAATGAATATAAGGTTGAAAAGTGGCGGAATTGTCCTTTAAGTTTGGATTGTTTTGTACAGAATTCCCTTAGCCTGTGTATCATCATCCTATTTGAATATGTAATGTATATAAAAGTGTGTTAATTACAGAAGATGCGTGCTTGAAGTGTTTACTTACATATCATTGTAATTTAAATCTAATGTATATTTGTATGTAATAATTTTTTACGTTGAGGAGGCAAAATTGAACTCAATGGTACCTTTTGGGTAAGACTGAAAATGAACCCTAAGTCAAATCGAAAATGACAGTACAGTGCATGGTATGTAACTATTCTCCAGTGTAACTTCATGGTCATTGTCTTACAAGAGACACTGTACAGTGTATGTATAGGGTTGGGAGAGGTCGATTTTATAATTTTTTATGTGTGTTAAATAGTAATAAGCATATTTTTCCCCCTCTGAATGTGTTTCATAGTTCATGTAGAGTTGTTCATATTTTCTTTTTTAAAATAGCATTATTTTATCGTGTTAAGTATGCAATTGAGCATTATTTTTTGGTAAAGAAAATATATACAGCGATAATAAAATAATTACAATACCTTTGATTTCCATTGTGATTCTGCTTTACTTTTGTTTTGTTGATCTAACAAACCACACATACAGTAGATTTATGTGCAAATTCCTATTTGGAAAATCCTACAGGAGCTACTGTAAGCTACCTGTAGGCAAAGTAGCATTAAAATGCCATAGAATTAAATAAACAATCCATAATCTCTGCAAGGTTACAGAGTGTAAATGATTGTGGAGAAAAGAGAGAGGATAGATGAAAAGAGGACGGGATATACAGGACCACATGTTAGTGAGTCAAAAGTGAGAGGATGAAAGGACCGAAAGGTGACAGTAGGAAGCAATCAGAACGCACATCCCTGGAGACACACACACAAACTCTCTTTTTCTTTTCTTTCTTTCTTTTGTTCTTTCTTTCTTTCTATCCATTCCAGCCGGTGAATCAACTAACGTATCCTCAAAGAGGGCCGCCCATATCTCCAGTCCCCACGCTGGAGAGCTCACAAAGAGAGCCAGGGGTCACACACACACACACACAGAAACACACACTCACACACACAAACACAGAGCCCCCAGCAGATTTGGGGGCAGCTAGAATCAGGCTTTGCTGTGTAGTGGAGAGGGAGAGTCCTGTCCTGTCAGAGAGAGGTGGAGGGCCAGTGGTTGATGGGAAACATTCACTAGGCTAGGCTCGGCCCGGCCCGGCCAAGCTGGGTCAGGGTAAGTCCCCAATGCTTCAGAACCAGGTAAGGTCAGTGTTTCACTACACTGGTCCTTGCCAGAGAGGATGAGGCGAAGTGAGAAGTTTTACTCCGCCCAAAATCTGTCCCCAAAAATAAGCCCACCATCAGAGAAATTTCTGTATGGAGGTCAATGAGAGAAGGTTGAATTTGGTCAACAAAAAAATGGAATCGATAAGTTTCTACATAATACTTATTTGATCAAATATAAGTTTAGTAATGGTCAGATTGTTATGAATGCACTGATATAAGGTGACGCACGTGGCATTTTGGCAACTTTACATCAGAATTGTGGCTGTTTTTACAGAGACTTTTAGCATGGATGTTGCCATTGAGGGCTCCCACCATTTTAAAGTAGTCAACTGGGTGGGGATTCCTATGAGTTGGGCGCAATCAGCCAATGAAGAAGAAGAAAATTAACAACTTTAAAAGGGTTATAGCCTCAATGGTCCTGCCCATGCTGTTCCAGATGCTATAATGACACAAATATAAAAATGAGTCCTCTATCTATGGCCTGTTGTTCACATGCATATCTGCCCTCTCATTGGCTACATTTGAGTCATTAGGAGACGCTCTTATCCAAAGCGACTTACAGAAGCAATTAGGGTTAAGTGCCTTGCTCAAAATCACATAGACAGATTTTTGTTCACCTTGTTGGGTCGGGATTTGAACCAGAAACTTTTTGGTAACCAGCCCAACACTCTAACTTCTAGGTCTGACCTGATCTCGCCTCGTCCTGCCTGCCTTCCATCTTGGAAGACATGTATTTCCATTGCTAGAGCTGACACTTGACTATCTTGTCAATATAATAGACAATATTTGTCCTTGCACATTTTTGTTCCAGTCCTATACCAGCACACCTGATACAACTACTCAACTAATTATCAAGGCCTTGAGAGGAGAGGGTTTGTATGGGCTGTGGTGGGCTAGCAGTGAACCATAAACCAGACACAGTACTGTTGAGAGTTTACACTGCTGTGAAACAAATATGATATCTATTATTTTCTTTTAGGTGACAAGGTCTACCCATTGAAGCTTGTCAGAGTCGGCCTTGAGTACAACAGTATGTGGATTTCAAATACTTGTTGAACAGTGTACTTTTTTGTTGAATATTTAGAAATTGTGACATTGTGTTGGCAGTCCTTCAAGAGTCATGAACCTAATCACTGAACTGGCGTTATGTACAGTTATGGACTTCATATAAATATCACAGACCTGTTCAGAAATTAGCCTGAAGAACCCAGTCTCCATCCCACATATGGTTCATCTTAAAAGGGCCAACCTGGTTTACTTTTAAACAGAGTCCCAGACTCAGTCACACTTGGTTCATTTAGCCAGCGGTCCTGGTAAGAGAAAGAGGGGTTCTGTCTCTCTCTCTTTGGGCATGTTTTGGTCTGAAGGCCACAGTATGTGTATCCACAATCAGCCCTTAAATCATCAAAGCACTTCACTCACCTTAAGGACCCTTTATTTGTGCAAAATTAAGTGAACCACACACACAAGCAAGAATATGCACGCATGCACAAATGTACGCACCCACACCCACACACACACATACACACACACACACACACAAAGGAGAGAGAAAAGCACACTGATCCACACACTGATCTCTGGAAACAAGTTCAAAGTGAAAACTGGACTGGAGTTTCTCAGGAAAACAACATCAGAGAGATGTCACAGTTAATTTGATTACAACTCCCAAGACCTGATCCTCATGATGTAGTCTGTCACACATACAGGGATGAACTGACACAAACAACTGTTTCTGCCAAACACATACACATATGTTTATTCCCAGAACATGGCTTTTTAGAGTTCAACACTTTGTATTTATCATGGTTGAATTCATTGAATAAAATAATGAAGTGCGCAAAGGAAACAGAGCTAAACAAAAAAGACTTCACAGAGTAAGAAATATTGTCTGTAGAGTGCTGAAGTGAACATTAAACCTATAGCTCATGGACGGATGTAAGTGTTTATGTGTTCCCCTTCCAGATCTGATTCTGATCCATCCAACCCATACTTCTGAACTGACCCTCTGACCATTTAGCAGAATCTTATCCAGTGCTCTCATCAAGAAATTCTGGGAAACTTTTGTTTGGACAGCTCAGCTTCTTCTAAACCAGTACTTTATGATAATAACCTCTGTGTGCCGTTTCTTTTGACCCAATCTGATGGTGGCGCGGTTAAGTACACTACACCTTTGTTCTGGATACCTTTGTTCTGGATACCGTTGTTCTGGATACCTTTGCGTGACAGAGACTCTTTAACAGAGGTAGCTGTAACCATACCCAGGCTAACTCTGTTTATACTCTGTGATCCATTTTGAAACATGCAAGGCTTTCTGCAGGTCCCCTTGCTAGGTTTACTCTGTGTATACAGTAGTCAGCTTAAAAAAAACTTCCATGAACGTCCAGCCGCTGGAAACTGATTGTACAGATTAGTAGCTAGCCCCAGACACATGAATGGTCTGCCAGAAGCCAAACTCAAACTATTCAGAGTATTCTAGAATGTCCCCACAGGCGCAGATTTGTTCGGCCCATTAATTTATATTCCTTTAAGATCCTTTTTTAAGGAAAAAGGAACATTCCAAAATTCCACACAGTCCCCATTTGTGTGTGTGTGTGTTTCTTTTTACTTTGCTCAAAGATAGTTGCATAATCAGGTTTACATTTGTATAACTCATTCTTTCTAATAATAATGATGTGCCTGTCTTGACAATGAAACAAATTATTCTGCTCAATATGTAGGCTAGGCTACTTATCTCATGTGGTACAATAATGTAGGCCTATGACTCTCACAAGGAAGTAAGTGAATGACACATGAAATCTCTCTCCACTCACACATGTATGTAAGCACGCACACACACATACACAACACACACACACACACACACACACACACACACACACACACACACACACACACACACACACACACACACACACACACACACACACACAACACCATAAAGCATCCAGTGAATACCAGATCACTGCAACTGTGTCAGAATCATGCGCTTCAGTGTAGTCTTCCGAACATGACTTTAACTCACCTAATTATCTACCCCCAATGAAAGGATTACCCTTAAAAAAAACACACAAAAAACAAAGGATTACCCTTTCACCGTCTGGGAACTAACGTCAAAACTAAACACTGATCTACAGTCAGTTTTTCTTTTACCTTCGCTGTTTCTAAAAGAACGCATGGGGAGGGAAAACTGATCATAGACCTCCGTTTAATTTAGAGTCCACTTCTAGGAGGAGCTCAGCTTCTGTTGTTAAATCGCTGTTAGTGTCACATGATTCGGCTCCAAGTTTCACCACGGAAGTGAGTTGACGCAGTAGCTGAGTTGAGAAATGTTGCAATAGAGTTTCAAAGTATGATCGTTCATAACCGGAAAGCTAAGGGTTTCGAACGAAGAGGTACATTTTAACAACATCTGATTAAACTGGTGGAAATCACGGAGGGGTAAATATGATGCGGAACTGATAGGACACAGGTAAGTTACTTTGTGTAACATGTTGTTATTATTATATCCTACGGATGGGTGCAAGAATATCCAAATAGAAATGAATTGTGTAAAACATATTTGTCACATTGAATATGCCTATAGAATAGGCTAATGTCAGCTCCGTGCATGACATATTTATAATGTTTTTGTATGAGCGTTAGAAGGCAAACTTAGAAGTCCCATATGGGTAAACGCTATATTCTACGTTGCGCTACCCCTGTGATGGGTTGAGGTCCGACCTGTCAGCCATGCATTGGTGATCACTGAAGACAATCCGCATAGTCTGGATGTTTGACTCGTGCTGCATGATAGAGTTTAGCAAGGCTTGGTGCTCTTCTTATTTATCATGCTCTTCATCATATGATCACTCTACAAAATGATTTATCAGAGAATGAATTCAATTATGAGTCCAGTAGAAAATTGGAAGTGGTTTGTCCTCTTCATGAATTGCACATACATTGTTGATATGAGAATAACTTATGTTATTCCCTCATACCAGCTATGTAAGTAGAGCCAGTTACACCAACACTGTTATTCTGTTTTCCAACATATATGGTAACTATATTATAAATCTATCGTTGCATGTAGGCAAATTTCTATCCAATTGCAGTGAAATGTTATTCCGTGGTTTCCTGTAATATGGCAAGAAATTAGCTTCTTACAAATCATTTGCTTAGCCAATTTAAGGGCTGTGTGTATTGCAAAGAATGGTTCAAACTGTAACAGACTGTGGCTTGCCTAGTTAAATAAGGCTTAAATTAAACATTAAATAAAACCTGCATATTCTGTAGATGACTGTGCTGGTATGGTTGGTTGCTACAGATAAGATCCCACTATGAAGTGTCTGCTGATAGCCAGCGAGAGCGCTGAAGTCCTCTTCTATTGGACAGACCCAGAGTTTGAACTCAACATCCAGGAGCAGTATGGAGCGTCACAGGAAGAGGGGGAGAAGGTAAGACAGGAGTGGGCGAGGGATACAGGATGGTTCAAGTCATCTTGTCTATTACATAAATGTAGAAGCAATGATAGCATATTGCATATATGGATTAACCCAAATATCCCCAGTGATCTCATTCATATCACGTTTCTGTGACTTGCTGAACTCTCTGGTCTGTCCGGCAGTGGTTGTAGACATGTTGGCTGGTTCATGTAGTTCCATAATCCCTCATGGTCATTACGGAGCAGATAATTGGGGTTATGAGGAGAGATTCCGATGGAGGTTGAGTGTCTCTTTCCATCCCTTCCAGCCACCAGCATTTGAGGACAGCATCAACACTCTGTTTGCCCCCATCATCATCTCTTGCAGTACCATGGTGGACAGACTGGGAGACAGCTATACATCCTTTAGTACTGAGAACAACCACACCTATGTGCTACATCAGGTAATACACGGACACACACACACAGGAAACTAATGTTGCGTCATGACACAAAAACACTTCAAAAGATACAGGGCAATTTGTGAGAGAACTATTCCCATACTAAAGAATGGTCATACAATAAGGGTAGGGGAGAGTGTGGTAAGTTGAGACAACCTTGTTTCTATGAAATCATACATAAAATGTATCAATTGACCATATATTTAGGAAGAGGTCATCATTTCATGGAGTCTGTGAAGGAAGAAACCACATGGAAAAAGTGGTGGGCAAGTTGCGGCCAAAAAAATATATTTTCACCAAGTACAAATTCATTTATCGGGTAGAGGTTTGGTGATGCTTGTATCTACACCAAAGTAGATACTTTTAAGATTGTTCTATACATCAGTTGGGGTCTCTATAAGATTCAAAATGAGGTCTCAAACTTAGCATGAAAGTGCATTTTTGTAGCTGTGTGGGCTTATATAGTCAAAATATTTGAACCAATGGTTGAGCAAATTGAAGTGTTTTCTTCCCAGGCGTTGGGATATGAGGTAACCTCATACCTCATATCCTATCGCTGGGATATGAGGTAACAACAGGGCCTGGCCTATGTTACAAGTGTTTTAAAAAGTGCAGTGTTTGTTAGGTGTTACGCCTGTGTTAGAATAATGATTAAAATACAAACAAGTGATTGTGTTGAATTGTGTTTGGGAAATAAAGATAGACATTGTTTTAAAAAGGTAGTGTTCATATTTCATTCAGTACAGTAATGTGTAGGTGGCTTAATTTACCCTGTCCCTCAACTCAACTTACCCCATACCCAGGTAATTTGTGCCAAGAGACCACTTTCTTTGGACAAGCTATGTTTTCCAAACTGTAATTTTTTACATGAATTCTGATTATTTCCAGGGATACACAACATCCTGAGATATACACTACGGTTCAAAAGTTTGGGGTCACTTAAAAATGTCCTTGTTTTTGAAAGAAAAGCTTTTTTTTGTCCATTAAAATAACATCAAATTGATCAGAAATACAGTGTAGACTTTCTTAATGTTGTAAATGACTATTGTAGCTGGAAATGGCAGATTTTTTAATGAAGGGAGTAGTGCACAACGTTGTACGAGATCTTCAGTTTCTTGGCAATTTCTCGCATGGAACAGCCTTAATTTCTCAGAACAAGAATAGACTGACGAGTTTCAGAAGAAAGTACTTTGTTTCTGGCCATTTTGAGCCTGTAATCAAACCCACAAATGCTGATGCTCCAGATACTCAACTAGTCTAAAGAAGGCCAGTTTTATTGCTTCTTTAATCAGGACACAGTTTTCAGCTGTGCTAACATAATTGCAAAAGGGTTTTCTAATGATCAATTAGCCTTTTAAAATTATAAACTTGGATTAGTTAACACAATGTGCCGTTGGAACACAGGAGTGACGGTTGCTGATAATGGGCCTCTGTACGCCTATGTAGATATACCATAAAAAATCTGCAGTTTTCAGCTACAATAGTCATTTACAACATTAACAATGTCTACACTGTATTTCTGATCAATTTGATGTTCTTTTAATGGACAACAAATGTGCTTTTCTTTCAAAAACAAGGACATTTCTAAGTGACCCTAAACTATTGAACGGTAGTGTATGTAGCTACAGTATCTTTGTTAGAAAGAATGCTATATTTCTCTTTACAGAGTGATGCTGAATGTTAAAAAAATTCTAAACTTATCCCACTCTCCCCTACAACTCATTTGACCGCATAAGCCACTCAATTACAGTTCCTCTACTGTACTGTAGTAAAAGTGAAAGCCTGCTGTTCAGTAAAGCTTCACATCATGTGAGCCTGCCTGAACCTCGCAGTAGTCATGGGATCAGACTGTGTGGCTCTGTAAATGGGTTAAGATGACGTGGCCAATGGCCAACAGCAGTTCCATTCAGACCAAACGACTCGGTACCTTTTCTGCTCCTAGCCCCTACTCCTTCCGGTGTTCACAGATCTCAAAGGACGAGATTGTTGGAAAACTCACTTGGCTAACAACTGACTAAAAGGAGCGTCCTCCATATTCCTTACACCTATCCAAGCCTCTCAGTTCTGTTAATAAGGAGCTTCGCTGTGTGTGAATGGGAACTGATTAGGGGTGATTGATTGATAGAAATATTGACTGATTGAGATGTTGATTGACAGTTTGAGGAGTGTCTGTACATCGCTGTGAACGGAGACCGAGAAGAGGGCGAGGAGGATCTGAAGAGGAAGATTTACGTGATGAAGAAGATGATTGAGGTCCTCTTTGGCATGGTTACCCTCAGCAGCACCCTGATCAGGAAAGAGTATGACATGACTCTTACCTTATGAAGTTCATTAGAGCTGTATTTGTGTGTGACAGATGGACTTGTATCCTATTGTGTCTTGTGTCCTAATGGGCTTTGGGGTTTCTCTCCAGGCTGCGTCCTCAGGACACAGAGCAGAGGACCAATCTGTGGAAATATCTACAGAGCCTCCTGGAGACCTACAGCCGCCTCCGAGAGCAGGACCAGAGCTTTTTAGTAGAGGTACTGTAGAATTAAGCAATAGGGCCATATGGGGTGTAGTATATGACCAATATACCACAGCTAAGGGATGTTCTTAATCACGACGCAACGCGGAGTGCCTGGATACAGACCTTAGCTGTGGTATATTGGCTATATACCATAAACCCCTGAGGTGCCTTATTGCTATTATAAACTGGTTAACAATGTAATTAGAGCAGTAAAAATGTAGTATACGTATGATATACCACGGCTGTCAGCCGATCAGCGTTCAGGCCTCAACCCACCCAGTTTATAATGTGGAGGAAATTGTACTGTATACTGTGCTATACTGTACTCACTCTTCTCCCCAATGGGGAAATGTAGTTTTGACCTACACGACAACATACAGTACCAGTCAAAAGTTTGGACACATCTACTCATTCAAGGGTTTCTCTTTATTTTTACTATTTTCTACATTGTAGAATAATAGTGAAAACATAAAAACTATGAAATAACACATATGGAATCATGTAGTAACCAAAAAAGTGTTAAACAAATCAAAATATATTTTATGTTTGACATTCTTCAAAGTAGCCACCCTTTGCTTTGATGACAGCTTTGCACACTCTTGGCATTCTCTCAACCAGTTTCATGAGGAATGCTTTTCCAACAGTCTTGAAGGAGTTCCCACATATACTGAGCACTTGTTGGCTGCTTTTCCTTCACTCTACGGTCCAACTCCTCCCAAACCATCCCAATTGGATTGAGGTCGGGTGATTCTGGAGACCAGGTCATCTGATGCAGCACTCCATCATTCTTCTTCTTGGTCAAATAGCCCTTACACAGCCTGGAGGTGTGTTGGGTCACTGTCCTGTTGAAAAACAAATGATAGTCCCACTAAGCGCAAACCAGATGGGATAGCGTATCGCTGCAGAATGCTGTGGTAGCCATGCTGGTTAAGTGTGCCTTAAATTCTAAATAAATCACAGACTGTGTCACCAGCAAAGCACCCCCACACCATCACACCTCCTCCTCCATGCTTCACGGTGGGAACCACACATTGCAGAGAGCATTTGGGCTGCAATTTCTGAGGCTGGTGAATGAACTTATCCTCTGCAGCAGAGGTAACTCTGGGTCTTCCTTTCTTGTGGCAGTCCTCATGATCAGTCAGTTTCATCATAGCGCTTGATGGCTTTTGCGACTGCACTTGAAGAAACTTAAAAAGTTCTTGAAGTGTTCAGGATAGACTGACCTTCACTGACCTTAAAGCCATAATATGGACTTGGTCTTTTACCACATAGGGCTATATTCTGTATACCACCCCTACCTTGTCACAACACAACTGATTGGCTCAAACGCATTAAGAAGGAAAGAAATTCCACAAATTAACTTTTAACGGGGCACACCTGTTAATTGAAAGCATTCCAGGTGACTACCTCATGAAGCTGGTTGAGAAAATTCCAAGATTGTGCAAAGCTGTCATCAAGGCAAAGGGCTACATTGAAGAATCTCAAATATAAAATAAATTTTGATTTAACACTTTTTGGTTACTACATGATTCCATATGTGTTATTTCATAGTTTTGATGTCTTCACTATTATTCTACAATGTGGAAAATAGTAAAAATAAGAAAAACCCTTGAATGAGTAAGTGTGTCCAAACTTTTGACTGGTACTGTATATACAACGTGTGTCTCTGTCTCCCTCCATCAGGCAGTAGAGAGGTTGATCCATCCTACTCTATGTGAACAGTGTATAGAGTTTCTGGAGCGTCGCTTGGTGCAGCAGATCAACAGTAGTGTGGAGAGAGCAGGAGAGGAGGTCCTCCATGCATTCATACTGGTGCACACCAAACTACTAGCCTTCTATTCCAGGTTACTGTCCATTTACAATAAACCAAACTACTAGCCTTCTATTCCAGGTTACTGTCCATTTACAATAAACCAAACTACTAGTCTTCTATTCCAGGTTACTGTCCATTTACAATAAACCAAACTACTAGCCTTCTATTCCAGGTTACTGTCCATTACTATTAATACCAAACTAGTAGCCTTCTATTCCAGGTTACTGTCCATTTACAATAAACCAAACTACTAGCCTTCTATTCCAGGTTACTGTCCATTACTATTAATACCAAACTACTAGCCTTCTATTCCAGGTTACTGTCCATTTACAATAAACCAAACTACTAGCCTTCTATTCCAGGTTACTGTCCATTTACAATAAACCAAACTACTAGCCTTCTATTCCAGGTTACTGTCCATTACTATTAATACCAAACTAGTAGCCTTCTATTCCAGGTTACTGTCCATTTACTATTAATACCAAACGAGTAGCCTTCTATTCCAGGTTACTGTCCATTTACAATAATACCAAACGACTAGCCTTCTATTCTAGGTTACTGTCCATTTACTATTAATACCAAACGACTAGCCTTCTATTCCAGGTTACTGTCCATTTACTATTAATACCAAACTAGTAGCCTTCTATTCCAGGTTACTCTCCATTACTGTTAATACCAAACTAGTAGCCTTCTATTCCAGGTTACTCTCCATTACTGTTAATACCAAACTAGTAGCCTTCTATTCCAGGTTACTGTCCATTGCTATTAATACCAAACTAGTAGCCTTCTATTCCAGGTTACTGTCCATTTACTATTAATACCAAACTAGTAGCCTTCTATTCCAGGTTACTGTCCATTAGTATTCACACAAAACTACAAGCTTTCTACTCCAGGTTGACAGGCCACTGTAACGTCATTTTTTCACATAATAAATCAAATCAAATGTATTTATAAAGCCCTTCTTACATCAGCTGATGTCACAGAGTGCTGTACAGAAACCCAGCCTAAAACCCCAAACAGCAAGCAATGCAGGTGTAAAAGCACGGTGGCTAGGAAAAAATCCCTAGAAAGGCCAAAACCTAGGAAGAAACCTAGAGAGGAACCAGGCTGTGAGGGGTGGCCAGTCCTCTTCTGGCTGTGCCGGGTGCAGATTATAACAGAACATGGACAAGATTTTAAAATGTTCATAAAACAGGCAGAACAGTTGAAACTGGAGAAGCAGCATAATATGCCATTGCAAATCACGTATAGAGGGAGGTACCTCTGAATAATTTTTGGGGTCAGTTCAGGAAAATAGGAAATAAACTGAAATTCCAATTCAGTTGCATTCATGTTCAATGCTTTCTCAATAAACTGAAAAGGAGGAGCTATATCAACAACAAAAAAACAATTTTTAATTTGAAATCACTTCCTGAATTGAGTGACTTGAGTGAATTTGAATTGACCCCAAACCTGCTCTGAATACCTTTCTATCCACCCTTCCCCTCTCCCCCACAGTCGTAACGCTAGTACCCTCACCTCGTCTGACCTGCTGGCTCTTATCGTCATGGTGCAGAACATGTATCCTAGCAACATCGACCTGGAGGATACTGCCCCCGAGGTAGGAGCACTGAGAGTGAAAGAAGAAGAATATCCTACTCTGTCTGAATGTTTAATAGCTGTGTGGTGTGTGTGCAGGATGTGGAGAACACCTCAGCCCCAGATATATTCTACACTCCAGAGCCTTCCCCTACTAATAGGGACTCAGGGACTGACAGGGACTCTGTTAATTCAGGTAGGTGTTTGTGCCGTGCTCTGTCATTTTTGCCTATGTGGCTCGGTGCAGTAATATGCTTTACTTCCACTGCCTTTGGTTCAACTCACTAACCCTCTGCTCGCTCTCTTTGCAGGCAGGCATGAGGAGAGCAGCCATCATGTGGGGAGCGGTACTCCTGTGTTCCAGTTTTTGGATCCAGACATTCAGGTGAGCTCAAGGGGGGGGGTAATACTATGACGCAAGTTAGGGTTTTCTAAAGCTGGTCAGCTTCAGTTAGATTAACATTCCAGCTCAGGCTTCATCCATGTTACAAACGTGTATGTTGATTGTGCAAATGATATGTAACAACACCCTGAGCGCATTGGATGAAATACCAATACAGATCTAACAGCACAAAAAAATAGATAAGCAAGTTCCTCGCGGATGCTTTTTCAAACTTAAGTGGTCAAAACCATTCATCTTGGCGCAACTGGGGGAGCAGGGTTGCAAAATGATTTTTTTTTTTTTTTTAACAAATTATCCATTGTATTATGATAATCATCTGGTAATAAAGTGGAAGTGCAAAAACATAAGTATGCACCTCCTATTTTAATCTGCTCCATGGCTCAGGTGCCCAAGTGGACGTTGAGACTTTGCAGGGGTTTCTGAGTAATAAACAATGCCATGCTGATGGGTGGTAACATTCAAATAAAACCCAGCCCTGAAAAGTATTTGCACGTCATCTCATTGGGGAAACGCACAGCATTGACACTGTTTTCCGGAGCCAAGATGGCGTCGCTGTGAGAGGGATTGTTTTCTCGCTTGTCCAAGCAACTATGAGGGTTAGGTGGTTAACAGTCTAATATTGACTATCAATGTAGCAAGAAACTAAACTTGTTTTAGCTACATATGGCAAGTTTAGAGTTTGTGTCAAGTTGAATGGGAAGAACATGACAGAAAGACAAGAGAAGATGGAATATCCAAGCCTCACAGAAGACTGCATGCATGCTAGCTAGCTACGACGAGAGCCAGAGCAGCATGGATACACAAGATGTCGCTAGCTCAAGCAAGAGAAAGAACAAGACGGACCAGGAAGAGATCCTTGCAACCTCTTTACCTCCGACCCCAATTAAAAATCCACAGGAGAAAAAAAGTGAAAGAGGACATTTCCATGTCTTAACTTTTTTCTGCAATCCTGACTACTAAACAAGATGCCACGTTCTCCAAAGTGTCCATCATAGAGCGGGCTAATGAAGAAACATCAAAGAAGATTGATAATTTGTCAGACACTGTCCGGCAGCTTCACACAGTTGTGAGCGTGAACAAGGAAAATATAACGTTCCTAGAGAACGAGCTGAAGAAACTGCAATCCCCAAATAATGAGCTGTGTGAGAATGTAGCTGAACTTCAACGGTACTCTCGCAGGGGGAATCTGAAAATGCAAGGTGTAAGAGGTAGAGGGAGAGGACATTAGGGAAGCAGTCATTAATATCCTGGGAAAGGTGGCTCCGTGCATCAAAGACAAGCTAATAAACGTGATCGAAGTGGTTCATCGACTTGGGAAACGAAGATCTGATGGGCCCCCTCGCAATGTCATCCTGCGCTTCACTATGCTCCACTATAGGGACATCATCTGGAAAATGGCCAAGGGGAACACGTTTCTGGACGAGAAGAAGCTCTGCATCAAAGAGGCTCTGATACCACAGGATCAGACTGCCAGGGAGAAACTGTTGCCACTTATACAGAAAGCACGACAGGAGGGAAAGAAGGCTGGGTTCAAGGGCATACACGCGTTCATGGAAGGAAGAAAGATTACTGGTTAACTCTGACATGAACCACACTTGAACTGTGAATACTGCCAAGAGTGCATTTACTGTACTGCCACGAGTAAATTTGCAGTTCGAACTACATTTTATGAACACTTGCCAACCCAAAAAATAAAAAAGGGATTTGTTATACTGTTAACCACCTTAACTGAGTGTAGTTTTCTGAGTGTAGTTTTCTGTCGGATTAACCCTCTCAAGGTTTACTGTTTGTTTTATTGTTCACATTACTACATCTGTCTAGTTTGTGTCTCTTTATTTTTTTATGCAGGAGTTTGTTTTCAACTCTCTCAATATCGTTAGCCTGAATGCTAGGGGTTTGAGAGATCTTACAAAAAGGAAAGGCTCATTTTTATATTGTAAACGCAGTAACGCAGATTTTGTTTTTCTTCAGGAAACTCATTTGTGTAAAGTGACTTGACATTTTGGAAGACATGGCCTATTTCAGTCATGGATCAAACCATTGGTGTTTTGACACTTCTCCACAAGTTTAAAGGCAACATTCTAGAATCCACATTTTCACAGGATGGCAGATGGGTCATAGTAACGGTTAAACTTGACAATGCTATTTTCATCATCTGTATTGTAACTCACATGCTCCAACTAATACCCCTTTTGCCCAATTTACCAGAAAATTACAGGATTTACGCAACAAATACTCAGAGGCATTTCTAATTCTCTTAGGAAATTTTTATGAAACACCTGATGACTCTGCTGATCATACTCCTAGAATGAGTCAAAGCTCTCAAAATAACAATATCATCACAACATTATGCAAGGACCTCTCTGTTGATGATGCCTGGTGTTATTTAAATCCTGATGCAAACGGTTATACCTGGACCAACCAAACTATGTCACGAAAATCTAGAATAGATTTATTCCTAATTTCCCCCTTTTTGTTACAGTTTGTTATAGATGTAGGTTGTCAGTTGGGTTCCTTTTCTGATCATCATTTGATTTCCCTGAATTTACAAGCTACAAAAAATTCTAAAGGTATTCAAGGATATTGGAAATTAAACAACACACTTCATAAAGATCCTATTTTTATTGGAAACATCAAATCGTTAGCCAGATATATTTTTGTAAGAAAAGACTTGGGTCATGGAAGTAGATGGAATTCTTCAATATAAAGTCAGTTGTAGCCATTAAACGTGCCAAAGAGCTGAAGCACCTGAAGAACCTTTAGAGAAAGAGATTTGATGAGCAAGCTTGACAGTTTTTATGAAAGATAATCTATCTCAAGAAGAAGAGTTTGTATTTAAATCTTTACAACTAGAATTGGAACAGCTTACACGGATCTAGCTAATGTGCTTTTGTCAGATCAAGAGCTAAATGGATTGAAGAGGTGGAAAGAAACACCAGTTATTTTTTTTGCGTTTGAAAAGAGAAACAACAAAAGAAAATCTATAACGACACTCAAAATGAATGATGTATTATGTAAAGATCCCATTACAATATCAACATTTGTCAATTGCTTTTATGAAAACCTTTACAACTCACAATTTCAGGGAGATGGTTGTGAAAGCTAAATTTGCCACATTCAGAGTTCTGGCCCTGTAATTGACGATGATTTCCACTCAGTTTGCGATTCACCTGTTTCAATCGAAGAAATTAGAGAGGCTCTGAATTCAATGAAAAAAGGGAAATCATATGGCGCTGATGGCCTGTCAGTTGAATTCTATAGACAGTTTTGGTAGTTACTAGAAGACCCTATTGTTTATATGTTTTAAGATTGCATCGAAAATTGTGAAACGATCTCCACTATGAAAGGGCCTTATTTCACTGATTCCGAAGACCCCTCTCTCATTGACAATTGGAGACCCAATTACTTTATTAACTATTGATTACAAATTGATTGCTCTGGTTTATGCCAAAATATTAAAGAAAGGAATAGATACCGTTATAAATGAGACTCAATCAGGATTTCTGAAGGGCCGTCACATAAGCTCCAACATTCGTTTAGTCTTGCACCTTTTGGATGATTCAGATGGTGTTTTATTTTGGGACTTCTGTAAAGCCTTTGACACAATTGAACATACATTTTTCTTTCAGCCTCTTAAACTTTTTGGTTTCGGTGAAAATTGTATCAAAGTCATTCGCATGTTTTACAAAGATAAAGATAGTTCTGTGATACTAAACCTTAATACTGTACACCCAAAACATTCAGTATCAACAGAAGTGTATAACAGAGATGCCCAATTTTGCCCTTTTTATTCATGTTGGTAGTGGAACTTCTATCTCTAGATATTCTGAATAATGCAAATCTGCATGGTTTATCCTTTTTTAAACAGAGAAATCAAAATTTACCAACTGGCTGACAATACTACTCTTTTTTTTTTTAAGACAAAGACCAGGTCGCCCATGCCCTTAATGCTATCACTGCATTCTCTATTGCAGCTGGATTAAAACTGAACGTTTCTAAATGTGAAATGTTTATATGACTGATGATAAAAAAAGTATATATATTCCTGTAAAGGACTGTGTTAAATATTTAGGAATACATCTATCAAAAAAACACTTAGTCAGACAACATATATATTTCTCTCCTAAAATTAAGAAAACCAAGAAAATAGTTAATCATTTTCTACAAAGGGATCTTTCTATACTTGGGAGAATGCTTCTGTCCAGGGCAGAGGAACTGTCTCGCTTTGTGTACCCCTCATCATCTTTATTTGTAAATCCCTCTACCTGTAAAGCGATCAACAAGGCCTTTCTTGACTTAATCTAGAAAAATAAGTCTCATAAACTAAAAAAGTCAGTCCTTTCAAATAAAATATCTGAAGGAGGTCTGGAAGTATTGGATTATGTTGACATAAATAACACTTTCAAAGTCAATTGGTTGAAAATATGTCAAAACAGAATCAGTTTGGTATTCCATTCCAAACAATGTGTTTAATAAGTTGGGAGGTCTTACATTTTTACTGAAATGTAATTATATTAGGGATGCACGATATATCCGTGAAGATATCGGAATCGGACGATATTAGCAAAAAATGCCGACATCGGCCCGATGTCTAGATTACCGCCGATGTGCAAAACCAATGTTAAAGCTGACGTGCATACCTATATAACGTAGGTACATGACGTAATGACGCCATGTAAAATTTTGCACTACACCTGCAACACAGCATTCCTAATCTAGCCCACAATGTCTGCTGTGTGGATCGAGCAGTCAAAAAGTTGAGCAGTCATTTGAAAGAGTAAGAACATTTCAGAGGGACAACTCAAAGGCGAAATCCATTAACGCCAAGATAAGGGAATTCATTGCCAATCAATCGTTCTCTGTCGTGGGTGATGTTGGCTTTAGCCGACTGGTTGAGTACTGGTACACACTAACGTTACTAAGTGCGCTATTTTTCAGATGTTGCCCTACTGGAGTTACATAGTAATAGCGCCACTGCTATTAGCTACACGACTGACATTTGGGCCAGCGATATCAGCCCCATGAGCATGCTGAGTCTGACAGCACAGTGGGTCGTTAAGGATTTCGTACTGAGGAAAGTCATATTTCATGCTCATGAATGTGCTGGTTGTCATACCGCTGCTGCCATTTCAATGGCATTTGAGAATATGTTTGTAACTTGGAAACATGAACACCCTAGCTAGCCCCATTCGAACAACTGACTCAAGAAATAAGCTCATCAACTGCGCCTGCAGCAGACATGATACCATCTGTCATGGCCTTGAAATGTTTGAAAAATGGCACCGGAGAAGAAGGCAGACGTTTTACGTGTCCCCAACCGATTGTGTTTTTATGTTCGTTTATTTGCATTGTTTGTGATTAATTATTTTACAAATTTTGTACATAATGTTGCCGCTACAATCTCTTATGACCAAAAATAACTACTGGACATCAGGACTGCGATTACTCACCACGGACTGGCAGAATCCTTTTTTTCCGGTAACGAGTCTGACGAGCCCGACGCGAACGATATACTGCTTTCTCGGGAACAGGCCCAGATCCCAGTGATTTGCGTGAAGAGGAGGCGGAGAAAAAGAGGCCAGAGGGCGGGCTGCCTTCTGAGAATTTGTAGGCGATCGAATAAACCCCCACTTCCTTACATTCTGCTAGCAAAAGTGCAATCTTTAGAGAATAAAATCGATGATATACGCGCAAGATTAAACTACCAACGGGACATTCAAAACTGTAATATCTTATGCTTCACGGAGTTGTGGCTGAACAACAACACTATCAACATACAGCTGACTGGTTATACGCTGTACCAGCAGGATAGAACACTGGCAGGATAGAACAGCGGTGTCTGGTAAGACGAGGGGCGGCGGACTATGTATTTTTGTAAATAACAGCTGGTGCACGATATCTAAGGAAGTCTCGAGCTATTGCATGCCTGAGGTAGAGTATCTCATGATAAGCTGTATTTTTCGTAGCTGTTTACATAGAATTAGTACGCAAGTATAAACACCATGGGACCACGCAGCCGTCATACCGCTCAAGAAGGAGACGCGTTCTGTCTCCTAGAGATTAACGTACTTTGGTGCGAAAAGTGCAAATCACTCCCAGAACAACAGCAAAGGACCTTGTGAAGATGCTGGAGGAAACAGGTACAAAAGTATCTATATACACAGTAAAACGAGTCCTATATCGACATAACCTGAAAAGCCGCTCAGCAAGGAAGAAGCCACTGCTCCAAAACCGCAATAAAAAAGCCACACTACGGTTTGCAACTGCACATGGGGACAAAAATTTTACTTTTTGGAGAATTGTCCTCTGGTCTGATGAAACAAAAATAGAACTGTTTGGCCATAATGACCATCGTTATGTTTGGAGGAAAAAGGGGGAGGCTTGCAAGCCGAAGAACACCATCCCAGCCGTGAAGCACGGGGGTTAAAGCTTGGTCGCATATGGGTCTTCCAAATGGACAATGACCCCAAGCATACTTCCAAAGTTGTGGCAAAATGGCTTAAGGACAACAAAGTCAAGGTATTTAAGTGGCCATTACAAAGCCCTGATCTCAATCCTATAGAAATTTTGTGGGCAGAACTGAAAAGCATCTGCGAGCAAGGAGGCCTATAAACCTGACTCAGTTATACCAGCTCTGTCAGGAGGAATGGGCCAAAATTCACCCAACTTCTTGTGGGAAGCTTGTGGAAGGCTATCCGAAATGTTTGACCCAAGTTAAACAATTTTAAAGGCAACGCTACAAAACACTAATTGAGTGTATGTAAACTTCTGACCCACTGGGAATGTGATTGAAATAAATAAAAGCTGAAATAAAACATTCTCTCTACTATTATTCTGACATTTCACATTCTTAAAATAAAGTGGTGATCCTAACTGACCTAGGACAGGGCATTTTTACTAGGAGTAAATGTCAGGAATTGTGAAAAACTGAGTTTAAATGTATTTGGCTAAGGTGTATGTAAACTTCCGACTTCAACTGTAATTATTATTTTAAAAAAATGTTGTGTATGTATTTAGTATTTTCTTGTTTATACCTGTGTTTTGTTAGACATTTTTGATGTAGGGATGTAAGTTGTTGATCATTTTGTATTATGAAATAAAATATAGAAGAAAATTGACACGGATTTCCAATAAGTTCCCACTGTGGATTTCCTACTTCAACCCCAAATCTATTATACTTTGACTAAAACAATGACTAATTGACCTAAATCGTTGTGCAACATCATGGGTAAGCTCTGGGCATCGTCTTTCAGCTGAAAAAATAGATTTTCGCAGTTATGGTACAAAAAGACATACAAAAGTTTCAAATGCATTTTGGTATTACTAAATGTGTAGTGTGATAGGTGTACACACAAAAAAAAATGATTTAATAAAATGTTTAATAAATCGTCTTCCTCAAATGAAGGGGATGATGACGCAATCTTTGTGAGAGTGAGGGAAGCTGATTTCATTGGTCCTCAACTCGCATCTCAGACACTTCATTCAGGATAAGTGAAGTTTGCCCTGAGTTAGCCTGCCCCGGATCAAGTTAGTTCTGAAGGATTCGTTGCCACATTAATGTACCTGGCTAAAAGGTGAGCCACTTTTGTGACACCGGTTATCCCGAGTTAAGCTCAGAGTTGATGAAGGTTACCTTGTTATTTCCTCAAACCAGATTTGTAGTATAGGGCCAAGCCATTAGGACAAAATGGCAACACGTTATTGCTGCACCAAAAAGGGCTGGATCCTAACTGGAGAAATACATGTACCTTAGACTTTCTCATAAATCTTGCATTTAAATTAGACAGACCTTGGAGGGTCATTTATTTTTTTATCTTGAGCCCATGCTCAAAGCCATTGGATGTGCATGTTCTTTAGAATCTATATAGTGTAACTTCTCATGAGATTAAATTAATGTAAATTCCATTCTGTCTTCAGATGGCGGAGGACAGTCTCCGGACCCTGGAAGCTCCTCCCCCTGACCCCTCGAACCCTAGCAGAGTCTTCCTAGAGGTCACGCTGAAGGAGGGCTGCTATCCCATGATGCCTCACTCCATGTACTGTCTGCCACTCTGGCCGGGCATCACTCTGGTGCTGCTCACCAAGGTCTGTATACACACACACACACACACACACACGCATATATACATAAACAGACACACACATTCAAAGAGAAAGGGTAAGCAAATCATGCAAATCTCACAACTTTGGATGTTATTTTAGATCAAGCCAGAAGATGGCAGTAATTTGTCACTGAGATAAGACTGCTCTCTCTATCTCTCCTTGCTCCTTCTCCCCGTCTCTAGATACCTAACAGCAACCTGGCCATGTCAGTCTATGTGTTCCTGGAGGCATTTGCTAAGTTGGAGAAGCGTCTGAGTGAAGGTCTGGAGGGGTCAGTGGCCCGTGGTCAGACGTCCATACAGGACCTCCGCAACAAACTGGACAAGTTCATTAGGGCATTGGGAACCTCAGACATACAGGTGGGTGTAATGTATAAAGCTGTATATGGAAGATTTTTGTCATTAAAAAGCATTTGATATGCTCCCAGTGACAGATTTAAAACCGAATTTCAGTTTATGTGACAGAACAAGCAAGTATTGCGTAGAGAATCATTGTACCATCTAAACCTCTGTGAAATATATTTCCCATCAGCTGAAAATACAATATTTTGGGTTGTGTACAAAACTGGAAGTAAGACGCAGAAACTAAACTTAAGAACGGGAAGCATAGAAATAGCACACATAGAACATATCTACCGTGTCTTAGACTTGCTTTCATTGAGAATGACAGATCTATAACACACAATTCTATGGCCAGGTCACCCAAAATGTTACATAAAAACATTGCTAAAGTATTTAACACAACTGTCGGTCTCCTCTCTTTCAGACGTCCCAGCTACAGAGTGTGTGGACAGAGTTTAAGAGCCGGGCGTGTTCACCAGAGGAGGACCTGGCTTCAGCAGGGAGTGAGTGTCTTGTCTACTGCCACCTGCTCTCTATGGCCCAATCCCATGTTGACCCCTAGCCCCTGTTCCCTATGTTCTACTGTAGATCTGGAGGATTAGATACAGTATATTTTATATATATATATATATATACACACACACACACACACACACACACACACAGTTGAAGTCGGAAGTTTACATACACCTTAGCCAAATACATTTAAACTACGTTTTTTCACAATTCCTGACATTTAATCCTAGTAAAAATTCCCATTTTGAAGAATGTGAAATGTCAGAATTATAGTAGAGAGAATGTTTTATTTCAGCTTTTATTTCTTTCATCACATTCCCAGTGGGTCAGAAGTTTACATACACTCAATTAGTATTTGGTAGCATTGCCTTTAAATTGTTTATCCACAAGCTTCCACAAGCTTCCCACAAGAAGTCGGGTGAATTTTGGCCCATTCCTCCTGACAGAGTTGGTGTAACTGAGTCAGGTTTGTAGGCCTCCTTGCTTGCACACGCTTTTTCAGTTCTGCCCACAAATCTTCTATAGGATTGAGGTCAGGGCTTTGTGATGGCCACTCCAATACCTTGACTTTGTTGTCCTTAAGCCATTTTGCCACAACTTTGGAAGTATGCTTGGGGTCATTGTCCATTTGGAAGATCCATTTGCAACCAAGCTTTAACTTCCTGACTGATGTCTTGAGATGTTGCTTCAATATATCCACATCATTTTCCTTCCTCATGATGCCATCCCTCCTGCAGCAAAGCACCCCCCACAACATGATGCTGCCACCCCCGTGCTTCACAGTTGGGATGGTGTTCTTCGGCCTGCAAGCACCCCCCTTTTTCCTCCAAACATAACGATGATCATTATGGCCAAACAGTTCTATTTTTGTTTCATCAGACCAGAGGACATTTCTCCAAAAAGTACAATATTTGTCCCCATGTGCAGTTGCAAACCGTAGTCTGGCTTTTTTATGGCGGTTTTGGAGCAGTGGCTTCTTCCTTGCTGAGCGGCCTTTCAGGTTATGTTGATATAGGACTCGTTTTACTGTGGATGTAGATACTTTTGTACCTGTTTCCTCCAGCATCTTCACAAGGTCCTTTGCTATTGTTCTGGGATTGATTTGCACTTTTTTGCACCAAAGTACGTTAATCTCTAGGAGACAGAACGCGTCTCCTTCCTGAGCGATATGACGGCTGTGTGGTCCCATGTTGTTTATACTTGCATACTATTGTTTGTACAGATGAACGTGGTACCTTCAGGCGTATGGAAATTGCTCCCAAGGATGAACCAGACTTGTGGAGGATTTCTTTAGATTTTCCGATGATGTCAAGCAAAGAGGCACTGAGTTTGAAGATAGGCGTTGAAATACATCCACAGGTACACCTCCAATTGACTCAAATTATGTCAATTAGCCTATCAGAAGCTTCTAAAGCCATGACATCATTTTCTTGAATTTCCCAAGCTGTTTAAAGGCACAGTCAACTTCTTGTATGTAAACCTCTGATCCACTGGAATTGTGATACAGGGAATTATAAGTGAAATAATCTGTCTGTAAACAATTGTTAGAAAAATTACTTGTGTCATGCACAAAGTAGATGTCCTAACCGACTTCCCAAAACTATAGCTTGTTAACAAGAAATTTGTGGAGTGGTTGAAAAACGAGTTTTAATGACTCCAACCTAAGTGTATGTGAACTTCCGAGTTCATCTGTGTGTGTGTATATGTGTGTGTGTGTGTATGTATATATATATATATATTCCGGGCTCTGTTCTTAATTTTTTAAATTATTATAAAAACACTTCTGGATTATGTGTGTGTTTTTTCATTTTATTATTGCTAGATATTACTGCATTGTTGGAGCTAGAAAATACAAGCATTTTGCTGCTCTTGCGATAACATCTGAAAGTCTGTGCATGCAACCATCAAACTTTGATTTGATTTGCCATGGGTCCATTTAGCATTTGGAAAGATGTGTATCATTATGTTAACTCTGAACTCTGTCCCTAGCCTGGTCCCCTGGTGTGGTAGTGTGAAGAGTCAGCTGTGTGGAGTCTACAGACAGTGTTTCATCATACTGTCTCTGTATCCGTCTCTGTATCTGTCTGTCCCTAGCCTGGTCCCATGGTGTCGTACTATGAAGAGCCAGCTGTGTGGAGTCTACAGACAGTGTTTCATCACAGAGAACACAGTTGGAGGAGGGAGTCCACAGCGTCTATCACCCAGTCTACAGGACAGAGCTCTCACCATGGTGCAGTACGTATGAGGCACAGGACTAGCTAATAGTATGTCTTTCAATAGCAACCAACCAGTGCTGTATGTATTGTGTAAAAGGCCTGTAGGACAGAGCTCTGGAAATCAAGGACTTCATCTGTAGTATCTGATGGATTCTGATTTAAAAGGCTTTACCCTGTACGGGTGAAGATACTATTCCTATCTTCTCTGTTCTCTCTCCCTCCTCTTGTCCTTCCTCTATCCCCTTCCTCCCCTTCCCCCCTCTCTCAGGGAGAAGTTGATGGATTGGAAAGACTTCCTGTTGGTGAAGAGTAAGAGAAACATCACCATGGTGTCATATCCTGCCTCACAGTAACCCCGCCCTTGGAGCCATGTTAGAAATCTCAAGTGGCCCCCTATTTTCTATGTTTGTGCTCCTAATATTATGAGGTTAGATGTAGGGTTGGTGTGTTAAGGGAAGGGGTAGCCTATACAAAGTCTTTAGAAGAGGTAGAGTTTGACCAAAAGCCTGCACACCCAGTTGTTCTTCAAGAGGGTTGGCCTGATCTTGACTAACCGGGAGCAATAGCTACATGACTGTAGAAACTACCATTGTCAGGCTAAATCTCCAGTGTTGTAGTGTATATCTGTGTTGTGAGGTGTATTGACCTTAACACAGCGGATATTACGTACCTTGAGGAGTTCCCGGGCCTGATCCATTTCATCTACGTTGACCGCACCGCTGGTCAGATGATCGCTCCATCTCTCAACATCACGGACCGTGCAACCTCTGAGCTAGGAAAGGGCCCACTGGCTCACTTCATAAAGGGCAAGGTTAGACTGTACCATCTACACTGGGTCTAGAGGGTTTTCTAAGAGTTATCCACTAGTTTGGGATTGTATTCAACTAAAGTAGGCTCTCAATGCAGATGGGAAATCAAAAGTTGCCTCTGTAAATGTAAAGCTGGTTTGACATTTTTTGTAAATGGATATCACTGATGATTCCTCTCTCGGTCTCTCTGTCTGTATCACTCATTCTCTCTCTGTCTTTATATCTCTGTTTCTCTTCTCTGTATCTCTCTCTCGCTCTCTTTCCTCTTTTCTTCTCGCTCTCTCTGTAGGTATGGGGCCTGGTTAATACATCAAGGATTTACCTACAGAAGGGTTATTCCACTGTCACTCTGAGAGATGGAGACTACTTCTTCTGCTACTTCCTCTGGTTCGAAGACGAAACGGTAAATTACCTCAATGTTGGGTATACCAAGCCGGATTTTTCCATTGGAATGTTCTGGAACGTCATTGTGTTTGTTTGACCCTTGACCTCTGTCACCTGACCAATCAGGGCTACAAGCTGGAAGTAAAGGACCTGCCAATCCTGCCCGATGACTCCGCCCCCATCGGAATGCTGGCCTGGGACTACTACAGGTGAGGAGGAGGAGGTTGTGTGTGTATGTGTAATGAATTCTCTAGTATTTATGACTGTATTACAGGAGTGTGTGTGTGTGCTCCTGTTCCCCTCCACAGGAAGCTGTTGCGCTACTACAGTAAGAGCCACCAGGGGGAGGTGGTGAAGTGTTATGAGCTGCTGACAGTCCATCTAGGAGTCATCCCTACAGAGTACATACTACAACACTGTAGTCAACTAGCACGCAAACTCTGGGAGCCCTCACGTATACCCCTACTGTAGGAGACACACACACACACACACACACACACATATATATATATATATATAAACATTATGAACACCTGCTCTTTCCATGACAGACTGACCAGGTGAATCCAGGTGAAAGACATGATTCCTTATTGATGATCCACTTCAATCAGTGTAGATGAAGGGGAGGAGACAGGTTAAAGGAGGATTTTTAAGCCTTGAGACAATTGAGACATGGATTGTGTATGTGTGCCATTCAGATGGTGAATGGGAAAGACAAAATATTTAAGTGTCTTTGAACAGGGTATGGTAGTAGGTGCCAGGCGCACCGGTTTGTGTCAAGAACTGCAACACTGCTGGGTTTTTCACACTCAACAGTTTCCTGTGTGTTTCAACAATGGTCCACCACCCAAAGGAAATCCAACCAACTTGATACAACTGTGGGAAACATTGGAGTCAACATGGGCCAGCATCCCTGTGGAACGCTTTCGACACCTTGTAGAGTCCATTCCCCCAACGAATTCAGGCTGTTCTGAGGGAAAAAGCGGAGGGGTGTTCAACTCAATATTAGGAAGGTGTTCTTAATGTTTTGTACATTCAGTGTATACACACAGCATTACCACGGTAACACAAACACACCAGGGAAGGCTGGTGGGAGGAGCTATACGATGATTGTAATGGCTAGAAGGGAATAAATGGAACGGTATCAAACATATGGAAACCACATGTTGGCGACTCCGATCCATTAATTCCATTCCAGACATTACAAAGAGCCTGTCCTCCTATAGCTCCTCCCACCAGCCTCCACTGACACACACACATCCTTGACCATGAAACTTGGTGCTACACATTCAACCCTGCTCCAACGTGTGGGCATCAGTGCCAATAAAGGGTGTTTACAGGTGACAGTTTGTCCCACAATAACAGTGTGTATTCTATATTCCAAATCATCCTGTTCTATAATCTGCAAGTCACTGGAATGACATAGCCAAGTGATTGACCTTTAGCACTGATAAATACTGTTTATGACTAGCACTTGTCCTGCTGCTTTTATGATACAATACATCACTGTTATCATCACTGTTATCATCACTGTTATTATCACTGGCTTTTCTCTGAAAGCTCAGAAATACTTTATCCTTTCATGTTCCTGTGTTGATTTTGTTTTTTTAATAGATTGTGAACCTATGTATTACCTAGTGGCTAATGACAAGTTCGAACTGCTTTGAGTCATTTCAGTGATGGCAGATATTGCAGTAATAATATAATCTGTTTTTCTTTTCTTTTTGTAAATGTTTATATTGTCTTGTATTTCACCATGTATTGAATTCAGTCAGTTATTTACTGTATTTTCTTTTCTTCATTATTTCTCACAAGCAGTTAATTTTCTATAAGGTTTCTGCTAACAATTAAAATAGGTGTTATAGTGATGACATGGCAGTGCAATGAAAATATGAACAAGTAACTCACACAGCTGAATGTGATACCAGGTGCATGGAGCAAACAATATACTTATTAAAAATAAGAATAAACTCCAGCACTCTGGTAATATTGATGCTTTCAAAAATGTTATGGATCTATTTATCAACTTTGTTTTGAGACGCTGGTAAATAGATCCATTGAAATGTTGGAAGCATCAAGATTACCGGTGTGCTAGAGTTCATTTTTTCGAATGCAATAAAAAAAACACTTCTCCATGTTTCTTTGCTTTCAACCCAGTTAAGCTGACAGATGTTTTGCACTGTTTCGCTATTGTTTTAGTCATCAATCTAGCAAAAGGGCAATATTTTATTCATGTAGTAGTGTCCTCCCCCTAGAAAGCTATGACCTTTGGCTTTCACCTGGAATTGTTTATTTATGTCTGAGGAAGAAAAAAAAAACTGTTCAACCCATAAGATCTAGTACACAATAAAAGTATACTGAAACATATACAAATATGGTATGATAAAAATAATAAAATGTGTGAATTATTAAGCCTTTTCATACTTTATAAAATGTCCATATGTAGTTAGAATCTATTTTAGGAACATCTACCCAACATATTTCACCTTCTTTATTACTTTACCAAACATATTATGATTTTAGTTATAGTCCAAATCTGTTACATTTGTGAACATCTAAATCAACATTTGGGCCGTTTTAACAGCATGCCTCTGCTATAGACAAGGGGATAAGGGCTATGTAAAGGGCTCAAATATTTTGCTGAGCATATGAAATGTCTGCTGCCTCCAACATAAAACAAATGTTTGACTTCCACACAAAATAAATGATTTACTTATTTTAGGTTTAAAGAAGTGTGTAGGTCGCATTATTTTTGTATTTTTTATTTAACTAGGCAAGTCAGTTAAGAACAAATTCTTATTTACAATGATGTCTACCCCGGCCAAACACGCGGACGACGCTGGCCCAATTGTATGCCGCCCTATGGGACTCCCAATCACGGCCAGTTGTGATACAGCCAACCACCAGAGGGAGGCAAATACACGTTTATTCGACAGAGGACTTTGACATTGTCCTAGGAAGGTCTGGATGGCTTTCAGACTTCTAAAACGGTGGGAAATCAATAAAATAAGTAATGTACACATACATATTTTTAAAAGTAATTCGAGTGCACGATTTTGGGGACTGTCAGCTTTAATTATCCCTTTGAGCATGGTGACGTTATTAATAAGGCATTGGTTGGAATATAAATATTACAAAAACTGAGGATGGATCAACAACATTGTAGTTACTCCACAATACTAACCTAATTAACAGAGTGGAAGAAGGAAGTCTATACAGCCTTAAAATATTCCAAAACATGCATCCTGTTTGCAACAAGGTACTAATGTAATACTGCTAAAAATGTGGCAAAGGAATTCAATTTTTGTCCTGAATACAAAACGTTATGTTTGGTGAAAATCCAACACAAACACATCCCTGGGTACCACTCTCCATATTTTCAAGCATGTTGATGGCTGCATTTTGTTATGGGTATGATTGTCATCGGCAAGGACTAGGGTGTTTTTCTGGATAAAAAAACAAAAACAGAATTGAGCTAAGCACAGGAAAATCCCTGAGGAAAACCTGATTCAGTTTGCTTTCCACCAGACACTGGGAGACAAATTCACCTTTCAGTAGGACAATAACCCAAATCACAATGCCAAATCTACACTGGAGTTGCATACTAAGACCACATTGAATGTTCCTCAGCGGCCTAGTTACAGTTTTGACTTAAATCTGCTTGAGAATCTATGGCAAGCTCTGGGGGGGTCAATACTTATCTAATCAAGATATATTTGTGTTTTATTTTTCATAAATACATAATGAGTATTATTCATCCACTTTGTCAGAGTATTTTGTCTAGATCGTTGACAAAAAAATAAACATTTATTTTTAGCCGACTTTGTAACACAATAAAATATGAAGAAATCCTGTTGACCTAGCTACATATTATTGTATATAATATAGTGTAGTTTTGAAAGCGGAAGTTGTATTCTTGTTACCATTGGGTTTTGTGACTTTTTCCCTTAGATATAAACTTAATATATTATTATTCAGTAACCAGGTTCCATCCAACCTCTTTATGCAAGTAGAGTACATGTCAGATGGGAAAAGCACGTGTTGGTCAACTCTACACCAGGTATTCCCAAACTGGGTAAAAATGTGATATGTATATTTTTTTTAAATGTATTTTTTCTTCACATTTTCAAACAGTCCATTTATATTTTCCAACGGGGCTATACATTTGGATCAGGTTTTTTTCTTGCCTGAGTAGCCTCATTTCACTGCCAAAAAATAAAATTCAACCATATAGTGTTCAGCGAAATAACAACACAATGTCAAATACAGGTAGCCTAGTCAAATAATTAACATCCAATCACATTAACTGTTACTCTCTCGCAGGAATTCCATTAACGGCCCGTATGTAGCCAAACGTAGGTACTGCTTATTCTGTTTTCTAGAAAATTGATAAATGATAAAAAAAAGCAAGGCCCCCATCCATAGAGACACATACCAGCTCTACTGGTAGTACAGCTATTACCAGCAGTACTACACCTGCTCCTGTCAACGACACAGGGGACCTGATGCGTGGAGCAGGGACAGGACGTGCCGGGCTCTGAAGGCGCACAGGGGACCTGGTGCGTGGAGCAGGGACAGGCTGTGCCGGGCACTCGATGCGCACAGGGGACTTGATGCGTGGAGCAAGGACAGGACGTGCCGGTCTCTGAAGGCGCACAGGGGACCTGATGCGTGGAGCAGGGACAGGACGTGCCGGGCTCTCGATGCTCACAGGGGACCTGATGCGTGGGGACAGACCGTGCCGGGCTTTCCTCCTGCTCAGTGTGCGCCCAGTGTAAGACTCTTAGACACCTACCCAAAGGTAAATTACATCCCTTACCCGTTCCACAACGGCCCTGGTCGCACCTGTCGGTGGATTTTCTAACGGATCTTCCACTTTCACAGGGAATGATCCTGGTCGTTGTGGACCATTTCTCTAAGTCCTGTCGTCTCCTCCCTCTGCCCGGTCTTCCTACGGCCCTACAAACTGCGGAGGCCTTATTTACACACGTCTTCCGGCACTACGGGGTGCCAGAGGATATAGTGTCTGATCGGGGTCCCCAGTTCACGTCGAGAGTCTGGAAGGCGTTCATGGAATGTTTGGGGGTCTCGATCAGCCTTACCTCAGGTTTCCACCCTGAGAGTAACGGGCAGGTGGAGAGAGTGAACCAAGAGGTGGGCAGGTTTCTGCGGTCCTACTGCCAGGACCGGCCGGGAGAGTGGGCAGCGTTCGTGCCCTGGCCAGAGATGGCACAGAACTCGCTCCGACACTCATCCACTAACCTTACCCCCTTTCAGTGTGTATTGGGGTATCAGCCGGTTCTGGCACCATGGCATCAGGGGAGGAGACATGGAAGGCTGCCCATGATCACCTTCAGCAGGCCGCGCTGCGCCAAAAGACCAGCGCGGACCGTCACCGCAGTGAGACAGGGACAGGGTCTGGCTCTCGACCCGAAACCCCCTCCGCCTGCCCTGCCGGAAGCTGGGTCCGCGGTTTGTGGGGCCATTTAAAGTCCTGAGGAGAGTGAATGAGGTGTGTTACAGGTTACAGCTTCCTCCCGATTACCATATTAACCCCTCATTCCATGTGTCTCTCCTCAGGCCGGTGGTGGTTGGTCCGCTCCAGGAATATGAGGTGCGGGAGGTTCCCCCCACCTCCTCTGGACATCGGGGGCCCCCGGCGTACTCCGTTCGTTCCATCCTGGATTCGAGGCGTCGGGCGAGGGGCCTTCAGTACCTCGTGGAGTGGGAGGGGTACGGTCCGGAGGAGAGGTGCTGGGTCCCGGTGGCTGATGTGTTGGACCCTGAACTGCTGCGGGATTTCCACCATCACCGACCGGATCGCCCTGCTCCTCGCCCTCCGGGTCGTCCCCGAGGCCGGTGTCGGCGCACCGCTGGAGCAGCGCCTCAAGGGGGGGGGGGTACTGTCACAACTTCCACCGAAGTCGCCTCCTCTCCTTGTTCGGGCGGCGTTCAGCGGTCGACGTCACCGCTCAGTTATGCATTGTTCCTTTTATTTTGTCTTGTTCACATTCCAGTAATTACGGCATGTATTTATTCCTCTGGTTTTCATCATGTCGTTGTGTGGAATTGTTCTATGTTCTTGTGTAGCGTGTAGAACCAGGCTAGGTTCACCGGGTAACATTCGTTCACCCGTAATTTATATTTGTATATTATATTGTCATTATTGGACTGTGTTCTTCGTGGCGCTGGCACTTTAGTTGTGGCTAGAGGAGAGTTTGACGCATTGTGCGTTTTTCATTTTGTTTTCTTCTGCCATTAAAGTGTGCGCTTTTACGATTACATTCCGTTCTCCTGCACCTGATTTCAACCCCAGTAGCGCACAGCGTGACAATTGTATGATTTTTTTGTGTGCAAGTGAACTCAAGCTTACGGACAATGTCAAATGTGATGTAGCGAAGCACCTAAGTGAGTTGGGTGAGGTAATTAGCCAGGTACTTTCCCGAAACGGATGACACAAACAAATGGATTCATTATCCCTTCCATGCCCTGCCTCCAGTCCACTTACCAATATCTGAATAAGAGAGCCTGATTGAAATTGCAAATCAAATCAAAATGTATTGGTCACATACACATGGTTAGCAGATGTTAATGCGAGTGTAGCGAAAAAGCTGTATAGTGTAAACAACATTTGTAACACAGACCGATAAATCTACAGATATTTGTGTGAAGGTGTATCCGTAAAGTACGGTATGCGGCACCGGTCCCTGATTGGTTGTTTCACGGTATGAGACTGACAGGTATTTACAAGGTATCACTTGACGTACTTATAAATAATGTAATCCTCCAAAACAGTGTGTTCACAGGCCTGGAGTCTGGAGGCTTTGTAAAACGAAGCTACTAGGGCTGCCACAGGGGCAGTGTGAGCTTGTGGATTGAATGCACCTTGTGCTCATGACTCTGGATCAGGGTTTGTGTCTGTGCACGCACTTGTGTGTGTATGTAGATGGGGTGTTGAGGGGTTATGTGTCGCCATGGCAGCCAGCACAGGGTATACACCACAAACACACACAGTGGTAGTCCTTTCTACTAGGGTTTCACATTGACCCTCTGTGAGCCTGGCATTCCAATCAGGAAGTATAAGACCACTCGGACCTCCACAACACGGTTGGTAACCAACCGGTCCCCTGAGCAGACAAACTGACATTTAGACAGAGAATCTGTTTACTATTCAGCTTTTCTATCTGTTAGAACGGTTAGATATAGATTGGAAGTGAGGATTGTGAAGTTGTTTCAACCACAGGTTGTGTTCCTGTCATTTTGTTTTGTTTGTTTTCATTTCAACCCAGAACGGACACCCCAGTTTGTAGGAGGATGTCCAATGGCCTACCAATGAGAAAAAAATTACTGGACCTCAAGAAATCTGAGGGAAGTGGAAATGATCATTTATTTAGCATGTTTTAAATTCTAAATTAATTATTTTATTTAATAGGTAACATGCTATTGCCTTATTATAAACAACAATGGAGTATTTAAAGGAGCACTCTATTGACATGGCAAGTGGGACACTTTCCTACGAGGCTATATATGACTGTGTGACTACGTGTGATCCATTGACTGTATATGAATGGACAAAGCCATCAATGACGTCACACCATTCATTCTTATGTGAAGACTCAATGGCACCTTTGAAGGTCAGGAAGTCGGTTTTAGCTTGCTAATATGGCATGTCATGGGGGAGATTCTCAAGACATACCATGTGTAGTTTGAGCTACTCCAGGAAGTGACTTTGCAGGTTTCGACCAGGGCAAAACGACTGCTCCTGCTCATTGAGTATCTCAAGTTGAAGGCCGACCGGGGTACTGCAGGCTGCCGGTAGCAACAAAATTATCCTTATAACTTCTTCTGTGTGCGATTTCAAAATAATTGGTTAATTAAAGGACTTACATCTGGTGTAGTATAAGCAATTATTTGTACCATGATTGTCTTCCGAAAAATGTTTACGCAAATATTGACCATGAAGATTGCCATTTTCCCCTTCACTATAGTGGGGAATCCTGATTTCTGAAATCTACAGCCTGCAGTACACGGGTCGGCCTTAAACTTCATGGTTTCAATGAGAGGGGGCAGTCATTCTCGCATGGTGTGAGACCTACAGTTATCTGAGGTGTCTAAAGCCTTGTTCACACTGGTAGTTTAAAGTGACTAAAATCTAAATTTTTCCCATATCTGATTTGAATCTGATCTTTGTCGTGCAGTCTGAACAGCCAAAAACCACATTGAATCGGATATGTTCAATACAGATTAAACCACATTCATAGGTGGTTTGAAATCAGATACACATCTGATCCCTGCGCATGCGACTTATGTCTGAATGGTCGAAGCAGATTTATTTTAGACTGTTATTTGGCATATTCTGTCGCTTGCTAGCTACTCTGTTGACAGTTGACAAGAACATGTGGTATAGCAGTGTGTTAGCAAGCTAAACAGCTAGCTAGCTTGTTGACTGTTGTGGCTAGCCAAAAAGGACTTGTTTTGAAAGTTAGTTAATCTTATCATTTGACACTTTAAATGTGTACTTACATTATGATTTTGAACATTCAAAGCAACTGGAAAACATACATGGCAGGCATTGTTGTCACCTTAGCTTGCTAAACAGCAACTTCTGAATGAGAGGAAGCGCAAGCACCACCACCATCAGCCTATACCCGTTGTTACTATGACAACTAGCGTAACCATGTCAGCAAATGACTACTGTCTGAACCATAGATATACAACATGGGTCTGAACACACAAAAATCTGATTTGGTCACTTGTTTGGACAGTATGTATTCCAAAACAGATTTGAAAACCAAACTGATTTGACCATTAAGGCCTGTAGTATGAACCAGCCCACTAGGCACAGACAATTCAACATCTATTCCACATTGGTTCAACGTAGTTTCATTGAAATGACATGGAAACAACGATGATTCAAGCTGCTTTTCTAAAACAGTTTACAGCTTGTTAACCTGTTCATCAGCCTGACCTCTGACCTATAGCACCCTATGTAGGCTACCACTAGCACAATAATGGACTAAAGGAGCCTAACATTACTCCTTATAGCCCAAGGACCTTACATGTTCTGTTTAAAGTCGAATTGGCTCTGGAAGCCAAAACAGCCAAATACTCCTTCTGAAATGGCGCTGGTGGGAATAGAAGCCGTTTTACGACCCCTGACTAATTGTTCATTTTTAATTTTTTTTTGCGCTGATCTTAACTTTTTTTCTGCAGAATGTTTCCGCCATCGTTTCCTATGACCGAAAAAGAGCTTCTGGACATCAGAACAGCAATCACTAACCTCGATTTGGATGAGGATTTCTACTTCAAAGAGCCGGAGGCGAAGGACATACTGCTCATACCAGACCAGGCCCAAATCCCTGACACCCGAAAGAGGAAGAGGCGGCATTATAGAGGCTGGCATGCTGGATACCTGACGAGACAACATTGGCGAGTGGATAAACCGCCTCTACCTTCCGTTCTATTGGCAAACATGCAATCCCTGGAGAATAAACTGGACGCGCTCCGTTTGAGACTCCTATCAACGTGATCTGAAGAACTGTAATAGAGTAGAGTCGTGGCTGAAAAAGGACATGGACATTGGATAAAGCTTTTTGCCCGTGCTGCAGACTGCTATATCAGTCCACTAATACAGGACTATTTAAGTCCCAGTGCACTACTTTTCAGGAATTTTTTTCAGGAATTGTGAAAAACTGAGTTTAAATGTATTTGGCTAAGGTGTATGTAAACTTCCGACTTCAACTGTACATTTAAACTCAGTTTTTCACAATTCCTGACATTTAATCCTAGTAAAAATTCCCTGTCTTAGGTCAGTTAGGATCACCACTTCCACCAGCTTCCCACTAGATGTTGGGTGAATTTTGGCCCATTCCTCCTGACAGAGCTGGTAACTGAGTCAGGTTTGTAGGCCTCCTTGCTCGCACACGCATTTTCAGTTCTGCCCACACATTTTATATGGGATTGAGGTCAGGTCTTTGTGATGGTCACTCCAATACCTTGACTTTGTTGTCGTTAAGCTATTTTGCCACAACTTTGGAAGTATTTTTGGGGTCATTGTCCATTTGGAAAATCCATTTGTGACCAAGTTTTAACTTCCTGACTGATGTCTTGAGATGTTGCTTCAATATATCCACATAATTTTACTTCCTCATGATGCCATCTATTTTGTGAAGTGCACCAGTCCCTCCTGCAGCAAAGCACCCCAACAACATGATGCTGCCACCCCCATGCTTCACGGTTGGGATGGTGTTCTTTGGCTTGCAAGCATTGCCCTTTTTCCTCCAAACATAACGACGGTCATCATGGCAATCAGTTCTATTTTTGTTTCATCAGACCAGAGGACATTTCTCCAAAAAGTGTGATCTTTGTCCCTATGTGCAGTTGCAAACCGTAGTCTGGCAATTTTAGAGCGATTTTGGAGCAGTGACTTCTTCCTTGCTAAGCGGCCTTTCAGGTTATGTCGATATAGGACTTGTTTTACTGTGGATATAGATCATTTTGTACTTTTTTCCTCCAGCATCTTCACAAGGTTCTTTGCTGTTGTTCTGGGATTGATTTACACTTCTCTAGGAGACAGAACACATCTCCTTCCTGAGTGGCATGACGGCTGCGTGGTCCCATGGTGTTTATACTTGCATACTATTGTTTGTACAGATGAACGTGGTACCTTCAGGCATTTGGAAATTGCTCCCAAGGATGAACCAGACTTGTGGCGGTCTACAATTTTTCTTCTGAGGTCTTGGCTGACTTCTTTTGATTTTCCCATGATCTCAAGCAAAGAGGCACTGAGTTTGAAGGTAGGCCTTGAAATACATTCACAGGTCCACCTCCAATTGACTCAAATTATGTCAATTAGCCTATCAGAAGCTTCTAAAGCCATCATTTTCTGGAATTTTCCAAGCTGTTTAAAGGCACAGTCAACTTACTGTATGTAAACCTCTGACCCACTGGAATTGTGATACAGTGAATTATAAGTGACATAATCTGTCTGTAAACAATTGTTGGAAAAACTACTTGTGTCATGCACAAAGTAGATGTCCTAACCGACTTGCCAAAACTATAGTTTGTTAACAAGAAATTTGTGGAGCGGTTGAAAAACGCGTTTTAGTGACTCCAACCTAAGTGTATGTAAACTTCAGACTTCAACTGTATTTGGCTAAGGTGTATGTAAACTTTAGACTTCAACTATGTATATATATGAAATATGACATTTACATTAGTATTCAGACCCTTTACTCAGCACTTTGTTGAAGCACCTTTGGCAGCCATTACAGCCTCGGGTCTTCTTGCATATGACGCTACAAGCTTTGCACACCTGTATTTGGGGAGTTTCTCCCATTCTTCTCAATAGATCCTCTCAAGCTCTGTCAGGTTGGATGGGGAGTGTTGCTGCACAGCTATTTTCAGGTCTCTCCAGAGATGTTCCATCGGGTTCAAGTCCGGGCTCTGGCTGGGCCACTCAAGGACATTCAGAGACTTGTCCTTAAGCCACTCCTGCATTGTCATGGCTGTGTGCTTAGGGTCGTTGTCCTGTTGGAAGGTAAACCTTCACCCCAGTCTGAGGTCCTGAGTGCTCTGGTGCAAGTTTTCATCAAGGACCTGCTCAGTTGTGCACCGGGGCCTCCCGCTCCTCTTTCTATTCTGGATAGAGCCCGTTTGCGCTGTTCTGTGAAGGGACTAGTACACAACAAGATCTTCATGTTCTTTGCAATTTCTCGCATGGAATAGCCTTCATTTCTCAGAACAAGAATAGACTGATGAGTTTCAGAAGAAAGTTCTCTGACCATTTTGAGCCTGTAATCGAACCCACAAATGCTGATGCTCCAGATACTCAACTAGTCTAAAGAAGGCCAGTTTTATTCGCCTCATTATTCAGGACAACAGTTTTCAGCTGTGCTAACATAATTGCAAAAGGGTTTTCTAATGATCAATTAGCCTTTTAAAATTATAAACTTGGATTAGTTAACACAATGTGCCATTGGAACACAGGAGTAATGGTTACTGATAATGGGGCTCTGTATGCCTATGTAGATATTCCATAAAAAAATTGCAGTTTCCAGCTAACATTAACAATGTCTACACTGTATTTTCATATCAATTTGATGTTATTTTAATGGACAAAAAATGTAAGTGACCACAAACTTTTGAACGGTAGTGTATATATCCTGAGCTTTGTTATATCTCCTAGATATAGGACAGACACTTCAAAACCTTATTTCTTATGATAAATTTTTTGACAGTTTTTTTGTGTCATTTATCAATGTGTTATTCAATGTGTTTGTATGGGCTATAGTAGTAAAGGATAAATAAAAAAATTAAAAAAAATCATTTGTAAATATGTTTTTGGGACACCTAAAGGGGTGATCCATGGTATGACCTTCTTAAAACAATTCCATATGTCAGCTTAGAAATACTGTCTTTCTTTGCTTGTTGAAAGTTCTGTCCTCAATAGTTGAAGTTCAAGCTCAATTCAACTGTATTGTCCAAGAGGAAAATTGGTTTGGCTGCAGGTACACTGAATGTAATGGCCTAACAATCTGCCATGGGCTTGCAGTACTGTAGTGACACACATGATCAACATAAAGATACAAAATTGTACATTTAACCTTGGACAAACCTATTTTTAACACTTCAATAGCTTATGTAACTAAATCTTTTTCCAGTTCAGGAGGACAGCGCTGCACTTCGTCTCCATCGAAGTACACTCTACCGTCATCCAGAAGCTTCTAGAGAAAAGAGCTAACATCTGTTTGAAAGATCGGGTGAGGCACACTGGCCATTACTTTGTTTTATAGTCAACGTAAATTGCCATGATAAAAGCTTTGAAATAACATAATTGACATAATTGTGTTTTGAACCTCAATACTAGGGAACAAATTGACTATTTTTATCACATGTATGTAACTTCCTAGATGTAACCTCTATATAACCTTAACTGTTGTGCTAATAATTGAATAATTGGTAAGGTTAGGGCTGTGGAATGGAAAGTTAGTGATTAATCATTTGTTAAGCCTCAGACATTGTATAGTGAAGGCGGCCATGTTGTGTGTGTGTTTCAGCTGGAGTCCAGAGCTGTTCACTGGGCTCGTAGAGGAGGAATCCTGGCTGTCGTCAAGGTCCTACAGAAACATGGAGCTGATTTCAACATCAGGGACAAAGTAAGACGTAAGTGTGTGTGTCCTAATGCTTTTGTGCAACTATAGCTAGTTGCTGACATTGTATTTATTCTGGAGTTAGCCAGCTAACAGAATGACCATCTACCCACAGCCCTACCCTTTCACCAGTCCAGGGTTGCCCTAAATGGGGTTAAGATAGAATAAAGAACAGACCTGTTTCTCTTTCCTCAGACATGTCTAATTACAAGGAATTGCTATCTGTAGCATCTTTCACAGTCTTTCACATCAATCCCGGTGAAGAGGAGGAGATGAGGAGAGATGCACCCATGGTGGGTGTAACTTTCTTTATTTCGTTATTTTGGTCTTTCTTTCTTGCTCTCTCTCTCCTTCTTTTGAGAGTGGGGTTCACTAAGTTGGGTGACCAGCAAGAAGAGGGTGGAAATCTGCCAGCGGCATGGTGGAGGGGATCCGTGCTGCACTACTGGGCTCGTTCAGAGAGCTGCTGGGGAGTAGGCAGAGACTGGACCGTCTAACCATGAATTACACTGACCTATACTAATAAAGGTGCTATCAAGAACCTAAAAGGGTTCTTCAGCTGTCCCCTTAGGAGAACCCTTTAGGTTTGAGGTAGAACCCTTTTGAGTTCCATGTAGAACATAGAGTGTTCTACATGGAACCCAAAAGAGTTCTAACTGGAACCAAAAAGGGTTCTACCTGAAACCAAATAGGGCTATCATATGGGGACAGCCAAAGAACCCTGTTGGAAACCTTTGACCATTGCTGCCGCTGCTGGGGAACACCAGGAAGGTGAGGGAATTATCCTATAGTTCAAGACTCCGGAGCTGGGAGCCTTTTTCACAGCAGCAAAACATCTCTGAGAGGATGTTGGTGCACCGTGTATAAGCCTCCGATAGAGAAGGGTACTGCTGATCTACGGTGGAGGATTATTCATAGGGCTATCGGTATGAACAGATACGTATCGCACCTTGATCCATCAGTGTCTGTTCTGTGGGGAGGAGGAGACTTTTTTTCTTGTTCCAGACTGGTATGGTTGTTTTCTGTCCTGGGTGGGTGGTGTACAGGCCTAGGGTTGGTGCTGACTGTGGACCTACAGTATATGTTGGAGGGTCTAGGTATAGCGTAGCCAATGGGTGCAGGGACTGGAAAGTAAGCTGGGCAAATGTAGCAGTGTGGAAGACCAGGAAACATAAGGGCTGTACAGACACCAGAGCTGTGCTGCTGGGGCTGGTGTGAGCTCAGCTCACACTGGAGTTTGTATATGGGTGGCTGGTGAACCGTCTGGGGGACTTTGTAGGGGTGGGAGACGTCAGGGGGGTTTTATGTACAGTGGACGAGGAGGGGGGCTTGGTTCTAACTTTCTAGATCTGTTAAAATGAAGTAACGTTTGTGGTTTTATTGATGTAACTTCTGGGTTATTTTTTTAATAAATGAATACAATCTCTCTTTCTCCTTCTTTCTCCTTCTTTCTCTTTCTTTCTCTCTCTTTCTCTTGCTCTCTCGCTTTCTCTCTCTCTGGTCCATAATTGATGGCCTGCCCTCTCCATATGGCCACTAGGACAGGCCATGCTGACGTAGAGGAACACTTGCTGAACAGCGGAGCCAAGATCAACGCCAGAGACAGGATAGGACGTCTTGCTTTCTCCCTGCATCACATCTGGTCTAATATGAAATCGTAAGCCAGTTTGTGTGGTATTGCTGCGTAAAAAGACCTCTCTCAAGCTTTTTCTCATTCCTTTCTGCTTGAAATACAATAAACAATCATCAACACTGTAACGATATGATTAATCATCATCTTGGTTGTCCTCGTTGTCAACATTATCTTCATTACCCTCATAGTTTTTTATTGTTATTGCGTATATACCCAGTGGCGGAACTAGAGTTTTATACATTGGGTGGCGAAGGCTACTTCAGGGGGTCCATAGACCATGACAGAAAATGAGTGTGTAACCCTAACCTGGCATCTAAGGAGCATGAATGAATCCTATGATTGCTGATTAGAGGTAGAAGTGATAATTCACTTAACCCGGAGTTCTTCAATGTGGCAGATAGTGTGGTCCAAACAGGTTACTTCACTAGAATTCTTTAGTCAGTGTCTCTACCTCGGAACTGCAACTCAATTTCTTTCTTTCTTTCTCTCTCTCACACACACACACACACACACACACACACACACACACACACACACACACACACACACACACACACACACACACACACACTGTACTCACATACTAGAGAGACTTGGGTCATCATGTTTTCAAGAATATATACAGTTGAAGTCGGAGGTTTACTTACACCTTAGCCAAATACATTTAAACTCAGTTTTTCACAATTCCTGACATTTAATCATAGTAAAAGTCATAGTGTCTTAGGTCAGTTAGGATCACCACTTTATTTTAAGAATGTGAAATGTCAGAATAAAGTAGAGAGAATTATTTATTTCAGCTTTTATTTATTTCATCACATTCCCAGTAGTTCAGAAGTTTACATACACTCAATTAGTATTTGGTAGCATTGCCTTTAAATTGTTTAACTTGGGTCAAACGATTCGGGTAGACTTCCACAAGCTTCCCACAAGAAGTTGAGTGAATTTTGGCCCATTCCTCCTGACAGAGCTGGTGTAACTGAGTCAGGTTTGTAGGCCTCCTTGCTTGCACACGCATTTTTAGTTCTGCCCACACATTTTCTATGGGATTGAGGTCAAGGCTTTGTGATGGTCACTCCAATACATTGACTCTGTTGTCCTAAAGCCATTTTGCCACAACTTTGGAAGTATTCTTGGGGTCATTGTCCACTTGGAAGACCCAATTGCGACCAAGCTTTAACTTCCTGACTGATGTCTTGAGATGTTGCTTCAATATATCCACATAATTTTACTTCCTCATGATGCCATCTATTTTGTGAAGTGCACCAGTCCCTCCTGCAGCAAAGCACCCCCACAACATGATGCTGCCACCCCCGTGCTTCACGGTTGGGATGGTGTTCTTCGGCCTGCAAGCACCCCCCTTTTTCCTCCAAACATAACGATGATCATTATGGCCAAACAGTTCTATTTTTGTTTCATCAGACCAGAGGACATTTCCCAAAAAAGTGTGATCTTTGTCCCCATGTGCAGTTGCAAACCGTAGTGTGGCTTTTTTATGGCAGTTTTGGAGCAGTGGCTTCTTCCTTGCTGAGCAGCCTTTCAGGTTATGTCGATATAGGACTCGTTTTACTGTGGATGTAGATACTTTTGTACCTGTTTTCTCCAGCATCTTCACAAGGTCCTTTGCTGTTGTTCTGGGATTGATTCGCACTTTTTGCACCAAAGTACGTTCATCTCTAGGAGACAGAACGCATCTCCTTCCTGAGCGGTATGACAGCTGCGTTGTCCCATGGTGTTTATACTTGCATACTATTGTTTGTACAGATGAATGTGGTACCTTCAGGTGTTTGGAAACTTTTTTCTGAGGTCTTGATTTCTTTTGATTTTCCCATGATGTCACTCAAAGAGGCACTGATTTAAAAGGTAGGCCTTGAAATACATCCACATGTACAATATCATATTTATGCTTATATATGCATCTAAGCTTTCAGCTGACTGAAAGTGTAAAAAGCTTTCGTGGATGGCCCCGTTGTAATATTACCTCACAACTAAAGACGTTTGTTATTTTTTCTTTAAATCTTTGGTTTCATCTTAAATTTCACAAAAACTTCACTTTCTTTTACATTTATTATTATTTCACTTTGTACCATCTCAGCAAACTGCCATTTCATGTGTCTGAAGGTACAAACTCTTTCTTCCCGATTGGCCTGGAGAGGAAATCAAGTGCACTATGCCTTCGCTGGCCAATCAGATTGCTCAGATGACCGAGTCTGCAATAACGTAGCAGGCATAAAAGAAAGCTACGGCAAAATTGATACTGTGAGATTTTAAAACATTTAAAACCATGACTAGAGAGAGACTGTCCACAAATACATCTAAGCGCTGCTGTTTTTATGGGTGAGTTCATGTTTAAGTTCTTACTCAGCACTGTCAACACTTTGTATTCAACACTTTTATAAGTCATACAATGTGTGTTCTTCTTATTTCCACTCAGCGCTACAACAAGCACTGCAGCAGTAATGAATGAGTAGGAAAGTGTATCTATAGGCTTGCATTGTTGTTATTATTATCAAGGAATATTTCACTTTCTCTGTTCATAGGAGTAACAACATGAATTTGTGCATGAGGCAGAAATAATGCGGTGCGACTCGAGTTTCGCCATCAGCTGGAAGACGGTGTACTTTTTGGTCAGTGTCAGTGGAGGACTGATGGTTGCTGAGACTGACTATCAGATGCAGGCACCATCAGCCCAGTAAAATAAAAAGCAAATTATTTAAATGTATGCTCACTCAGCTGTGCCTCACAAGTAATACACCAATGGATCTACTACCGGTGTGATCATATGGCCTACCTCAAATTTGAAATATAATTTAAAAACAATGTCCCGAACAACAATGCATTGGCAGGTAAATTCAAGCAAAGCTAATATGTGGTGGTAATGTATTGGCCCTATAGCTTACTGCACAAACCTCATTTCTACAGTACTGGTTTTACTTGGTTAATGTTGCATAGGCTTACGTTTTTTAAGTCATGTTAATAAAAAATCAGAGCGGTAGATCTCAGCATGCATTTTGACTCAGAAAGTGATCTTGACTCAGAAAAGGTTGGTCACCACTGCATGTTTGATTATGTCATTTCAGTGCAGATCTACAGAGTCATTACAAACTCTCATCATCTCGCTTTCTGGTTCTATCTGATGTATCAGGATCGTACAGTTACAAAATATCTTCTCTGCTCTCAGGATTTCAGCACATAAACCAAGCACTTTTAATAATGTAATACATTATAAATGTCCAGTATACTCATGCACCTTACGTAAATGGTGTTTGACTAATGTGTCATCCATCCCAAGCCTTATTACTCTCTAGCAAAGTCTGTCTTTCTAGGACACGACAAGCTAAGCTCTGCGATGAATACTGTGTGCTGTGAGGCCAGAGAGAGTGAGACTGCTGCTTGTATGTCATCTGCCTATCTGAAAACACATGTTTAGATATGTCTGTTCAGCTGAGCAGTGTGATACTAGTGACTTGTTCAAACCTTTAGCCTAGTTTGCACATAAAAAGGCAGCTCATCAATGATTCTCTCCTAAAGAGCTTTAAAAAGCCCCAAAAGCTGTGTTGCTGCAGTAGAGTGACACTATCTCACCATATAGGCTTAGTCACCATATACTGTGTATTCAATGGAAAGTGTAGATAATCTATATGTGAATCCAAGATTTAGCAGTACAGTCACTTCTGGCTTTTCTCTAGATGATGCTCCACATAACACCCTCCATGAGGGGTTAAATCAACAAATGATGTACAAATCCATGTCCAAGTGCGTTTTTTGTTGTTGTTAAAAGTCTTTATGAGCAGTATTTTATGAGAAGATTAAAATGCTACTTCAGTAGACCCATGTGTTGATTGCATAATCATCGCTTTAGGTTTTGATTTGCGACTGTATTTGGTTCCTCCACCATACTTCCGATAGTCTGGAGTGAATAAATGTTCACTGCAGTCTTTTTCAGGCATAGCAATTGAAAAAGTTCTGTCCATCAGCAGCTGTTCTGCATTTAAAAGGTCACAGAATAACTGTCTTGACTGCTTTTAATTTTACAGAGGCTACAGTTAAGCACAGGACACACAGTAGCCTACCGTTACAGACAATGTTTAGTAAACACTGGCTCTATTGTTTCTGTGGCACCCCAGGGTTGGAAGGGATGTTTGTAATGACTGGTTTGTCCTCTTTTAAATCCCAGGATTGGGTTAGGGATGTGTGCACATACTTCAGTGGGTTCAGTGGACATATTTCCCTGTTGTCATCATAGGCACAGTCCTGCCTGAGGGAAGACGATCTCTTGCTCAATGATAGAAAGGAAAGGGAACGGGGGATACATAGTCAGTTGTACAACTGAGATGACCAGTCAGCTGTCTGTTGGTTTGATCACATGGACATGTATCTCTGAATGGTATTTTCAATTAGGTTTCCACCATATTTCACTTCTCCACACTGTATTTACAGTTAGTGCAAACGGTCTGATATGTCTTCTATATCTGGGTGATATAAGAAAGATCAGGAATCCAGGGGAAAGCTGTGATCTCTTACTGATGTCACTTGCTAAATCCACTTCAGTCAGTGTAGGGGAAAATATCCAGGAGACCCAGTGAAAGGGTACACTCTTCTTTGCTTTGATTTTTCTGTGGAAGAACACATAGTATTTCTGCTGACAATGTACTTAATGTGGAGAAACCTTTATCATTGTAGTGTAAGAGACAATCTTTCTATATATATTATATATATTATTTTTAACATTATTTTTTCTAGTCTGGAATAATATCGAACAACAAAGAGATCTCAACGAAGAAAATACGATTTAGAAGATACTTTGTCAAATTAGCAGCCGGAATGTCAACAATAACAAGTCTCCTGTCAATCTCTGGCTTTGTTATTGGCATAAATCCCTTGAAAATCCCAACGTTTTTACCATTATAGCGTTGATCTCCATGTCATTCTACTCTCTGGGTAATAACAGAGTATATTTATAATAATGATGTTCTCCTTATAGACAAGTCAGCTTCCCAGAGATCCTCTATCTAATTCCATTGTCTTTGGTTAAGGCTCTAGGCATCCACCGACAAAACCATATCTTTATCCAGAGTAAACTGTTGCAGTACAATGGATTAATTTGGTGTCATCACATCATAGCCATGATCAATCCTAGTAGAATACAATTCAACCCCACAGAATACAGATACCAACCGTCCTATAAATAATAATGACAAGTAACATAGGTGTCAAAATCCAATCAAATTGTATTTGTCACATACACATATTTAGCAGATGTTATTGTGGGTGTAGCGAAATGCTTGTGTTCCTAGCTCCAACAGTGCAGTAGTATCTAACAGTGCAGTAGTATCTAAAAACAATTCACAACAATACGCAAACATCTAAAAGTAAAATAATGGAATGAATAAATGTATAAATATTAGATTGAGCAATGTCGGAGTGGCATTGACTAAAATACAGTAGAATAGAATATAGTATATATATATGTACAGTGAGGGAAAAAAGTATTTGATCCCCTGCTGATTTTGTACGTTTGCCCACTGACAAAAAAATGATCAGTCTATAATTTTTATGGTAGGTTTATTTGAACAGTGAGAGACAGAATAACAACAAAAACATCCAGAAAAACGCATGTGAAAAATGTTATGAATTGATTTGTATTATAATGAGGGAAATAAGTATTTGACCCCTCTGCAAAACATGACTTAGTACTTGGTGGCAAAACCCTTGTTGGCAATCACAGAGGTCAGATGTTTCTTGTAGTTGGCCACCAGGTTTGCACACATCTCAGGAGGGATTTTGTCCCACTCCTCTTTGCAGATCTTCTCCAAGTCATTAAGGTTTCGAGGCTGACGTTTGGCAACTCGAACCTTCAGCTCCCTCCACAGATTTTCTATGGGATTAAGGTCTGGAGACTGGCTAGGCCACTCCAGGACCTTAATGTGCTTCTTCTTGAGTCACTCCTTTGTTGCCTTGGCCGTGTGTTTTGGGTCATTGTCATGCTGGAATACCCATCCACGACCCATTTTCAATGCCCTGGCTGAGGGAAGGAGGTTCTCACCCAAGATTTGACGGAACATGGCCCTGTCCATCGTCCCTTTGATGCGGTGAAGTTGTCCTGTCCCCTTAGCAGAAAAACACCCCCAAAGCATAATGTTTCCACCTTCATGTTTGACGGTGGGGATGGTGTTCTTGGGGTCATAGGCAGCATTCCTCCTCCCCCAAACACTGCGAGTTGAGTTGATGCCAAAGAGCTCCATTTTGGTCTCATTTGACCACAACACTTTCACCCAGTTGTCCTCTGAATCATTCAGATGTTCATTGGCAAACTTCAGACGGGCAAGTATATGTGCTTTCTTGAGCAGGGGGACCTTGCGGGCGTAGTGTGTTACCAATTGTTTTCTTGGTGACTATGGTCCCAGCTGCCTTGAGATCATTGACAAGATCCTCCCGTGTAGTTCTGGGCTGATTCCTCACCGTTCTCATGATCATTGCAACTCCACGAGGTGAGATCTTGCATGGAGCCCTAGGCCGAGGGAGATTGACAGTTCTTTTGTGTTTCTTCCATTTGCGAATAATCGCACCAACTGTTGTCACCTTCTCACCAAGCTGCTTGGCAATGGTATTGTAGCCCATTCCAGCCTTGTGTAGGTCTACAATCTTGTCCCTGACATCCTTGGAGAGCTCTTTGGTCTTGGCCATGGTGGAGAGTTTGGAATCTGATTGATTGATTGCTTCTGTGGACAGGTGTCTTTTATACAGGTAACAAACTGAGATTAGGAGCACTCCCTTTAAGACTGTGCTCCTAATCTCAGCTCGTTACCTGTATAAAAGACACCTAGGAGCCAGAAATCTTTCTGATTGAGAGGGGGTCAAATACTTATTTCCCTCATTAAAATGCTAATCAATTTATAACATTTTTCACATGCGTTTTTCTGGATTTTTTTGTTGTTATTCTGTCTCTCACTGTTCAAATAAACCTACCATTAAAATGATAGACTGATCATTTCTTTGTCAGTGGGCAAACGTACAAAATCAGCAGGGAATCAAATACTTTTTTCCCTCACTGTATATGTGTATATATATATATATATATATATATATATATATATGAGATGAGTAAAGCGGTGTGTAAACATTATTTAAACATTATTAAAGTGACTAGTGTCTCACTAGCCTATAAAGTGTCACTTGTCCCCTAAGGAGATACAGTGTAAGATACACATGTAAAGCAATAGACACCATAGAGAATAAACAGCCTGCTATCTGACCAATCATGCCCTTCCCTCATGCCTTGATAAAGGCCTATCAAAATGTTGCATTTGTTATGTGTTGGTCCGCTCTTCCTCTTTCCCTTTATTTGTTCCGTTAAGTCATGCCTGTCTCCTTCCAAATCACATCCTTGGAGAGGACAGTCTACTGTCTGGGGGGGAGGAGGGGGGTCAGACTCCTGGATACACAGGGCAAATGGAAGAGGAGGAAAAGGTAGAGAGGAGGAATTGAGGAAGAGGATGGGTGGGAGGATGAGGGGGAGGGTAGAAGAGGTTGGGATAGGAGAGGAGGAGGGATAGGAAGAAGAGGATGGCAGAGGGGAGGAAGGAAGGAGGGCTTCTATGAATTCGGATCCACCTCAAATTGAACAGTACTCTCTGTAGACCATTTCTCCAACACACCCTGTTAAGGCAAACGTGAAATGAGTGTTCTACCTACAATACAAACATATCAACATGTCACTCTTCACATACTATAGATAAGTCTCAGTATAGGACTAGTTTACGAGAGCGATGTTAAAGACTAGCCCATATGATAAATAGCTGAAAAATGAAATGCTTGCTTCTTAAATAGTACATTTACATTATGATCATACAGCTGAGAGAGTTTAATGTCGTAGGTGAAAGACACTAATTAGTGAACAAAAAAATTATAATTTATTAGACTTTTTCACGTTGTCTCACGTTGTCAAAACAATATACAGGTACCTTGGCATAGATTCTACAAGTGTCTCTCTATTGGAGGGATACGACACCATTCTTCCACGAGAAATTCCATAATTTGGTGTTTTGTTGATGGTGGTGCAAAACACTGTCTCAGGCACCGCTCCAGAATCTCCCAGAAGAGTTAAATTGGGTTGAGAACTGGTGACTGAGACGGCCATGGTATATGGTTTACATCGTTTTCATGCTCATCAAACCATTCAGCGCCATGTGGATGGGGGCATAGCCACGATAGCCTGTGTGGAAGCACCTGCTTTCAATATACTTTGTATCCCTCATTTACTCAAGTGTTGCCATTATTTTACCTATATCTGCAGTCAGTGTTTTGTTCGAGACTTAAGACCGGAGAAAATTGAGGCGAGTGCTAAACTGGGAAGCAGTCTGTCAGTGATATCTTAAAGATATGCCAAGACGAAGAGAACAATAGGGCCTCCCACACACATTCATTAAGACATATATTAAAGTACAAGTAAAAGCGAATTTACTTGGATTCTTTTCATTCTACTTGAATAACAATCATAACTGTTATTATTCAATTGTCAAGTCCAGTAACATTATACACTCCTGACCTGAACAAGCTTCAGATGGAGTATGGAATTAAGACTGCCATCAAGCAGTGTTTTCCTGTTCTAAGATGAGATGCTGTAATTGTGTTGTGGATTTCATTGCAGACACATTGTATTTGTTGCGATTCTAATTATTTACATTTCAGACAATGGACACTGATGGCTTTAATCCCACTTTTTGTTGTTGAAATTTGCTATGGTCCTGATTGACAGACACAGAGACCAATCAAAAGGCTGTGTGGAGTCAGTAGCCCCTCCTAGCAGAGCAGGCAGGCATTTAGTTTGCCCATGTCCATCCCAGGTATATTCTGGGTAAATTCACACAACCACAGTTCCACTCAATGAAAGGCATCCCAGTTGTGTCGCTTGTTGAGGTTATAGCAGAAGTCCACTATGTACAGAAGAGCCATAACGGTTTACAGAAAAACACAAAATGGTTTGTAGTACAGAGCCAGAAAGAGCCAGAGACAGAGCCAGTCAGAGCCAGACAGAGCCAGAGGTGAATAACAGGGTTGGGGTCAATTCAGAATTTAATTCAGCCCATGAAATTCAAAATGTAATTCAAAGTTGAATTGGCCACACCCCACAGGAAGAAGCATTTGAATTAAAGGAAATAGAATGTAATTCAGAACCAATTCAAAGAAATTTAACTGAAACATTTAAGTTTCATTCCTTTGAAATATATTTTAGCAAAAGCATATTCAACTTATTACTGCAAAGAATTTAAAACCATTTCAAATATTAGCTTGATTATAACTCAGATATGTATTTTATTTTTGTCATGAGGGGTTAGTTCCCTTCCATTCTGGAGTGTTTTATTTAATGCATTCTGTGAAATTAAAATGTTTCTAATATTTAAAAATGTGTAATTTAATTATGAATTATTATAAACAACCTAGAAAATGATCTTATATTTTAATAATAATAATTTAATAATTTAAAACCCATTTTAGGAAAATGTGTTTTAACCTATAATATGTTATACATAGTATTAGTAACTATACATTGTGCCAAAATAAACATGTGTATTGGCCATGTGAAGTGTAGAATAAAATAGCAATTCTACCACTCATTCTACATTTTACCACTTTAATTCAAATTCATTTCAAATTTTGCTTTCTGTGGGGTCTGGCCAATTCCAATTCAAGAACTGAAATGGAAATAAAGACCAATTCGCAACTCAATTTAGAATTACCCCTAACCCTGGTGCACAACCTTGTTGTCCATGCTGGAGTGCCTGTAGGAGGATGTTGTACCCTGGCCATGGTTGAGCCCCATTGTTCCACCATTTTGGATATAAGATGAGTCTAGTTGCTGAACTGCTAGCCACTCCAGATATTGTCCTGGTCTCTGGTGTCTGCAGGGTCATAGAGCCAGACTGTGGGCAGTGGAGGCGGCTCCTTGTGCCTGCTGAACCACCCCTGGGCACTTCTCCCTCTTCTGCAGGTTATGGTTCTGAAACAGGCCCTCAGTTCGCGGCACACCATGGTTCCCATCTGGAAACGTCAGTAACCCTGGACACACAGACACAAGATGGCGGACACAAGATCAATATTTTTTGTTTTGCAACTGTTACTCCTATTAGAGACTTGTGGTTTGATGAATGTACCGTATCCCTTCACACGACCACTCTTGAACTCTCCTTCAAACTTCATCCCATCAAAGCGACTGAAGACCCCGGCTCCCTGGAACTTCCCCTGGGCAAACTCACCTTCATACCTAGGGATGAAGAAGAAGATATTAAATAAAGAAGATGTAAACACACATACAGTATACACACACACACACCTGGATCCCTCTGGGAAAAGGAGCACCCCTGAGCCATGGAACAGTCCGTTCTCAAACTGTCCTGAGTAGCAGGTTCCATCCGAGAACTTCAGCTGGCCCATTCCATGTCTCCGACCTGTGGGGGGCACAGAGCACAACGTAGGACAACAGAGCGAGACATCCTTTAGGTTATTATAGACAGAAAATACAACAATCTGATCTGTTAGATTACTTTAGAAATGCAGCATTTCTTCTTTCTTTCCCTATCATCAAAAATATGAAACTTAATGCATGGCCCAATACTCTTGTAACAGGCTACTTGATCGTAGAATAATCCAAGCACATGCTACACCGCAGCAAAAGGTGTTTGCTCCTTGGCACACGAGTCCAGTATACACACCATTTTGAACTGGGATTTCCCTCTGCCAAATATAGGTTTAGTATATTAGGATGCCATCTGCCTCCTTAAAGCTTGTCTAATCCAGCTGGTTTCTAACAGGGATTCCTATCTCAGAATCTGGCTGCTGTTCCTACCTCATTCACACGCAGGCACACGCACACACACACACTAAGGAATTCATGTGTCTGACACCCGTATGATCCAATACAGAATGTACAGTGCCTTCGCAAAGTATTCAGACCCCTTTACTTTTTCCACATTTTGTTATGTTACAGGCTTATTCTAAAGTTGATTAAATCGCTTTTTCTCCCCTCATCATTTTTTGGTACCCTCTGTGCCTCGCCACAATCCTGTCTCGGAGCTCTACAGACATTTCCCTCGACCTCATGGCTTGGTTTTTGCTGTGACATGCACTGTCAACTGTGGGACCTTCTATAGACAGGTGTGTGCCTTTCCAAATCATGTCCAATCAATTGAATTTACCACAGGTGGACTCCAATCAAGTTGTAGAAACATCTCTAGGATGATCAATGGAAATTTCAAGTCTCAATTTCGAATATTTATGTAGATAAGGTATTTCAGGTTTCATTTGTAATAAATGTGCAAACATTTCAAAATACCTGTTTTCGCTTTGTCATTATGGGGTATTATGTGTAGATTGCTGAAGATTTTATTTTAATTAATCCATTTTAGAATAAGGCTGGAGCGTAACAAAATGTGGAAAAAGTCAAGGGTCAAAGGTCTGAATACTTTCCGAATGCACTGTATGTGGCTGTTCTCTCCATATGACCCTAAGAATGTGTACTTTACCCTTTTCATCTACAGGTCAGATCCAAGCAGACTGAGGGTATTATTCCACATCTTACAGTGCATGTTATGGTATAAAACTGCAATCCTGCTCTCTTTTTTGTGTTTTACCCTTTTTTTCACCCCAATTACAATCTTGTCTCATCACTGCAACTCTCTAACAAGCTCGGGAGAGGCAAAGGTTGAGTCATGCGTCCCCAGAAAAATGACCCCCCAAACCACACGCCTTAACACCCGCCCGCTTAACCCAGAAACCAGCTGCACCAATGTGTCGGAGGAAGTCAACCTGCAGGCGCCCGGCCCACCACAAGGAGTCGCTAGAGCACGATGAGCCAAGTAAAGCCCCACAGCCAAACCCTCCCCTAACCCGGACGACACTGGGACATTAACACAGCCTGGGATTAAACAAGGGTCTTTCGTGGCGCCTTAAACTGCTGTGCCACTCGGGAGGCCCACAAACATGCTCTCTTGACATTATTTTGGATTGTAATTCTATGCTCATCAAAACTGTGGACATTGCATATAACATAGCTGAACTTTTAAACAAAAGTATGTTTTAACGATCTCAAGTTTTCAAATATTCTCTTGTTAATATTATAGGTTCTCCTGGCAGATGTGTTTGGCTGTGCTGCTGCTTGACCTCCGTTTTCTCAACAGGGGTTGACTCTGATCTTCCAGTGAGTTTCCTAATGCGGTCCCAGGCTTATCCATGAGATTTGACAGAGCTACAGGAGGTCGGCCTCGACATGGTGGGTCATGGGTTGAAGGTTAGTTAGGATTAATAGACTAAGAATGTCAATCAATGGTATTACTTTTTGTGTACAATACTCTCTCTGTGTGTATGTGTGGAGTCGGAGGAACAAGACCAAACACTTTTGGAAATGAGGGAGACTATTCTCTGCATTTGACAAATTATGTGAACCCTTTGGAATTACCTGGATTTCTGCATAAATTGGTCATCAAATTTGATCTGATCTTCAGCTAAGTCACAGCAATCAATGAGACTAGATTGGAGATGTTGGTTAGAGCTGCCTTGCCCAAGAAAAAACACTCACAAAATTTGAGTATGCTATTCACAAGAAGCATTGCCTGATGTCAACCATGCCTCGAACAAAAAAGATTCCAGAAGACCAAGATTAAGAATTGTTGACTTGCATAAAGATGGAAAGAGTTACAAAAGTATCTCTAAAAGCCTTGATGTTCATAAGTCTATGGTAAGACAATTGGAGAAAGTTCAGCACTGTTGCTACTCTCCCTATTAGTTGCCATCCTGCAAAGATGACTGCAAGAGCATAGCGCAGGATGCTCAATGAGGTTAAGAATCAATCAAATGTATTTATAAAGTGCTTTTTACATCAGCCGATGTCACAAAGTGCTGTACAGAAACCCAGCCTAAAACCCCAAACAGCAAGCAATGCAGATGTAGAAGCTCAGTGGCTAGGAAAAACTCCATAGAAAGGCCAGACCCTAGGAAGAAACCGAGAGAGGAACCAGGCTCTGAGGGGTGGCCAGTCCTCTTCTGGCTGTGCCGGGTGGAGATTATAACAGAACATGGCCAAGATGTTCAAACGTTCATAGATGACCTGCAGGGTCAGATAATAATAATCACAGTGTTTGTAGAGGGTGCAACAGGTCAGCACAGCTCAGGAGTAAATGTCGGTTGGCTTTTCATAGCCGATCATTTCAGAGTTAGAGACAGCAGTTGCGGTAGAGAGAGAGTCCAAAACAGCAGGTCCATGACAAGGTAGCACGTCCAGTGAACAGGTCAGGGTTCCATAGCTGCAGGCAGAACAGTTAAAACTGGAGCAGCAGCATGGCCAGGTGGACTGGGGACTGAAAGGAGTCATCAGGCCAGGTAGTCCTGAGGCATGGTCCTCCGAGAGAAGAGAGAGAGAAAGAGAGCGACAGAGAAATAGAGAAAAAGAGAATTAGAGGGAGCATACTTAAATTCCCACAGGACAGCGTATGAGACAGGAGAAATACTCCAGATATAACAGACTGACCCTAGCCCCACGACACAAACTATTGCAGCATAAATACTGGAGGCTGAGACAGGAGGGGTCGGGAGACACTGTGGCCCTGTCCGACGATACCTCCGGACAGGGCCAAACAGGCAGGATATAACCCCACCCACTTTGCCAAAGCACAGCCCCCACACCACTAGAGGGATATCTTCAACCACCAACCTACTACCCTGAGACAAGGCCGAGTATAGCCCAGGAAGATCTCCCCCACAGCACGAACCCGAGGGGGGCAGCAACCCGGACAGGAAGATCACGTCAGTGACTCAACCCACTCAAAGGACGCACACCTCCTAGGGACGGCATAGAAGAGCACCAGTAAGCCAGTGACTCAGCCCCCGTAATAGGGTTAGAGGCAGAGAATCCCAGTGGAGAGAGGGGAACCGGCCAGGCAGAGACAGCAAGGGCGAATCCTAGAGTGTCAGCTAAATACTTACAGAAATCTCTGGAACATGCTAACATCTCTGCTGACGAGTCTGCGATACGTAAAACACTAAACAAGAATGATGTTCATGGGAGGACACCACAGAAGAAGCCAATGCTGTCCAAAACAAAAACATTGCTGCACGTCTGAAGTTTGCAAAAGTGCAACTGGATGTTCCACAGCGCTACAGGCAAAATATTCTGTGGACAGATTAAACTATAGTTGATTTGTTTGGAAGGAACACAACACTATGTGTGGAGAAAAAAAGGCACAGCACACCAACATCAAAACCTCATCCCAACTGTAAAGTATGATGGATGGAGCATCATGGTTTGGGGCTGCTTTGCTGCCTCAGGGCCTGGACAGCTTGCTATCATTGATGCAAAAATCTATTCCCAAGTTATCAAGACATTTTGCAGGAGAATGTAAGGTTATCTGTCCACCAAGTGAAGCTCAACAGACGTTGGGTCATGCAACAGGCCAATGACCCAATACACAGAAGTAAAATCAACAACAGAATGGCTTCAACAGAAGAAAATACACCTTCTGGTGTGGCCCAGTCAGAGTCCTGACCTCAACCCGATTGAGATTCTGTGGCATGACCTCAAGAGAGCAATTCACACCAGACATCCCAAGAATATTGCTGAACTGAAACAGTTCTGTAAGGAAGAATGGTCCAAAATTCCTCCTGACCGTTGTGCAGGTCTGATCCGCAACTACAGAAAAAGTTTTGTTGAGATTATTGCTGCCAAAGGAGGGTCAACACGTTATTAAACAATGCTGAATTTTCTCCAATTATAGACAATTTGTCTTACCATAGACTTATGAACATCAAGGCTTTTAGAGATACTTTTGTAACCCTTTCCAGTTTTACGCAAGTCAACAATTCTTAATCTTGGTCTTCTGAGATCTCTTTTGTTCAAGGCATGGTTGACATCAGGCAATGCTTCTTGTGAATAGCAAACAGAAATTTTGTGAGGGTTTTTTATTGGGCAAGGCAGCTCTTACCAGGTTAGCTGACTCCTGACTCCAATTAGCTTTTGGAGAAGTCATTAGCTGTCAAAAGGGGGGTGTAGCTGGTGTAATGAGTCAGGCGCAGGAGAGCAGAGATGAGTGGACTAAGCACAATGCCGGCTGCCACAGAACACGGGTGAAAACATACAACCCGGCATACCAGCATGCCAAAACAAACAATTCCCCACACAGACATGGGGGAAACCGAGGGTTAAATAAACAACAGTAATGAGGGCAAATTTAAAACCAGGTGTGATGGAAAACAAGACAAAACAAATGGAAAATGAAAAGTGGATCGGCGATGGCTAGAAGACCGGTGACATCAACCGCTGAACACCACCCGAACAAGGAGAGGAACCGACTTCGGCGGAAGTCGTGACATTAGCCTAAGGGTTCACATACTTTTTCCACCCTGCACTGTGAATGTTACGGTGTGTTCAATAAAGACATGAAAACGTATAATTGTTTGTGTGTGTTATGGATACAGGTATCTTGTGTGTATTTGTTTTCTTTCCTTCTGCCCTAGTCACAGGTGTCACTCATCAGCAGTCATCAGTCGCCAATCAATTACCAATCAGTCCCAATCAGAAGACACACCTGCTCCTTTTCTCTTACCCAATCACATCCCCTTTCCCTTCCTTGGTTCCTTTTCACTATTATAATTTGCATGAGATATGTTGTGGGTCTCGATTCCATTCCCCCTAGACTGCGGGGCAAAAGGGATTCGTAACATAAGTGGGGGCTCAGCCGGAATCTGTCTTTACTGACACCCATGCCGCTTGTGCAAATTATTGTGGTGGTCTAGTTCAGTGTTGAGCATCATAGCTGATGTAGCATTAGAGTTTGCTATTTCTTGGCTCTTGTGATTGGGAGGTAGTTCAAGATGGCTACTTTTGATTTAAAATACTTTTTGGATAACCCTACGTAGGAGGTTTTTGACAAATGTCATAGAGTTGATTTGCTGACCTTGGCTGACCATTATTCTGTATCTGTTCCGCAGAGTTTAGTTAAAGCGGAGGTTAAACAGATGGTGTTAAATGTTTTGTTGGAAGAGCAGGTGCTTGTGTTACCGCTGCCTGAGCCTACTACCCCTGTAGGGGATGTTGCTGCTCATGTAAGCCCGTCGGTGTCTGAGAACGAGGGCGAGGCTAACGTTCCAGCCACTTTGCCCCGTTTTGATCCACTCTCCCCACTGTCACCCCACGTTGATGCCATGAGGGATATCCGTTTGTGTAATTGTGTAAAATTGAGGCAGAAAAAGAAAGAGAACAGCGGCAGATGGAGTTCAAAATGCGCCAGATGGAACTGGAGGCAGAGACAGCGAGGCTAGCCTGTTAGTGAGCCGTCCTCACCAGCTGTGGCTTCCAACACTTTTGACATTAGTAGGCAGATTGCCTTAGTACCTTTGTTCAGAGTCAGAGGTTGACTCTTACTTTTGTGTTTTTGAATGTATAGCAGTAGCATTGAAATGGCCTGAAGAGGTATGGTGCCTATTACTTCAGTGTAAATTAACTGGTAAAGCCCAAGAGGTTTTGTCCGCGCTACCTCTTGAAGACAGTTTGAATTATAAAGTGGTCAAAGCTACTGTTCTTCGCGCCTATGAGCTTGTGCCTGAGGCATACCGACAAAGATTTAGGTCTCATAGAAAGTCTTCTAGTAAGACTTATGTGGAATTTGCTAGAGATAAGGGAAATCTGTTTGATAAATGGCATGCTGCTAGCAAGGTAACTGATTTCAACTCTCTCCGGGAGTTAATCTTGTTGGAAGAGTTTATAAATTGCTTACCCGAATGCATTGTAGTTTACCTAAATGAACAGAAAGTATCCTCCTTGTCAGAAGCGTCTGTGTTGGCAGACGAGTTTGTGTTGACGCACAAGAGCGTGTTTTCGGCTCATACTGAGAGTAGAGCCACTGAATTGCCAACAGGTGTTGGGCTAATTCGTACGGTTGGGAGGTCTGAAACGAAACAGGTGCCTCAGGGTAAATGTAGTTTGAAAGTCCCAGTCCCTGACCGCAGTTATGAACCGTTCATTTTCGAGGGGTTTGTGTCCCTAACGAATGACGAAGCGTCTCAGCGTCCGGTTAAAATCCTTAGAGATACTGGTGCGGCGCAGTCGTTTATATTGTCTGATGTGTTGCCCTTATCCGACGATACATACTGTGGTTCCAGTGTGTTAGTTCAGGGTATTGAAATGGGTTTTGTCCCAGTGCCATTGCACTTTGTGAGTGTACACTCTGAGTTAATCAGTGGAATATTCAGAGTGGGGGTACGTCCTATGTTGCCAGTAAAAGGTGTGACCTTTATAATGGGTAACGATATTGCCGGAAGAAAGGTAGTACACGTATTGGAAGTAATGGATAAAAGTGACCACTCTCTCTCCAATGAGCTGGCACAGAATTATCCACGTGTTCCCCGCTTGTGCTGTCACTCGTGCACAACAAATGGGCGACGTGATAGATTTGTCGAACACTGTTTTGTTGAAAGAGTTTGATCAAGAGGATGGGTGGTGTGCTACCTATGGGAAGCTGTTGCCCTCTGACAAACAGCCCAGGGAAGAATTGAAGGATAGTGAACTTATTGCTGAGGCAATACAGTTACCAGTCACTCGTGAGCAGCTGATTGCTAACCAAAAAGTTGACAACAGGCTTGCTAAATGTTTTTCTAGGGTTGTCTCATTGGAAGAGGTAAAGAAGAAGAACGTGGCTTACTTCATTGATGGTAATCTCCTCGTGCGTAAATGGACATCATGTTGACGTGGGCGGAGATTGGAATGCTGTTTACCAAATAGTGATTCCTACAGCCTTTCGACAAAATGTGCTATCCCTTGCTCATGATCACCAGTGGTCCGGTCATTTAGGAATCACCAAGACTTATGATCGGGTCCTTCGACATTTCTTTTGGCCAGGTTTAAAACAAGATGTGGCTCGGTTCTGTCGAACATGCCACACATGTCAGATAACAGGAAAACCAAATCAGGTTATTCCTCCTGCTCCTCTTTGTCCAATACCTGTTATCGGGTGAACCATTCGAACATGTGGTGGTTGATTGTGTTGGACCGTTACCGAAGACAAAATCGCATAACCAGTTTCTGTTAACGGTTATGTGTATGGCAACAAGATACCCTGAGGCGATTCCTCTGCGAAGGATTACTGCTCCGGTGGTGAGCAAAGCCTTAATTAAAATTTTCTCGACATTCGGGTTACCTAAGGTGTTACAAACTGATCAAGGTACCAATTTCCTATCAAAGCTCTTCAAGCAGGTGTTAAAATCCTTGTCAATTATGCACTGTGTGTCAAGCGCATATCACCCAGAGTCTCAGGGTGCGCTTGAACGTTGGCATCAGACACTGAAGTCTATGCTACGTAAATATTGTTTGGAATCTGAGAAAGATTGGGATGAGGGAGTTCCTCTAGTTTTGTTTGCTGCTTGTGAAACTGTACAGGAGTCCCTAGGGTTCAGCCCGGCTGAACTAATGTTTGGCCACACAGTGAGAGGACCAATGAAAGTCCTTAAAGAACAGTTTTTGTCCCAAGAATTGTGTGCGGGAGATGAGAATGTGTTGGACTATGTTAGTTGCTTTCGTGAGCGCCTACACCAAGCCTGTGCGCTCACAAAAGAAGCTCTGTCTTCCTCACAGAGGAGTATGAAAAGACACTATGATAAACGGGCTGTTTCTCATCCACTACAGCCAGGTGACCAAGTTCTGGTGTTATTGCCTGTTCCAGGATCTTCACTGTCAGCTCGTTTCTCTGGTCCTTATTTAACTGAAAGGAAATTAAGTGAAACTGATTATGTGCTTCAAACTCCTGATAGAAAACGCCAATCTCGTGTGTGCCACATTAACATGTTGAAAGCATACCAAACCCGACCCATCACCCAGTTAGATAGTTCAGACACAGCGGTAGGTACTGCTGTCTCATCTGCTTCTACTGCTATGATAGTGGGCTGTCATGTTAATGATGTTGATGGAGATGGATTAGAGTTGCGCAATACTCAGCAGCAGTGCGTAAGATTGCCCAACTCAGAAATGCTACTGTCTCTCCAGTCAAGTCTGGTTCATTTAACGGATGGACAGGCAGATGATATTGTGAGGCTACTACACTGTTTTCCATGTCTCTTTAATGACGTTCCTACTCACACAAACGTGTTGGAACATGACATTAATGTTGGAAATGCTGCCCCTATCAAGCAACACCCGTATTGTGTCAACGCTTCTAAGAGGAAGATAATGAGGGATGAGGTGAGATATTTGTTGGAGAATGACCTGGCTACGCCAAGTTCAAGCCCTTGGAGTTCTCCTTGTATTCTGGTTCCTAAATCTGATGGTACGTCCAGGTTATGTACAGATTATCGAAAAGTAATTGTGATTGTATCGACACTGTTGGTGCTGCTACTTATGTAACTAAGTTAGATCTTTTAAAAGGTTACTGGCAGGTTCCGTTAACCTCACGTGCTTCTGAGATTTCTGCATTTGTGAACCCAAACAACTTCCTACAATACTCAGTCATGGCTTTTGGGATGCGGAATGCACCAGCCACTTTCCAGCGCCTGGTTAACTCAGTATTAGCAGACGTTCCCAATTGTAGTGCCTACCTTGATGATATAGTGATTTATTCGTCTGAATGGTCAGATCATGTTAACACTCTAAGGGAAGTATGTGAACGTTTGGCAGCTGCTTCTCTAACCCTGAACTTGGCAAAGTGCGAGTTTGGAAAGGCCACTGTTACCTATCTCGGCAAAGAGGTCGGCCATGGACAGGTGCGCCCTGTTGATGCCCAGGTCTTGGCTATAACTGCATTCCCCGCACCTACCACCAGACGAGAGCTACGCCGCTTTTTAGGGATGGTTGGCTACTACTGTAGTTTCTGTAAAAATGTCTCTGCGGTAGTTGCTCCATTGACCGATTTGCTCAGTCCGGCTAGATCGTTTGTGTGGTCTCCTGATTGTCAGGTAGCTTTTGATACTGCTAAAGCCCTGTATTTGCTGCTCCGGATTTTGAACAACCATTTAAACTTGAGGTAGACGCTAGTGCCAGAGGTGCTGGTGCTGTTCTACTGCAGCAGGACAAGAGTGGAGTGGAGCATCCTGTTTGTTATTATTCTCGAAAGTTTAACAAATGTCAGGCTAACTATGCAACCATCGAACAAGAAGCTCTAGCTTTGTTGTTAGATCTGCAATACTTTGAAGTATATATTGGTTCCAGTGCCCTACCAGTGATTGTATATACTGACCATAACCCGTTAGTGTTTCTCCACCGTATGTACAACCAGAACCAGCGCCTTATGCGTTGGGCACTTATTGTGCAGAATTATAATTTGGAGATCCGCCACAAAAAGGGTTCTGATAATGTGTTGGCAGATGCCTTGTCTCGTGTTTAGAAATGTTTGATTTTTGTATGTCTCGTTAGGTTGCCTTTGCTTGTTAAACTTGTTAGTATTCGTTGTAAATACTTTGGTCGCAATCCTTATAGGTTTGCTCTTTTAAGGGTGTTTTCTTTCCTTCTGCCCTAGTCACAGGTGTCACTCATCAGCAGTCATCAGTCGCCAATCTATCACCAATCAGTCCCAATCAGAAGACACACCTGCTCCTTTTCTCTTACCCAATCACACCCCCTTTCCCTTGGTTTAAAAACCCAGTCAGTTGTCTCTCTCTCGTTTTGAGGCTACACACCTCTACCTCTGTTTTGTATTTGTTGAAGCCCAGTTGCTGTTGGTTTGTTTGTGAGCGCTATCGCTATTGTTTTGTGCCAACATCTCACATTAACTGTGATCCTGTGAGTCTGTACTGCTGTGTTGTGTTGCGGTTTGTTTATTGGTGGAAAAGGGGGTAACCAGCCAAGTCGTCCTTGGGCATACATAACCCGTAGGAAACCTTTGTCTAAATACCCTAGTTAGAACTGGGCGGACCACCCACTGTATTTTATTGGTTAGTTAGCTAGCTGTTCTTTAAGCAGGTAGATTAGCTTAGGGGTTTTTGGATATTTATTAGTTCTTTCCTTGGGTCCAGCTCAGCCCCTTTTCCCCACACCCCATTACCGTGTGTTTAGAAATAAACCATTAGTGTTTGACGGTAGATTTAAGTTGTCTGTGTTTTATTTTTTGTTCTCACTGTTCCTTTTCACTATTATAATTTGCATGAGATATGTTGCGGGTCTCGATTCCATTCCCCCTAGACTGCGGGGCAAAAGGAATTCGTAACAGTGTGTTATTAGTTTAAGCACTGTTTGTCTATTGTTGTGACCTAGATGAAGATCAGATCAAATGTTATGACCAATTTATGCACAACCAGCGTTATTCCCAGTCTTCTGCTTTTGCATTTCTCCCTTTTTCTAGTCCTCCCGGTTTTGACCCTTGCCTGTTTCTTCACTTTGCACCCGCCTGCCTGACCATTCTGCCTGCCTTGACCACGAGCCTGTCTGCCACTCTGTACCTCCAGGACTCTGATCTGGTTTTGACCTTTTGCCTGTCCACGACCATTCTCGTGCCTACTACTTTTTGGATGAATAAACATTGTAAGACTCCAACCATCTGCCTCCTGTGTCTGCATCTGGTTCTCGCCTTGTGCCTTGATAGATACTGCAGAACGAGCCTTAGGACATCTATCACTGGTGGAGTAAGTTTCTCAAAAAGAAATGAAATCGCAAACACTTCTATAACATGTCATTTACATCAAATAGAGATTGGGTTATAAAAGGCAAACTTTTCCTTTGTCCTAGAAAGACAGTGCCCCAGGAAGACAGACACACACGATACTGTTAGTTAAGACACACATGGAGTCAGAGACACAGGGGACTGCCTAGAGATGAGGCTGTAAGGATGTTATATCTGACAGCTCTGTGGATGAAAATATCTGGCTGATGCTACCTAAGAGGATATTACATTCATGAATTAAACAACCTCTGTACTTCAGTGTGAAGGGTTTGGTGGAATATTTTTAAGACAACAATGATTAGAATCCCTATAGTCATACATAAATGAAGGCCTACATAACAGCATGATGCATTAATATTGATCACCCTATATGTGCCTACTGTATGAGAAAGAAGGTTAATAGAGATGTCTTGCCTTCTTTCCAGTCCCCATGGTACTCTTCGCCAGTTGTGTAGGTGAACGATCTTCTCGTCAGAGTCATGGCCCTTCCGTTCTGCGCACGCGCGTGCGCGTACACACACACACAAACGTAAAGAGCATGGACACTATTGCTGCTTTTTTCAACTATAACACCAGTGTTACACTAGTGTATACACCCTTCTGTTAGACTAGGGAAACTGTTTCCATAGCTAGGGCTGACATTGCGGACTTGTGAAGAGCAGAATCAACAACCTTGGCATAATCAAAACAGTTTCTTTGTGATTAGGTGTTAAAGTTCACAATTAGCCATTGTTACGTAAATGAAAGCTGAAAAGTACCAGTGGCCTGCCCCAAGTGAGTGCAGGTCTGCCGGAGCCATGGCCCAGTGAGAGACAGGTGCCGGCCCGTGTAGAAAAGTCTGAGCCTTTAGGGTAAAACACTGGGGTAAATCCTCTATGGAAATGCGACCAATATCTGACTTATCTGAACCCTGACATTAGTGTGCCTTCGCAGAGGTAAACTCAGCAAAAAAAGAAACGTCTCTTTTTCAGGACCCTGTCTTTCAAAGATGATTCGTAAAAGTCCAAATAACTTCACAGATCTTCACAGTACCTGTGGAATCGTTGTTAAGACACTAACAGCTTACAGACGGTAGGCAATTAAGGTCACAGTTATGAAAACTTAGGACACTAAAGAGGCCTTTCTACTGACACCAAAAGAAAGATGCCCAGGGTCTTTGCTCATCTGTGTGAACGTGTCTTAGGCATGCTGCAAGGAGGCATGAGGACTGCAGATGTGGCCAGGGCAATAAATTGCAATGTCCGTACTGTGAGACGCCTAAGACAGCGCTACAGGGAGGCAGGACGGACAGCTGATCGCCTTCGCAGTGGCAGACCACGTGTAACAACACCTGTACAGGATCGGTACATCCGAACATCGGTACAGGATGGCAACAACAACTGTCCGAGTTACACCAGGAATGCACAATCCCTCCATCAGTGCTCAGACTGTCCTCAGAAGGCTGAGAGAGGCTGGACTGAGGGCTTGTAGGCCTGTTGTAAGGCAGGTCCTTACCAGACATCACCGGCAACAATGTCACCTATGGGCACAAACCCACCATCGCTGGACTAGACAGGACTGGCAAAAAGTGCTCTTCACTGACGAGTCGCAGTTTTGTCTCACCAGGGGTGATGGTTGGATTCGCGTTCATCGTCGAAGGAATGAGCGTTACACCGAGGCCTGTACTCTGGAGCGGGATCGATTTGGAGGTGGAGGGTCCGTCATGGTCTGGGGCGATGTGTCACAGCATCATCGGACTGAGCTTGTTGTCATTGCAGGCAACCTCAACGTTGTGCGTTACAGGGAAGACATCCTCCTCCCTCATGTGGTACCCTTCCTGCAGGCTCATCCTGACATGACCCTCCAGCATGACAATGCCACCAGCCATACTGCTCATTCTGTGTGTGATTTCCTGAAAGACAGGAATGTCACTGTTCTGCCATGGCCAGCGAAGAGCCCAGATCTCAATCCCATTGAGCACATCTGGGACCTGTTGGATCGGAGGGTGAGGACTAGGGCCATTCCCCCCAGAAATGTCTGGGAACTTGCAGGTGCCTTAGTAGAAGAGTGGGGTAACATCTCACAGCAAGAACTGGCAAATCTGGTGCAGTCCATGAGGAGGAGATTTACTACAATACTTAATGCAGCTGGTGGCCACACCAGATACTGACTGTTACTTTTGATTTTGACCCCCCCCTTTGTTCAGGGACACATTATTCAATTTCTGTTAGTCACATGTATGTGGAACTTGTTCACTTCATGTTTCAGTTGTTGAATCTTGTTATGTTCATACAAATATTTACACATGTTAAGTTTGCTGAAAATAAACGCAGTTGACAGTGAGAGGACGTTTCTTTTTTTGCTGAGTTTATGTAAAAGTCAAGGAGTGACAGGGATGGGGAGAAGGATGGTGAGAGGAGGGGTGAGAGGTGAGATCTAGGGATGAGCTAAGGTCAAGGGATAGGGTGAGGAGAGGATGGGCAGAAGTGAAGGATGGGAAGAGGGGGGTGGGGAGAAGAGAAGGATGGGAAGAGAGGGGTGGGGAGAAGAGAAGGATGGGAAGAGAGGGGGGTGGGGAGAAGAGAAGGATGGGAAGAGGGGGGTGGGGAGAAGAGAAGGATGGGAAGAGAGGGGGGTGGGGAGAAGAGAAGTGATGAGGGAGGTGCGGGAACAGAGGACAGACACAGCAGCGAAGAGATCAGACCAATATAACTCTGGCAAAACTGCCCCTAATTTTCAGTAATTTCTTATATCAGCTTGCAGGAATATAATCTAATCATTTAGAAAACCTCATAAAGCAGGTTATTTGCTGCCACATTACCATTAGGGTAAAATGCAAGTATGAACCTGTTGACACTGGATGATGTAATACATTTTTCAGACTAGTTTATGTGTAAATGAGGCTACAATGACACCTCTTTCACAATTCAGCTATATTCTTCTCACCTGTAAAACACCTATCGATTTGTCATGTTGTCAAAAGTTGTAAAAAGTCTTCTTATTTTATGTCGCCGGCATATATCATGTACCTATCATGCCTTTCCAGTAGCTACAGTAGCGCCACAGTAACTGAGCCAATTTGGACAAGTCTTGCACTGCATTTTATTGACAGTGTACATAGCCTACAATCATATGATCAAACGGTTTACCTGTGCGCTACCTTCTCTGTCTCTGCAGCATTGGAATCCACCTTTACGACATTAACGATTCGGTTAGGAGAGGAGAGAAGACAGGACAAGCACAGGTTGGCTAGGGAACAGTATTAGCCTGCCGCTATAAGCTTCGGTGCTGCTGACGCCGGCGGTAATGCATCACTGTGTTATTACACAGCGGTGCTGTTTCATTGCAGGGCTTTGGCTGCCGCTCATTTAAACCTTGTTCTGATTGGCTTGGTGTGTTACACCACTCTGGCAGACATGTTCCTATGGGGCAGCGAAGAAATGCCGGATTTTAAAGGTCTTATTTCAACGTGTAGCCTTAGGCACGATATTTTAGAATAAGGGCATGGGAATATAAGAGCGTCTGCTAGGCTAAATTAACAAACTAGGCATGCATAGCTCACTACATGATCCTCAAACTAAAGACTGGCCAAACTCTTGTTTCTAAAAGTTATTTCAATGGCACTGTAGAATGACTGTATAGCCTAATAAGGCATTTTTCGTTTAATTTAATTTTAAGTAAAAAAAAAAATAGATTTCCTTTTATACAGCCTAAGTGCTAAATTTATAGGCATGTTGCTGAAGTGCTGTTGTTGATGTGTTGTTGAAATGCTGAGCGCTCCTGGCAGCCTGTAGCACGTCACAAATGCTTTACAATTGATTTATTCAAGACTATAGCCTTGAAATAAGAATAATATAGCCTAAATAATTAGACTACCTGGCTTGCTCCTGACTGATTTATAGTTAGCATGTTGTTAAATAGCTGGTTGAAATGTCAAACTTCAATTGGTAGTGACAGAATCATTACGTTCCCATATGCATGAGTCACGTCTTTCCCCGACATTTTACAGCTTGTTTCTAGCATAAGGCATTGTGGAGTAAAGCCTCGTTATAGATCGCACTATATACCATCATTTTTTTCTTCTAAATCTTAAATGAACAAGGTGTAGTTCTATGGTTTTTAGCCATTTCCTTTAACAAAAGCCACAATACCCTCACATACCCCCTCTTTATCAAAAACCTTATATACTCTCACTTACCCCCTCAATTTGAACCCTGGTTTTAACTTAACACACCATGCTCTTCACTGACACTGAGATATTTAAGGAGTGCATGTTGACTGAAGGAATTGTCTGACAAAATCTATGGATGGTAGATTACCACCTATTAGGTAGGTGTACTTATTATTTCTTGAATAGGAGGAAATAGGCTCCAACACAAAGACCTCTTGTTTTAGTAGCCTAAAGTCAAATTAAAATGTAAACTGTTTAAATGAATTAGATCTTCTCGAATTAGCCTACTTTCAGCACCCATGCGCTGTCCACATACAGTTTGACATTAATTATTAATTTTGGTTGCCTATAATGACGTGAAGCTTGTTCTATAGAAAGTATTTGACTCTGGCGTGTGCCACAGAAAGCATTTGACTTAGCCACAAAATTAAGGCAATTAGAAGGATGGGGGGTTTGGCAAGGCCATTTTCTTGCCTGCCGAAATCCCTTCCCCCCCTCTTATTTCCTTAATTTTGTGGCTAGAGTCAAACACTTTCTGTGGCACACATCAGAGTCAAATACTTGCTATAGAACAAACTTCACATCAGGAAAGGCAACCGAAATGAATAATTAATGTATGTGTGTTATATTAAACATAGAGGAGGGAGTAAAATGTAGGCAAGCAATAAACATTTCAGAACAACTACTAGTCGAATAAGACATGGGAGAGATGACACATTTTGGCAAAGAGATTTATTTATAGACTAATACACTTGAAACAAATAGCCAAACCGAAAACTGCAGACATTACTAGTGCCTCCCCAGCAATCAAACCGACATAAAAAATCAAATGAAACGCAGCCTAACGTGATCAGAAATCTCAACAAGCAAGCAAGTCGCAGCAATGTAGAATTGAGTGCGTGCGCGTTCACGCGAGTGGGGGTATAATTCTGGCAGGGGGGAGATTTTTGCCACAACACCGTCACCCTTTCAGTTACTGGCCCAACGCTCTAACCACTAGGCTACCTGCAGCCCCAAAATGTCCCAACGCTCTAACCACTAGGCTACCTGCAGCCCCAAAATGTGTTACTCGAATATGGCTTATTGTGAGGTCAATAATAACTCTGATAAATAGCTTCATTATCGGCAACGAAGTAGATATCTCTGCCCTTAACCTTGTTTTTGTTAAAATCAATTATAGCAATAGCAAGCTTACCTCCGATCCTCCTTCTCATCTGCTTTCTTAGTGTCCAACAAGCTTTCTTTGCCCTTAACCTTGTTCTGAACACCTCCAAAACAAAGGTAATGTGGTTTGGTAATGAGAATGCCCCTCTCCCCACAGGTGGGATTACTACCTCTGAGGGTTTAGAGCTTGAGGTAGTCACATCATACAAGTACTTAGGAGTATGGCTAGACCGTACACTGTCCTTCTCTCAGCACATATTAAAACTGCAGGCTAAAGTTAAATCTAGACTTGGTTTCCTCTATCGTAATCACTCCTCTTTCACCCCAGCTGCTAAACTAACCCTGATTCTACCCATGCTAGATTATGGAGATGTAATTTATAGACCGGCAGGTAAGGGTGCTCTCGAGCGGCTAGATGTTCTTTACCATTTGGCCATCAGATTTGCCACCAATGCTCCTTATAGGACACATCACTGCACTCTATACTCTTCTGTAAACTGGTCATCTCTGTATACCCGTCGCTTATTTATAAAAAGAAAAAAGGCCTCCTCCCCCCTATCTGAGATATCTACTGCAGCCCTCATCCTCCACATACAACACCTGTTCTGCCGGTCACATTCTTTTAAAGGTCCACAAAGCACACACATCCCTGGGTTGCTCGTCTTTTCAGTTCACTGCAGCTAGAGACTGGAACGAGCTGCAACAAACACTCAAACTGGACAGTTTTATCTCAATCTCTTCATTCAAAGACTCAATCATGGACACTCTTACTGACAGTTGTGGCTGCTTTGCGTGATGTATTGTTGTCTCTACCTTCTTGCCCTTTGTGCTGTTGTCTGTGCCCAACAATGTTTGTACCCTGTTTTGTGCTGCTACCATGTTGTGCGGCTGCCATGTTGTGTTGCTACCATGCTGTGTTGTCATGTGTTGCTGCCATGCTATGTTGTTGTCTTAGGTCTCTCTTTATGTAGTGTTCTGTTGTCTCTCTTGTCGTGATGTGTGTTTTGTCCTATATTTTTGTTTAATTTATTTTTATTTTTAATCCCCCAGGAGGCCTTTTGATAGGCCTTCATTGTAAATAAGAATTTGTTCTTAACCGACTTAAATAAAGGTTAAATATATATATATATATAAATATATATAAATATATATATATATATATAAATATATATATATATATATATATTTTTTTTTAAATAGTAAATTCATGCTCTCCCTCTCAAGCTGAACAGGACATCAGTAGACCTTGTCCGCACGCACAGATATAGAGTTGTTTTGACAAATTGAATCGCCTCCTGAAGTGTCACCTTAAACAGCACAGTCATTGGCTGCGCAAAGGGGTTATTAACATCAGCAAGAGCACCACAGGCCGGTGCTCATTTTATTATTATTATTTTTTTAAATCTTTATTTTAACAGGGAAAACAGACTGAGACCTGGATCTCTTTTACGGCTGTGCCCTGTGTAAACATGTTGACATGTACAGTTTTAGACATACAGACAAGAACATTTCAAAACATACAAAACAAAGACACAATTCAACAGAAACAATCACAGACAACATCATATTGATCCTCCATTACATTTTTGAAATGGGCAAGGGACACCAGAGTGGCTAGCTTAAGTTGGATCTGCAGTTTGTTCTATAAATAAGGTGCAAAGGAACTGAAGGCAGTCCTTCCCAACTCTGTGGAGACCGCAGGGGGAACGCGTATCCATTGCCGTGTGTAATGCAGTGTAGCCTAGTTTTACATACACCATCCTAGCAGCTCAAAAACTCAGAAAGGAAGTACATTTTCTTAGAAATATAACTTTGCACTGTGCTTCTCCAAGCATGCTCTTCGCATATCCTAGGCCTATAGCCTATTGTAAGCTATAGTTCAGCCTTTCTCAAGCGTTTTTGTGTCAGGGATACCCCAGAGGTGACAAGGTGTTTTCAACAGCCAGTCTGTTGCGATATTTAGATATTGTTGCAGCAGGACACGAGAAGCTGGTCTCACATAAATAGGTAGATTGAATGAGGATTAACGTCTTTACTGCCATCTCCACTGCTGAACAGCCAGAATGTGGACAGGGTATCTCATTAAAACCAGAGTGCAGTCCTTGGTCACAGGACATCTCCAATAGTTTATCATCAAGAACCGATGACAAGCCGTTAGTCTCTTCAGTGCTGGTGAAGGTATAATACGTCCACTGCTTTCCCGGGTGTGGATCAGATTGTGAGGGGAAGCACTCCTCAAATATGAGCAGAGTTTTTCGCAGATGTGACCCCATCAATTTACTTTTTCAAACTTAAATTATTATTTTTTAACCTTTATTTAACTAGGTAAGTCAGTTAAGAACAAATTCTTATTTACAACGATGGCCAACCCTGACCAAACCGTAACCCGGACAACGCTGGGCCAATTGTGCACCGCCCTACGAGATTCCCACGTTGTGTTAGCTAATCCAAGTTTATCATTTTAAATGCTGATGCTCCAGATACTCAACTAGTCTAAAGAAGGCCAATTTTATTGCTTCTTTAATGAGAACAGCAGTTTTCAGCTGTGCTAACATAATTGCAAAAGGGTTTTCTAATTATCAATTATTCTTTTAAAATGATAAACTTGGATTAGCTAACACAACGTGCCATTGGAACACAGGAGTGATGGTTACTGATAATGGGCCTCTGTACTCCTATGTAATAAATAATCTGCAGCTACAATAGTGATTTACAGCATTAACAATGTCTACACTGTTGTCATTGGAAAGTCGGATTTCACTGGTCTTTCTAGCAGTTGGGCTTCAAACCTCTCAGCAAGCATCCACGACCTCTCAGCAAGCATCCACGACTGGGGGCATGACCAGCTTTTCAACTATGTCACTTCGAAATGTTATGAGAGAGTAAGTATGAAGCCTTCAGTAAACTCTCATTGTCCGGGAAATTTTTGTGCAGAGTTTTTGTTTGGTTATTCATCTCTTTTTTGTAATAAAAAATGTCTGGCTTATCCTTGAGATGTAGATGTTTTGTTTCTAAATGTCTGTGCATTTTGTGCAGCTATACTTAGTCATGGCAACACAATTTGTTTACTGCAGCAGCATGTATAGTTCAGCACATTGCGAAAGTAGGCTTACAGCAAGTATTTATTGGTGTCAAATATGTTGCAGACCTGCAAGCATTCCTCCATGGACTGGCAATGGTCCACAAACCAGGGTTTGAGAAAGGCTGGTATAGGCTATTGATACTTTTATTGAGACCATACTAGGCACACTGGATATTACGTGCCCAGCTGAGAATCGGGGATGAGGGGCATCATCGAGCACACATGAGATACTTTAACAAGCAACTAATTCTCAAACCCTGAGCAATATTACATTTAATTGATTACAAATTACATGACCCTCCCCCATTTTCCTCCAGGTAACTATTGCGTACATTTTGACCTCTCCCTTCTTCTTCTTCTGTCTAGGCTAAATTATATCTTCTAAGAAAAGTTAGACAGGAAAGTAGGCCTAAGGCAGTCTTCTATTCAAGATCAGTAAATAATGAATGTTAATATATTGTTCAAGTTAAGAAACTGTAGGCCTACTACTGTGAAAATAGTAGTGCGTTGACAGCGCAGTGTGGAGCTTTGACAGCACTGTAGTGCGCATAAAGAAAGGTGGTGCGCCTATTCTTCATTGCGTGCGCGCTCATCTAGCGCTTTCTCTCTGCCAACGCGCGCGTTCCCGAGAGGGATCGGTAGAAAATGGCGAGTCTGTGCAAGAAGCAGCAATGCACGATCGAGAGGCGAGGCTTTCGGCAGGAACTTGACTCGTGGCGGCACAAACTCATTCATTGTGTAGGTAAGTATGTTCAGTAATGCACGCCGAAGGGACAGTCAGGTTTTCAGGTACCTTTTTACTGTTTTTGTTGACTTCTTCGCCATCAAAAATCGGACTGTTACCATCAGGGGTAACAGAGCGACTTTTTTTTGTCCTCAACTGTTCCATTTCCTCTCGACAGTCACTGTTGAGCGCAATGAAATATTGTTTAACGTTGAATGGAAATGCAATTACATGGCTCTCTGTATGTTATATGTTTACTATTTATTATGCATTTCAGGTTATCTATCTGTGTACCTGTGGTTTTATCTATAGGTATAATTTGTTTAAAGGGCACTGTGCTTGTTGTAGCGGGAGTGTCAAACACAGCACGAATTATGAGCGCAAATTCCGTTTACTGAGGTGCGCGCTCCCGCGTGATTTTACAGTATTTTGGTTGTTGTGGGCGCGAGGCGATGCTCGGGGGTCAACGAGCTTCTCTCCAAACTAGCTATCGGGGGCGCGCATTGCTGCAATGAGGAAGTAAGGTCAGACCATAGAGATTTAAATTACTAGAGAGGCTGTCATAAACCCTCAAAGTTCCAGAATTATTAGGCATAAATAAGTAATAAGGCACAAAGAGGAGGTGCTGTATCATGAATACAGTCACAGACAGGTCAATTACATTGCTTTTATAAACTGTTACCAACATATTAAAATAATAATGAATTACTTATTTTCATTAACATCAATTCATGCAATTTCATTCTTCCACCAGAATATATAGTATTTTGCGTCGTGTCTAAAGCAACATGACCAATCTTTAATTATTTGTGCATAGTTGCTATGCAAAAGGACTGGTCATCCATTAAAAAAAAAAATGGTTGCTATGCAGGCTGGATAACGTTTTCGTCACTAGCTAACCAGCCAACTTCAGCTAATTCAGTCATGTCAAACATTGAACCTGGAATGATAGTACACTAGCTGCATTTTTGTTTGCTTGATCTTTTTCTATTAGCGTTTATATTGATATCTCCATAATAATGACGTTGATGCGTGATTTCGACTGGCTCAGAAAAAGTTATTGTCTGTGCACATTTCACTCTATGTATGGTACTACAGAGATTGAAAGGTAGACAGCTAAGTTTATATTAACCCTGCTATACCAAACTAAATGCTAGGCTGGAAGCAAGGGGAAATAATGTGCGAGTTGAGATGAATACAAGAGATGATTCGGACAGCAACATGAACATGATATTCTTATGGAGGCGCAGTGATCATTTTCAGATGGAGCTGTTAGCAGGCATAGGTGTGTCTGTGATGGCCAATACAGCTTGGAACGCTGCTCTTTCAGTCAGCATCCAGGATCCAAACCACCAGTTTTATAATGCTGATTTTACTTATGCAGGATAATAAAAGTAAGGCATGTGATATATCAAATTATGTAATAGAATTGGAAACCTAATATATTGTCAAATTATTATAAATACAGTTTATACAGGTTTTATACCAATATTCTGTATAAATGTGAACAGACCATGAATGTTTTGTTTTCTTGGAAAGCTGTGTACTATTATACAATGTCAGTACTTGTTGCATGTACAACTTGTCTAAGTTGTATCATTAACTGATTTCAGCCAGTGTATGTCTGCCTGTGGATTGACTGCATTGTTTGAATGGGATGATGGCATATTGGCAGTTAATTAGAAACATTTATGGAATAATTCCTCTAAAATTGTCTGTCTGGCTAGCTAGTTAGCTAACAAACATACAGTGCAGATAAATTCTTCAGATTTGTTATTTAAAAAAATATCTTATCACATCACTGGCAAACTACCAAAATGGCTGACCTTTATCCCATCATAAAAGGTTCATGTCCATTCTAGTATTCTAATTGGGTTAGACCCTCTAGGGGAAACTTGCTTCTTGGAAACAAAGTTAATTCATGTAGTCGGGTTACACTTTTCGTCAACATTATTTGCCCCCATTTCCCCATGTGTATTGTCCTTCAGTACTCTGAAACTGGCTTGCAGCCTCTTTGTATCTGAGTTTGTTCTTGCTCCGAGAAGTGGGATTTGTTTTTTGGCATTGCATCAACCTTTCCTACAATGACCTACCAATCTGGTTAATATTAGAATCCCATAAACTTCCTTTATATCTGTGCGCGTGTGCATGTGCCCTGTGGAAATAGCCAGGCCTTTTTTTCAGTGACCCACTCACCTACTTCGAGGGAGTTGAAGGTACTGTCCAAAGGAATGCAACAATTTGGACCTCTTCTCCTGTTTCGTGCCTGCTGAACTCAAGCCTGGCCAAATGCACTACTGTAAATGAACAGTAGAGAGTGAAACAAACATATTTGACCAACTTTCCATGTCAAGATTTTGAACACTTAATTAAAAAAAGAAAATGGGGGGGATGCATTGGTGGTAGCATACCTCCATGTACATTTAAAAAAAATATTTCACATGCTTACTGAACATGACCCAGATCCCAGGTGTTTACTGAATGCAGTGAAATGAGAGCGGGAGGGAGTAAAAGAGAAACCGAAAGAACATTCTTGCTGTCCACTTCTCCAGGCCAAGTCAGCCTCTATGGTCAGCACTCCATCCTTGACCCACAACTATCCTATTGTTCCCCTGCTGCTATGCTACAGTATGGAAGCCTGGGGAGCAACTTCATAACAGCATCCCCATTATTACCTAAAGTCAAGACAAAAACAGCCTTTTGTTCAGGTTTTTGGTGGAAAGACGAGAGTAGCACCGGCCTGCTCAAACTGAAATGGACATTTTGTTCCATGTTGTATGTGTGTGTTGTTTTCATGTGAACAGTAAAGTCATGGAGCAGAGAGGAGTGATTGTCCAACAGAACAGCAGAAACTATTGTCTGTATCAGCCTCCGTATGCAAACGTGTGTATCCACTGTACATGAATCCTCTGTCTTGTTTTGGGAATGTTTTGCATTCCAAATGGTTTGGAATATCAAGGACCATGAATGCCAGTGAAACATGGAAGGCCAATACAGACTCTGTTGGAGAAAAGTAGATTTTGGATGGGGGTCATAACAATTTCAGATGGGGCAACTGAACTGCCCTTTTTTACAACTGGGAGTGGGGGAACAAAATCGTTGTAATTTGATGTGGCGCTCAGGCTAGTTCAAATCGTATTTCACGGCACTGCCCCGACCTGGCCCGGGTATCCTGGAAGGATATTGACCTCATCCCGTCAGTAGAGGATGCCTGGTCGTTCTTTAAGAGTGCCTTCCTCACCATCTTAAATAAGCATTTTAAAAAATATAGAACCAGGAACAGATATAGCCCTTGGTTCACTCCTGACTTGACTGCCCTTGACCAGCACAAAAACATCCTGTGGCGTTCTGCATTAGCATCAAATAGCTCACGCGATATGCAACTTTTCAGGGAAGTCAGGAACCAATATACACAGGCAGTTAGGAAAGCTAAGGCTAGATTTTTCAAGCAGAAATTTGCATCCTGTAGCACAAACTCAAAAAAGGTCTGGGACACTAAAGTCTATGGAGAATAAGAGCACCTCCTCTCAGCTGCCCACTGCATTGAGGCTAGGAAATACTGTCACCACTGACAAATCCACTATAATTGAGAACTTCAATAAGCATTTTTCTACGGCTGGCCATGCTTTCCACCTGGCTACACCTACCCCGGTCAACAGCCCTGCACTCCCCACAGAATCTCGCCCAAGCCTCCCCCATTTCTCATTCACCCAAATCCAGATAGCTGATGTTCTGAAAGAGCTGCAAAATCTGGACCCCTACAAATCAGCCGGGCTAGACAATCTGGCCCCTCTCTTTCTAAAATGATCTGCCGAAATTGTTCCAACCCCTATTACTAGCCTGTTCAACCTCTCTTTCGTATCGTCTGAGATTCCCAAAGATTGGAAAGCTGCAGTGGTCATCCCCCTCTTCAAAGGGGGTGACACTCTAGACCCAAACTGCTACAGACCCATATCTGTCCTACCCTGCCTTTCAAAGGTCTTTGAAAGCCAAGTTAACAAACAGATTACTGACCATATCGAATCCCACCGTACCTTCTCCACTATGCAATCTGGTTTCAGAGCTGGTCATGGGTGCACCTCAGCCACACTCAAGGTCCTAAACGATATCATAACCGCTATCGATAAGAGACATTACTGTGCAGCCGTATTCATTGACCTGGCCAAGGCTTTCGTCTCTGTCAATCACCACATTCTTATTGGCAGACTCAACAGCCTTGGTTTCTCAAATGATTGCCTTAACTGGTTCACCAACTACTTCTCTGATAGAGTTCAGTGTGTCAAATCGGAGGGCCTGTTGTCCGGACCTCTGGCAGTCTCTATGGGGGTGCCTCAGGGTTCAATTCTCGGGCCGACTCTCTTCTCTGTATACATCAATGATGTCGCTCTTGCTGCCGGTGATTCTCTGATCCACCTCTACGCAGACGACACCATTCTGTAAACTTCTGGCCCTTCTTTGGACACTGTGTTAACTAACCTCCCAGATGAGCTTCAATGCCATACAGCTCTCCTTCCGTGGCCTCCAACTGCTCTTAAATGCAAGTAAAACTAAATGCATGCTTTTCAACCGATCACTGCCCGCCCGTCCAGCATCACTACTCTGACTTAGAATATGTGGACAACTTCAAATACCTAGGTGTCTGGCTAGACTGTAAACTCTCCTTCCAGACTCACATTAAATATCTCCAATCCAGAATCGGCTTCCTATTTCGCAACAAAGCATCCTTCACTTATGCTGCCAAACATACCCTCGTAAAACTGACCATTCTACCGATCCTCGACTTCGGCGATGTCATTTATAAAATAGCCTCCAACACTCTACTCAACAAATTGGATGCAGTCTATCACAGTGCCATCCTGCGACCTGTACGCTCTCGATGGCTGGCCCTTGCTTCAATCCCACTGGCTCCAGGTCATCTACAAGTCTCTGATAGGTAAAGCCCCACCTTCTCAGCTCACTGGTCACCATAGGAGCACCCACCCATAGCACGCGCTCCAGCCGGTATATCTCACTGGTCACCCCAAAAGCCAATTCCTCCTTTGGCCGCCTTTCCTTCCAGTTCTCTGCTGCCAATGACTGGAACGAACTACAGAAATCACTGAATCTGGAGACTAATATCTCCCTCACTAGCTTTAAGCACCAGCTGTCAGTGCAGCTCACAGATCTCGGCACCTGCACATAGCCCATCTGTAAGCAGCCCATCCTACTACCTCATCCCCATACTGTATTTATTTTATTATGTATTTATCTTGCTCCTTTACACCCCAGTAACTTGCACATCTACCATCCCAGTGTTTAATTGCTATATTGTAATTACCTCGCCACCATGGCCTGTTTGTTGCCCTACCTCCCTTATCTTACCTCATTTGCACTCACTGTATTTAGACTTATTTAATTTTTTCATTTCTACTGTCTTATTGGCTGTATGTCTGTGTATTCTATGTGTAACTCTTTGTTGTATGTGTCGAACTGCTTGCTGTGCATTATCTTGGCCAGGTCGCAGTTGTAAATGAGAACTTGTTCTCAACTAGCCTACCTGGTTAAATAAAGGTAAAATAAAAAAAACCAGAGCTGCAGTAGGGGACAATACTGGTGCCTCTAAAATCCCTCCAGTGTTGGGATATAGCCTAGCTCTTGATCTCTATTGTTTTTGAGGGTTCTGAGTTCATAGTGCAGTGTTTATTTTGTATTCCTCCCTTTTGAGACGGGGTCGAAAGGGTTAGCAACGGTCTCTGTACGACCATAGCGATTTCAGCTGAAGCCACAGCTAGGCCTAGTTCTTTATGATTACCTTTTGTAGTGGAGCATATTGCATCTAGGGGCTTGAGGGCCAGGTGGTGGACCCCCCCCATTTGAAATAATGGAAGGTTAAATACCGTGGTCTCTAAACAATGACATTGGTGGTGGTTAGAAAACACCATTGTTTAGTGGATGTGCTTCTGTTATTCTGTTTAGCTTCTCCTTCCTTGTGACATTGTTTATTTTCTACAGATGCCATTGTTGTGACCCGTGCCTGTGTTATTACAGAGGGATGTGCTTAGACTACCAGTGCAGAGGCTACATATTTGCAGTAGTGAAAATGTATTCCCTCTGACAGTGGATTACTTGTATTGACAACATAGTTATGAACAATATAGCTGTTGCTTTGTTTAATATTCTTGCCTGGAATACACTGTTTTAGAATTCATACTTCATCTGTCGTTGTGCAGCCTAGCCCAATTTGCTGAATTCTTCATGCAGATCCCACAGTAACTAGGCCTACATAAGAAGACATTTCTCTCTCTCTCTGTCTATCTCTGTGTATGAACAGACAAAGCCTTCTGCACACAGCCCTGCTAAGGCCTTTTTTAATGGAAGGTAGAATCCCCTCTACCCACCAATCATCTTTTTATTATAGCCATTCCTTTTTCACAAAGGGAATGGTGCACTTTTCATCTCTACAGGTAGCCAACGTTTTACGCTGTATCATTTAGCAGATCTATGTTTGTGACTAAATTGATCATTTTGCCTAGCCTAGATAAAATGATGCCTTGTTTCTAATTGGTAGGTTAAACATGATTTGGTGTATAGCGTCATTGTAACGACAGTAGCCTATGCCATAGGTCAGGTAGGCTTTACAGAGAGACAAAAAACAAAAACACCCTTTATCACATGGCTTTGTAATTGGTGTAACCTAGAGTCGTACATACAGTATGAGTGTAGGCTGTAGTCTCCGTAGGTTTTGTTATTTTAAGAGCAGCGATACGCCATTGGACTGTCTGGTTGCATCACATTAGGTTTAGGACGGTTTAGTGGAGCGTGGCTTTGTTTCCCTCCCAGAATGCTGCTCAGATCCCTCGCCACGTTCGTTACTCTTACTGGGTAGTATAACTGCATGCTGCTTCTCCCTGTGCCGACGTGTTCAATGCCCTGTGGAGATGGAACAATACCTGTCAATCAATGTTTTGTTACCCATGTGTCATTATTGCATATGTCATTACCAGAACATCTTGTTAGGTGCTCAACGGCCCTGTCCAAAATGTATCGCTGTATCAATATGGACATTTTGGCTAATACATGTGTATTAGGCTATCATGGGCTCAAAGCAATAAAGCATAGACTAGGATAATTTCTATATGACAGGCTTGTACCCCTAGCCCTGTGTGCTCTGTGCTTTTGTATCACTCTTCCTCAGCCCCTGTGTCCGTGCACTTATCTGCATTGAGCCTCACTCTAGCATGTCAATGACCACTTTTTTTAAATTTATTTTTTATACCGTGTGCGAGTGTGATCAACCGCACTGAACATGTGAACATATGATCAAGCATGTGCTTCTGTTTTAAGCATGAGAAGACCGTAACTGATTTAATGATTTGGGTCCTCTGTTTCGACCGGCCCCAGAACATAACGTGTGTGTGTGTTATGACGATTACTTTCTGGTGCTCTAGTCTAAATGAGAGAAGCTCCCCAATTAGCTTTTGTTAAGATCTCTGTTTTGCTCCCTGTGAAGACTGCTTAGGAGAGAGGAAATGTCAGATATAACCCAATAGTGTCAGTGGAGTAGAGAACAAATATGGGGGTTAGCATGAAGAGAGAGAAACAGTGAATCCCAAACCACCACCTCGCCACTACCTGACTCTGTTGTCACGTGTTGCTGACAGAACTCCGCTGATGACTTCCAGAGTGGTGAGGGAATCAATAATCCCATCAACTTCGGGAAACACTCGTTACTTGAATGGCGCAATTCATGTTCCACTTTGAAATAATAAAACAAGCATGAAATTAAAATGAATAAATCCCCGTAATTTTACAAAATATAAGTTAAACATGTAATTTTGGAGGTATTTCATCTGTGTCATGTCTCGAAATCACACAATTGGACGTGCCATATAATTAGTCAGGCCTATCCATTCTTTTGTATTACATTGCGCAAACTCAATGTTTTGAATGGTCTAATTAGCCCATACACCCTCAATTTTCACTCTCTCAGCTTTGGGATGCTTGTGCATATGACGGAGTTGTGCGTTCACATGCAAATGGAGGGGAAGGGAGTGATTTGGGATTCAGCCAGAGAGAGAAGAGGGAACATGGTACACAGCCCCTAACCACAGAATCTTACAGGGAAAAGAGAGGCGAGGTTGATGATGAAATGTTTGCATACTATTAAAATTTGGAGAGCGAGAGACGTGCATGATGTAGCATCTTTCTCCAGCTCAAACAAACTGGTGTAAGGTCTTGGACCCTTTTATTTCACTGCTTAGAAATGGACAGGATTTTTAAGTAGGCAAGATGCTGCAGGTACCCTAGCGGTTAAGAGCGTTGGTTCGAATCCCGGAGACCACTAGGTGAAAAATGCTGCTGTGCCCTTGAGCAAGGCACTTAGCTAACCCTAATTGCTCCTGTAAGTCGCTCTGGATAAGGGCGTCTGCTAAATAACTACAATGTAGAGAGCGTGCGCTGAAAACCAATCCCTTTTATCATTTGTTTACATTCATGAATAGGATTCTGATTCACAGGCTACTGAATTGATTTACTTAAGATAGAAATGACTGCAACCCTGCACTAGCTACAATTGGAGATATGTAGGCTGTTTCTTTTCATGCATCTTTCATCTCAGTTTTCACTTTTCCTCATCCATCATAAACGTTAACGCCAAAGCTTGCGCACGCATGTGCAAACACAAACACAGGGCCCTATAAAATCTTGTACATTTTTTGGTTTTCTCCAGTTTGTTTTCCCAGGTCTCTGTTTTCAGGTTTTCACTCTCAATTTTTTTTTTTTATACAATATCCAATTTTGTTTTCCAAAACAGTGCTTAAACCACATCAGGAGACTACTTTTGAAATCTTAGAAATTTTTTAGTATAATGTTCAACATGTTCAATTTGGTTTAAATCTTTTTATGCAAGTGCACTAGCGGTGTTTCTCTAGCGCTCATGTGATTGCAGAGTTTGCAAATCAAATGACCAATGGATTGATGCAAATAATCATATCATTCTGCCAGGTAGGCATAGGCTACTAACCTAGTTAACATTTATATTACACCGGGTATTTGGAAAAAGCCACGGGATGGTTTTTCAATACTGTCAACTATATTTTATTTTGAAGTTAAAGTGGAATATTTATAGCTACTCTTTAGCGTATTGCGTTCTTCATTTCACCAGTCACATAATTTGACATTATGAATCTTACTGTAGTTCCCCAGAACAGTTGAGCCAGTCACATGGTTTGTTTGTAAATAGCACAACGGGAGAAAGGTGGATTAACTTGCTTGTTAGCCAAGTAAGTGGCTGAATGAATAAGGAGGGAGCACCATATAGTGTTAGCTTTCTGCTGTGTTTGAGAAGTCAAAGTGCTTTGGATGAGTTATCTGTACAGCTGCCACTCTGCTATCTTGATTTCCTTTTTATTTTTTCTCCTCTCTGTTCTCGCCCAGTCTGCTCCCCATTCTCCGAGCAGAGCAGGCAGGCCTGTTGCCCTAGCAACTCCACACACACTGCTCCAGAGCCAGTACTGTTCTTCCTTCAAACATGCATCCGTTTACTTTGTTCATTTGTACATTGTCTCTCGTTCACATTTGCTTGTAAATGTCCAAACTCACCAAAAATGACATTCGATAGCTACTATCTATACTTGTATAACTTTGAGCTGGATTGCCTGTCTTTGTAATTAATTTTTCGTTTGTGCTCATTAGCATATTTGGCTAGCAGCCTCTTGAAATTCCCGATTAGTTTGTGCTAATTTTGTTCGCTTTCTGGTTAGATGCCCAATGGACTTTTGCTTGTTGCGTTTTTAGCACCCCCTTGTGTACTGTGACGGCGATACCGTAAATCGTAGAGTGTTTTGAGACTGGTGTTTTGTGGAATCCATGAGTTAATCTGACTGGGGAAGTAGATAAAGGGCCTCATTGCCGAAATCCCGAAGTATCTCTTTAAGATCCTACGTCTGTAGCCTAATGAATGATGTACTGTGTTTTGAGGAGACTAGGAGACAGTTTGCTATAGCAGGAAACTTATCCTGGAGCAACAGGAAATGTGGATTATAATTAATGTCATTTTCTTTGTAGGGGTTAATACATTTTTCATTAGAGCAAATCAAGTCTGACATTTTTTTTAAGTGGAATTACAAACATGAAGTATTTTTAAACCCTCGAGTACACTACACTAAATTTGCATTTCCTTCTGTGCAGGAACATCTTTAGCATTGAGTGATCAAATTAAGATCTTACATCTGTACATGCTCAAACACCCAAGTGGTGTAAGCTGGTAGCAGCCTATACCATGATAGACTAGTATCTTGTCCATTTTTAAGATCACTTATCCACTATTACACTACTTCTGTAATAGTAGTTACTGTAGTATTCCAGTCTTAGATTAGGATAAATTGCCCCTAGACCCTGATCAAGGTCAGATGATGGGTTTTCCTTAACCTCCCCAAATCTTAATAATTTAAGGTGATCCTAGATCTGTGCCTAAGGGGGACAGATCTACCCAGAGCTTTGCTAAAAGGGGACTTCAGTAGTTAAATCCTTCTGGGAGGGGAGATGGTGTCACTCCAAATCTCTTCCCCCATCCTCAGCCCTGAATTGGTTACAGATATAGGTCAGGAGAAGGCAAAGGGAGATTGGGTAGTTAGTCACACTGAGCGGTGAGCACCGTATAGCTGCATGGTAGGCCTAACTAAAGACAGACAGCTGGTTCCTCATAGGAGCTAGTAGCTCAAGGGTGGTTCCATTTCGATACCCACCATCTTGGAGTGTTCTGAAATCCTTAGAAAAATATACGTTTTGCATTTCTGTAACATTATTCTGTTGAAATATAGTTTGCGCACTGAGAAATTAAGCTAATTGATTGCACCTAAATTTTAAATGTATAGGATTCAAATGATATTCAATAAATATAGTACCTTAAATCCGATTTGGACCAAAAGAATTTCTAACATGAGGAATCCAAAGAAATGGTGAAAAGCCACCCACGGACCCCAATCCCAAAACCAACAACAAGTATACACTATAAGTTCTCAAGGCTTGCTGAAATGACATGGAACTACCCTCAACTGTTTTCATGCGCTCATACAGTGTAGCTTATGCACCACTCATGAGGAGCTCCTATAACATTTAGATTGAATAAGAGATCTAAGTGCTCTTATACCCGTACTGTAATCGCCTTTTGGGTTGTAGGAGGGTTGGCCCTAGTTCAAACACTGCTTGTATCACCTCACCAAACAAAAAGTAACTCTTTGGAAGAGCGGGGATAGAGTGCCGTCTAAAACCATTTAAGTGCGCCTCGGTGGACTTTGGAAGATAGTTCGGCAGTCTGTCTCTTTCGGCACTGTGCGGGTGAAGCACGGCTCTGTTTCATGCAGCGCGGCAGAGCAGTTCCACTGTCGGGAGACATGGTAAAGCATATTAATATACTGTATGTATACTCTTTACCTCCACACCCACAACGGAAGCACAATCATGGTCTTGGATTCGTAAGTGTAGGACTTTTGTGAGAGGTTGCTGTTGAGCCTGAATTCAACCCAAAAACCAACAAGGAAGTCTGCTGAAGTGTTTGAGAGCGGTTGTATGAAACCTATCGGTATGTCAAGCAAAGCTCTTAACAGTGCCAGCCCGCTCTTAATGTCTATTCTGTTCGACTCTATTCAGTTCGGCGTCTGAACTGTGCATTGCTCTCAGTTGCAAACGCTCATCAACATTTAGCTACACTGTGATGTTGGCTCACTTTACCAGTCTGTTGAATAAGATCAGGGCATTTGTATTAGAGGTCGACCAATTTATTATTTTTCAACACCGATACCAATTATTGGAGGACCAAAAAAAAGCTGATACCAATTAATCGGCCGACGTGTGTGTAATAATGACAATTTCACAATACTGAACACTTTATTTCAACTTAATATAATACATAAATATAATCTATTTAGTCTCAAATAGATAATGAAACCACATGTTCAATTTGGTTTAAATAATGCAAAAACAGTGTTGGAGAAGAAAGTAAAAGTGCAATATGTGCCATGTAAAAAAAGTTAACGTTTAAGTTCCTTGCTCAGAACATGAGAACATATGAAAGCTGGTGGTTCCTTTTAACATGAGTCTTCAATATTCCCAGTTAAGAAGTTTTGGGTTGTAGTTATTATAGGACTATTTCTCTCTACCATTTGTATTTCATATACCTTTGACTATTGGATGTTCTTATAGGCACTATAGTATTGCCAGCCTAATCTCGGGAGTTGATAGGCTTGAAGTCATAAACAGCACTATGCTTCAAGCATTGCGAAGAGCTCCTGGCACAGGAAAACACAGGAAAATGCTGTTTTAATGAATGCTTACGAGCCTGCTGCTGACTGAGCAGTGGTAGGCAGACTACTATATCAAATCATAGACTTAATTATACTATATTGTTAGGAAGAAATGGTCTTCACACAGTTTGCAACGAGCCAGGCGGCCCAAACTGCTGCATATACCCTGACTCTGCTTGCACTGAACGCAAGAGAAGTGACACAATTTCCCTAGTTAATATTGCCTGCTAACATGCATTTATTTTAACTACATATGCAGGTTTAAAGAAAGGCATTAATGGTTAGGCACATTGGTGCAACGACAGTGCTTTTTCTGCGAATGCGCTTGTTAAATCATCACCCGTTTGGCGATGTAGGCTGTGATTCGACGATAAATGAACAGGCACTGCATTGATTATATGACAAGCTAGTTAACCTAGTAATATCATCAACCATGTGTAAATGACTAGTGATTATGTGAAGATTGATTGTTTTTTATAAGATACATTTAATGCTAGCTAGCAACTTACCTTGGCTCCTTGCTGCACTCGCGTAACAGGTGGTCAGGCGTAAAAAAATGCTGATTACTGATTTTTAGGAAAACTGGAAATCGCCCCTAATTAATTGGCCATGCCGATTAATCGGTTGACCTCTAATTTGTATGGTTAATCTAGAATCCTGCCGTCCTTATGCTCAGCAATTTACAATTTACTACGTTTTGATATTGGGCCGCTGAACTGTAGATTGACAGTGTCTACTCGAGATTTCTGGAGACAAGGCATAAAGACCCTAGAAATTAAAGGTACCAGTGTTTTTAAATTAAAAAACAAGGCAAATGGTGGGGTACCTTTCTTTGTAATATTCTGTGATACTAGCCTGAATCTTTTAAGATTGGCCTTAATTGATTTCCTCACATTAGGTAAGTAGTGTAGCCTAGCCTAATGGCTATTGGAACATATTTTGCAGTCTCTCATTAACTCTTTGTTCCACACCTCTTTACCTTGCGCCTCCTTACTGCCATGCCTGAAGGCTATAGGCTAGCTTCAGAATCATATCTCTACCCTGTAGGCCTATTCTACCCTATATACTGTAGGCATATACCTCTGGTTATCCACAGTAGCCTAATTCATTTCTTCAATTAGTGGGTTAGGCCTAATGGTTTATCAAGTGGTCACGATCCCTAGAAGAACTCCCATGTCACTGGTTGTAATGCTTCTTTCATATATTGGATAGCATGCTTTTCAGTAGATCACTACTAGCAGTGTGTTTTGAGGGTTGGATAGTTGGCTATTTCTTCCATGCGTTTTTGTTGCATTCAGCATCATCACCATACCCACGCCCCATTGTTGAATGCTCTGAGTTAGCCAACATTTTTTTGTTGAGTTATCTCTTCATGAGATGCAGCATGTCAGCTACACGAGGTAGCCTCTAGAACACATTTTACTGGCTCCCTCTCTACCTACCTCCCTTCACTGGAAATGTAGGCTGCTGCGTTCACCAAAATGACCTATAAACTTTTTTTTTTTTTTTTTTTTTTTTTCTTTGGAATTGTGTTTATTAACCTATGGGTTGTTATTAGGTCTTACACTAGTAAGGAGGTTGTGGTGGGTATGATTGATCACCTATTTTTAAAGTAGGTATGCAGTCTAGTGATTAATACAAAATCGGAAGAAAATAAGTCTTCTTTCTGTGTTTTATAGCCCAGTAGTTGTTTTATTACAATGTTGTTCTAGCACCCTGAGCTCATTGTTGTGTGATGCTTCTGACAGCCCTTTAATAGTGCATCTCACTGCCTCATGTCTAAATGTCCTAAAATAAATTCCTGAAGAGTGGTTTGATTTAATGCCGCTGATTTGTCAAACCAAAGTGGATGACCTATTTTTCTTTTTTTCTCTCTGAAATATTCCCTACCATGGGATTGGATGGTTGGGTTTGCTAGCCGCTGCAGATGAAGTCCTGTTCACTAACCCAGAAACAGCACATCCCTCCCTCTCTTCCTCCAGCTAGGGGCTAGTGCTAGCCTATATTTTATCACAACTTTTTTTGTCTTTGCCTGTTCTCTTTTTTTCACATTTTCTTCTGAAGGAGGGGGTTGTAATTGGGGGAATGGGAGAGAGGCAAGGTTTTAAAATGAGGACTAGGCTAAGTACTGTGCACGAACCCAGAAACAGAGGAACTCTCAGCTCCAGCTCTAGCTGTAGGCTTGAACGGCTAGATTTAACCCGTTCTTTATTTATTTACCTGTTTATTTTTTTTCCCATTCTGTTCTAGAGGTGGAGGATGGGGTTGGAACAAGCAGATTTTAACAGGGTTTTTAAACTATTGACACTGACTGGTTGAGGAAGAGAGTGGATGGCAAGTTGGGTTGATGACTTGGATCGTAGGTTGGTTCCTCTCGTGGAAACATTAGTAAGTATGTGTATTTTATTAAAATGCACAAACCTGCTGTTTTTGTGTCTAGATGCAGTATTTTCCAGTAATGTAACTTGTGGAAAGTGTTTAGGAAGTGTGACTTTGGCTACATAAATAGGCAAATGACAAACCATTTTGTTTTTGTAGTGGAGTAGACTACTGGAAAATAAACTTTTTGAGAACATGCACTCTGTCCTCTTATTTGCCATTGCACCAACATGATGGTAAACAACACTTAGCCTGAATGTATTCTAATGTTTTAGCAACTATGGTGAGGGTCTTTACTAGAGCATGTTGTGTGGTTTGGGACGTTCTACAGACAAGTGGACAGATGTCACCTCTGACCTTTTTAACGCATCAATGGACCTTTTGCAATGAAAATTGGCCAGTGTACTAACACCAGGTAATCTCTTGTTAAACCATCGATATGGGATAGAATCACCCACACAGTTGATAAATTGCTACCATCATTGGCCACGATTTACAGCTTCTTAAAGCGCATGTCGAGATGTTCTTTTAGTCCTGATTGCTGCCAACATCTTTCAATAATATTTTGCCCTCTGAGGGGTATTATTATCTGAACAAATTGATCCTGCTTTTATTAGTACACTAAGTGGACAGATTTATCTATTTGGTAATCATTCTGTACGACTGAAATATAGTATTTCCTCAGTTAGCATACCACGGCAAATCTGTGGCTATTTACCCGACACCTTGTATGAATGTAAAACTATTGTTGGTCTAGCCTATTGGTAAAATGTGTTTCCAATTTGTTGTCCATTTAATTATAACTTGGTAATTTCTTATCAAGATCGGGGGGACGGGTATCCCTGGACTGTCCATATTTGAAATGTGTAGGCTATTAAATCAAGTCAGTCGTGATGAGTTTGGCCTATAATAATTTTGTATCAAATGAAAATGTAGTTAATGGTAATTTCAAATAGCACGCATAATATTATTTTTTTAAGGTGAAACGTTTGAATGAAATATAGGCCTACTTCTATATTCTTATTTAAAATGTTTTATTCATCAGCCTTACGGTGTCAAATGGGTCGATGTTTCATTGGGAACGTAGAAGCAGCGGTCTAGTATCACTTGAAAGGGAACAACGAGAGATCAACTCATCTGTTGGTTGATTCTTGTGGGTTTAACACACGGGTGCATGTAATCTCCCATTAGTAGCGTTTTAATAAATCCAGTGGTAGTTTGCAGGAGCGTGTTCAGTTCTGCCTGTTCGTTGCTATAAGTACCTATAAAGTAACAGGGTTTTAAATCAGCCATAAATCCCTGTGTGACATGGGAAAGGGAAGCTTGTTGTGTGCAACAAGGAAGGGCATATGAATGCAACATTTGTAATTAAAGACATTTCTAGCCTGTCTATCTATGGGTAACAGGGTTTACATGGTATGCTAGACCCACTCAGCTTTCCACCACAAAACACCAGAAAATAGCCTAAAAAAGTAGAACCAGCTCACCTGCTTTTACACTTTGATTTGACTATTAGATGTTATGTTTCTTTGGATAAAAAAGGCATACTACCATATTAAAATGAGTCCAATTCACGTAACAGGGTTGACCTTAAAATTAGGGAGTTATATATATTTTTTTAATGATTCGTTAATCTCATGAAATAAATAATAATCTTCAGGAATGACATTTTAAGGCAACAAAATAACCCCAACATTGTAAAGCCCAGTTAACTGCATTAATATCTTCCTGGAAGTCAGAGGGTGCATGGAGGGACATGTCAAAATGCATGGAGGGACATGTCAAAATGCAGAACATTGATAATATGAAGTCTTTATTCATATAAAACATCTGTATTTAATTCTCCATGTGGTCAACATTAAAGGGCACTTCATTGAATATAACAGGCTTTTAAAATGCAATATTGGTGCACAATTATTACTTAAAATATCAAAGGGGTGCAAAAGGCATTCATTTTGTGGACTATCCCACTTATCATATTAGGCTATGTTCTGTAGTGAACTGTGCTCAGCCTAGTGAGCCAGCCACCCTTTCTCTATAGATGAGTGAACTAACTCCTGCTGTCGAGAGGTTAAGACTCTTTCGAAGTCAAAAAAAGTCAAAAAGTCAAAGTCACCATTATTAGTCAGTTGTACAACTGAATGCCTTCAACCGAAATGTGTCTTCCGCATTTAACCCAACCCCTCTGAATCAGAGAGATGCGGGGGGCTGCCTTAATCGACATCCACGTCTTCGGCGCCCGGGGAACAGTGGGTTAACTGCCTTGTTCCTTGTCAGCTCGGGGATTCGAACTTGCAACACTCTAACCACTAGGCTACCTGACTTGTGTTGACAGTCAATGTATAGCCTAGCCTACGTATTGTGTGTGTGTGTGTGTGTGTGTGTGTGTTGGCACAATCATTGCATAATCGTGCAACTGACAATTATGGACAATAACCTTAACAAAAAAATGTTAGCGTCATTTTTACTTGAGGGTAAGGTTGGTCATTATTTTACAAGGAGAATGGCACCGTCGAGAGAAAGCTTGAATTCCAAAAGTTCCAAGTGGTTAAAATAATTTACTTTTGAGACTGGGGTGACCAAAGCTGTGTTGTATTAATTTTGCTAAGTATGCCGTAGCAACATTTTGAAGATTCATTACAAGATCAAAACATTTTTCAATAAAAATGACAATTATCACAATGTCATTGCCGTGTGTGTGTGTGTGTGTGTGTGTGTGTATATATCCCGTTGCCTCCCATCAGTACAGTATGTCCAGAGCAGTCTGATGTGAGACATGACAGATTCTGCAGTACTATTGATTGACTGACAGACCCAAGCCCTCTCCTCTGACGTTGCCTCAACATGTTAGCACACCAAACTGTGTAGTCTTTCTTGTTGCTTGGCAACTAGCAGACCCTTGTGCTATATCATTAGTCAAAACGTACGTGCATTCCATTTAATGTGTTATTTTTTTTTATGTGAGGCAAGAGGAGATTTGCTGAGGGTGTGCTTCAAGATGAAATTGAAAGTCAAAGGGGGGTTGTGAAGAATTAGGCATATATAGGAAGGATGGTGTTTGATCACTGAGAATGTCAAAGTTTCTCAGTAATTGACACTTTGGCGGAAAGACATTTAATTGGGCTCCTTGGCAGTAGACTAGGGCCTATGCACTTACTCTATAATACATTTACAGTGAATGCAATGGGAAGCATAGGCCTACATCTTAAGAAACGGTAGGCTACATGTTTTTGGGCCTCCAATGGATTGAAATTCCCCAACGCTTGTAGAATGAAATTCAAATTTGTTTCGCATTTTGGCGATTTGTGGGTTTGTGGAATGTTCTATGTATTCATGGAATGTATTGTTCTTTTTCCACAGGTTTTGAGAGCATTTTAGAAGGGTTGTTTGGGTCGGGGCTGGCGGAGGACCTAACGTTATTTAAAGGTGAGTCCATTTGTTGCACTGACTGACACACAAACCCACATCACAGTTGCCCTCATTAAAACCTAAATTATGTCCATCCCATGTCATAAACACGAATAGTTGTTCCGAGAATTCTGAACTGATGCCCGCGTTGATTTGGTTAACAATTCCAGAGCCAAACACGTCAAGAAGTGTAGGCCTAAGTATTTAGTATTTTTCTGAGTGTACGTAGGCCTATATTTGCCCCCCATCACAATGATGTGCTATTGTACCATGTGGTACCCTTCCACAGTCACTCCTCCTTGTAAACGGTCCCCTTGGCCTCTGGAAAGAGACATGCTTTGTGTTCATATGAAGTTGGAGTTTGGACTGGCCTGGAGCCAATATTAAAGCCTGTACAGTTCTTTCAGACAAAATGCGTGATATTTACTGACAACAATGGAAGGCATTATTTTGAGTTTTGACGACTTCTGCTCGCGAGCTGTAAAAGACTATCCTAAATGGGACTATAGTACCAGTTGCTTTGGTTCGAAGCAAATGTACAATACGATCCATACAAACAAAATGATGGAAGTTGGTGTGAGTTCAGCTAGAACACTCAGGGGCCCTGTTCAATCTATCATAATTACTAGTAGGAGTGAACTGGGTGTCGGAGTCAAAAACCTCCTAGTACTGCAAGAATGCATTCTTGTGCTTGACAAAACAAACATACAATGTGTGCTAACCTTAACTCAACCATGTTCTTTCTTCTGACAAGAATGTTACTAATTTGAATTGAATACTAGGACCACTTGTTAATTGCCATACTTGATCAAGACTGGACTTAATTTTATAAATTAAAAAAATCTATTAAAAAAAGACTGAATTTATCTGAGTAACCTATTGCTTGGAGAACATTGAAGACTATTAACTTTAGAGATCGGTTAAAGATAAGCTGACCATGAAAGCCTATTCCATCAGACATTCTTTATTTCTCTATTTAATGTAGATGATTTAATAGGCCCTCTAGAAATCGTTCAACAGTGAATCAATGTGAAACTGCCCACCACCTCTGACTAGGTATATTAATGTATTCAATTATTAAATTATGCTTTTAGCTGAAGGTTAGTAGGACTCGAAGCAAATGGATTTCCATGGCAACCGACCAACCAGGCACAAAATCCCAGTCTCTGACACCATTTGGTAACTTTCTTTGTTTTAATTATCTTAGATGAGCTCCTTGAGCTAGTCTGTTCATGTCCTTTACTTGTTCTAAATTAATCATCAGTCACACTTAGACTGAGTGTGACTGACTGAGATCAGTCTAGCCCAGTGGTTCTCCACAAATTTTGCCTCAGGACCCAAATTGGACCAGGTTGTCTGTCGCAACCCAGTATTCACTGAAATGCCATCTGGAAAAGCAATTTTTATGCTATATTGATAGTAAATGTATCAATTTATATGACAAGGGAAAATAACATTCCCACCTTTTCCATTGTCAATAATCAATTTTGCCCATATTCTTGATGAATGTTAGTAAGCTCACTGGTTTGAGATCACAGAATCAACCAAGTCCGCTAAATAGCGTTGCTAATAGCTCTATGTTGAAAATACTAATTTAATAAATTGTTTTCAGAGATTAAATTATTTAAAAAAATGAATGTACACTTTTATCCGCTAATCTCATTTTAGATATTCATGTAAGCAACCAAACAATCAGTTGTGAATATAGTGCATAATATACACTTTTAGTATAACATAAGAATCACTAACTTGAAAATAAGATTTTTATTACCAATCAATTGTCAATGTTTACTCATGTTTTTTTTCTTTCCACAATAAGTGGTTGATTCTGACATCTGTGATTCATATAAGTCTAGTGGACTGTCACTGTATCCAGGACTTTTAAAGAGGTTTTCTTTGGGAGAATTTTTTTTGCTTTTTCATCTTTTTAACCACCATCTGAGATGTCTTTTGTCATACTCCACCATACCCCATCCTTTCCTTTCTAAAATGTTTATCCTGGATCCACAGACTGTGAGCCTGAAGGCGTGTCAGACTGGTCATTTGATGAGAACTGCCTGTTCTGCTGCTTAAGACGAGACAAAGTCAAGGTAACTGGTTTTCTTTTTTTTTACGTTTTTTTTTCTCTTCCTCCGTTCTGTCTTCTTTCACCAGCTGTCCGGGTGGCTGGTCTCAAACAATCTCACAGGTGAAGAAGCCGGATGTGGAGGTTCTGGGCTGGCATGGTTACGCGTGATCTGTGCTTGTGAGGCCAGTTGAGTGTACTGCCAAATTCTCTAAAATGACGGAGGCGGCTTATGGTAGAAAAAAAAAATATTATAAAATAAAATGGTAGAGAAATTAACATTAAATTCTCTTGCAACAGCTCTGGAGGACATGCCTGTCGTAAGCATGTCAATTGAATGCTCCCTCACCTAGAGAAATCTGTTGCGTTGTGTTGTGTGACAACTGCACATTTTAGTGGTCTTACACCTGTGTAATGATCAGGCTTTTATTTCAGCTCATGAAACATGGGACGAACACTTTACGTGTGTGTGTGTGTGTGTGTGTGTGTGCGCATATATATATATATATATACACACACACAGGAATGCTGTCTGACCCTAACAGCGGTTCGGCTCTAACTCATTCATTGCTAGAACTGTCTGGGCTGCTCCCCACTCATGCTGCACAGAAGTTAACAGAACTGAATAATGCAACACGGCATGTAGAAATGTTGAAACTGCTCATTACTGTTCGCGAAACAATGTCCATACAGGCTAGAACACTTGACAATGCAAGAGGATACCGGTAGCTTCCAGCTTTAATTATAGGCTTACTCTCCTTGCTAGCTTACAGCTGAATGAATTCACTAGCCTTTGTTTGTGATAATATGCAAACCATAATGCAAAATATGCTGATTTCAAAGCTGATTTGTCACAAATCTTTATTAATTTACTACCTCGTCACCAAAAACTTGTTCACTTCCTCGCCTCCAGTCTGGTTTCCACTAGATTCCTTAGCCATATTCTGAGTCATCACTAGTTACCACAACCGCAGTCATCAACGCCTATTTCTACAATTTATCTTCTTAAAATGTGATTTTTAAACCTAACCTTATCAATACTGTTAACCTTATTCCTAACCCTAACCTTAAATAAAGAACAAAAATGTATAATTCTGCCTTGCGAATGACGTCACTACTTTCTTAAAGAAGCAGCGCACACTTTTAATAGAAGAGATTTAGTTTATGCAAATGTTGTTGATCAGTACAATAAAATAATGTTCTCCTAGCAGTTGCCAATAAAATAAGTCCTAAATGGAAGGGACTGTCATCTTTAACCTCATGAAATCCGCTAAAACAAGCTCAAACTCAATGCATGCACACAATCCTGTTGAATAATATACATTCACCTGTATTGTGAATAGACCTATGCTACATCTTGATTTACTAAGTTTATCAATACATTTACCATTCAAATACATTATTTCCATTTTGTAGTTAGATTGCTAAAAATGAAGTCAAATTGATTTATTAATGCATAAATGACTGTCCAATATTTTTTGGGCGACTTAATGTTCAAATGTAATGATATTGAACTCAAAAGATGCCCAGCAATTAAACAAAGCAGTAGCTGAGTTTGTCTGGATCAAGTGCCATTTTGTGACTTTGGCTAATATGCCTTATTTAGTTTTGGTATCGAGTATCGTGATACTTAACCTGGTATCGGTATCAAAGCCAAAACTGGTATTGTGACAACACTAATTTCTGACTGACTGTACAGAATCTAATGGATGCGGATTGGAGGGCAATTTGATTCTTCAAAGTAGTCACCCTTTGCCTTGATGACAGCTTTGCACACTCTTGGCATTCTCTCAACCAGCTTCACCTGGAAGGCTTTTCCAACAGTCTTCAAGGAGTTCCCACATGCTTAGCACTTGTTGGCTGCTTTTCCTTCACTCTGTGGTCCAACTCATCCCAAACCATCTCAATTTGGTTGAGGTCGGGGATGTTTTTCAGTGGCAGGGACTGTGAGACTAGTCAGGATCGAGGCAAAGATGAACGGAGAAAAGTGCAGAGATCCTTGATGAAAACCTGCTCCAGGGTGCTCAGGACCTTCGACTGAGGCAAAGGTTCACCTTCAAACAGGACAATGACCCTAAGCACACAGCCAAGACAATGCAGGAGTGGCTTCGGGACAAGTCTCTGAATGTCCTTGAGTGGCCCAGCCAGAGCCCGGACTTGAACCCGATCGAACATCTCTGGAGAGACCTGAAAGTAGCTGTGCAGCGACACTCCCCATACAACCTGACAGCGCTTGAGAAGAATGCGAGGAACTCCCCAAATACAGGTGTGCCTAGCTTGTAGCGTCATAACCAAGAAGACTCTAAGCTGTAATCGCTGCTAAAGGTCTCTCAACAAAGTACTGAGTAAAGGGTCTGAATACTTATGTAAATGTGATTTTTCTAAAAACCTGTTCATGCTTTGTCATGATTGGGTATTGTGTATAGATTGAGGGGAAAAAACACTTTAATCCCTTTTAGAATAAGGCTGTAATGTAACAAAATGTAGAAAAAGTCAAGGGGTCTGAATACTTTCTGAATGCACTGTATAGAGGCAGAGCTGCACATGAAGAGAAATGAAAAGAACAGACTGCTCTTCCTCCCCTCCTCCATGCCTACTGTACTCATCTAGGAGAACATAGATGTTGTTCCTAACTACAGATAGTCAGATTGTTTTTTATTTCCCAAATGGTTATGGTTAAATTAGAGGTTGGGGCAATCTGATCCTAAATCTACCACAAACTCTGCTAAAGGCGTCCGCATGCTTCCCAGCCGAAACAGTTCGGAACAGTTTGTGCATATATGACAACATGTTGTGACGTTTTTGTTCGCTTTGGTCTTCGGCAAGTTTTTATTATTTTTTTCGCGGTTGTTCGTGCGCACATTTCTTTCTCAAGGCAAGCCAAAGTCGGCACCCGAAGTCTACTTGCCTTCGTCTGGGATTGGTCAATGGTAAGGATTCTTCAATGAAGTTTGTTGTCATTCAACCAGAGACTAATTGTTTTCATGAAAAGAAAATTAACTTGAAATACTGTACCAAACATCTTAGTTAGATGTAGAATTGTGGGACTAAGATCACCTCGGCAAAAACGTTCAAATTAATGACCGATTACTCAAGAAATCTACCTTAGATTAATTCTGACTATTTTTGAGGAAGTGTATGTATACGGCGTCTCAAAATGGACAAACCATACTATTGCCGTTTTTCTTTCATTTACATTTTTAAGGGAGTATGCGAGCACTTTGCTAGGTGCCAGCTGAACTGAGCATGCTGATGTCTTAACCAATACAGCACGTCTTTAGTTTGCTCTGTGACAAATCTGCCACACAATTATTTGTTAAGCTTTCCTGAGATCAAAAGGTATGAGCGCTGTGTAGGGGTCTGTATAATGAAGATGATGACCGGTGCTCTTCGGATACTCTTGTTTTTTCCCAAAGCCCTCTAACAAGATGATGCTATTCATTTGTCACGTCACTTGTGCAGCAACGGTATTTATATATTTGTAAGGGTCTACCATACACCACAGGTTCCCTTCTGCAGTGACTGTGCTATTTGTTGTTTCTCCATCACTTAGCTGTGTTTCTGTTTCTCTCTTCTCCCAGGAGCACTTAGTTGGCCTGAGCAACCAGGGGTTGGAGAGTGGGGCTAAACCCCTGCTGGTCAAAGACCAGATTAAGATCAACAGACTCGAGAAACAAGCTGAGGAATTCCTCAGTGCAGTCCTCTACAAAAAAGGTAGGTCTTTACAAGAACAGTGTTTGTTACATACCACGTCCTGTGTGCTTGTGTTACAACCATTTCTTTAAGATAGCCTATTCCTGCTAGAATTTCAATACGCAATGTCTGGAAGTGGGCCTTGTGTTCTTAGTTACATTTTGATAAAATTGTTGCTATGGTTGATAGCCTGTGAGTGGAAGCTAAGGGTCAACCATCTCTACAGATATCTTTGATATTATTTTCCCCTCTCCCTCCCTCAGATGTCCCCAGCTTCTCGGACCTGCACATTCCAGTAGTGGCTCGGGAGATAATGCAGAGGATGATCCGCCAGTTTGCTGCCGAATATACCTCAAAAAACAGCTTCTCTTCTCAGGACGTCCCCTCTGCCCCCAGCCCTGCTACCCACGCCCACTCAGATCAAAGCCTGCCACCTCCCCCCTCGCTGCCCCCTGCTGCCAGCCTTGGTGGTACTGCGATATCCTCCGTACCCAGCCAGAACCCTGTCCTCTCCAAGCTGCTTATGGCCGACCAGGACTCGCCTCTCGACCTCACAGTCAAAAAGCTTCCGCCACAGCCTGTAGAACAAGGTAAAGCCAGCAGACGCACTAGGTCTGGTATTACACTGAACCAGCAGACGCACGAGGTCTGGTAGTAGATTTGATATAAAGTAACCTCTTCCTCACTGTCAAGAGGATGCCGCCACAGCCTGCAGTACAAGGTACCGGAACCAGCAGATTCATTACCCTACTGTACTGCACAGATCCTGCACACCCATAGAGAATGATAGAGGCCTCTAGTGGCCAAAAGGCTGTATTTGCATGAGCAGGGTCATTGAGGGCTTCCACCATTTTAACTGTTTGGGGCTTCCAACTTTGTTGGCTGATCCCTCCTGATGACCCTGTTGTAGTCATGTCCAACTGGGTCATAAGGAGGGATCAGCCAATCGTGAAGAAAATGGACTATTTTAAAATGAAGATGGCCTCAATGGTGCTGCCCATGCTGTCACAGCTGCTATAATGGCTCAGATACAAAGATGAGTCCTCTTTCTCTATGTGCACACCTGACAGAATGGCTCTTGCTTTCTAAGTTACTAACCCTTATGTCCTGTCCCTAGATGGAGTCCTGGACCTGTCACTCAAAAAGGGACGGGCCAGAAGCAGCATGTCATCGCTCCATAGCCCTCACCTTTCCCAGATGTCCACTCTCAGAGGGTAAGACTGATTTTCTGTCACCTGTTTCTACTTCCTGTAGGGCTTTACCACAACAAACTCCCCAATCTGTCCAAAGAAAAGTTTCTAACTACAGGTAGGAGGTCCTGAAAGGATTGTCACCAACCCTGGTCCTGGACAGCTCCAGCCTGTGCAGGTTGATTAGACTGTGTGACAACATTTTAAAGTGATTTCACATGTGCATCTTCAAGAAACAAATCTTGAAGGAGATTCTTTGGTATCAGGAAACAATTATTAATTCCTTCTTAAATACACAAAATGTAGTTAATATTCCAATGGATTGAAGAAATAATTGAAATAAACCCCTAACCAATAGAGCTTCCTATACTCTTAAGTACACATCATGTTCAGTGATTTACATTGACCAAGCCTTAATTTCAAGCTAAAAAAAAGAATTTGAATCTTTTATCCAGTGAACTTTGTTGTATTTTGCCCGAGGGCAATTCCTCGTGATATCATCACACCGTGTCGTGCAAATTTGGATTAATTAAGCACCAGTTGCTCCGCCCTCTAGCTGCACCCCTCTCTTGAGGAGGAGGGAGGGAGGGAATCAAGCTGCTTGTGCTGTTGATCTCATTCAGAATGTACAGCTCTGTACTCAATGCAGAGATCCACAGATCTAGTATCTACCACTCTATATATCCCGTTACGCAGCTAGAGGGCGGTATATTTGATATATATTTAAAAGTTGAAATGGCAACTGGTCGGAGGTGGAGGGAATATTTAAAGTGCGAAAAGCAGACGCCTGTCAAGTCATAATATGATATTGTCTTACAACTCTAGCGGCAGTTTTGAAAAGGGCACTCTTCTTTTATTTACCTCTGTGTCCGTGATTATGGCCTCTCCTGGCAAATTGCCGTAGCACTAATTAATGAATCACCCATGAATTTAATGTGAGAATTTTCAATCAATAAGATCTGATGCTTTTCTATCACACAACAGTACTGTGTGTAAGTGCCTTGTTTGTGTTAACCTTGCAGATAAGTACTTCAGATGTTTTGTGACAGTAACAATATTTCTGTCAGGTTGATATCGATGGTTTTTGTGAAATAAGTAGCCCTATAACATCCCATACTGATGGCTTACTCTTTTATTGCTGTGCTTGTTCAGTGGTAACGTCACTCGCTAAGGGCTATACATTAGCATTAGTAATTTGGTAACAGTCATCCTGCTCTGCTATTAAATGCCAGACTGCTTTACTGCAATGACCAACATTGCCCTCTCCTGCCCTCTCCTCCCTCTCCTGCCCTATCTGGACAGGGCTGGACACATTTATCTCTTTCTTATGTCTTCAATTTTTCTTTGAATTTCATTTCTTTGCCCTGCATATCTTTTTTAAAATTTATTATTGTTATGTTGACTGACCCATAATTTGTAAATAAAAAATAAATGCAAAGCCAAAACAAACAACCCAAATAAACTAATTCCCAAACTTGAGGCTTTTTTTGTTCTTAAAATGAGCACATATATTGATGCTTTATTTTTTAATTTTTTACCTAAGCAAGATAAAGTGATGTTACCCAAGCAAGATCATCCAATAAAGGAGTGGCCAACATCCTCCCTTCCCCAACCCATCCTCCCCTAGAGAGAGAAAGAATAAAGCACTGTGCAAGCTCTGCTTACACCAAATTTCCTTCCATCCAATCAGGCGTTCCCTGAGAGCTGACGGACAGGCCGGGCTGCCTATGAGGAGCCTGCAGGATGGGAGGAGGAGGGAGAATTTCGGCCACTCCGCCCCTTTAAAGCCCACCTCGCCACTCGGTCATGCGCCGCACATCAAACAGGATGTGAAGCAGGATTCTGACACCGAGTTGTCTCCCAATCAGAACCACACCTCCAGACCCTTCGACCACCTCTCTCTCTCTAGGTATGGCTCTCCGTCCTGGGCCTCCAAGACCCATTTCGGGGCCCTCTTGAAGCTCCGGGCCAACAGCGGAGCCGGGGACCACCTCAAAGACCTACCGAGCCTGCTAGAGGCCGCGGGGCTCTTCAAGTCCCCCTCATGTGGGAAGGCAATCCTCCAGGAGGCCCAGAGAGACCAGAGGCTCTCCCTTTCTCACTCCCCGCCCGTCGACCTCAAAATCCCCCAGGTGCGAGGCCTAGGTGGCCTGGGGGGGGACCTCTCTTGGGGCTCTCTGAGCTCTGATTCCTACAGCCTCCCTAGCCCCCACTGCGAGAACAGCCTGGGGAAGAGGCTGAGGTCCATCCTACCCAAACACGGTCGCCGCGGAAGCAGTGGAGGTCTGGACGGTCCTGGAAGAGATGGGGAATACTGGGGTTCATCTGACGCAGACCACCCTGGCTCCGGGGGGCAGTACCCTACCTCTGACCCTGAGGCAGACCTCTGCAACAAGCAGCCGAGGAAGAAGAGGGGAAGATACCGTCAGTACAACACAGAGCTGCTAGAAGAAGCTATAGAAGTGGTTATGGGGGGGAAGATGAGCGTGTCCAAGGCTCAGACCGTCTACGGGATCCCTCACAGCACTCTGGAGTATAAAGTCAAGGAGCGCCTTGGCACCCTGAAACACCCGCCCAAGAAGAAGCTGAAGCTGATGAGCCGCATGGAGGAACTGGAGGGTATGGAGGCCCCCGAGGGCAAAGAAGCTCTGGACGCGCCCCTGGACCCCCAGGAGTCGCTGTGTGAGGGGAGACCGTCTGTGTCTGTGCCCAGAGAAAATGGCAGGGAGCTGCTCAGTACAGGCCTCTCACCAGACAAGTGATTTTATTAGGATCCCCATTTGCTGCTGCCAAGGTACTTGTTGATGACGCAGTACTTGTTGACGATGATGTGATGTTTTTACCCAGACCAGGTAATCGTTTGCATTTGTCAGACAGTGGCAGTGACTGAGTCTATATAGTACACAAATAACCTGTTTTATATGTTGATTTATTCCAAAAGCACTTATATTTACTCTGATCAATCCTCTGAATCAATCTGACCTATTCATCTTAGGTCTTTAATTGTTTTTAAATATTTATAAAGCCTACTATGTGGCGGCTGTTCAAGTCAATCGGACACTAAAGTGTCTCTCTTTTAACTCTTTAGCTTGCCAATATCCCTAGACATTGTTTAAAGCACTCCATATTTGAAATGTTTTGGTAATTTTTATGATTGTGCTGCCCTTCTACAATATTTTAACGGTTCAACCTGAAACACTGCTTTAGATACGGTGCCAACATAATCCTAAGCAGTACCCTAGTTATTACAGCACTTAGACCAGCGGTCTCCAACCCATGTCCTGGAGAAGTACAGGATGTAGGGCTCTTATTCTAGCCCAGCACTAAGACACCTGGTTCAATATAAACAAGGCCTTGATGGGCAAGTGATTAACCGCATTGTGTGCCAATGCTGGGCTGAAACAAAAGCCTGCAGACCTTTTAGCACCCAGGTTGGAGACACCAGAAAATGTATTTGTTTGGGTCGTTAGCATGATGCATGCTCAGCCCTCAACATGTTATTGGTTATGTAGAATCAAGGCTTATTTGTATTTTAAACTCCCTATTAATATTTAATATAAATAGGAAATTATTATTATTTATTGTTTTACTTTGTGATCTTGAAGTCGAACACTGGTGGACAGAATCTCTTTCCCTGTCACTGTTTAGCAAATGCACACCTGAGATTGAATAGACCAAACTGCAGCAAAAAGAACATGTGGTTGCAAGGATGCATGCAACCATTGTCTACTACTGAATATCTTAATGTAAAGTTTGTATGTTTGTTTGTTGGGAGAACAGATTCCCCTGTCCACAATTTCACCACCTTAGTTACCAACCAAACCTCAGAACTAAACTCTCCAAAAGCACGCCAGATTACAACCACTCCGATATGTCACATTCTGCGGTTGTAGGAAGAATGGAACATTTTGTTACTTGTGTTCACTCGTAGCCTTCACCACAACTCAGGATAATGTTTGTGTGGGGCTGCAGTACTTGTCAGAATGCATATCTCGATCTTTATCAAAACTGTATATACTATGTTAGATATCTATACACAAACATACCTCTCTGATAGATATATATATATATAGCTTACTTATTTCAAAGTCCTCTTGTATCTAAAAAAAAAAAGGGGAAATCCAAGTTTGTAAAACCGCAAACAGACATTTTTGGGATGTCTTACCATTGACTGATATGTGCACCAACCCTTTCAGGTGTTCTCACAACCTACCTTAACCGATCTCCATAGAATTTATTTACCATTTGAGCCTTCTGGACATTTTTTTTTTATCTTTCAATTTGAATCTGAGCACAACAAACTTCAGGTAGTCTCGTTACATTTAGGGATGACTGTCCCTACTTAATAGAAGGTAAAGACAAGGGACAGGTGGAAATGTTCATTCTTAAACTTTTCTTTTTTTTATCTTAACTGTATTCCAAAAATGAATGATTTTATTTATCTTTTCCTGATCATATGTTAGATTGCAGCTTTATAGTACCTTATTTTAATGCAGTTAATTGAGTCTCAAAACCGGTTTTCGCCATGAGGCACATAACACTAAGTAAATTGTGGAGAAGTGTACAATATGCAGAAGCATAGATGGTCCGTTGCAGTTTCAACATCATGATTCTCTTAGACGACATCACATAATTCCACCAACGCCATATTTGTTCCTCCTTGGTAATACCGACCAATAACTGTTTATGGAAATCTCAGAATTGTACACCAAGTTTACCTACCTAATTCTAGAATCGGAACTAGAATCCAAATACTCATCGTAAATAGAATGCTTGGGAGCAGCAACATGGCGTCTGGCTGTGAATTTGGCCAAACTACTCTGAGTAAATATATGCTACTACTCACCCTATCAACAGTTATACCTCAGTACATTCCAGAATGTTGGATCAAGCCCCTATGGTCCTTGTATCAGGCTTATATTACAGTACTTTGTTACTGTCATCAGACAGGTTTTATTAGTACAGTTCTTGGAAATCTTTATAGATAAAGACACAGTAAGATGTTTTTTTTTCTAACTCTTAACCCAGTAAGTTCTTATGCAGCATTCTTGAGACTGGGACAAAATCCTAACTTGAGATCCACACACATTGCAGACATTCATGTAAATCCTGAATGGGTTAGATGTAAATGAGATATTTACACAAGCATTTGAATTACGTGTGTTTATCAAGTTGTATTTCGGGCCTACAGTGAACACATAGCTATAAACTCTTAATAAAGAGATTATTCCTAAAACTTCACTATCACATGAAATGCAAAAAACAAGAACTTTCCTCAGGCAAGGCTGGCCATACAGTCTCCTTTTCAGGTTTAAAAAATAAAAGGTTTAAAAAGGACAATGTAGCATTTCAGAATCTCGGTGACATATCCTTTAGTCTTGCAGGTGGATATAAGGATGGTGACCACTAATTGGTGTGAATTTAATTCCTACTTTTTAAATGTACGTTGTTTAAAGATTGGTGGGTTGTTAAGCAACAACTGATGTGTGCGCGACCGTGGAGCAAAACCGTCAGGGTTGGCTTAGAATCAAAGGATTGTTGACAACATGGGAACGATTTCCTCCCCCAAATCTTTATTGAAAACATAAATAAATGAGCACTTGTCTCTCAAATACGTTATGTTGGTTAGCTAACTAGCTAGTTTTTGCCATATTAGCATAGACGTGAAGAGTCAAAACACCCCAAAACAAGACGTGGTATCAATAACAAGATACAACAAGTCACTTACAATTCCCCACATGGCAGCTTCTTGTCATTGTTGCTAGCTATCTGACCATCCAGAATCGCAACAAACTGACTTCTGCCCCATTGACGCAGGCGCATCGTTTTTGTGACGTCAGCTAGCCCGTCTATATGCAGAATCTTTTGATGACCTTGCAAACTAACTGTGATCAACATGAATAGCCATATATAGTTAACCCCCAAGTCCAAACATATGCTTCACAGGAGTTACAATCGATTTTTACGAGTTAATTTGATTTGAAATTGGTAATCAGAAATGTAATAAAATTGGCATCTTTGTTTTTGAGGGTGAGACCATTTAGTAGTGGATGGGCCACAGAGTAAAGTAAATTACTTTAATCAGAGTAAACTAACATTTTGAGTTGCAAGGCCTTTCTGGGTTACCATGGAGCCTTGGTCCTAGGTAATTGCCTGACATTTAAAAAATTGATTGCCATTTAAGTCCAAATACTGATACAAGATTACACTATTTGGAGAGAAACAGTTCCAGGTTTAGTTTTTCCAACTTTTTTTTTATTAGCATTTTGCATGCTATCCATTCTTGCATGATACAAAACAAGTGAGACTCGTGATAACACCACGTATGGAACCTGTGATGTATGTCTTTAATGTTGAAATAACACAAATCTACAGTAGCAAATCTGTTGGTTTCTACTACCTCATTTCTAGAAAAGGACTGACCCTCTTGTCAAATAGATACAACTTTGAGGCAGTGGTGTATGGATGTGGCAACATCCCATAAACACAAGCCAGGGACATGGGGGGGGAAAAAGCTCTCTTGCAGTACAGGTTGATGTGCTTAACTCTGCTAGATATTTGTTGACTTGCTGCTTTAGATATATGCCATAATCTTGCTATTGTTGTCATCAGTTTAGTGATTTGCCGTCCATGGCCTATCCGGTCCATTCAGCTACGGAATAATTGATGTATTGAGATGACTTGAAAATAACTTGGCAAAGGTTGAAATTAGCAAAAATGATATTGGATAAGGCGGTTCTATGAGCCTACTGAAAATTAAGAACTGGGATTTATACCCTTTGTGAATAATTCAAGGTTCCGTAAAAGTTTAGTGCACCCTGCTTGACTCAATATGTTAAAGGTGAGGAAGTTTTAGATGTGCTGTGGTGATTGGTTTTTGTATGTTAGGTAAATGTTTCTACTGATGTTGTGTTTTCGATTGAGTATCTTGTAGCCATTCTTCCCAATTAGTCAGAGAAATGTGATTAGACCCTTTACACTTAATAACACGTCGATGACACTCAAGCTTTTCAGAAGCTTGCAGACCCTTCAAATCAATGTGAAGATTTATCTTGACATGATAGATGTTGTAGTTTGACTCATGCCATATTTAAGGAGAGGACGATGCTTCTCGTAACTTTAAATAACTCTGAATGTAAACCGTTTTAACACTAATTCTACCAAACTATACTCAGAGACAGATTTTACAGATACGTATATAAAACTGGAGTCGTGTGTGTATACATACAAATAAATATATTGCTCATTGGTACATAGTAGAGTTATATTTAGCTCTTATCACAGATTCAGGGAAGTACAGCTGAGATGTCAACTACTTTCTCGTTTTCCATTCTTCTGTTTTGACTGGATGTTGACGAGGATATGGTCTATGGTTTCCAAAGTAAAAGCGGTCTTCAGAAAGGCCTTTGATTAAAGACAGTGTGCTGATGTGTACATACAGTATGTGTATAGTATACTGAAAAGGTGGGGTTTGGGGTTGTTGTAAAAGCTTTGTCTTCTTTTTAGAGTTTATTTGCATAGCAATGGCACTCTTGAGCGCAGACTACTGTTCTGTAATATTTGAACGTATAAAACTACTTCTATTAATGAAATTGCTGATGACATTAAACTTAAATACCTTTGTATATTTAGGAAAATGTATGAAGGAATTAGATTTTGCATGATTGCCGGTGTGTGGATTGAAGGCAGCACGTGTTGTATTGTTGGATATGTGAAGTGGAATTGGTTGAATCCTGTAGGTGAAGGATTCGTTGAAAACACTGAAGTGTATGCAAGGCTAATTATTGTCACATAGACAAACTTTGAGGCTAGAATTCTTAGTCAAAACCGGCCATGATCTATACAGTGGCCTACTTTAAGATTTGTGTAACTAACTCATATACCATGTGTTCTTAATGTTTGCTAAATAATTTTTACTCCCTCTATGAATTCTAAGGTAAATAACACAGGTGCATTTTTTTTTTTTTTTAAGTGTTTGTGAAATATCTGTCCCTTCTGTTGTTGCTGTCGTTGTCACTTGCTCTATTTCTGCTCGTCTCCCCGTCCACCCCTTTTTGTGGAGAAAACATGTGTGAATTGTCATGTACATATTCATATTATCGTGGTCAGATATTAACTCCCCAATTTTGAAAGAAAAGTGGAGAGCAAGAGACATGGAAACCCTCAGGGACAAAACACACACCCCTCACTCCTTCAGGTACTGTCTATACACTTAGGCATAGCAAGGACTTGAAGTCCTGTAAACAAAATCCAACATACACCAAAAATGGGTCAGATACTAGTTTAGGCTAAACTGTGGCTGTTTCAGTTTAGCTTTTTGTTGTTTCTCTGATTTTAAGTCGCATGTGGATTGTTTTTTGGCTTTTTGCACAATTATTCTTTGACTTAAGGTGGTCCTGTGTTTGAGCCAAAACATCCAATTTTATCTCTGTAGTTTTTATTTCTTTGTCATTTTAAAACGCAATGAATGTCTATGTAAACTCAGTTCAGGTAAGATGTTAGCCAAACATTGGGTTTTTAAGCTGCATTTATGTCTCCAGCCCACAGTGCCTCAGACACCACAGTTATCACACTGCGTTGATAATTAACTACTGTTTAACAGGATACATTTGGACCTACTCTCTGAGCATCTGTGGAAAATGTGTATCCTTGAAGAGAAGAAAAAAAAAATGCATTCAATCATCCATTTTGGTAGGCCTAATTTAAAAACTGATGTAGATTGGCAGTGCGTTAGTCAAACCTCTTCCGATTTAACACAATTATTCTAATGCGAGTGCAATGTATCATTTATTTTTTTAATTGTGGTTTGTTGGGAAGATTTTATTTTGTTGGATGTTCTCTTTGATCAATCCTTTCTATTCCGTCTCTCTAAGCCCTTCTGACTTCGAGCTCTGCTTGGTAGCCTACATGTTGCTACTTATCTTTGGTTTGACAGCTCTATGGCTTTTAGATTAAGACTGTACTATATTGAGTCTGTAATAGCAAGTTATTCCTTTTCAAACGTTTGAAAGCAGCCCTTTTTAGCCCTATGCTGTGGACTAATTGGGATGACTTGCAATGCTTGGGACATTACACTTCAAACATAGAGGACTGAGACTTTTGAAAAAATTATGAAAGAGAAAATATTTCATATCTTATTTCCAGCTTTAGTGTCCTATAAGCAATTGGGTTTCATATATGAAATACCTAATTCATTAATCAAGGCAAAAACATCAAATTAAACTCTTATTTGTTTGGTTTATGTAGTCAGATGCTCAGATAGCAGGTACACCTAAATCTAACTGGACCTCATTTCAGTAATTGCCATTTACAGTTTGGCAGTCTCATAAGACTTACATTTTTCTACTGTAATTTATGAATGTTTTTCTTTTTGTACTATGTCATTAGAACTTCTTGGCTATGGTCAATTGTCTTTGTAGTAGAGAGGACTTAATCAGTAAGTTAATTTGATTGCACTAGTACATTTTCCAATTTTGAATGCCATTTTGATTTGACAACTTGACTAATAAAATATGCTATGTAATCTTTGAAGTGAAGTGGTTATGATCTTGATTTTATGTATGTTGCATTGAACCTGGGGCACCAATGATTAATTGTCTTTGCATGTGTAAGAATTTACTCAATGTATCCTGTAAGGAAAAAACGCCATTTTGAAAAAGAGATCCGCTGTAACAGGTCATTCACTGGATGAAATAATCACTTTTCAAAATCACCTATTCTTCTAATAAATGTTATTGTGAAAATGAATTCTCTGTCGTCTTTTTCAACCAAAACACTTTTAGCGTAGTATTTAAAAAAAAAAAAATGTAACTGGCCTGATTTCTTTGGTTTCACAACATTTTTAGATTCATTAAATACTGTAGATCTAATTTATACACTCCTACTCATCACTTGCAAATGGCTCATTATGATTACCCTTTGAATACTCTTCTTTTGCCAAATACATATTTAACAGTGCTCATGAGTTTGTCATTTCTCCCACACACTTAGAAAAAAGGTCATAATGGCCAGCCTGAATCTTCCCTTTCAAAGACGTTTCAATACACTTCTAGATCACAGGAGGTTGGTGGCACCTTAATTGGGGAGGATGACAAACTCATGAGCTGTATTCGACTGGGCAGTCTGTCATGGAAAGAGCATGTTATATATTATAAGTTAATCTGTATATCATGAATCAATCTGTTCTTATCAGCATAATGTCAGTGCAGGTATAATTCTCAGTCAAATCACCTGCATTCTTATGCCACAAAGATTACAGCAGGTAAAATTCAGTTTGGAACGTGAATTGTAGCAGTTTGACTAAATTGGACAGCACGCAAAGCTGTGGGTAGGTATTGGGGTTGCTCGGCATGCAATATGACTTGTCGATAAATTACAGTTAAATGCAGTTGCATACAGTTTGAGGACGCACAAGTTCAGTCACAAAATATTAGGTATTTTCAAAAGGTAGAAAAAGTAATATGAGAAGAAAAGTTTGAAACGACGGTTTGTAATGTTTAATCGATTTTCTGACCGACTCATACTACATTTGGATCAGTTTGGAATCCTTCTGACCGACCCACTTGCAAGTAACTATCCAGTGAAAATCTCACTTTTAAAAGATAAAATTCTGTTAAAGGCCCAGTGCAATCAAATGTTTGATTTTCATGTTTTATATATACTGTTTCCACACTGAGGTTGGAATAATACTGTGGAATTGTGAAAGCCATTTAACGCCCTTTTTAGTGTATGAGCTGTTTGAAAAGACTGCCTGAAATGTCAGCCTGTTATGGTGGGATAGAGTTTTGGACATCACTAGGTGGTAAATAAGTTAATAGATCAATAAGAAAGAGTTCTAAACCTCTCTGCCAATAACATCTCATTTTCCCATCCCCACTCCCAGACAGTCCTAGCAAAAGGAATGCTTGAGAAATTGCTCTTTGCCGAGAAGCCATGTCTGTGTATTTTTGGCAGTTTTCATTTAATACATTTTTTATTTATTTAACTAGTCAAGTCCGTTAAGAACAAATTTGTATGTATAATGACGGCCTACCCCGGCCAAACCCTAACCCGGACAACGCCGGGCCAATTGTGTCCCGCCCTATGGGACTCACCATCACGGCCGGTTGTGATACAGCCTGGAATTGAACCAGGGTCTGTAGTGACACCTCTAGCACTGAGATGCAGTGCCTTAGACCGCTGCGCCACTCGGGAGCCCCATTGAAAACAATCACAGTAAGGGGTACTTTAATTGTTCCCCAGAAATGATTTGATATTGAGATTCATTGGACCTTTTTAACTCGTACCCAAATAGTGTTAACTTGTCCTATAGTCATTTTTGTGGCCAAAGCATAAATTGGAGGGGGGAAAAAAAACACTTAAAAAAAAAACACCTCAAACTTCTATCTCAAACAGACCATTTAAAAAATGCTTGCTATTTCCTCATAGATCATCATGTTGGCTCATTGGCTGAGCTGGCCAATCAGCGGTCTACTCGCATGAAAAAAAACAGTATACTCCCACACAATTCCAACACAGAAAAGCTGCTTTTTAACATACTTAATTGACATTTTTTGTTATCGAAAACTATTTCACTCATATTGTAATTAATTATAGGTCATATTTCAGAGAGATCTGGAAACACTAGACAGTTACTTTAAACATTTGAACTGGATTCCTTGTCGATGAGTCATTACACCCCTAATATCAACCCAATGAATTACTAAATTATATTTTTCATTTAACATATTTTACTAGCACAGTATTTCAGCCTTAACTTTTGCTGCTTCATGGCTTTTCAATTGTATCAGGATGGAAACATTTCACACCAGACTGTGCAATGTGCATGATGGGTCTCATGTTTCTATGAAATGGTGTTGCCAAGATGTACGAACAGACTGGCTTTGATGTTAATGACTACTTCTTTGTTGTAATGGTTCCACGTTCATTCTATAGATCAGATGTTCTCAAACTGGGTACGCGCAATGCCGTCGGGGTACGCCAAATAAAAATGTGATTCACTTTTCATTTTTTTTACATTTTCAAACAGTACATTTATATTTTCCAACGGGACTATACATTTGGGTGAGTTTTTTTTTTCTCACCTGAGTAGCCTCGTTTCACTGCCAAAAATAAAATTAAACCATCTAGTGTTCAGCGAAATAACAACACAATGTCAAATACAGGTAGCCTAGTCAAATAATTAACATCCAATCACATGAACTGTTACTCACTCGCAGGAATTCCATTAATGGCCCGTATGTAGCCAAACGTAGCTGCTGCTCATGTTGGTATCTGTGCTGATGGCGCAAAAGCCATGACAGGGAGACATGGTGGAGTGGTAACACGCATGCAAACAGTTGTTCCCGACGCCACTTGGGTACACTGCAGCATCCACCGAGATGCTCTTGCTGCCAAGGGAATGCCTGACAGCTTGAAAGACATTTTGGACACTACAGTGAAAATTGTTCACTTTGTAAAAGCAAGGCCCCTGAACTCTCGTGTATTTTCTGCACTATGCAATGATATGGGCAGCGACCATGTAACGCTTTCACAACATACAGAAGTGCGCTGGTTATCAAGGGGCAAAGTATTGACACGTTTTTTGAATTGAGAGACGAGCTTAAAGTTTTCTTTACTGACCATAATTTTCACTTGTCTGATGACGTTTCTCACACGACTGGCCAATCTGGGTGATGTTTTTTCTCTCGCCTGAAGGGTCTGAATCTAGGATTACAGGGACTCTTCACAACTATATTCAATGTGCAGGACAAAATTGAGGCTATGATTTAAGAAGTTGGAACTATTCTCTGTCTGAATTAGGACAAAACACAGGTCTTTCCATCATTGTATGATGTTTTTATGTGGAAATTAACTCAAGCTTACGGACAATGTGATATAGCGAAGCACCTGAGTGACTTGGGTGCGCAATTACGCAGGTAATTTTTCAAAACGGATGACACAAACAACTGAATTCGTTATCCCTTTCATGCCCTGCCTCCATTCCACTTACCGATATCTGAACAAGAGAGCCTCATCGAAATTGCAGCAAGCGGTTCTGTGAAAATATATTTTTAATCAGAAGCCACTGCCAAATTTCTGGATTGGGCTGCGCTCAGAGTATTCTACCCTTGGCAAATCGCGCCCGTTAAGACACTGATGCTCTTTGCAACCAGTACCTACGTGAGAGTGGATTCTCGGCCCTCACTAGCATGAAAACTAAATACAGGCACAGACTGTGTGTGGAAAATGATTTAAGACTGAGACTCTCCAATACAACCCAACATTGCAGAGTTATGTGCATCCTTTCAAGCACACCCTTCTCATTAACCTGTGGTGAGTTATTCACAATTTTCGATGAACAAATAAGGTTTTATATGTAAGATGGCTAAATTAAGAGAAATTGATTATTATTATTTGTGCCCTGGTCCTATAAGAGCTCTTTGTCTCTTCCCACGAGCCGGGTTGTGACAACTCACACTCATTCTTATGTTTAGTAAATGTATCGTATAGTGTGTGTGGCAGGCTTACAATGATGGCAAAAAACAACATTTGAGAGTGCGCTGACCCTGGTGCTAGAGGGGGTACGCAGCTGGAGGTTGACTGTTTGAAGGGGTACGGGACTATAAAAGTTTGGAAACCACTGCACTAGAGGAATGGATAGAATTTGAGAGGATATCCAGGCCTGTTGGAAATGCTGACATGGACAAGTGAAATCAATGTTTGGTTTAGGTTTACTAAAACTGAACCGAACATTGAATTATGGAATTGCTGTTCCCCGTTTTTATATATAATTTTTCTCTAGCACTTACGATACAGTTCAGAACAGTTTGTGTATATATTATGACAACATTTTGTGACATTTCTATTAGTTTTGGACATCGGCAAATGTTTATGGGTGTTGTGAATACTATCCCACTGTATGACAACATTTTAAGAACCTATAGCTATCGTAACTTATTATGGTCCTTGTGGTTATAACCTGACTTATTTTTTTCTTTCTAATAGCTTCCATAAAACAATTTTTTATATGCTTTTGGAAAATTATAAGCCTACATTTATATTCATGACATTAAATATAAACATCCTTGTACTGTTTGTCTTGCAGTAAATGTCTGGAGCTGAGTCCATCGAAGGCCAGGGACCTCCAGTCTACTTCGACGCTGGAGCAGTTCATGGCGAAGCTGTGTCTGCATCACCAGAGGCAGATTGTCGACGCTCTGGGCTTCCTACAGACAGAGGTCTGTATAGGCATTACTCTCATTGTGTATTTTCAATTCAGTACATTTGAATAGATCATTTCTGATTGCCTTTCAGGGACAATGACTAGCAAAACAGAGGACACAGATACCTAATACATTAACAAAAAGATACAGCCTGGAAGTTAAAGAGACTAAGGCTGTGTGGCGTGAATTCGTTTTGTCTATGTAATAACTAAGTTAAGGTACTGAATAACCTCATTGTTCTCTTTGTTATAGGTCAAGGCTATATCCTCCTCCAGCACATCACCAGCCTCTGCCTTCAAAACCTCTTGCTCAGTCGAGCACGGCGCCCTCCAGGGTCCTAGCCCTGAACCCTGCCTGGAGACCCTGGAGAAGGTGAGGACTGGCCAGAAACTTCCCATGGCTTCCACTCCCAAAGGACCGGTGGAGGGGGAAGAGACAGTTGGTACCAGGAGTAGCAGGTTGGCAGCCACAGAGCAGACCCCTGAGACTGCTGTGTCTAGAAATGTATCTGGGGCCGCTGGGCCAGCCTTGGATCTCCGTAGATTTGGCCCAGGGGAGTCTAAGGCTTTGGCAAACCTTCTCAGAAGCACAGACGACGGTGAGAGTAAACCTCTTGGTGACCATGCTCCTCTAAAGATCAAAATCATGAAGTCCAGCAGCCTGGCTGATGGTAAGAAGCTGTCCTGTGAGCTCACCACCTCTCTTCCTGCTCGCGCCGGTACTATGGATAAACGGCAGGGCAATTCTGACTCTTCAATCAGAGCAGATACTTACAGCGATGGACTCGGCTCCTCTGTGAAAAGGCACAATGATGTTAATCATCCAACAAGACAAAGAGGCTCCTTTGGACGTACCAGAGATGCGCTGGTCAAACAGAGTCCACCCCAAAAGACCCCCACCATCATACCCCCAGTTTCCCCCAGGACAGCAAGGAAGACCATGAAGGGGTCTTCCTACCATCGGCCTAGGGACTCTTCCTCTGTGTGTCAGTTTGTAACCGACCCTGATCTCGGCCACTGCGACATTGTCTACATTGACAAACCAATCACAGACTGTTTCCAGAAATGGCAGCACCGTCGGCTCCCGCGACACAACGCCAGGAAAAGCACCAGAGGTCACATGTACGTGGAGGAGATGTGGGAGCTTAAGACTGTCCGTACATTAGCCAGAAAGTCCGCCCGCAACTATAGTGGCAACTCTCTCACTCCAATGCCAGATCTCAACACTCTGGTCACCCCTAAACAAGTGCTTGGTAAGCCTGAGTGTGTACCTCTTGTGGATATGCCCTTCATTGGAGGTATTTTGGAGACGGTCAGTCAGAATACTCCCTCAGAGCATTCAGCTGAAAGGGAGTTGCCTGGGGCTGGGGATGTAGAGACTGCAGCAACATCAGCCAGGGAGGTGGAGCTAATCGTTGTGACTAGTCAGACAGACCAGAGTCAATGCAAGGAACAGACTGCCCCTCCACCTCCTTCACAGAGTCCCCCAGTGGAGAACGAGCAGAGTGCAGGGACAGACTCAGAGCAGCCAAGGCTGAGTGTAGCACCAGAGGATAGTCTAGCTCGTACTGTGGTCGAGACCGCACATCAGGATGTATACAGTGTTAATAAGGACATCGTTTTGAGTGAAAGCACAGAGCAGGTGGTGATGGGGAAAGATGTGAACCCATCACATAAGACATCAGAAGAAGCTGAGCTTGTCCAGGATCAGCTGCAGAGTGTGCCAGAGGGCCAGAACGTAATCTCTGAAACCCAACAAAAGGAATCTGAATCCCTGAGCCCTTCCATGGAGAGCACTGGAGACGAGGAGGAGAATGAGGTAGTGAGTGCAGGTGCAGTTGATAAAGAACAGGCTGAGCCACTGGAAACTCAGAGTCCAGTTGACCAGAAACCATCTGAGGGCTCTGGAGGAGAAGTTGGCACTGAGGTTCCCACAGAGAGTGAAAGAATGGAGGTGCAGGAAACAGACAAGGTTGAACCAGACTTGGCTCCAGGTGACGGCAACAATGTGCCTGAAGAGAAAAAGACAAATGCTGATTCGTTCTCTAAAAAGGCTGATGAGGCAGTTGTGAAACAATCACCTCCAAGGCGTTCTGAAAAACAGGGTATTCCAGCACGGGTGATTCCTTCAAAGGTGGAGGAAGCTGCAGTGATTGAGACCGAGAATATGATTATATGTGGATATGTGAATGGTAGACCTATAGCGCAGTCTGACAGATGTTTGCGTGACCGGCCTGCTAAAAACACCCCAGAGTCTACTCCTACGAAGACTAAACGCCCCACTAAGACCTCTCTGAAACAATCCGAGAAACCTTCTGAGAACATGCCAGAAGTTCCTCAAGTCTCACTCCCTCCAGCCGAACTGATAAAAATCCCTGTGTCCAAACATCCCACAAAAACCATTAAAGCTAAAGCAACTCAGAACCTGCATGACACGAAGACCCCGGAGGAAGCAAAACAGATCACGTCTGACGCAAGGACCCCTATTGCCCCTATAACAGCAAGACGGAGCATTCCTGACACTCCTCTAGTCCCAGACACACCAGTCGACTCCCCCAGGAACCCTGAGCCCAGACACCTGCTCAGATCAGCCAGACTGCAACAGCGAGCAGCTGTTGCCTCTCCTCTCCTCCCTGTTGCCTCGCCCCCCCTCCCTGTTGCCTCGCCCCCGCTCCCTGTCGCCTCGCCTCCCCTCCCTGTCGCCTCGCCCCCTCCTGTCGCCTCGCCCCCTCCCTGTCGCCTCGCCTCCCTCCTGTCGCCTCGCCTCCCCTCCCTGTCGCCTCGCCTCCACTCCCTGTCGCCTCGCCTCCCCTCCCTGTCGCCTCGCCTCCCTCCCTGTCGCCTCGCCTCCTCACCCTGTCGCCTCGCCTCCCCTCCCTGTCGCCTCGCCTCCCCTCCCTGTCGCCTCGCCTCCCCTCCCTGTCGCCTCACCTCCCCTCCCTGTCGCCTCGCCTCTTCTACCTGTCGCCTCGCTTCTCCTCCCTGTAGCCTCCCCTCCCCTCCTAGTTGCTGTTACTTTCATTGTCCCCCCAGAACCATCTACCTCTCTCCCACTCCCCTGCACCAAGTTTAACCCTCCCATCCCCGTTGCCTCTCCTCTTCTTCCTATCGTCCCCAGTGCAGTCACCCAGAGCTCTGCAGAGCTGAAAGTTGAAAGAGCTCAGCCAGCTCCAAAACCCAAACCCAGCAAGACACAGAACACTGCAGTGGAAACAATGGTGCAAACTAGACCAAAGCTCAGGTCGTCAATGATGGTAGTAGCAAAGGAAGTTGAAGTTGAAAAGGTTGTGAGTCTGCAAGTTAGCAGTGAGATTTCTGCTCTCACAGAGGGTACAAGCATTAAAAAGAGTGAGGCGCAAGCACAAAGTAGTCCACTAAGATGCAAAATAATTCCCCAAAAGGAAAGAGGAGCAAGCAAATTGACTTCCCTGAATAATTCAGAGGAATCAACTTTGCTTAAGAAGGCAGAGGCACCAACTTCAATGGATAACAAAATTCTATCTGGAGTTTCCAGCAGGTCTTCCATCAGCAGTGCTTCAGACAAACCTGGGCGAATGCCATTGAGGAGTGAGAGTAGTAAAACTGAAGTGGCCAGCCAGTCCATTACCCCGACAACTCCACCAACTGTGGTGGAGAACAGGAAGTCCGCTTTGAGAGTCCAGAGGTCACCCACGTCCTCAACCAGTGCTCCAATCACAGCTGAGAAAAGGAGTGAAGTGGCATCTCCCATGAGGCTGAAATCCCCAGTGAGACTCTCATCACCCATCAAGGTCAAACCTGAGAGGATAATCAAGTCTCCACTGAGGGATTCTCCTTTGCTGGTCAGTTCTCCTCTGCCCTCCAGCTTAGTCACTCCTCTCCTCCTGCCCAAACTGGAGCCCCCAGTACAGTCTCGACACAAGTTCTTGGAATTACTAGACATAGAGGACAACCAACAGAAAATATCTACTCTCAACACCAGGTTCGATAAGATGCATAGAGGCTGGGTCCAGATAGACAAAGAGGGACAACCAACGCCCAGACAGAAGAACAAGGCAGACAGACAGGCAGCGATATGGAAGAGCAAGCGCCGGGTCCGCAAGCCCAAGTCTTCGGAGCACCAGAGGTACTCCCTTGTCCAGATGCTTTTCAAGAATGATTTGGACCTAGCCAGTATCTGCCGCTGGTACATGGAGTCAACAGAAACACAATCAATGGTCATCGTAAAAAAGGTGAACACACGTCTTCCCTCTGAGACCCAGCTGCTCTTCCCCGGTATGTCCCAAGGGCCGTCCAAAGGGGTCTTCCCTAGCCTGCAGGCCGAGCGCTTGAAGAAACACTTGAAGAAGTTTGCCATCGCTTCCCCTGTGAAGAGCAACCCTAAGAGCCAGAAGCTGATTGCTAAAGCCCTGGCGCAGGAGGTCAGTACAAGTACCCCCAAAGGGAAGGAGAAGAGAGAGCTGACCACGGCCACCCGGATCTCCACCAAAGCCTATCTCTCCTCTGCAGAGGCACAGGCAGCCGACGGCCAGAAGGCCTCAGCAAAGGCCAAGAACCCAGCCAGTGCTCGGATCCTGCGGAAGTACTCCAATATACGTGAGAAGATGCAAGGTCAACAAAGCTCCAAGAAGCCAAAAGGGGCCCCAAGAAAAGAGCTCAAAGCTTCCAAAGTCAAACCCTCTAAAGCCCCAAAGATGAAATTGGCAAAACCAACTAAATTGAAACCGGCCACTGCCCAGAGGCAGAAATTATCTGTTTCTGGAGATAAACGTGTGAAGGAGCCAGGTGTAGTCAAAACAGAGCGAGCGCAGCCATCTCCTAGTAGAAAGACTCCAGCAAAAGCTGCTGTCCAGGAGAGATCAGTCCAGACTAGCAGCAGCAGTAGAACCTTAAGAGATCTCAGTAGGAAAGAGAGTGCATCACCACAGAGGTCTACCCAAAGAGCGAGGACCCCAAAAGCACAGGAAAACACCCTTGCTCCTTCCATCACCCCTAAGACTGAGTCAAACAAACAGCAGATTGGATCAGAGAAGGCAGGGGTGGAAAAGAGACACTCTGAAAGTAGAGTATCTGAGACTAAAGGTGCTGAGAGCAAAGGAGCTGAAAGTGAGGTTGAGTCTCAACAGAACATGGATGTCAAAACGCCAGGCTCTCCTGACCAGGTACTCACAAGGTCACAAAGGAAGATGGAGGCCACTCCATCCCCCTCCATCTCTCAGAGTGCAAACTCTAAGCCTGCCACAAAGAGATCAAATGAACCAGCTCAGAGTGAGACTCCTAAGGCTGCCACAAAGAGAAGCCAGGAGAGCACACAGAATCCAGCCAAGCGGACCAGGAAGAAATAGCTACAGTTGTGTGTAGAAAGAATGTAACAGCCAAGCTGGTTATATTAAGGGGGGTGGAGCTTGGCAATGCCAACACTTTTGATAAGCTTCAAAGGCAAAATGCAAATGGTGACGGGAAGATATTTAAAGTCTAGTGTGTTTGCTGTGTTTTCTGAGAGGGTTCCTATCAGACCAGTGTTGTGTTATACAGAAGCAAAACTCCATCTGGCCTCTGGTTTGGTATTGTTTAATTCTCTCTAACTGGACTGGAAATTATTTTACAAGGGTATATCTGCATTGTAAACATGTCAGACATTTTTGTTTTTGGTTTGATGCTAGGTTTATTAGTTATTCAGACTACAGCATGCCATGTCCTCCACTTTTTTGTTCGTCCTAGTGTTTTGTAAAGATCACAGAAGTCTCTATTCCACGCTTTAAAAAAATGTGTGAGGTTTAGTAATAATGGCATGAAAACATCAGTACCATGTTGCTAAAAACAAATATTGATGTTCTCTGACTGCAGCACAGCATGGCAAGCCAATTGTTCAATTGGCTTGCCATCACTCTTAGATCGATAGCCTATATTCATCAATGTCTCCATCTTGTGATCAAAGAGTTGTGCGAGTGTGTGTGACTTTTTGTGATCAGGTGCCTTATTCATCAGATGTAAAGTAATGTGTTGCTAACAGGTGAAGCCTCAATTCTCTGGGCATTGCACAGACACGTACTGTAGGAGGAGAAAGGGAGTGCTCTAGATATGGATTTGATGCAGGTCTGCACACATTGTGTCATGTTGACGTGGTCCTTCAGATGTTCAACTCTTCTCCGGGTTATTGTATAGAGCTGGTCATTGGTGCCGACCTGCACATCTGTGTATCTTCATGCACAACCTCCCTCCATGTGTTCAGTTCCCCATGTAGCCTATACTCTCCTGTCTTCCTGCTATAAACCCACCCTGCTTCTCATTATGTACTGTTTATTTTGAATCTGTAAAGAAGCATCATGGTTTGTTATTCTAATGAGTTCTCTTTTTCGTGTCTTTGTTTCGTTTTAGATTCTGGGATTTTTTCTGTTCCCGAGCAGTAGCCTTATAACTGTTGTTATCCTAGCTGTGTTTAACTTTCAAAAACTGTCCGAGCTGTGTTTGAAATGTTAACAAATTGTTTTTATTTTTCTTTGCAATGCGTGTGAGATATTAACACCTGCCTCACTTGTATCTCTGATCCTGTCCCTCATCTTCTCTGATTCTCGTTAGTTTAATGGTGACGTTTTCCCTCTGGTGTGATCATTACATGCTGTTGCTTGTGCTTTAGCTACCTGTAGTGTTTACATTTAAATGCTTGTTTCTCCAGTCTTTCACCTGTGCAACAACAGCCCACTCTTGAAATGCAGTATTCACCTCAACTACTTCTTATTAAACATGTATTTGTTTGTTCTTTCTGAAAACAAACTTTTGTTTGCGGAAACTTCTTTAACTAAGACTATGCATGTTACCTTTCCTCTCTGGGTCTTGTACTGAATGAGCATTAATGACTGATGATAAACCCTTGAAAGACGTGTCATTAGTCACCTGTTTTGGAAGGGGGCTACTTTAAGAATCTCTGCTGTTTGAGAGCAGATACCAGGGAATGGTGCTACAGTACATGGAGCCACAGGTTGTATCTAATGTTAAATGGATATGTTTTGCCCATACTTTGTGAGCTTGTACGGTAGGGTGTGTTTGCCTGTTATTTGGACTATATTGCAGTATACTGACCCATGGTGACCATATATGAACTTTGTTGGAGAAAAAAAGTGTTTGTAAATTATCGGTCTGTACTATATCCCAATGTTCTAGAAATAGCCTGTCTGGCATGTTTTATTTTTGTGTATTTTATTCCTCAGATTGTATTTTATTTCTCAGATTGTTATTTTGTTTCAGGAAGACTTTTTCTTGGTGTGATGCTTTCGTACTTCAACAATAGCTTGACCTCCGTTTGTGTCCTAAGAAAGAAGACATCTTAGCACAGTGTTATTTTTATTATGGTTATTTCACTTTAAAAGTAATAATTTGTAAATGCAAAAAGGTATAATTCATGTTTTATATTGTTATTTAAGAAACCCCTATAGATAAATGCATACAGTAGATCTACATGAAGCAGTCCACCAAATATCAAACTTGAACATGTTTTATTCTTTACTGTGGATATTTATAGTTTGGGATTCTGTATATTGGAAAATAAATAACTGATGTATTAGTGTTAATCCCAGTAATGAGACATATTTTAAGTTAGTGACTTTGTATTCTTGCTGGAGTTGATATAAAGATGTTTTGAATTGTATATATTGTGTCATGCTTTGTTGTTCCATGCATCCATCTTCAGTGGCCAGCTTTCACTAATCTACTGTCATTCTGAGGTTTAACTAAAACAACTGTATTCTTCACTTGGATGGTTTTCTAAAGTATGACTTTCATATGTTCGTCATACCACCCCCTCACACACACACTCCATTCAAACCAATGAAGAGACGCGTTAAGAGTCCATGTTAAAAGCACACACATTAAAGTTTAATGAATGAAAAGTGGAGGAGGTTCAGTAAACATTTTGTCGGTGGCGATAGATAAAGATAGATCGATAGATACTACATACATTCAGCATCACTGGGACTTCAGTTCAATCCCACCATCACACCTGCGACGGAACACAACCAAAGCAACAGAAGTAGCACATCTGTAGGAAACAGACCAGAGAATTATTATAGTTTTTGTTCTTTTTTGTTCTTTTTTTTTTTTGTTTACCAGTTCAATACAACAGAGACACTGCGTCTTTCACAACGACATGATACGGAGTACAGTTCTCCCTCGGATGGTGGATGAGTCTTTACAGGTTTCACCCTAGAATGAATGGAATCCGGCTGAATTGCAATGATCAATATCCATGTTTGCAAGTATGAAAGTCCTTTTTGTGAGAACTGTGATAAACTCAGGTTGAAATCTGCGAGGCATAGAGCTAAACGTTACGCTGAAGGATGAGATGAAAGTTCATCAATATCATACAATGTGGACACCATAGGATAACCTCAGGGGTATATAAGACAAGGTTAACATTGGGGCAAACAAGGAGTCCACTGCAACAGGACGCTCTGGGTAGAAGTTGTTCTTAAGCAAAGATCTAGGATCAGCTTTCCTTCCCCAAAGCTTTACCTTAATCATTAGTGGGGAAAACCACCAAACTGACCACAGAACTGTGTCTAGGGGCAACTTCATCCTACTCCGCAGGAAAACCGTCCTGTAGGTCTCCCACTTAGAAAACAAAGAGGATGTGGTCTCTTTATACTGGAAACTAAACAGGATAACAGCTGAACCATACCACTTCAGGAGTGAGCTCAGTTCATATTTATCTATACACATTTATACATTCAGGTTAGACTATTCTACTCTGCGATTGGCACCTTTTCATCTCTGATTTGTGTTCTATAGCCAGTCAGAATGGGGACATCTAGGGCTAAAATCATTTACCGTGAATGCAGTCTCTGCTAACGCGGGAACATTGCCTTTAAATTTCAATCACCCTTTAACGCTGAACTTCAGCGATACAGATTGAATCCAGCCATTATCTGTGCATGTTAAAATAGGATTGCTGTAAGTGGATCCAATGGCAAACATACAGAAAGATGGCAGGTCTACAGTTTGCTGTCATTCAGCCCATGGCCTCACCATCTTTTCACCTCCCACCACAGTACATTGATAAGATGGCAGCACCAATTTAATGCAGACAAAATGTAGACACCATCTTGGTGCACATCCACAATAAGTAAGCTTCCTACAGCAGCTTGATTTCAGTCGACTGTGACTCACTTAAATCTTATAATTACTTCTGTCTACCACAGAAAATGTCCCCAATTTAAAATGACAGAAATTCAACCTAATACTTAAACAAAATTACACAAGACGATCAGAACCCTTTCACAATATTTCAGAGTATGGTATAGTAAATACAGGAAAAATGTATTTCAGAGTGGGAGGGGGCATCTCACTCATTTGCATTTTAAATCCACCCACTCGGGCCCAACAGCCAATGAGGAATGTGTCTGAGCCAGAGGGGAGGAAACACTGTCATAACTGGCTATTAAGTGATGTCACAAATACCTTACAGCTTTTTTTTTGTTACACTAGTTTTTATTTTTATTTTTTTTATTTATTTTTATTTTTTTGAAAATCAGCAACAATTATTATGCCTTTTATACTCTACAGGAAAAAGATTTAGGATAAAATAAATAAAAAATAAAACAAACAGCACACAGACTTTCAAATGAATTAGATGTCATATTCACATGGAAGACAACATATACAATATTAAACATGTTTCTACATCAATACTGCTGCCTACACAACAAGGCCAACCATTCACTACCTTGTTTTGGACAATTACAAACTACCTTGTTTGAGCAAGTGAAATAAACAAATAAAAACAGCTAGGGAACCAATCAAATGCCATCCTGCCTGTTCCAATAGAAGCTTCCAGAAAACAAAGATTTACTCTTTAACATATAAAAATACTATACCAAAATGAAATACAAATATATATATTAGAATCTGTTAGGCATTTCTGTATAAAGAGAGGGCTAAAGGTGTTAGGTTACATCAGAAAACAAAATATAATAACAAAAAAAACAAAACAATGCAAAACAAATAATTGAAATTAGACGTAACAAAACAAATATTCTGAACCTTTTTGTTCCGTAATAATAAACATAATAAAAAGCTCTACATATCAATTTGCAAACTTCTCACATGCAACAGTTTGCACACATTTAATACTGCAGGCATTGAGGGAAGGGGCCTAATCATCCTCCTGCTTAAAGGGGGAGGGCTTATGCAAATCATCCTGAGGCAATGCATGCTGGGGGATTGGTCTCCACCGGGTACTGCCTGCTCCAGGTGGGGGTGTAGCTTATAGCCTACTGTAGGGGAATGGAAGGTCTACCTGCCTCACAATGTGTATCAGACAGCCCCTTCTGACTGCTTCTAATGGAACGACCCTTCTGCTCAGACAAGAATGTCCTCTAGTGTGGTGCATGCGTGCATGTTGTGTGTGTATGTGCTGTGAAGGGCAAATGACTGTGATTCTCAGTGCTGGTATTCAGTGCAGTGGTCTTATCAGTAATGAAAAGAATGGACATCTCTTGTTCTAAAAACTCCAGGATAGAGTCCAATAAGAAATCGGCCTAGCCCAGATATAGCCCGACCTAGCCCCAGCTCTGCTCAGCACAGCTCAACTACAATCTGGCCCATCTAAACCCGACCTAACCCGGCTCAACTCAGTTACAGCCCAGGCAAGCTTATACCAACCCACACCAGCTACAGTCCAGTTCCAGCCCAACTCCTGCTCAGCCCTGTCCTGCCCTGCCTAACCAAACTTAACTACAACCCAACTCTACTATCCTCCCTCTGTCTGTTTTTTTTTATATCTCTGTACCTCTTCCCTCCTGCCACCCCGACCAGGCCGGACGTCACATTACACATACTGCCTTCAGGAAGCAAAGAGAGCAGAGGGTGCTTTAGGCTATCTGAGGCCTAATGGATGGATGAGCCAGGGGGCCAAAGGTTTAGACCAGGTGTGTATGAGGGGTTGGTTGATGTCTTGCTCTGAATGCAACACCTTCACATCTCTAGAACCCTTCAAAACAATGTTGCAGATACAATGGTTTGGTTGTTGTTGTTCACACTTCTCCATGTTGTTGTTGTTGATGTTTGTTTTCTCTGTGTTTCTGTACGTCACACAGCCATGGAAGGGGAGGAAATGTCCTATTTTACAAACATTGTTGTCCATAATATATAGATAGAGGTTTTTATATATATTTCTTTATACTCTCTGGTTCTCTTACTTCTTCCTCCTCTCCGGTTCTCTCTCTCTCTCTCTCTCGCTTTCTCGCTCTCCCTCTGGCGCGCTCGGCTGTGGCGGTAGCAGGTTTGTGTGAATTGTGCTACATGCAGCCCACGCAGCCACACTTGATGGTCTTCTCCACTTCCTCGCTGAACGAGGTTCCATCGCTGCACTCAAAGGTGTATTTCCGGCGTTTCATTCGCTGGCTGGCACAGCAGGCACCCGTGTCGCAGGCGCCGGAGCACTCTACCCAGGAGACCATGCGTGTGGTCTGACAGATGGTGTACCCACGCTGCACCTGGTAGAAGTCCCTCACGGGCTCCCCTCGACACTCTGACTCTGTGGGTGGAGGAACGATAAAGACACATTCTGAGACTATGGTATGAAGAGCATCAAGAGAAGGCCCTCACCTTAACATTAAGATACATTTTAAGAAAGTTTGTTCAACAAAAAAAATGCTAAATGTTTCAGACACAAAATCATCCTTTCATCGGTACCTGTAGTTGGTTTAGGCTGGATTACCTCTTGGTCTGTTGGTATCAAAGACAAGCAACAACAGAGACAAACTAAGTAAACTAGGATGCCAGACAGTCCACATTAAGAAAGATAAACTATCTCTCTCCTATCTGCATCACAGAGCTCTCCGGTGTATCCACAGTATTGATGTGTGTGTCTCCTACCTGCGTCACAGAGCTCTCCGGTGTATCCGGCCTCACAGTGGCAGTAGGCCTCTCCTGTATCAGAGATCTGGCAGCGCCCGTGTTTACAGTTGTGGCTGCGGCAGGGGTTAAACAGCTCCCCCTGCTGGTTACACAGGGCACCACGGTAACCCTCCACACACTCACAGCGGTACGACTGCAGGTCCAGGGGAATACACTTGCCATGCACACACCTGGGGAGAGGGAATATCAATCAATCAGCAATACAGGTCAGCTAAGACTAAGAGGCTTGGGTTGAACATATGTAAAGACTTGTCTCAAATATGAACTGCATTTTGAGACTCAGTGAAAACCAGTTGAAATGCAATGCATTATCATCATAACCCCAGTGAGTTTGTACTTACTTGCTGCCCTGGCATGGGTTGGTGGCCGGCTGGTCACAGTGTGGTCCATTCCAGCCCGGCTGGCAGTGACAGACTGGTCCCTGTGCCCCGTCCGGCTGGCAGATACCATGCAGGCAGTAGATCTTCCTACAAGGCTCACAGCCTGGCACCACACCCGGCTTCATCTGGGTCTTAGTGAAGTCCTGCAGCTCGTTGTTGATGTACAGGTTCTGGATGCAGCCATGGAAACTGGAGCCATTCTGGATCTGCCAGAGCCGGAAGGCTGCCGAGTGGACGTCCACTGGCATACCTGAGAGACGGAGGATAGGAGGGGGAGGAGAGATAGGAGGAAGAAGGGAGATGTTGGTTAGAGATGTATGAGAGTGGAGAACAGGAAAACAGAGAAACTGTTAACAAGAGACTGATATGGAATGAAGGAAGAGGCTTTTTCAAAGAGACATATGCAACTGGATAGATCAAAGATTTCAATACAATTATTTACATTTGACTATTTTCAGTTCAAGAGTTTCTCTGATATAATAGTGGTTTGACACTAATTCAATTCTGAAACGACAGTATATGAGGCACAGAGTCTTTGAAACAGAGGACAGTGAAAAGGAGAAGGGGTATTGGCTGATGTGTACTCTTCTATACAGTCACAAACATACACCACAGTACAGTACAGCACCAAGACATCACATCACATACTCTGAACACACAGGCATTTCTGATATCAGATCAATTCTGTTTCAACAAACAATGCTTTGATACCAAGACAACGGCTAGTCTGGTTACAGAGTATAAGTTGTACAGGTGAAGAAAAGAAACCAGGAAAATGATGATCCATGCCAATAAACCACGTCACATATCCAGAGTGAAGACTGTGTCTGGTAGGACAGAGATAGGGACCTATAGGACTGTGTTTTATAAGGATACATGAAATAGTAGGAATCACAAAAATAGAATAGAAGACTATGTGATGTATTATATGTTAGGAATACTGTATGTATCCTGAATACTGTGGGCATTAAGGGGTGATGCTCATAGGGCCAAGGGACAGGTGCTATATTACTATATTAGTACATTGTGTTGCTGATTGTGTATGGCTTTATATGTAATAACACCATTGTAAGGCAGGAGTGTGTGGCTTTATAGGGGTGTTAACCTACAGTACAGTCGTAGCGTGTGTGTGTGTGTGTGTGTGTGTGTGTGTGTGTGTGTGTGTGTGTGTGTGTGTGTGTGTGTGTGTGTATATATATTGTGTGTATGCTGGAGTGCTCTAACAAACACAGTCGTAGTGGTGGATGGACTGGGTGGATTGAGGATTGGAGTTGGATAGGTTGCAGGATTGGGTCGGGATATAGCTTGCTTGCGGTGGCTGGGGTTTTGGGATGGGTGGGTGGTTGGGGATGGGGGTGGTTGGGGTTGGGGGTTGGTTGTGGTGGTGGGTGGTGGGTTGGGGTTGGGTTGCAGTGGGGGGTGACATTGACAGTAGTGTAGTAGTTGTAGTGCCTGCAGCAGAGGAGGAGGAAGTAGGTGTGTTCTGGAGAGGGCCCCTACCCCCCACGTATAGCGGAGCCTCCCCGTTGAGGGGCCGGACCCCCCTCAGGCTGTCCATGGTGGTGGGGATACCCCCGTCGATGGACAGGTTCACCATCTGGTCAATGGTCACTAGCTCCACCGTGTGGAACTGACCGTCGTTGATCGTCTCAGTACTGCAGACAGAGCGAGGGAGGGAGAAAGAGAGAGAAACATACAGGGGGGAGTGAGAGAAACATACAGGGGGGAGTGAAAGAAACAGACAGACAAAGGAAAGAGAGGAGGACAAACATTTATTAAACATTTGGTTGCTGTTAAAATGTTACTCTTGCGCGTATGTATATGTGTATGTGTCTGTCTGTGTGTATATGTGGATGTGTGTGTGTATGTGTGTGTGTGTGTAAGTGTGTGCTTATGTGTGTGTTTACCTGTAGATAGCATGTCCAGGCAGGCTGCCAGGGTCGTAGCTGACCTTAACATGACCCTGGAACAGCTCTACGGCGATGTGGTCGTTGTCCCCATTATACAGCAGGATACCGTTGTCCTCTGCTGTTGACACCTGGGGGCAGATATCACAATATAATAAAATGTATTGTGATGATATGATATGACATGTCCTATGGGGGCAGATATCACAATATAATACAATGTATTGTGATGATATGATATGACATGTCCTATGTTAGTTACAAAGACTGAACGTTAACTTGAGATCCTTGTACGTAACTCAAATCCTCTTGCAAATTTCCCTTTGACAACACAGTCCAAAAGTCTAAGATACTGTACATGCATGGATCTCAAACACATGCCTGTTGAATTGCTGATTCAGTACCTGCACTGTATGAGCTGTGTGTGTGTGCGTGTGCACTGTGTACACATTTTGTACACAGTGTGTGTTACAGTACCTGTAGTGAGATGTTAGATACCTGCAGTGTGATGTTAGCCTGGGGCCAGTTCTTGAGGTCAGAGAGCAGCAGGTAGGAGTCTCTGTCTACGAAGTTAACACTGACCAGCTTCTCACAGCGAGGCCCTCCGAACCCAGGGAGACACTGGCACAGTGCCCGGCCTGCCCGCTCCACACACGGGGCATCGTTCTGGCAGTCTGCCAGGTCACACAGAGACCTTGGTGAGGAGGGCACCTCACACAACTGACCACTTTGGGAGGGCGGGGGTTGGGAGCAGAGGTAGAGAGAGAGAGAGAAAGAAGGGTCAGTAAGTCCAAATGACAGACATTTCGCAGCAGATAAGAAGAAGTGGTACCCTATAAATATTATACCACTGATGGCTTGATACTGTTCTAAGGTTCATTTTTGAGTTAATTTTTTTTATTTTACCTTTATTTAACTAGGCAAGTCAGTTAAGAACAAACTCGGCCTAGGGTTAACTGCCTTGTTCAGGGGCAGAACGACAGAGTTTTACGTTGTCAGCTCGGGGATTCGACCTCGCAACCTTCCAGTTACAAGTCCAACGCTCTAACCTCTAGGCTACCTGCCACCCCGACTTCTAAATTGTGTGTGAGAGTTCTAAGGTGTGTGTGATTTCTAAGTTGTGTGTGAGTTGTAAGGTGTGTGTGATTTCTAAGTTGTGTGTGAGTTCTAAGTTGTGTGTGAGTTGTAAGGTGTGTGTGAGTTGTAAGTTGTGTGTGAGTTGTAAGGTGTGTGTGAGTTGTAAGGTGTGTGTGAGTTCTAAGGTGTGTGTGAGTTGTAAGGTGTGTGTGAGTTCTAAGGTGTGTGTGAGTTCTAAGGTGTGTGTGAGTTCTAAGGTGTGTGTGATTTCTAAGTTGTGTGTGAGTTGTAAGGTGTGTGTGAGTTCTAAGGTGTGTGTGAGTTCTAAGGTGTGTGTGAGTTCTAAGGTGTGTGTGATTTCTAAGTTGTGTGTGAGTTGTAAGGTGTGTGTGATTTCTAAGTTGTGTGTGAGTTCTAAGGTGTGTGTGAGTTGTAAGTTGTGTGTGAGTTTTAAGGTGTGTGTGAGTTTTAAGGTGTGTGTGAGTTCTAAGGTGTGTGTGAGTTTTAAGGTGTGTGTGAGTTTTAAGGTGTGTGTGAGTTCTAAGGTGTGTGTGAGTTCTAAGGTGTGTGTGAGTTGTAAGTTGTGTGTGAGTTTTAAGGTGTGTGTGAGTTTTAAGGTGTGTGTGAGTTCTAAGGTGTGTGTGAGTTGTAAGTTGTGTGTGAGTTTTAAGGTGTGTGTGAGTTTTAAGGTGTGTGTGAGTTGTAAGTTGTGTGTGAGTTTTAAGGTGTGTGTGAGTTTTAAGGTGTGTGTGAGTTCTAAGGTGTGTGTGATTTCTTTGGAGCAGAGGTAGAGAGAGAGAGAGAGAAAGAAGGGTCAGTAAGTCCAAATGACAGACATTTCGCAGCAGATAAGAAGAAGTGGTACCCTATAAATATTATACCACTGATGGCTTGATACTGTTCTAAGGTTCATTTTTGAGTTAATTTTTTTTATTTTACCTTTATTTAACTAGGCAAGTCAGTTAAGAACAAACTCGGCCTAGGGTTAACTGCCTTGTTCAGGGGCAGAACGACAGAGTTTTACGTTGTCAGCTCGGGGATTCGACCTCGCAACCTTCCAGTTACAAGTCCAACGCTCTAACCTCTAGGCTACCTGCCACCCCGACTTCTAAATTGTGTGTGAGAGTTCTAAGGTGTGTGTGATTTCTAAGTTGTGTGTGAGTTGTAAGGTGTGTGTGAGTTGTAAGGTGTGTGTGATTTCTAAGTTGTGTGTGAGTTCTAAGGTGTGTGTGAGTTGTAAGTTGTGTGTGAGTTTTAAGGTGTGTGTGAGTTTTAAGGTGTGTGTGAGTTCTAAGGTGTGTGTGAGTTTTAAGGTGTGTGTGAGTTTTAAGGTGTGTGTGAGTTCTAAGGTGTGTGTGAGTTCTAAGGTGTGTGTGAGTTGTAAGTTGTGTGTGAGTTTTAAGGTGTGTGTGAGTTTTAAGGTGTGTGTGAGTTCTAAGGTGTGTGTGAGTTGTAAGTTGTGTGTGAGTTTTAAGGTGTGTGTGAGTTTTAAGGTGTGTGTGAGTTGTAAGTTGTGTGTGAGTTTTAAGGTGTGTGTGAGTTCTAAGGTGTGTGTGATTTCTTTGGAGCAGAGGTAGAGAGAGAGAGAGAGAAAGAAGGGTCAGTAAGTCCAAATGACAGACATTTCGCAGCAGATAAGAAGAAGTGGTACCCTATAAATATTATACCACTGATGGCTTGATACTGTTCTAAGGTTCATTTTTGAGTTAATTTTTTTTATTTTACCTTTATTTAACTAGGCAAGTCAGTTAAGAACAAACTCGGCCTAGGGTTAACTGCCTTGTTCAGGGGCAGAACGACAGAGTTTTACGTTGTCAGCTCGGGGATTCGACCTCGCAACCTTCCAGTTACAAGTCCAACGCTCTAACCTCTAGGCTACCTGCCACCCCGACTTCTAAATTGTGTGTGAGAGTTCTAAGGTGTGTGTGATTTCTAAGTTGTGTGTGAGTTGTAAGGTGTGTGTGAGTTGTAAGGTGTGTGTGATTTCTAAGTTGTGTGTGAGTTCTAAGTTGTGTGTGAGTTGTAAGGTGTGTGTGAGTTGTAAGTTGTGTGTGAGTTGTAAGGTGTGTGTGAGTTGTAAGTGTGTGTGAGTTCTAAGGTGTGTGTGAGTTGTAAGTTGTGTGTGAGTTTTAAGGTGTGTGTGAGTTCTAAGGTGTGTGTGAGTTCTAAGGTGTGTGTGAGTTTTAAGGTGTGTGTGAGTTTTAATGTGTGTGTGAGTTCTAAGGTGTGTGTGAGTTCTAAGTTGTGTGTGAGTTTTAAGGTGTGTGTGAGTTTTAAGGTGTGTGTGAGTTTTAATGTGTGTGTGAGTTCTAAGGTGTGTGTGAGTTGTAAGTTGTGTGTGAGTTTTAAGGTGTGTGTGAGTTTTAAGGTGTGTGTGAGTTCTAAGGTGTGTGTGAGTTTTAAGGTGTGTGTGAGTTTTAAGGTGTGTGTGAGTTCTAAGGTGTGTGTGAGTTCTAAGGTGTGTGTGAGTTCTAAGGTGTGTGTGATTTCTAAGTTGTGTGTGAGTTGTAAGGTGTGTGTTAGTTCTAAGGTGTGTGTGAGTTCTAAGGTGTGTGTGAGTTCTAAGGTGTGTGTGATTTCTAAGGTGTGTGTGAGTTTTAAGGTGTGTGTTAGTTCTAAGGTGTGTGTGAGTTCTAAGGTGTGTGTGTGTGTGAGTTCTAAGGTGTGTGTGAGTAGCTCACCTGTAGCCGTCGAGGCAGGAGCAGGAGTATCCGTTGAGTTGGTCCACACACTGAGCTCCGTTCTGACAGCGATTCTCCTCACAGTCATCGTAGTCCACACTGCAGTCATCACCGACGTAGCCCAGAGAACACACACACCTGCAACACACACACAAACGTTAGCCCACTGAGCTTAAGCCTAAGTACCAACACAAATGTTCAAGTCACGCCCCACACACACACGTACACACACACACACACACACACACACACACACACACACACACACACACACACACACACACACACACACACAGGTTGACATTGTGTACTCACTGAGGTCCAGTAGAGCTGATGAGACAGGTAGACTGGTGTTGACACGGACTGACACCTGGAGCACACACATCCTCCATCTCCTCACACATCTCCCCTGGAGAGAGAGAGAGAGAAACATTACATTTACATAGCAAAGTAAAGCAAAGGATGGAAAAGTGAACCATAATAGGCCCACTCAACTGTGATAGGCTGGTCTAGTGGAATATGTAAATGTGTTACCGGTGTAGTAAGGAGGACAGAGGCAGGTATAGTTGTTGACACCATCTACACAGTTAGCTCCGTTTTCACAGTCGTTATCTTCACAGTCATCCATGTTGGTCTGGCAGGTAGGACCTTCAAAACCAAGGGGACAGGCACAGCTGTATGCCTCCTCCTCCTCCATGTTTAGTTGGCAGGTGCCCCCATTGGCACAGGGGTTACTGACACAGACGTTCAGAGCAGTCTCACAGTTCCTACCCTGCAGACAAAGAGAAAAGAGTGGTCACCAACCAACTCTGCTCCCAGAGAGCTACAGCATCTGTGAACAAGTGAATGTGTGTCATTGAATTTCAAGTTAATGAATTTGTTGTTGAGTCAGGTGTGTTAAATCCGGGCTGGAATAAAATCCTACACGTCCTGAAAACAGGCTTTAGAAGTGGAGAGGTCTTGTCACAAACATCAACAGCCACAAAGACGATAAGTAAGTAGGCCTAAGTAAGTGTTATAGAGCGGGGCTGGAACAGAAGCATGCCCGGCCTGTAGGTAAAGGGTTAATGTGACATCTCACCTTGAATCCAGGAGGACAGCTGCACCTGTAAATCTCCACCAGATCGCTGTGACAGATCCCCTGGTTGACACACGGACTGGACAGGCACGGGTTACACTTGGCCAGGACGCCACTGTCCACCTCACCTACACACACACGTGATTATTTTAGACGATGCTTACCTTTCCTGTTCATTGAGTTTTGAAGTATACAGTACAGCTGGATCACCACAAGAACTAGCATGAGACATGGACTGATGAAACCTGAAAAGATGCTACTAACCGCACCTCTGGTTCTTCATTAAACAAAATGAATGAATCCATCTCACCGTGGCACTCAAACTTCTTGGCAGGGGTGGTGAGCAGCAGCTTGCCCTCCATGCCCGTCGGTCCGGCACAGCGGGCGATGCCAGGCTCCTTGTATCCCGTCTTCACCCAGTCAGACAGCCAGCGTAGACGGCAGTCACAGTACAGGGGGTTGGCACCAATTGCCCTGAGGGAGAGGGGTCAGAGGTTAAGGGTCAGGGACAGGTAAGGGTCAGTCTGAGGGTTGGTACCAATCACCTTGAGGAATTAATCAATCAATTAAACATGGCAGAAATAAGGATGAGTCTCAGAATCTCATGAAGGCTGAGGTTCACTAGATGTAGTGGCACTATCTGACCAGCAGGTGTCTCTCCTGTCCTTCAGATAACACAGAGAGGTACATTCTCAACTGTTACAGCACAGAACTAGAAAGAGAAACGATACTTAATTTCCAAATTGGTTAAAATTAGGTTAAGGGTATGTTTAGGATTAGAAGTTAGGAGTTTGGTTACGGTTAGGGTAAGGTAAAGGTCAGTTATAGATGTTAAGGTTAGGGTTAGTTATGGTAAAGGTCAGTTATAGATGTTAAGGTTAGGGTTAGTTATGGTAAAGGTCAGTTATAGATGTTAAGGTTAGGGTTAGTTATGGTAAGGGTCAGTTATAGATGTTAAGGTTAGGGTTAGTTATGGTAAGGGTCAGTTATAGATGTTAAGGTTAGGGTTAGTTATGGTAAAGGTCAGTTATAGATGTTAAGGTTAGGGTTAGTTATGGTAAGGGTCAGTTATAGATGTTAAGGTTAGGGTTAGTTATGGTAAGGGTCAGTTATAGATGTTAAGGTTAGGGTTAGTTATGGTAAGGGTCAGTTATAGATGTTAAGGTTAGGGTTAGTTATGGTAAAGGTCAGTTATAGATGTTAAGGTTAGGGTTAGTTATGGTAAGGTCAGTTATAGATGTTAAGGTTAGGGTTAGTTATGGTAAGGGTCAGTTATAGATGTTAAGGTTAGGGTTAGTTATGGTAAAGGTCAGTTATAGATGTTAAGGTTAGGGTTAGTTATGGTAAGGGTCAGTTATAGATGTTAAGGTTAGGGTTAGTTATGGTAAAGGTCAGTTATAGATGTTGGCTATTCAGGCTGTCAATCGGGCTGGTCATAAAATTCTGCTTAGTCTCTCTCTTCTAGAAAGGACCAACAAGCTTCATGAAAGGATGTTTGCAGACCGCTATCTCTGATTACATTGCTGTTGGATAATTTATTTGACATACTTGGGGGGGGTTGGGGCATTTGAAAATAGAGTACGGAGAACAAATGCTGTTGAATTGTTGATACAAAGTGTAGACAAAGGAGGAGTTATTGAGTTGCTAAAAGGGAACTTAACACAACTAGTCATGGCTACTTCTGAATCAATGCTGTAAAAAAACATGCATGCAGGCACAGTGACGCATAGTCACACACACTGCCTGATCGATGCTGTTCCATTACCAAGAACCACAGGCTCGTGTTTCAAGCCAGTCCAATAGCTGATATCTGACATCTGCTAACATGAAAAGCACTTGACTGTGGATCAATGAAGGACAAAGACAAGGAACCCCCACAAGCTTCTCTAGATCTTTCTCTCTCTACCTCCCTGCAATATCTCTCCCCTCTCTACCTAAGACACGCCTCTAGACCTCTCTCCTCCTTCCTCTGTATTCTCCCCCTTTCTTATTCTTATCCTCCCTTGTATACCCCTCCCATTCCTTTCTCCTTCTCTTCACTGCCTTCTCTTCTGTCGTCTCATTTCCTCTTCTCACATCCCTCTCTCTCTCTCCTCACATCCCTCTCTCTCTTTCTCACATCCCTCTCTCTCCTTCTCACATCCCTCTCTCTCCTTCTCCATTCCTCTCTCCTCCCTTGCCCTCTGTGCTCCTGACATGGATAGGCCTATTGATTTACAACTGATGGCTTTGACATGACAGACAACCTGGACCCCACTGGGAGTAAAGATCTGCTTCAACCTCCCAAAGTCACGTACAAACACACACAAACATGCTGATTGAAACGAATGCTGCCACACACACACACACACACACACACAAACACACAAACACTCCCAAAACTCCCTTCAAAGCCCACAGACTGTGAAGAATGTTATGAAACCTACAAGGTGTGTGTGTGTGTTTGTTTTGGTGACGTCACAGTGGAGGGGGTGTGTAGCATCACCACAGCTCTGTGGCTGACCAGGGGAGTTCAGCGGATGTGAAGCCCACCAAACAGCTCTACTGACGGACTACTGTTAGCCACCATCCCCCTGACACCCACACTACCAGCCAAGACCACCTCTGTGTGTGTGTGTGCGTACATTTGTGTGTGTGTGTAAGTGTGTGTGTGTGTCTGTGTGTGTGTAAATGCGTAAGTGTGTGTGTGCGTAAGTACGTAAGTGTGTGTGTGTGTGTGTGTGTGTGAATGCGTAAGTGTGTGTGTGTGTGTGTGTGTGTGTAAATGCGTAAGTGTGTGTGTGCGCAAATGAATATTTGTGTATGTACTTCTTCGTGTGTGTGAAAGGTGTATGCATGTGTGTCTGTTTGAGTGTATTGGGCATGCTCCTGTACGTGTCTGTGTGTGCACGTGCGTTTATGTGTGTGCGTGTGTGTACTCACAGGTGAGACAGAGAGGCCACGTCACTGAAGATGCCGTCAGGAAGCTCAGAGATCTCGTTGCCATGGAGAGACCTTAGAGACGACAGACAGAGTGGGAGGTGATTAGGATTTAACAATGATCAACTAGATCTGCTCACACCGTTCTGTTCAAACAGCCTAAATGTCAGATCACATTTTTATAAAGTCGACTGTGTCGAGATTTGTTTCCCGAAGTTTCTGTAGTCAGACAATGCAGGGTCGTTACGTTAGAGTTACAGTTGCAGAGGCCCCAAGGTCTACAGGGAAAGAGGAGTGCATGGAGAGAGCTCCCGTGTGAATCAGTTAGCTACACTTCTCTCTCTAATGACTGCAGCTTTACTGTCTGTTTCTCTGCAGCAGGTCTGGTCAGGGGAAAGGTTGGCTCTATGTCTGCTATGTGGGGCTCAGGACTGGCTGGCAGAGACAGACATAGGGCTGCAGTGGAATCCAGAGTGGCTGGTGTTGGGTTACTGAACTGAGTACTGAGCAGAGTGCCTAGGCTGTGATTACCAGACAGGGTGGTAGGGTTCTGACAGTTAAAGAGGGGCAGTGAGGGTAGATGAGGGGGGTCTGTGAGTGAGCCAAGGGGGAGTTAGGACTTCTGAACAGTTCTTAGTCACTGTTGTAGCCGGCTACCACCCAGTACTCGCCCTGCACCTGAGAGACTGCTGCCCTATGTACATAGAGTCATTGGACACCGGTCACTTTAATAATGTTTACATACTGTTTTACACACTTCATATGTACACTGAGTGCACAAAACATTAAGAATAGCTTCCTAATATTGATTTGAAGTGGAATCAACAAGTGACATCAATAAGGGATCATAGATTTCACCTGGATTCAGCTGGTCAGTTTGTCATGGAAAGAGCATAATATTCATAATGTTTTGTATACTCAGTGTATATAATGTATTCTAGTCATGGCTCATCCTATATAACTTCTATTTTAGATTTTTTATGTGTGTATTTGTATGTATTTGTATTGCTAGGTATCACTGTTAGAAACAGTGCAGTAAAATAATTTCGCTGCACCTGCGATAAGATCTATAAATCTGTGTACTCGCCCAATAAACTTTGATTTGATTTTGATTTGCTGCCTGGAGTGTGAGGGTGGGGGTCTGTCAGAGTCCCAGTGCCAGGGCTGCTTCCTTCCTCGTCTTTCAATGAGGGGATTGGGGCGATGAGCCACTGGGCTAACCGATTGATATCAAATCAAATGTTATTTGTCACATGCACCAAATACAACAGGTGACCTTACAGTGAAATGCTTACTTACAAGCCCCTAACCAACAATGCAGTTCAAGAAATAGAGTTAAGTTTTAAAAAATCAAATCAAATCAAAAAGTGACTCAAAAAAATGACATAACAATAATGATGGTATATACAGAGGGTGCCGGTACCGAGTCAATGTGCGGGGGTACAGGTTGGTCGAGGTCATTTGTAAAGTGACTATGCATAGATAATAAACAGCGAGTAGCAGCAGTGTAAAAACAAAGCACACACACACACACACACACACAAAAGGCTTAATGGCAGTAAACACAGGGCTTTAATGGCAGTAAAATAATATGGCTGTACTATTTTGTCAGGACATTAGCAACAGTCTCAGTCTCTTTGGCTGAAGACCAGATACCTACTTCTAATACCCTTGGCTACTGACCAAACTATTACTATACCTTCCTGTTCAGTACAGATGTGCTATCTTAATTTGATCACTATGGTCAAAGCACATTTTTTAAAGAATTCTAATGTTTGTAATTTCCACTTTAAAGTGGCAGACTTAATTTATTCCAAAAATGGATTATTTTCCTGTTGTGAGACTACATGGTCAAATTAAGATAGAACATGTACTGTACTAACCCCTAGCTAGCTCTGTACACTCCGGCCATTTCATGTTTCCACTCTAACCCTCATACGCTATAGCCCCGGCTGACTGAACACTTCTACCCTACCAAGGCAGGGGGTTAGGGGTGAGGGTATGGGCAGGAGAAAGATTTACAGTAGGCAGTTGGCCAGTAGCACTGTCTCAGAGAGAGAGGGGAGAGGGGAGGAGCCAGGGAGTCTCTGTTACAGATCTTTACTAACACACCGGCACACTGCTCTCCTAGCCTTCTCTTTTCTCTAACTCTCTTTTTCATCTCTTTTTCATGTCTCACTTCTGAAATCTCTCTTTCTTTTTCTCTCAATTTCTCTTTCTCACCCCACACTTCTTGGCCACACCCTGGCGTTGTCTTGACACACTCCCTTTACACCTAATACCCCAAATGCACGCGCGCACACACACACACACACACACACACACACACACACACACACACACACACACACACACACACACACACACACACACACACACACACACACACACACACACACACACACACACACACACACACACACACACACACACACACACACACCTAATACACAGCAGGCCAATTAGCAGCTTATTAATCCTTAACCAAAACCACAATAAACATCACACACACAGGCACAGACACACACGCATACACATATATATACGCACACACACCCCAAACCACATCCATGCCAGACCCAGACCCTTAGCCTGTTTGAAGCTGTGTGCGCTAATGATTCCTAAATGTCTTTACTAGTCTGTAAAGCCAAAGGGGTGTGTGTGCGTGTGTGTGTGTGTGTGTGTGTGTGTGTGTGTGTGTCTGTGTGTTATAATGAAACTTTTGGCACCTCAGTGTGCTTTCTGTGAAGGGGAGACTAAAGCCTGCCAACTTTGAACTCTGAACCCCTTTTAGAGTCTCACAGTTAAAACTATTAAACGTCTCGCCTGAGACACTTTCTGTCTCAGCCTCTCTATCCCTCCTCCCTTTCAGAAAAGAAAGAGCGACGTACCAATTGACATTTTATAGGAGGGATTTGATTGATCAGACCAGCAGTAAAGACATCAAAGTTTTCTGTTTCATTTCGGACTCCTGTTCAACTGAGACAATAGGGTGCTCCTAGACAGAGAGGAGGAGTGTGTGTGTTCATGTGTGTGTTCATGTGTGTGTGAGGGGGTGTCTGCATACTAACATAGGGTATAAGTTACAAATGAAGCAGACTTCTATGGCGCGTGAGTGAAATGTACCAGGAGTCACGGTCGTATAGCTTCATTAAGATCAAAGCCAGCGGCTGGGAGCTGAAATACAGTATGAACTAATGATCATTCAGCTGTACTGTGATTCTGCTGGTAAAAACAGGACCAAGGCTTTGTGTTTCCTAATGATCATGGAGGCTGAGTCTTATTCTGCAGTAAAAAGCAGCTTTGTGTAGGTCTTTGTTGTGAGCAGTGAAAGACTGCCTGGTAAAACGCTTGGAAGTCTGACAAGTCTGCTGCTGAACTGCATTTGCATGATAAGTAACCTTGACTTGAGGATGGAAGACTTGCGTTAGCTCCCTGATATGTAACCTTGACTTGAGGTTTGAAGACTTGTGTTGTAAATAAGATTCAAGCTCTCTCTCTCTCTCTCTCTCTCTCTCTCTCTCTCTCTCTCCCTCCCTCCCTCCCTCCCTCCCTCCCCGTTGTACACAGCAGATGGCTTTTTAGTTTCCCCAAATTGATAGAGAGGAACAGTGACAACTTGGCCTAGGCTTCACTGTTTCCCATCTCTCCCTTTCTCTCTCTCACCCCACATCTCTCTCTCTCTTACCCCACATCTCCCCCTCTCTCTCCCCTCCCTCTATCCATTGAGCCAGACATATTTTGGCCAGGTCTCTCCTCTGTCTCTCTCTCCCATAACGTTGCTGTGTTTCAATTACAGTTGACGAGTGAGAATAAAGGAGTGACTGTATCGTTGGCAGCAGAGCAGACTTCAGTCCATTCCATGTACAGTCACTTAGGCAAAATGTTTGCAGACGCGCTGATCCATAGTTTACTACCATCAGTGAAACATCATGTATTAGTAATATAGCATTTTGACAGGGGAAATGGATGATACATTCATGTTTTTTTGCAGCCTAAACACCAAAACTTCCTCAACCGTCTATCACTACCGTGTAGAAAGTGCAGGACAAGACTGGAATATGTGTGCTTGCAGGATAAGAGGTATTAGGGCAGGACTGGACTGGACTGGGCGGTGTGTGTCTTCTGAGATGCCCTAGCTGTTTATAGAGTGTCAGCTTCACTGGAGTCACTCTTCCATTCTCAACATCTGCTCTACAACCACACAGCCTCGCCAACACACACACACACAGGCATGCACACAGAGATGGGATAGGAGAAGGTGCTCACAGTAGTCGAAGGGAGCGTAGTCCACCAAAGGCCAGACTAGGGATGCAGCGCAGAGAGTTGTAACTCAGGATCCTGGAATGAGTAAGAAACAGTGAGTATACCATGTCATCAACCCCTCATGTTAAAACAGATCCTGGAAAACCAAAGAGTTGTGATTGTGTGTTCAGTGCTCTCATAGTGGACAGGTGGACTGATCAGTGCTTACAGTGTGGTGAGCTGACTCATGTTGGAGAATGAAGAGTTGGTTAGAGAGTTGATCTTGTTGTTACTCAGGTCTCTGGAAGAGAACAGAACACTGTTAAATCACACACTGACAAATAACACCAGGCAAGGCTGCTCAGGAAGACACACTCACACTAACTGGAGGTATTTGAAGGTAGACAGTTCTTTTGGCACCACACTGAACTGGTTCCCGTCTAGATACCTGTGGAGAGACAGACAGACAGGCAGACAGACAGACATTCAGCATTTAATACTTGGCAGCATTCAGAGCTCAGGACTTTCTAAAGGCACAGAGAGAGAAAGGCCAGACCACTAACCCTAACAACCCCCTGTCAGATAGTAGCACTGTCCCACCCTGTCTCCACCCACACCCCTCTCTACCTATCTCCTCCACCCTCCCTCCACCCACACCCCTCTCTACCTATCTCCTCCACCCTGCCTCCACCCACACCCCTCTCTACCTATCTCCTCCACCCTGCCTCCACCCACACCCCTCTCTACCTATCTCCTCCACCCTGCCTCCACCCACACCCCTCTCTACCTATCTCCTCCACCCTGCCTCCACCCACACCCCTCTCTACCTATCTCCTCCACCCTGCCTCCACCCACACCCCTCTCTACCTATCTCCTCCACCCTGCCTCCACCCACACCCCTCTCTACCTATCTCCTCCACCCTGCCTCCACCCACACCCCTCTCTACCTATCTCCTCCACCCTCCCCCTCCCCTCCCTCCACCCACACCCTTCTCTAACGATCTTTCTCTCCCTCCCTGAGGGCAAAGAGGCCCTCACGGAGGTGAAGGTGATGGGGTAATGACAGTGTGTGTGAGTGTTGAGAGGTGGGGTAAGGTGGGGGCATGGAGTAATAACGGTGGAGCGTTATATGGCTAAAGACGGTGTGTGTGTGTGTGTGTGTAAGGGTTACAGTAGTTTCAGTAATGACAATGTTGGAGCAGCACACTCTCAGATGAAAGCATGGGACACCTGGTCACACCTGCTACGACAATGACAGCCTGTGTGTGTGTGTGTGTGTGTGTGTGTCTGTGTGTGTCTGTGTCTGTGTGTGTGTGTGTGTGTGTGTACGCCGTAGAGAAGAGGAGGAAAGTTCAGACCCATCCCAGCAAAACTTTCTCATTAAAATGTCCTCTTGCTGCTGGGGACCACACAGTCCTTGGGCCTCATAGAGAGAGTGACATCAGTGTTAGGCCTGGGGGCCTCTGGGAGCAGACAGGAATGTCTGAGAGAACAACTACAGTATTTTCCTCTCTTTCTGCCTGTCTCTCTCTTTCTGCCTGTCTCTATCTTTCTGCCTGTCTCTATCTTTCTGTCTTGACCACAATCTGCTCATGTACATAAAGTTAAATCTGATTTCATTACAAACATTTTATGATTAAAATGTTTGATGTTCTGCGGAGGAACTCACAGTTCGGTGACGTTTCTGGGGATGCCTTTGGGCAGTGCACGGAGGTGTTTGTTACTGCAGCGTACCACGGTCTCCAGACAAGTACACTCACTGGGACACTGAGGCCTGGGCACACAGCTCGTCTCCTCCACACCTGGAGAGAGAGAGAGAGAGAGAGAGAGAGAGAGAGAGAGAGAGAGAGAGAGAGAGAGAGAGAGAGAGAGAGAGAGAGAGAGAGAGAGAGAGATGGAGATGGAGAAGGGGGGGAGAAGGCGGCAGTGACACACTTAAACACGGAGACACAATTATCGCTAACAATTTATCAAAGTCTAAGAACAAAACAGATTGGGCGAGGAACACAGCTAGAGAGATGGTAAAGGGGGAAGTAGGGAGATAGAGAAAGAGATAAGGAGAGACATATACCATATACTAAAGAGAAGGAGAGGGACAGGGGTGTGAGGAAGAGTGATATCCGGGGGAAGGGGAGGTAGAGAGGGGAAGAGGGACAGGAGAGAGCGGGGTGGAGAGATGGACCCAGACAAAGTGAATGAAGTGAAAAACACCATAGTTGCATTTAAAGGAGAGAAAGAGAACACAAGATAATTACAGACTGAGGAGTGAGAGATGAGAAGGAGAACATGTGGAGAGGAGAGCATCCACTTGTCAGACAAACGTGATATCGAACAAAGAGGAAAATAGATGACAGATAGAGAGACTAGAGGAATAGAGATGATAGAAAGAATATAGGAACATAGATGATAGATAGACTAGAGGAATAGAGATGATAGAAAGAATATAGGAAAATAGATGATAGATAGACTAGAGGAATAGAGATGATAGATAGAGAGACTAGAGATGATAGATAGAGAGACTAAAGGAAAAGAGATGATAGATAGAGAGACTAGAGGAATAGAGATGATAGATAGAGAGAAGAGTCCCCTAAGCAAGCTGGTCCTGGGGCTCTGTTCACAAACACAAACAGACCCCACAGAGCCCCAGGACAGCAACACAATTAGACCCAACCAAATCATGAGAAAACAAAAATATAATTACTTGGAAAGAATTAATTAATTAAGAATTAATTAGAGACACATATTTCCCTCAGATTACACAGAATTCGAAAACAAACCCGATTTTGATAAACTCCCACATCTACTGGGTGAAATACCACAGCGTGCCATCACTGCAGCAAGATTTGTGACCTGTTGCCACAAGAAAAGGGCAACCAGTGAAGAACAAACACCATTGTAAATACAACCCATATTTATTTTCCCTTTTGTACTTTAACCATTTGTACATCGGTACAACACTGTATATATACACAATATGACATTTGTAATGTCTTTATTCTTTTGGAACTTCTGTGAGTGTAATGTTTACTGTTCATTTTTATTGTTTATTTCACTTTTGTACATCATCTACCTCACTTGCTTAGGCAATGTTAACATATGTTTCCCATGCCAATAAAGCCCCTTGAATTGAATTCAATTAAGAACAGAGGAAAGCTGGTGAGACAAAGACAGAGCTAGCATTCATTCTCAGCAGCAAGAAGCTTCACTGGTCAATACAGCCGACAGCTCAATACCACCACTCAGCCAGCATCGATCACAGCCGTAGGTACTGCTGAGTGTGTCTGTGTTTGTGTGTGTTTGTCATGTGCATCGATCAGAAGCCTAGGTACTGCTGAGTGTGAAATCAGTTGGTAAACAAAAGAACAAAATACTTTTACAAAGACAGTCGATTACCTAGAGTCCCATTCAACCACCTTTTGACTTTGAAAGAAAGAGGAGTGAGATACTGGTGCAGAATGTTTTATCAGTCCAGTCCCGGCTAGTTCATTTACCCACCACACAATGGGGTACATCCATAGGTAATTGCCTTTATATAAAGGGACAGTACACGGCAAAAAGAAAAAACATTGTGTGCTGGAGTGTGTGTGTTGACCGTAACTCACCCTCTTCACAGCGGAAGTCAGGCAGTGCCACGTCCTGTAGTGGGATCTCCTTGAGGAAGGCGGGGCGCTGGCATCGCGGGTTGCCCGTGACGATCTTCCTGCTCCTCAGCCAATCACCAAGCCAGGCCAGACGACAGTCACAGTTGAAGGAGTTGGCAAGGAGGTTACTGATGGAGAGAGAGAGAGAGAGAGAGAGAGAGAGAGAGAGAGAGAGAGAGAGAGAGAGAGAGAGAGAGAGAGAGAGAGATGGAGATGGAGAAGGGGGGGAGAAGGCGGCAGAAGGAGTACCAGACTTAATAATTACACCAATTATGCTTTAATCTGCCGTATGTGTGTGTATGTGTGTGTATGTGTGTACATGTGTCTTACAGTGTAGACAGTGTCTGCAGGGTGTCGAAGGCTCCAGGGGTGATGGTAGTTAGCTGGTTGTCATAGAGAGACAGCAGGCGAACGTTGTACAGGCCAGTGAAGCTGTTGTTATGGATACAGCTGATCTTGTTGTTCCTCAACATTCTGGAATAGAGCGAACACGTTTTCTTAACTCTGTTTTCTTAAAACTGCATTGTTGGTTAAGGGCTTGTAAGTAAGTATTTCCTGGTAAGTTCTACACCTGTTGTATTCGGCGCATGTGACAAATAAAAATGTATTTGATTTGATGTAAGCATGAGTGTGTGTGCATGTATGTGCTCATGTTTGCTGTTTGTGTCACTGGGTGTGTGTGTGTGACTCACAGCATGCGTAATCCCTCCAGTCCCTTGAACATTCCACTGCGGACAGAATCCAGCTGATTGGCGGTGAGGTGGAGCTCATTGACTGACCCGGCCCCCTCGAACACCCCATCTTCGATCTCTGTGATCTTATTGTTGCTAAGGTTACTGGGAATAAATCAATTAAAGCGATTAAAAATAAGTTTAGTGAACTTTGACTAAGTAAATAAGATAGCATAACCTAAACTACAACTTACATCTTTTTGAGCTGGGAGAGGGTCTTGAAGATTCCTACAGCCTCCAGTGTGCTGATATCATTGTTGTTCAGACGACTGGGAAGAGAGACAGGAGAAAACAGAACATGGTTGGAAAGAAACAGAAACAGAAACATAGCGACGAATCCTGAAGAGGTTTCAAACATTTGCAGAGATAAACCATTGACATAAATGTGTGATTAATGTGGTCCAGATGTCTTCCAGTTAAGTGTCAGGGAGGCGTGTGTGTGTGTGTGTGTTGTGTGTGTGGTGTGTGTGTGTGTGTGTGTATTCTTACAGTTCAGTGGTAGAGGAAGGGATGTGTTCTGGTATCTTATTGAGGCGTAGGTTGGAGCAGTCCACCACGTTGGACTCACAGCGACATTTAGGAGGACAGACTGGATCACTGTTACACTCATTATTCAGACGGACGTCCTCGGTGCCTGAAGACAAATAACACACAACTTGAAAAAAAAACTTCTATGTACCTGAAACCCAAAATACACACATCGAACTGGTATAAAAACCTCACAACACATTGAGACGTCCTTACAACTCTCTATGCCACACGGGCCTACGCCTATTCTGGCCTTAGAAAATCACTCTATAGGGCCAGCAACATCTAGGACGATGAACCTAAACACCTGAAGGCTCAGACACACCAATAGCGTTTGCTGGCCGAGAGTACTTGGTACCTCTGAACAGAGGCCCGGCCGTAATTTGCAAACTGAGTGCGCACGGATTTTACATGTAGATTCAGGTGGAAATGTCAGCAGTAGACACCGCGGGGGGGCCCTACAACACAGTGCACTGAACGAGCTGCAGATGAACGCTAGATCCACGTTCGGTGCAATATGTGCCAGCCTTTAAAGATCAGCTCTCACCTGGCCTACTACGACCCTGAAGGTTGGCACGTACTACCAGATGAGAGATGGGTAGTGGGAGGGAGCAGAGAGGAAAGAGGAGTGAAAGAGTGATGGAGAGAGAGAGAGATAGGCCAAGAGGGAGAGAGCGGGAGAAACGGAAGGAAGAGATGAGTACTATTTTAGAGATGTGACCTAGTGGGAGCAATGGTGTGAAAAGAACAGCAGGTCCTTAAAATGCAGACCAGAGGGAGATGGAGATATTAGGAGAGATGGAGAGAAGGAGATGGAGAGAGGTGGGGAGAGGCGGGAGAGAGGGATGAGATGTCAGAGAGGATTTGGGCAGTCTAGCATAGAGGACCCTAGAGTGCAGGCCAGGGAGGAAGTGAAGTGTTTAAAGGAGAAGGAGCGAGATGGAGATAGAGAGTGAGAGTGGGATGAGAGAGGGATGACGTCAGAGATGGCTAGGGAGAGAGGGAAGGGAATGAAGACAGGTGGGGAAGGAGGGGAGTGGCTGCAGTGCATGGGAAGATGAGTGTGATGAATATGAGAGGTGTAGGCAACGGAGAGAGTATTTGGGAGAGGCGGAGGGACGGAGAGAGGGATGAAGAGAGCGAAGCAGACAGGGATAGAGGAATTCAGGGACGACGTCAGAGGGGTGTGCACTTCTACTTCCTCTTTTCTCCCCTCTCTCCCCTCTCTACTCTCTCCCCTCTCTACTCTCTCCCCCCTCTCCCCCTCTCCCCCCTCTCCCTCTCTCCTCTCTCCCCTCTCCCCTCTCTCCTCTCTCCTCTCTCCTCTCTCCTCTCTCCTCTCCCCACTCCCTCTCTCCCCTCTTCCTCTCTCCCCTATCCTCTCTCCCTCTCCCCTCTCCCTCTCTCCCCTCTCCCTCTCCTCTCCTCTCCCCCTCTCCTCCCTCCGCCCTCCGCCCTCTCTCCTATCCCTCTCCCTCTCCCCCCTCTCTCCCTCTCCTCTCTCCCTTCTCCCCTCTCCCTCTCTCCCTTCTCCCCTCTCCCTCTCTCCCCTATCCCCTCTCCCCTTTTCCCCTCTCCTCTCTCCCCTCTCCCTCTCTCCCCCTCTCCTCTCTCCACCCTCTCTCCTATCCCTCTCCCTCTCCCCCCTCTCTCCCTCTCTCCCCTCTCCCCTCTCCCTCTCTGTCTATGAATAGAGGTGTACGTACCAGAGAGCCTGGAGCCACTTACATCACAACTACTCAATAATGGAGAGGCACTAGCAGCCACTCAATGTGTGTGTCTGTGTGTGTGTGTGTGTGTGTGTGTATGTGTCACTCAGATAGGATGGCTCAGTGTTCTTTTGTTAGTTAGTGTTCTGTGTCCTGTGTTCCATAGCGCTCGCACGCTCAGCCCAACCCCTAAGTGAAGTTTAGAGATGATGTCATCGTGCCACTGTAAAGAGTAGAGCACCCAGAGCCACAGACAGAGGATGCACCTCAATAGGCTTGTAAGTGGAGACGTCATAGAACCTTGCCGTTTTGGAGATACCATCACGCTTGCTAGCAAAGAGATCTGCGATGGTTAATTAGTGATCAAATAAGTTAATTGTTTCACCTCATAGTTAGCCAAGATGCTTAACTTGCCAGCTAAAACGGATTACAGTTAGTCAGCAATCACTTCTACACTATTTTGCTAGCTACGGTACAGCTGCCATGTCAATAATAACCTAAAATTACGGGTGTCTCCAGTTCTGTTGATATTTTACCATTGTGACGCGCTTGTCTCTGCTCATCTCCTTTCCTTCATCTCAATAGACTAAAGTAGCGTTCTCTGCTCATCTCCTTTCCTTCATCTCAATAGACTAAAGTAGCGTTCTCTCCACATCTCCTGAGGCTGTCTGAGTTGGAGCAGGTGTGACTGTGTTCTGCTTCTACAATACAGACAGCCTTATTGGTCTCTTTTGGACTCTGAGACAAACTGCTCAGACAGACAGGAAGCCTTGTACTGATGATGACTGAAGTCTAATGATGCTCATTACAGAGCGAAGTGGAAGAACCGAAGGAAATTTCATTTCCTGCTACCCAGGAAACAAGGAAAGTTTCAGGACGTTCTTTGATCCAGCAGAGTAACTTAACTTTCATTGAGAGGAGGGAGGGAGAGAGAGAGAGAGAGAGAGAGAGAGAGAGAGAGAGAGAGAGAGAGAGACAGAAAGAGAGAGAGAGAGAGAGAGAGAGAGAGAGAGAGAGAGAGAGAGAGAGAGAGAGAGAGAGAGAGAGAGGGAGACAGAGAAAGAGAGGTAGGGAGAGAGAGGGTACGTTTGATGGGATAAAGAGAGAGAGAGTTGTCTGCCAGTATAGATTTTAATAGACTGGAGTTTCACTGTGATTACGTTTCATAATGTCCTAGAGAGTATATTCTACAGTCCAATTATTCCCAGAATAAAACATGGAATTCCAATGTTTTTGTGAGTGTTTGTCGTTATTATTTTGCATTAATCAGACTTTCATTTGATCTTCCCAATGAATTTCCTTTCGATTCGCCTGCCAATGATAGCCCTTTATCTTTTTGACACACACACACACACACACCTCTAATTGTGAAGTTATTTTCTTGGAAATGCTCTTGTTAAGGACTCCGAAAACATCCGCTGATTGGAATCTGGGTCCTCTGGTGGGCTTTATTTTCTTTATTCTCTACCGCTAAAGAGGACCCTCTATCTTTCTATCACGCAGACTCTCTCTCTCTCCCTTTCTGTCTACCACCAAGTACACACACACACACACACACACACACACGTACATTTGTCAGTGTATGTGCTTGTACCAAAGCAAATAGGAGCTTCCTTCAGTCTTTATCAAAGTTAGTCTGAGTTATACAAACAGAGGTGAGGCATAGGGCCAGAGAAGGAAACACACAAGGGTAAAACCCAAACCTCCAGAGTTAACCCATTCCAGTTAGAAGAACAGAGATTAAAGAAGAGGAAGAACACAAAAAGAGTGGAGTGGCGCTGTGGAGTGGTGAAAAGCTAGCTAGAAAGACGTATGAAAGCGTAAACACAACCCACTCACCAGGGATGAAGTACTGTTCCTTGGCTGTGATGGAAACAAGAGAGAAGCAATGATGTCAGTCAACACAGATATGGTCAAACAGAGTCATATATACTCACATATATATGACTAGATGTGACTATCTTCATTAATGGCACTGGCAACTATGACTATGGTAAATATGACAATGCTATGGAGAAGCTATGAAAAGATAAAATATCAAGATATTGTATCAGAGAATGAGGAGAGGAAGAGAAGGAAGAGGGCGAGGGGTAATCAGAGAGAAAGAGAGAGGGACAAAGACAGAAGGAAGAAAGAGAAAGACACATCAACGAAGTGGAATCATCAGTCCATGTTTATTCACCATGGCTAGGCAGACGGTCATGTTAGATTGTAAACCAGCGTGGGCGAGAGTAGAGTTTGGAGAGAGGAGTGCCAGGCTGCCGAGCCCACTGCTCTAACACAGTGCACTGGCAGTGAGACACACAGCCGGACAGAAACACTATACTGTTTCCTATGGTTGCCAGAGACAGGGAAGGCCAGGGGAGTGGGATTGGGAAATGGGCAGGAGAAAGGAGGGGGCCTGGGGGCCAGGGAGAAGGGGAATGAGTATAGTAAAGGGGCCTAAGGGGGTGGGAGAGCAGGAGAGTAAGGAGATGGGCACAGCCTAAAACCCACAATGCCTAGCAGGCAGAGGAAAAGGGCCTGGAGGTAGGTAGAACTGGGGAAGAAGGAGAATGAAGAGGGTGAGGTGGGGGCCGAGAAGGGGCAGTGGTATTGGAAGTTGCCACAGACAGAGAGGTAGTGGTCACAATGCTAGAGGAATTGAACATGGGCAGAAACCCTACCCACAGCGCCAGCCTCATACAGTGATGTCAGCTCTCTGTGGTGAACAGTGAAACCAGATTCACTATGTGTTAATGTGCTAGAAAACCTGCTTGAGGTTGGGGGGAGGGAGGGAGGGACTACATGAAAACCCTTGGCAAGGGATAAAGTACAGTACTATCCTATGCTGGAAATAGAGAGGAAGAATGAAAAGGAAAGAGAGTGAGGTAGGGAGGGAGCGAAAGAGAGTATGCCTCCAGGCTGTCTGGAGGGATATTGATTGGTCTGAGTCGAGCTGGCAGAGCAGAGAGAGGGAGATTGAGAGTATTTAAGAGAGAGTGATCGCACAGAGTGGAGAACAAGGAGTGAGACAGAGAGAGAGAGAGAGAGAGAGAGAGAGAGAGAGAGAGAGAGAGAGAGAGAGAGAGAGAGAGAGAGAGAGAGAGAGAGAGAGAGAGAGAGAGAGAGAGAGATCTGGTGATCTGGTGCTTCTGTCCCCAACCAAGGATGGCCAACAAGCAGCACTTAGATCTTCTGCACAGATTCTGTCAGACCTGGGCCCTGGCAGCAGTAAATCTCAGTAAAACGTTTTTGTGTGCTCTAGGGCAACGGTGTCTAGATGGAATTTGTATTTGAGACTCTGCATGCAGAATTCTTCATTTCCTAACCTCCTGCAAAATGTATGACCATATTAAAGACACGTTTCCCTCAGATTACACAGACCCACTAAGAATTAAAAAACAAACTCAATTTTGATAAACTCCCATATCTACTGGGTGAAATACCACAGTGTGCCATCACAGCAGCAAGATTTGTGACCTGTTGCCGCAAGAAAAGGGCAACCAGTGAATAACAAACACCATTGTAAATACAACCCATATTTATGTTTATTTATTTTCCCTTTTGTACTTTAACTATTTGCACATAATATGACATTTGAAATGTCTTCATTCTTTTGGAACTTTTGTGAGTGTATGTTTACTGTTTATTTGTATTGTTTATTTAGCTTTATTATCTACTTCACTTGCTTTGGCAATGTTACCATATGTTTCCCATGCCAATAAAGCCCTTACATTGACTTAAAAGAGAGAGAGATGGAGAACAGCCTTCCAGATAGATACACAGAGAGAGAGAGAGAGAGAGAGAACTGGAGAGAGACAAAGAACAGCCTTGGAGATAGATACAGAGAGAGAGTGAGAGACGGAGAGAGAACAGCCATCCAGATAGATACACAGAGAGAGAGAGAGAGAGAACTGGAGAGAACTGGAGAGAGACAAAGAACAGCCTTGGAGATAGATACAGAGAGAGAGTGAGAGACGGAGAGAGAACAGCCATCCAGATAGATACACAGAGAGAGAGAGAGAGAGAGAGAGAGAGAGAGAGAGAGAGAGAGAGAGAGAGAGAGAGAGAGAGAGAAACAAAGAACAGCCTTGGAGATAGATACAGAGAGAGAGTGAGAGAACAGCCATCCAGATAGAGAGAGAGAGTGACAGTCGGAGAGAGAACAGCCTTCCAGATAGATACAGAGAGAGAACAGCCTTCCAGATAGAGAGAGAGAACAGCCTTTCCAGATAGAGGTGCTGACAGAGAGAGAACAGCCTTCCAGATAGAGAGAGAACAGCCTTCCAGATAGAGAGAGAACATCCTTCCAGATAGAGAGAGAGAACAGCCTTTCCAGATAGAGGTGCTGACAGAGAGACAGAGAGAGAACAGCCTTCCAGATAGATGTGCAGACAGATGCCAGTCCTCCTACCAGAGCAGCGGAACTTCTTGCTCTTGATCTGCCCGATGCGTTTGTTGGCCAAACGTCTGGGGCTGGCACAGCGGGCACCGCTGGTCTCTATTGGGTTGGAGCGCAGGTAGTCTGCCAGCCACTTCAGGTTACAGTCACAGATAAACGGGTTCTGGGCCAGGTGACTGGAAATAGGGAGGGAATTACAAATTCCATCTCAATTCCGTTTTTGTAAACATTAAAAACTATATACAGATACAGACATTCAATTCTCAAAAGTTTTACTTCTGATGTCCCTCACTGTGTGACAGTTACAATATGAACGTCTGTGCAATTGTGTGTGGCATAGGATCTATGCGGTGGCAATCGAGGCCTAAAGGATGTGGTTCATTTGAGTGGTCAGAATACAGTGCAGGGACAAGGTAGAGGAGTGATTCTTCTTTTCACCGAATTCAGGTTAAACAAAAGGCTAGTTACAGACTGGAACAGCCCCCCCAGTGTGTGTGTGTGTGTGTGTGTGTGTGTGTGTGTGTGTGTGTGTGTGTGTGTGTGTGTGTGTGTGTGTGTGTGTGTGTGTGTGTGTGTGTGTGTGTGTGTCTGTGTGTGTGTGTGTGTGTGTGTGTGTGTGTGAACCGTCTACCCTGTCGTCGATGGGTCTCTGGGTGAGAACTGTTGTCAGATGACTGCAAGACAGTTTGCAGTCAGTATTGACAACAGTGTTCGGTAAGGCTGCACTGGCACTCGCTTGGTTGGAGGGTGTATTGGCTTTATTTTTAATTACCTGAGGGTGTGTCTGTGTGTGTTTGTGTGTTTGTCTTTACCTCAAGCTTCCATTGTTGGCTCGTGTGTGTGTGTTTGTGAGTGTGTGTGTTTTTACACGGCTCTTGTGTGTGTGTGCATGTGCACGTATGTGTGTGTGCACGCGTATGTGGAAGCGCCCGTGTATGTGTGCGTGTGTGTGTGTAACTCACAGTGTCTGTATAGCTCTGAGGGATGCGAAGGTGCCCTTGGCCACAGTCTGTATCTTATTGTCATACAGAGACAGTAGAGAGAGATTCTGCAGGTCTGTGAAGGCATTGGCACGAACACAGTGGATCTTATTGGCATTCAACAACCTGGGAGAGGGAGGTAGAAAGAGAGGTAGAGGTAGAGAGAGAGAGAGAGAGAGAGAGAGAGAGAGAGAGAGAGAGAGAGAGAGAGAGAGAGAGAGAGAGAGGTAGAGGTAGAGAGAGAGAGAGAGAGAGAGAGAGAGAGGAGGTAGAGAGAGAAGTAGAAAGAGAAGTAGAGGTAGAGGTAGAGAGAGAGAGAGAGAGAGAGAGAGAGAGAGAGAGAGAGAGAGAGAGAGAGAGAGAGAGAGAGAGAGAGAGAGAGAGAGAGAGAGAGAGAGAGAGAGAGAGAGAGAGAGAGAGAGAGAGAGAGAGAGAGAGAGAGAGAGAGAGGAGGTAGAGAGAGAGGTAGAGAGAGAGAGAGAGAGAGAGAGAGAGAGAGAGAGAGAGAGAGAGAGAGAGAGAGAGAGAGAGAGAGGGAAAGTGGAAACAAGAGATAAGGGAGATGTGGAAAGAATCAATATAAGATGAGTGTCATCAGAGAATAACTAGTATTACTACTGTTTGCATACCCCATTATTTTGTGTACTTACAGTAGTTGAAGGGAATATAGTCCGTCAAACACTCCTTTGGGCAACTCCGTGATCTTATTCCCATATAGGACTCTGTTAATATCAACCAATTGAAATATTAATGAATAATCAACCAATCACCCAATCAATAAGAAATTGTATTTATGTAAAAGTGACTCACAGTGAGTTGAGGGATCTCAGGCCCTGGAAGGCATCAGGAGCTATTTCTGATATTTGGTTATTACTGAGATCTCTGGAGAGAGTGAGAGAGAGAGACAGAGAGTGTGTGTGTGTGTGTGTGTGAGTGAGAGAGAGAGAGAGAGAGAGAGAGAGAGAGAGAGAGAGAGAGAGAGAGAGAGAGAGAGAGAGAGAGAGAGAGAGAGAGAGAGAGAGAGAGAGAGAGAGAGAGAGAGAGTTTGTCTTTAGCCTTGCCCAACTGTCATACAGTAGCTGTAACCTCTGACCCCAACGACTCAACCAAGTTCTTACTGTACCATAACGTATTATTGAAGTTTCCATTCCAGAACTTCCTAAAGCAGCCAATGATATTTGAGCAGAGGTAGGTTGACGACACTGCCAGCCAATGAAAATCCATAATGGTGTGATGTGTGTGGTGTATTAATGGGGTGCAGGGCTGGGGTCCATATGGAACAGGCTGTCTCTGTAAATGCCTGTTAACAGAATCCACAGACCACTGGCCACAAGCTAACCACTGAGTGTGTGTATGTGTGTGTGTGTGCGTGTGTGTGTGTGTATGAGTGTGTGTGTGTGTGTGTGTGCATGCGCATGAGTGTGTGTGTGTGTTAATGGAGTGCACAGTGAAAAAGGGAAATCTTTAAAGTGAAATCGTCATGTGGTCTGTAAGATGTGAAATTATCCCATTTGAGGCTAATGTTAAACTAAGTGTTAAATAAGTAGCTATTTGTCTTTTTGCAAAAGCCTGATGTTTCATGGAAAATAAAGGTTACAGCATCTGATCTCAGACTCCTGTCATGTGCCAGGGGAACAACACAGTCCATATAAGGGGTCATACAAACTGGGCCAAGGTGAGAGCGTGTCTGTTAGTGTGTTTACACAGTGGGTTGCCCTGTCACCTATTTTGTATCTAAAGGGATCGTTTAAGGATCTGTAGTGATCTGTCTATTTAGAGTGTGTTGAGGCTACAGGATTCATTCTAGATCTGGAGCGGTTCCTTTTAACATTGAGACAACATACTTGTATTGTCAAAACAAACACTATAATGCAGGAGTAGCAGAAAATCTCTTAACTCACTCTCCTATCATATCTGAGAGTATGAGCGATTGAAGTGGGGCGGGGTAGGACGTCTGGGGAGCAGGTAGCTGACTAGTGTGGTGGCTGATGGTATAGGGGTAGAAGCTATTGGCCAGTATAACAGTTTTTGCTCCTCTACTGCCCGCGTCTGAGTGATGGAAGCAAATAGAAAAGGCAGTGGCTCGGGTGGCTGAGGTCCTTGTTGATCGTCTTGGCCTTCCTGAGACACCTGGTGTTGTAGGTGTCCTGGAGGACAGGCAGTGTGCACCCAATGGTGTGTTCGGGCTGAGCGTACCACCCTCTGCAGAACCTTGCAGTCTGCGGCGGGGGAGTTGCAGTATCAGGCGGTGATGCAGCCCGACAGTATGCTCTCGATGGTGCTCATGTAGAACACTGTGAGGGCCCTCACGGACAGGCACGACAGTCGTTGAAGTCCACCATCAGCTCATTTGTTTTGCTGACGTTGAGGGAGAGGTTGTTTACCTGGCACCACACCGTCAGAGTGCCTACCTCCTCTGCGAACTTGATGATGGAGGTGGAACTATGTGAGGCCACGCAGTCGTGGGTATACAGAGAGTACAGGAGGGGACTAAGGACACACTCTTGTGGGGTCCCCATGTTGAAGATCAGTGTGGAGGAGAGATGATTTTGCCTACCTTCACCACCTGGGGAGTGCCTGTCAGGAAGTCCAGGACCCAGTTGCATAGGGAGGAGATCAGTCCCAGGGCCAGAGCTTTGTGGTGAGCTTAGAGGGCGCTATGGTATTGAAGGCCGAGCTGTAGATAATGAACATTCCATTTGTCCAGGTGGGTGAGGGCAGTGTGCAGTCGGGCGGTAGGTGAATTGGAGAGGGTCGAGAGAGTCGGCTCAGGAGGAGGTGATGTAGTCTTTGACTAGCCTCTCGAGGCACTTCATGATGACGAAAGTGACAGAAGTGAGTACTACGGTTGGTAATCATTCAGTTCAGTTACTTTCCCTTTCTTGGTCACGGGGATGATAGTGGACATCTTGAAGCTGGTGGGGATAGTGGCCTGAGCTAAAGAGAAAATGGCAGAAAACACAACAGCTTGCTGGTCTGCACATGCTCTGTGGTCGCGGCTAGGGACGTCTAGGCCCGGCAGCCTTGCGAGGGTTAACCCGCTTGAATGACTTACATGCGTCCTCCGTGGAGACCGTAGGCACGTATCCCTTGCTGTTTTCAGGGGCTCTCCTCGGCAGCTCAGAGTTGTTATGCTCGAAGCATGAGAATAAGGTGTTTAGCTCATCTGGTAGGGCGGCGTTGTTGTCTGCGACGTGACTGGCTTTCTTTTTGTCATCCGTGATCGTTAGAAGCCCCTGCCACATACAACTCGTGTCTGACCCAATGGCTAGCAGGCATACGTGGGGCAGAGAGGAGAGGATCAAGCCTCAGTCCATTCCAGCACTCGCTAGTTGTGACCAGTAGCCCATGTATTTTAAGGGTATGCTGGTTAGCGGGTAGTTGGTGAGGCTGAAATACTACCGGACTGGAAATCACCCCCGTGAGCAGGGCAGAAAGAGGGAGAGAAACAGAGGAGGAGAGGAGAAAAAACCCTCAGTCTTCATTCCAGCCCTCTTCCATTTCCCCCATATCATATAATATAACCATCATATCCATAATCATCTCTGCCACAGTTTATAGTGTGCCTTCGCAGTCAGACAGACACTCTAACCAGGCTGAGAATACCAGCGGGTAGCACTGAAACATGAGAGGTGTTATTACTGTGGAGAGGTTTCAGCTTGTAGCCTTCTGTAGCCTTCTGCAGCCATCGCCCCTGTACCTCTTCCTGCTCTTAGTCTGGACATGGTAGTTTGGGGTTGTGACATGAAACTGAGAAGTGTACCTTGTGTACTTCAGCCCTAGAGGAAGTGTACTTAGTGTACTTCAGCCCTAGAGGAAGTGTACTTAGTGTACTTCAGCCCTAGAGAGAGTGTACTTAGTGTACTTCAGCCCTATAAGAAGTGTACTTAGTGTACTTCAGCCCTAGAGGAAGTGTACTTAGTGTACTTCAGCCCTAGAGGAAGTGTACTTAGTGTACTTCAGCATTAGAGGAAGTGTACTTAGTGTACTTCAGCCCTAGTGGAAGTGTACTTAGTGTACTTCAGCCCTAGAGGAAGTGTACTTAGTGTACTTCAGCATTAGAGGAAGTGTACTTAGTGTCCTTCAGCCCTAGTGGAAGTGTACTTAGTGTACTTCAGCCCTAGAGGAAGTGTATTTAGTGTACTTCAGCCCTAGAGAGCACCGCATATACTTACATCCTGCGCAGCTTCTTGTAGGGAGAGAAGGTTCCGGGAGGAACTGACTTGATCCCATTCTGCTCCAGACGACTAGAGAGAAAAGAGATGGATGGAGGGATGGAGGGATGGAGAGAAGGAGACATGGGGAAAAGAGAGATATAGATACCATCAGGTCGTAAACCAACAGCAGAGTAGTCATACATCACTACCGACACATGGTAATTGGTCAGCTGTTGCCAACTACTGTAATCCCTGCTGTGTGTATGTGTGTGTGTGTCTCTGTGCGTGCACGTGCATCTGGATGTCCATGTCTGTGTGTGTGTGTCTCTGTGTGCGTGCACGTATATCAGCGTGTGTCTCTCCCCTCCCATGGTTCATTAATAAAGATCTCTTCCTGTCTTGTGTGTGAGTCATAACATCTCCTCTGGAACAATAAACAGGTCTGGAAGAGAGAGGAACAGGGAGAGACATGGAGGAGAGAGGAACAGGGAGAGACATGGAGGAGAGAGGAACAGGGAGAGACATGGAGGAGAGAGGAACAAGGAGAGACATGGAGGAGAGAGGAACAGGGAGAGACATGGAGGAGAGAGGAACAGGGAGACATGGAGGAGAGAGGAACAGGGAGAGACATGGAGGAGAGAGGAACAGAGAGAGACATGGAGGAGAGAGGAACAGGGAGAGACATGGAGGAGAGAGGAACAAGGAGAGTCATGGAGGAGAGAGGAACAGGGAGAGACATGGAGGAGAGAGGAACAGGGAGAGACATGGAGGAGAAAGGAACAGGGAGAGACATGGAGGAGAGAGGAACAGGGAGAGACATGGAGAGAGGAACATGCTGGAGACTCCAGACATCACAAATCACAAAAGTGTGTGTGGCACTGCTCTCTGTCACTGTCTCTGTCTCTGTCTCTCTCTCACTCACACACACACACACACTCCCTAACGGTGGAAACTGAGAGTCACAGATGTACTGAAATCAGTCTCAGATGTTCAGGAGAAACAGGCCTTGAAGCCAGTAAGGACTGGGCTCTGAACCCTGTTGTGTGTGTGCACACGGCTGCCAGTGTGTGTGTGCGTATGCACGAGTGTGTGTGCGAGTGTGTGTGTGTCTGCGTGTGGTTGAGTGGTGGTGTGGCAGGGCATGCAGACAGCTGTCTCTCTCCTGCTCTGCTCCAGTCCTCTAACCCATCTAAGTCTCAGTAAGCCCAGTTTTAAAATCTGTCAACTGACCGACAGATAAACAGCCAAGGCTGGGGCTGCATGGACCTGGAGCTGTGGCTTTCCCGGGGTATGGGGCTCTGGTTGTGGCCAGGGCAGGGGCTGTGGGATTGGCCTGGGATAGGGCTAGAGCTGGTAAATATGAATGGGTCTAGAGAGAGAGCTGGGAAAGAGGGAGTTGGGGTTTGGGTTTTGGGACCAAATGGGTGGAGTGATAGGAATGAGGCACACCAGTAAATCAAATCAAAATGTATTGGTTATCGCAGGTGTAGTGAAATGTTTATATGTTCCTAGCTCCAACAGTATTGTAATACCTAACAATACAAAACAATACATGCAAATACAAAAAATTGAATTAAGACATTAGGAAAATTAGAAATATTAGAACGAGCAATGTCAGTGTGGAATATAAATATATATGTATATGATGGTGTGTATAGACATTATGGACAGTATATGAATAGAAAAAGTGTAGAGCAGTTGTTATATATAGGATGAGCCTTCTAACTTCTTAGGGAGCGGCTGCCGAGGAGACGGTTTTGGAGAGTCTGGCGTGCCCAAAGTAAAATGCCTGCCATTCAGGCCCAGAAAATAGGATATGCACGTAATTAGTACTATTGGATAGGAAACACTCTGAAGTTTCCAAAAGTGTTAAAGTAATGTATGTGAGTATAACAGAACGGATATAGCAGGCGAAAACCTGAGGAAAATCCACACGGATTTGCTGTTTTTTTTGTAAATGACCTTTTTCTCCATTGTGCCTATAAATGTTTGAGACTGCAGTACCTATGGCTTCCACAGGATGTCAATAGTCTTTAGACAAGGTTTCAAAACAATAGGGATAAAGGGAACCGTATAGAAGAAGATTTACTGAAGGAAGTGGAAATGAGAAATACTTTTTCTGGTCACGAGAGCGCGCCTCACTTTTATTTTCCTTTCTTATCAGTCAGGCTACAATCCGGTTTAAATATTATAGTAAATATACATGAAATGATACCTAAGGAAACATTAAAAATGATGTTTGATTTGTTTGGAGAAATATGGTAGGTATAATTTGAACGCGTTCTCTTCACGGTTCTATGGGCGACTCGACAATGGATTTTATGAACATAACGCGCCAACCAAACGGAGATTTATGGATATAATAAATGACTTTTTCTAACAAAAGAAGCATGGATTGTCATCATTGGACACTTGGGAAGCCCTCAGCAGAAGTTCATCAAAGGTAAGCGATTTTATATTAGCGATTTTATGCGTTTTGTGAGACCCGCGTTGGTTATGGATTTATGCTAATGCTTAAAATATGAGAGGTGCTATCCTCAAACAAACAAATGTTGTGCTTTCGCCGTAAAGCCTTTTTGAAATCTGACAACGCTATGATATTGCCAAGAATCAGAGCTTTTGATGACCATGCAACACTTGTATATTGATGAATGTTTAATAATTCAACTTTTGGATTTTGAATTTGGCGCCTTACATTTCACCGGGTAGCTAGCGCCCCACTGCTCCCTAATTAAACAGTGGGTGGTAGCCGGCGAGTAACATTGATTAAAGTTCAGGGCAGGGTACAAGGCGGCGGCCGGCTAGTGGTGACTGATTAACAGTTTGATTGACTCTCGGTCCAAGCTTTGATGCACTCTGCCTTCTAGATGGTAGCGGGGTGAACAGGCGGTGGCTAGGGTGGCTGAGGTCCTTGATGATCTTCTTGGCCTTCCTGTGACCCCAGGTGATGTAGATGTCCTGGAGGGCAGGCAGTGTGCCCCTGGTGATGCACCACCCTCTGAAGATCCCTGCTGTTGCAGGCGGTGCAGTTGCCATGCCAGGCGGTGATACAGCCCGACAGGATGCTCTCAATGGTGCATCTGTAGATGTTAGTGAGGGTCTTAGGGGCCAAGCCAAATTTCTTCAGCCTCCTGAGGTTGAAGAGGCGCTGTTGCGCCTACTTCACCATACTGTCTGTGTGGATGGACCATTTCAGGTTGTCAGTGATGTGCAAACCAAGGAACTTGAAGCTTTTCAGCCTCTTCAATAAGGCACCGTCGATGTGGATGGGGGCGGGCTCCCTCTGCAGTCTCCTGAAGTCTACCATCAGCTCCTTCAATTTGTTGACGTTGGATGAGAGGTTATTTTCCTGGCACCACTCCGCCAGGGCCCTCAACTCCTCCTCTCGTCATTGTTGGTAATCAGTCCCACCACTGTTGTGTCATCTGCAAACTTCATGATTGAGTTGGAGACATGCGTGGCCACACAGTCATGGGTGAACAGGAAGTACAGGAGGGGGCTGGGCACGCAATCTTGTGGGGCCCCAGTGTTGAGGATCAGCATAGCGGAGGAGTTGTTTCCTACCTTCACCACCTGGGGTCGGCCCGTAAGGAAGTTTAGGACCCAGTTGCACAGGGCAGGTTTCAGACCCAGGACACCGAGCTTAGTGATGAGCTTGGAGGGAACTATGATGTTGAGCTGTAGTCGATGAACAGCATTCTTATCTTCTTTGGGAGCAGCGCACGAGGTGACAGTTTTGGAGAGTCTGACGTGCCCAAAGTAAAATGCCTCCCATTCAGGCCCAGAAAATAGGATATGCACATATTTAGTACCATTGGATAGGAAACACTCTGAAGTTTCTAAAAGTGTTAACATTTTGTCTGTGAGTATAACAGAACGGATATGGCAGGCAAAAACCCGAGGAATTTCTGTCCTGGAAAAAGTGGTTTTGACACATTGCCTCATTTGGAACCCCTCCCTTATGAAAATGCCCATATAAGGGCGTATGAATGCAGTACCTATTGCTTCCTCTGGATGTCAACAGTCTCGAGAAAGTGTTTTGATTCTTTTTAGCTGCTTTTAGATTGTAGAAGAAGACGAATAAGGAAGTGGCCACACAGATGTCAATAGAAGAAAATGCGTTCGGCTGGCGCGTTCTGTGGTTTTTTCCTTTCTTATCGCCCAGTTTATATTCCGGTTGAAATATTATACAACATATACATAAAAGTGTTCCTAAGGATACATTTACAATTATGTTTGATTGTTCTTGGACAAGTTTATAGGTATAAGTTGAACGAGTTCTCTTCACGTTTCAATGGAGGAGTCGACGCTGTATTTTCTCATTATAACGCGCCAACCAAACGTAGATTTATGGATATAATACATAACTTTTTCTAACAAAAGAACCATGGATTGTCTTCGTTGGACACTTGGGAAGCCCTCAGCAGAAGTTCTTCAAAAGGTAATTGATTTGTTTTCGCTGTGAAATGTGTTATGTGTGAACTGTGATGGCTTATGAATTTATGGTAATGGTAAAAATATGTGGGGTGTTATCCTCAAACAATCAAATGTGGTGCTTTAGCCGTAAAGTCTATTTGAAATCTGTGATATTGCCAAGAAGCAGAGCTTTTGATGACTATGCAACACTTGTATATTGATGCATGTTTAATAATTCAACTTTTGGATTTTGAATTTGGCACCTAGCGCCCCACCGCTCCCTAAGAAGTTAAATAGGTTTTCCTCTTCTACAGATGGGATAGGGCAGTGTGAAGTGCGATGGCGAATGCGTCATCCGTGGATCTGTTGGGGCGGTAAGCAAATTGTAGTGGGTCTAGGGTGTCGGGGAAGGTGGAGGTGATATGATCCTTAACTAGCCTCTCCAAGCACTTCATGAGGACAGAAGTGAGTGTGGCACTGTGTTTTCCTCGAAGCGGGCAAAGACGGTGTTTAGCTTCTCCGGGACCAAGGCATCGGTGTCTGTGACGTGGCTGGTTTTCCCTTTATAATCTGTGATTGTCTGGAGTCCCTGCCACATACATCTCTTGTCTGAGCCATTGAATTGCAACTCCACTTTGTCTCTGTACTGACATTTTGCCTGTTTGATTGCCTTACAGAGGGCATTGCTGGACTGTTTGTACTTGTCCATGTTCCCAGTCACCTTGACATGGTTAAATGTGATGGTTCACGCTTTCAGTTTTGCGTGAATGCTGCCATCTATCCATGGTTTTTGGTTTGGATAAGCTCTAATCGCCACAGTAGGAACAACATCCTCTATGCACTTCCTGATGATCTCAGTCAACGAGTCAGTGTATACGTCAATACTATTCTCAGAGGCAACCCAGACATTTTTATTTAACCTTTATTTTGACAAGAGGGGCACTGTATACTTAAGCAAAGACAAGTCCAAATTGTCAGTCCCTAATGACTTCTTGATGTCAATACCTATTAAGGAGGCAAGAAATTCTGTTTCTGTGAGTTGCGAAAAAGATTAACCCTGTCTACCATTTCCCAAGTCACGTGAGGTTGACTGATCATCCATCGAGGCAACTGGAGGCTGTATGTGGGATAACAGTCAACTGACTGGCCAAGACCAGTGTGACCACCGTTTCTTTCAAATAGGAAACCAGCTGAGATAAAATGCTGATTAAAAGCATCACATATCTGAACTTTTTTTATAATGATGCAGGAGTCTGAAACTATTTTCTTAGTCAGGGAAGTAGAGGAATTACCCCACTTCAGTGAATTCACTTTTGCCAGAATTTATAGGGATCACTAACAGAGTCTGTCATAGCGCTAAGGAAGTAATTTGATTTGGCCTGTTTAACTGAGGCAGTGCACCTATTTCTCAATTGCCTAAATAGCAGCCAATCAGCTAACGAGACAGTTTGTCTAGCCTTGGCTCAGGCTTGATTTATTTTCAAGGGGAGGTCTGAGAGCACCATTGGGGAGTTCAGTTTTTGACTCTGAGTTGCTTGAGTTGGCATGTTTATCAGCCAGAGAGGTAAAAATGGATGAGAAGTGTTCTGAAATAAAATACTCTATCCCAGTCTGCGTGATCAAAACAATATTGAAGCATAGATTCTGATTGGTCAGACAAACACTGAACAGTCCTTACCACGGGTACTTCCTGTTTAAGTTTCTGCCAGTACCACAGTGTTAAGCCTTATTTCAAAACACTTCCAGGAATATTATCAGTGTTTCAGAGCCACATACTTAAAATAGTAAAAGAGCCACATGCGCATCATTTCAAGAACATTTCGAATAACAAAGCCACTCCTGTTCACAAGTCCAGCTGCATGCTGTAATAGGGTGTCTAGTTTGATAAAATATGATTTTAAACCTGGCTAGATAAGCAGAGTAGACAGCTTTAGACTGTAGAGTCTGGCTCAGAGTGTGATTGGACTGAACAGGATAAATCCCACATACTTTTAATGCTGTAGGATTCTGTTACTGCCTGCTGACCAGAGTAGATTTACACACACACACCACCCACTATGGTTAGGGACTTAGGGTAAATGTCCATTTGCAGTGTGTGTGTGTGTGTGTGTGTGTGTGTGTGTGTGTGTGTGTGTGTGTGTGTGTGTGTGTGTGTTCATATGGTACTGTGTGTGCCCATTAATGGGAGGTAAATGGTATATGTTGAGTTTTTGCGTACTCAATGACCCTCAATAATACAGTTTCAAGTTTCCATTTATTTCATTGAAGAATGTTCTGGTTCAAAGCTATGGGCCTTCATTTATGGACAGATAGAGCTGTATAATTGACATTCTTAGGATAGCTGTGATTCCAGACCACAGATTCCTGCGGTAGTCATGTTCTCTGTGTGTGTATGGGTGTGTGGGGGTATGTGTGTGTCACAGCATTGTGGTCTCATGTCCCCACAGTGAGTCAGGGTGTTTTGCCAAGTGGCTTTAGTTCCATCTATCATCATGTCTGGAGCAGGAGATCCCAGGGTACTGTAGAAAACACTGTCTGGAGAACAAGCTGAGTGTGTGTGTGTGAGTGTGTGTGCGTGTTTGTGAGTGTGTCTGAATAAGTTTGAGAAGTGCATTAAGTGTGTGAATGGGTTTTATCATAAAGGAGTGTGTCTGAGTGTGTGTCTGAGCGTGTGTCTGAGTATGTCAGTGTGGGACAAAAGCCTTCCAGACAGCATTCATCTCTCTACCCCACTTCTCAAATCACTACATCCAAGGACTGAATTTCCAACGTGAAAAAAGACCACAGGTGACAAACAAGGAGATTAGAGGAGGCACAGAGGAATCAATCAGGGTCAGGACACACACACACACACACACACACACACACACACACACTGATTTCTCTGTCCACCAGCCCAGGCCTGTGGCCTTCATCGCTCCCTCCATCTTTCGCTCTCTATCCCTGCCTCTCTATCCCTCCCTCCCTCTCTCTCTATCCATCCCTCTCTATCCCTCATCCCTCCCTCCCTCTCCATCCCTCCTTTTCCAGTCAACCAAGCAAAGATAAACAATCTCTATAAGTAGCCTTGACATGGAGAATCAATGCCTGTCGTCGACCCATTCATCAGGTGTCTGTCTCTGTGTGTATAATATAATCAATAGTTCTAATTCTATTCATTAGGCTATGGGCATGGTTTTCATTAGGGCTGAGAGAGACAGGGTGACATACACACAATAGAGTCTACTCTAAGGACACATGCTCTATGAGACAGAAAGACTGAAGTTTTACTGCTAACCTACAAAGCATTACATGGGCTTGCTCCTACCTATCTCTTCTCTGTATACATCAATGATGTCACTCTTGCTGCTGGTGATTCTCTGATCCACCTCTATGCAGACGACACCATTCTGTATACTTCTGGCCCTTCTTTGGACACTATGTTAACTAACCTCCAAACGAGCTTCAATGCCATACAACACTCCTTCCGTGGCCTCCAACTGCTCTTAAACACTAGTAAAACCAAATGCATGCTTTTCAACCGTTCGCTGCCTGCACCCGCCCGCCCGACTAGCATCACTACCCTGGACGGTTCTGACCTAGAATATGTGGACAACTACTAATACCTAGGTGTCTGGTTAGACAGTAAACTCTCCTTCCAGACTCACATTAAACATCTCCAATCCAAAATCAAATCTAGAATCGGCTTTCTATTTCGCAACAAAGCCTCCTTCACTCATGCTGCCAAACTTGCACTAGTAAAACTGACTATCCTACCGATCCTCGACTTCGGCGATGTCATCTACAAAACAGCTTCCAATACTCTACTCAGCAAACTGGATGCAGTATATCACAGTGCCATACGCTTTGTCACCAAAGCCCCTTATACCACCCACCACGGCGACCTGTATGCTCTAGTCGGCTGGCCCTCGCTACATACTTGTCGCCAGACCCACTGGCTCCAGGTCATCTACAAGTCCCTGCTAGGTAAAGCCCCGCCTTATCTCAGCTCGCTGGTAACCATAGCAGCATGCACCTGTAGCACGCGCCCAGCAGGTATATCTCACTGGTCACCCCCAAAGCCAATTCCTCTTTTGGCTGCCTTTCCTTTCAGTTATCTGCTGCCAATGACTGGAACGAACTACAAAAATCACTGAAACTGGAGACACTTATCTCCCTCACTAGTTTAAGCACCAGCTGTCAGAGCAGCTCACAGATCACTGCACCTGTACATAGCCCAACCAACTACCTCATCCCCTACCGTAGTCATTTATTTATCTTGCTCCTTTGCACCCCAGTATTTTTACTTTGCACATTCATCTACTGCACATCTACCATTCCAGTGTTAAATTGCTATATTGTAATTACTTCGCCACCATGGCCTATTTATTTCCTTACCTTCCTTATCTTACCTCATTTGCACATATTGTATATAGATTAGTTTTTTTTCTACTGTATTATTGACTGTATGTTTGTTTTACTCCATGTGTAACTCTGTGTTGTTGTATGTGTCGAACTGCTTTGCTTTATCTTGGCCAGGTTGCAGTAAATGAGAACTTGACCTCAACTTGCCTACCTGGTTAAATAAAGGTGAAATAAAAAAATTAAATAAAAAATAAAAAATCTTTCCGATTTGGTCCTGCTGTACATACCTACACGTACGCTACAGTCACAAGACGCAGGCCTCCTTACTGTCCATAGAATTTCTAAGCAAACAGCTGGAGGCAGGGCTTTCTCCTATAGAGTTCAATTTTTATGGAATGGTCTGCCTATCCATGTGAGAGACGCAGACTCAGTCGCAACCTTTAAGTCTTTATTGAAGACTCATCTCTTCAGTAGGTCCTATGATTGAGTGTTGTCTGGCCCAGGAGTGTGAAGGTGAACGGAAAGGCACTAAAGCAACGAACCACCCTTGCTGTCTCTGCCTGGCCGGTTCCCCTCTCCACTGGGATTCTCTGCCTCGAACCCTATTACAGGGGCTGAGTCACTGGCTTACTGGTGCTCTTCCATGCCGTCCCTTGTGGTGGGGTCGCTTGAGTGGGTTGAGTCACTGACGTGAACTTCCTGTCCGGGTTGGCCCCCCCGCTTTGGTTGTGCCGTGGCGGAGATCTTTGTGGGCTATACTCGGCCTTGTCTCAGGATGGTAAGTTGGTGGTTGGAGATATCCCTCTAGTGGTGTGGGGGCTGTGCTTCGGCAGAGTGGGTGGGGTTATATCCTGCCTGTTTTGCCCTGTCCGGGGGTATCGTCGGACGGGGCCACAGTGTCTCCTGACCCCTCCTGTCTCAGCCTCCAGTATTTATGCTGCAGTAGTTTGTGTGTCGGGGGGGTAGGGTCCGTCTGTTATATCTGGAGTATTTCTCCTCTCTTATCCGGTGTCCTGTGTGAATTTAAGTATGCTCTCTCTAATTATCTCTCTCTCTCTCTCTCTCTCTCTCTCTCTCTCTCTCTCTCTCTCTCTCTCTCTCTCTCTCTCTCTCTCTCTCTCTCTCTCTCTCTCTCTCTCTCTCTCTCTCTCTCTCTCTCTCTCTCTCTCTCTCTCTCTCTCTCTCTCTCTCTCTCTCTCTCTCTCTCTCTCTCTCTCTCTCTCTCTCTCTCTGAGGACCTGAGCATTAGGACCATTTCTCAAGGCCTACCTGGCCTGATGACTCCTTGATGTCCCCAGTCCACCTGGCCGTGCTGCTTCTCCAGTTTCAACTGTTCTGCCTGTTCTATTAACTTTTGAAAATCTTGTCCATGTTCTGTTATAATCTGCACCCGGCACAGCCTGGTTCTGGACTGGCCACCCCTCACAGCCTGGTTCCTCTCCAGGTTTCTTCTTAGGTTCTGGCCTTTCTAGTGAGTTTTTCCTAGCCACCGTGCTTCTACACCAGCATTGCTTGCTGTTTGGGGTTTTAGGCTGGGTTTCTGTACAGCACTCTGTGACATCAGCTGATGTAAGAAGGGCTTTATAAATAAATTTGATTTGATGATTTGATTTGATGTTGTAGCCACCAGGAAACAACCAAGACATTTTCACAAACTGTATTACTATCAGTGTTTATAGCATAACATTTTTACCAAAACCTCTCATTATGTGAGGTCCTTGAGAAGACGGCAATAATTTACACGTTTAAAATAAACCATATGTGTGATTTACATCTGCAGTAAAATGTAGAGCCCTGTTCAATGTGAAATACTGAGAATGTTACAGCATGGTCTGTTTTTGGAAAGAAATTGGCTGTATCTTTACAGTTGCCAACAGTCAGCCCCCTACTGAGATAAAAAAAAGACTGAGTCCATCTAACACAGATACACAGTATACTAACCTCTTAGGGGCTGAGACCAACAGTCCTAACAGGCCTACCAGGAACAGACTAACTAACTACAGACCCACAGTCCTAACAGGCCTACCAGGAACAGACTAACTAACTACAGACCCACAGTCATAACAGTCCTACCAGGAACAGACTAACTAACTAACTACAGACCCACAGTCCTAACAGGCCTACCAGGAATATACTAACTAACTAACTACAGACCCACAGTCCTAACAGGCCTACCAGGAATATACTAACTAACTACAGACCCACAGTCATAACAGTCCTACCAGGAACAGACTAACTAACTACAGACCCACAGTCCTAACAGGCCTCCCAGGAACAGACTAACTAACTAACTACAGACCCACAGTCCTAACAGGCCTACCAGGAATATACTAACTAACTAACAACAGACCCACAGTCCTAACAGGCCTACCAGGAACAGACTAACTAACTCAGTAACTACAGACCCACAGTCCTAACAGGCCTACCAGGAACAGACTAACTAACTCAGTAACTACAGACCCACAGTCATAACAGGCATACCAGGAACAGACTAACTAACTAACTACAGACCCACAGTCCTAACAAGCCTACCAGGAACAGACTAACTAACTAACTACAGACCCACAGTCCTAACAAGCCTACCAGGAACAGACTAACTAACTACAGAGGGCTGTAATATCTCTCCAGTTTTCAGACCTCACGTCTCAAAACCCATGAACATAAAACTGTCTTTCATTAACAAGCAGCAGAGAGACGCATAGCTCTCCATGTGTAAGTAATGAGAAGTGTGAGTGAGCGTGTGTGTGTGTTGTGTTTGTGTGTGTGTGTGTGTGTGTCAGGACTGGAGTGGCTCATTAACCAAGCATTAGTGTTGGCCTTGATATCCACCAGTCTGCCTCTCTGCCTCCCTGTAATAGAAACTGATTTTATAATGAACTTCAAGAGCTCACATCAGACCTGCTGTGGAGAGTTACAGAACTAACCTCTCTCCTTCTTTCCTCCCCCTCCTCCCACTGAACCACCTCCCATAAACCCGCCTGGGGGAGTGGGCCGAGAGAGGGCGACGGAGGGAAAGAGGGAGGAGAAGGGAAAAGAGGAGGAAGGGAAGAGAGAGACTGCAGAGAGGATAGAACTTCAAACAAAGCTCTGGCGGGTAGGAAAGGAGGAACTGAGGGAGGTGAGGTTAGAAGAGAGGAGGGAGAGGGAATAGAGGTGAGGTTAGAAGAGAGGAGGGAGAGGGAATAGAGGTGTGGCAAAAGAGAAAAACTACAACATTTATTCAGATTTATTCTAAACCAGCTTTCCAAAGAGGATGAATACTGTACATGTTCAGTATTGTATGGTGAGAAACTAATGAAATCTCTATGTAACAGTAAGAATAAATGCAGTGGAGGGGACATTGTGAGTAGAGCTATATATCTTTCACCTTCCTCTCTATGTGTTAATGTGCCTGTAGTGCTGCTGGCGCTAGCAGAGATCTTATTGGTTACATAGATCAAGGCACAGGGACACTAGAAGGACATTACCAGAGAGAGAGAAATTACTTCTGAGGAGTTTATGGGTCGTTAAGGGACGCCAGGCAAAGATAGACAACTAGTCTATGGGTCTCATTGCCCCCTATAGAGCCTGGGCTGTTTATAAATACCCACCCAGCAAGGGTCAGGACACACAGACACACACACAGACACACACACAGACACACACACACACACACACACACTAACCCAGCATGTTCCCTAATAACCCTGACCCATTTACAGTGGCTGGGTGAAGCTAAGAAGTAATATCTTTGATATGCAGCAAAGCCAGGCAGGCAGGCATAACATTTCTGCTTTAAAAGTACCCTGCCAGAAGAGTCAAAGGGCATCACAACTTTTTTGCCCCTCAGTGACCGAGGTTTGATACTGGAATGATGGTTCTGTACTACAGTAAGTAATAGGTACTGTATGAGACTGTCCTTACCCTGCCTTCTAGGGATTTACAGAGAGCTTCCAGAGCCCAAGGTTAGAAGGGGTTCATAATTGGTGCAGATATCAGTGCTGGTAATAGGGATGTAAACTAACACACACACACACACACACACACACACAAACCACCAGATGTGCATATCCCTAGATTCCACTAAAATATATCACCTTACTCGGCCTCCCCTGAAGGGGCTTATGGGTAACAGGGGTGATGTGTTTAGGCCAGCTAATTGGCAACATACTGTACAAGAGAGTGTGGTACTTACATCTCAGCCATGGTGTCAGGAAGGTTGGCTGGTATAGCTGTGAGGCCTTTTCCTCTGCAGTCCACAATGTTGTTACTGCAGGTACACATGGCAGGGCACGAACCTCCTCCTAGGCTGCAGGGCTGCAAGCCGGAGCTCTCTGAGTGACCTGGAGACAGAAAAAGAGAGAGAGTGGGAAAGAGAAGGAGGGGGAGAGAGAGGGAGGGGGAGAGGTTCAAGTCCTGCTAAGGGTGGCCAGTCTAAGCAGGATTACAGAATAGGCAGCAGACTGATCAGACCAGGGGGATTTGTGCAATGACCAGAAAAGAGAAAGTGGTGTGTGTGGGTGTCCATTCCTGTGTGTGTGTGTGTGTGTGTATGCCTTCTATGTAGAAGAGATACTCTCCCTGTCCCACACACCATCGTTAAGGCATTCACCAGCGTTAAGGCATTCACCAGCGTTAAGGCTTTCACCAGTGTTAAGGTTTTCACCAGCGTTAAGGTTTTCACCAGCGTTAAGGCTTCCACCAGCGTTAAGGTTTTCACCAGCGTTAAGGCTTCCACCAGCGTTAAGGCTTTCACCAGTGTCAAGGTTTTCACCAGTGTTAAAGTTTTCACCAGCGTTAAGGCTTCACCAGCGTTAAAGTTTTCACCAGCGTTAAGGTTTTCACCAGCATTATAGCTTTTCCACACGTGTGTATCTCAACTATGACAGCTGCAGAACCTTAAGACATACAGTGGGGCAAAAAAAGTATTTAGTCAGCCACCAATTGTGCAAGTTCTCTCACTTAAAATGATGAGAGAGGCCTGTAATTTTCATCATAGGTACACTTCAACTATGACAGACAAAATGAGGAAAAAAATCCAGAAAATCACATTGTAGGATTTTTAATGAATTTATTTGCAAATTATGGTGGAAAATAAGTATTTGGTCACATACAAACAAGCAAGATTTCTGGCTCTCACAGACCTGTAACTTCTTTTTTAAGAGGCTCCTCTGTCCTCCACTCGTTACCTGTATTAATGGCACCTGTTTGAACTTGTTATCAGTATAAAAGACACCTGTCCACAACCTCAAACAGTCACACTCCAAACTCCACTATGGCCAAGACCAAAGAGCTGTCAAAGGACACCAGAAACAAAATTGTAGACCTGCACCAGGTTGGGAAGACTGAATCTGCAATAGGTAAGCAGCTTGGTTTGAAGAAATCAACTGTGGGAGCAATTATTAGGAAATGGAAGACATACAAGACCACTGATAATCTTCCTCGATCTGGGGCTCCACGCAAGATCTCACCCGTGGGGTCAAAATGATCACAAGAACGGTGAGCAAAAATCCCAGAACCACACGGGGACCTAGTGAATGACCTGCAGAGAGCTGGGACCAAAGTAACAAAGCCTACCATCAGTAACACACTACGCCGCCAGGGACTCAAATCCTGCAGTGCCAGACGTGTCCCCCTGCTTAAGCCAGTACATGTTCAGGCCCGTCTGAAGTTTGCTAGAGAGCATTTGGATGATCCAGATGAGGATTGGGAGAATGTCATATGGTCAGATGAAACCAAAATATAACTTTTTGGTAAAAACTCAACTCGTCGTGTTTGGAGGACAAAGAATGCTGAGTTGCATCCAAAGAACACCATACCTACTGTGAAGCATGGGGGTGGAAACATCATGCTTTGGGGCTGTTTTTCTGCAAAGGGACCAGGACGACTGATCCGTGTAAAGGAAAGAATGAATGGGGCCATGTATTGTGAGATTTTGAGTGAAAACCTTCCATCAGCAAGGGCATTGAAGATGAAACGTGGCTGGGTCTTTCAGCATGACAATGATCCCAAACACACCGCCCGGCAACGAAGGAGTGGCTTCAGAAGAAGCATTTCAAGGTCCTGGAGTGGCCTAGCCAGTCTCCAGATCTCAACCCCATAGAAAATCTTTGGAGGGAGTTGAAAGTCCGTGTTGCCCAGCGACAGCCCCAAAACATCACTGCTCTAGAGGAGATCTGCATGGAGGAATGGGCCAAAATACCAGCAACAGTGTGTGAAAACCTTGTGAAGACTGACAGAAAACGTTTGACCTCTGTCATTGCCAACAAAGGGTATATAACAAAGTATTGAGATAAACTTTTGTTATTGACCAAATACTTATTTTCCACCATAATTTGCAAATAAATTCATAAAAAATCCTACAATGTGATTTTCTGGATTTCTTTTTCTCATTTCGTCTGTCATAGTTGAAGTGTACCTATGATGAAAATTACAGGCCTCTCTCATCTTTTTAAGTTGGAGAACTTGCACAATTGGTGGCTGACTAAATACTTTTTTGCCCCACTGTACATGAGAGAAGACATTGACTTGCAAATGAAGTCAGACGAGATTCCCCTGAATGTTTCGACATGCATGTAAAGGAAGAGTAACGTGATATGTCAGATGGTGTGTCTGTGTCTCTCTCCCCATTCTCAGTTGGATGTAAACTAGGGGAACCCATGAAAAGTCAGTCGTATCTCATGGCATGCATAATGGACTAGCATGTCTGAATGGTGTGTGAGCTTTTCAGTAGGGATACAATGACATGCATATTGACATCCTTTCAATATTCTCTGTTGATCTTCTCCTGTATCTGTACCTCTGTGTTCTCATCATGTTCTAATTCTAGCTGGAATTCACAGCATTTTGCTAATTCAGCTCCTCTAATCCCCCTCTGCCTCTCCTCTTCCTCCCCTCCTCCCTGGTCTCTCTCGCTCTCTCTCTCGCTTCCTGCTTACGTTTGTTCTCCAAAATCTGAAAACAGCACAATTTGCATACATTATGCACATCCCACTGACATTGTCTCCCGATACCTGTTCAAAATGTAACGTCCTTGTCAAAAACGACAGTTTGTTCGTGTGCGCCCATTTGTGTGTGTGTGTGTACTGCTCAAGTATTTCCAGACTAACCTAGAAAAGTGTATGAAACAGACTTTTAAATGGCCTCATTTACTCTGCATTACTAATCTGCTGGGTTTCCTACTATGAATATTTGATCTGCTCCCCATCCCTCTTTGAGAGTGTGCCTGTGTGTGTGTGTGTCTGTGTGTGTGTGACTGTGTGTGTGTGAGACTGTGTGTGTGTGTCTTTCTTTGTGTGTGCGTCCTGGTTTATTGATGACAGGAGAAAGTCATACTGTTCAATGGGACTGAGACAGATCTAGGGACTAGCAATGGCAATCAGCCCAGCTCTCTCTCCACAGACCTACAGGTAATTCATGGTGCTAGATACTCTCTTTCCCACAGAAATACAGGTAATTCATGGTGCTAGATAGACTCTCTTTCCCACAGAAATACAGGTAATTCATGGTGCTATAGATAGACTCTATGGTAGTGCTATTCAAACTTTTCTGGGGACCACATTTTTTCCCCAACATTTTTTTGTGCCCCCACCCCAAATATAATGACACAATCTTAAAATCTGTACATTTCGATTTTTACATTAACAAATAACCTTCAATTCATTGCATTTTCATCTCTTAGCAAAAGGAAAAGAAACCAATAAATAATTGTACTTTTTTTTTTAACTATAATATTAATTTGTTTATATATATATCTATACACTGAGTATTGCAAAAATTAGGAACACCTTCTGCCTTCAGAAGAGCCTCAATTAGTCGGGGGATGGACTCTACAAGGTGTCGTGAGCCTTCCACAAGGATGCTGGCCCATGTTCACTCCAATGGCTCCCACAGTTGTGTCAAATTGGCTGGATGTCTTTTGGGTGGTGGACCATTCTTGATACACACAGGAAACTGTTGGGTGTGAAAAACCCAGCAGAGTTGCAATTCTTGAAACAAACCGGTGTGTCTGGCACTTACTACCATACCCCGTTCAAAGGCACTGAAATATTTTGTCTTGCCCATTCACCCTCTGAAAGACACACACACACACACATCCATGTCTCAATTGTCTCAAAGCTCCTTCTTTAACCTGTCTCCTCCCCTTCATCTACACTGATTGAAGTGGATTTAACAGGTGACATCAATAAGGAATCATAGCTTTCACCTGGATTCACCTGGTCCGTCTGTGTCATGGAAAGAGAGTTCTTAATGTTTTGTACACTCAGTGTATATCTATATTTTGGTGACCCCGCTGCAGTTCCCCTGAATACCACTTTGCTCTATGGCATATCTAGCTGTCTTTGTGTTTCTGAACACTATGCCTGACTATACTGATTCAGATCACATACTACATTATTACACACACTACCCTGCTGACTCGTAGCTTGTGGAGGCGCCTGCGTGTGTGTGTGCTTTAGACCAGTCATTCTGATTCAAATCACATACTAGGCATTACACAGTAAAACTCCTGGCACCAACCCACGGCCCATTGCACTAATGACAAACGTTTAACTACTTACCTCTAGACTGCTTTAATGGATTAATAAAACTACACAGATATACAGATACGGAGTCCACGAGTCAGTATGTGTAATGAATCAGATGCAAATTCAAAGCATCATTCACTGTATGTGTGTGTGTGTGCGTGTCAAAATCCCAAAACGATGTCATCAATGCGTTTCAGTGAGCTGCTTTTCTCTCTGTGTGATCTAACATGCAGGGGTTTTGACAGATTCTGGATCAGGTGTTATACAGAGCACAGCTCTCCTGATCTAACATTGAGCCATTTGACATGGTTTGTGGTTTCCCTCCTCTCTCTCCCTCTCTAAAACAGTTCTACCCCCCTCCCCACTCTCTCATTTAGACAGGAAGTGTGTGTTTGAGCAGGGACCGATCGCCAGTCAGCCGTGAAGCTTAGCTATATGGACTTCCGTGGGTCTCCGTCAGAACAACACCATCACTCCCCCCTCCTCCCCCCAAATAACGTCACCCCGCCCCAAATCCCCTGCAGGTGTCCCTGTCTGGCCACAGAAAGCTAACACAAACATAAACATCCACACACACAGCGAAAGAAACATGAGTGTGTGCCAGCGAGCCAGTCTCTAATGATCGTTTCAGAGGGAGTTCATCTTCTGGTCAGCGCTGCACTCAAGACAGAATGGTGTGTGTGTGTGTGTGTGTGTGTGTGTAGAAGTCAGTGTGTGTGTGTGTGTGTGTGTTTGTGGTGAGTGTGGTGTGTTTGTTTGTAGAAGTCAGTGTGTGTGTCTGTGTGCATGCACAAGTCTGTGATATACAACAAGATACGTGTTTGTTATCTGTGAAACTGTGAAGTTCACGTCTATTAAACTGCAAAGACAAGTCTCCAATACCTGAGTTAAACCACGAAACACTAGCACTGAACTAATGGGCCTCATTTCACGCCTGTATCATTTACTACGATGACAAATCTAGCATTTCAACATCTATGCTTTCCCCCCCTCTCTCCCATTCCCTCTTACTCTGTCTATCTCTCCTTCACTCCCACCCTCTCTACCACTTTCTCCTCCATCTCCTTCCATCCCTCTCTCCCTCCTGTCATGAGTGAATTACTCCACACAATATCCTGTGACTCTCCCAGTCTCCATCCTACATCATTCAATCAAATTGTATAAAGTATGTGTGTGGTTGTGTTTTGACTCCAGCACTACGCTGCCAGAACAACTTTACCAGCAGCTCCAGCCTGCTCTTTCTACGCTCAGAGATACACACACAGATCTACGGTAAATCTAACTCTAATAGGGACCCTAGAACTCATAGCATGAATATGTTAACACCTACCCTGGATTCTGATGAGACATCATCACTATTGAGATTCTATTCCATCCCTCATCCTACACCCACCACTTTCTTCTTCCCTCTCTCCACCTCTCCTTCTACTCCCACGCTTTGGAACCCCCTTCCTGGGTGATGAATAGTTAATGTTTTGTGCTGATGCCATGCTGTATGGCTGTGTAAAAATCCCAACAATGGAGAACACAAACAAGCACACATACAGTTGAAGTCGGAAGTTTACATACACCTTAGCCAAGTACATCTCAGTTTTTCACAATTCCTGACATTTAATCCTAGTAAGAATTCCCTGTCTTAGGTCAGTTAGGATCACCACTTTATTCTAAGAATGTGAAATGTCAGAATAATAGTAGAGAGAATGATTTATTTCAGCTTTTATTTCATCACATTCCCAGTGGGTCAGAAGTTTACATACACTCAATTAGTATTTGGTAGCATTGCCTTAAACATTTTTAACTTGGGTCAAATGTTTCGGGTAGCTTTCCACAAGCTTCCCACAATAAGTTTGGTGAATTTTCCCCCTTTCCTCCAGACAGAGCTGGTGTAAATGAGTCAGGTTTGTAGGCCTCCTTGCTTGCACACACTTTTTCAGTTCTGCCCACACATTTTCTATAGAATTGAGGTCAGGGCTTTGTGTTTGCCACTCCAATACCTTGACTTTGTTGTCCTTAAGCAATTTTTCCACAACTTTGGAAGTATGCCTGGGGTCATTGTCCATTTGGAAGACCTATTTGCGACCAAGCTTTAACTTCCTGACTGATGTCTTGAGATGTTGCTTCAATAAATCCACATAATTTTCCTTCCTCATGATGCCATCTATTTTGTGAATTGCACCAGTCCCTCCTGCAGCAAAGCACCATCACAACATGATGCTGCCACCCCCGTGCTTCACGGTTTGGATGATGTTCTTCGGCTTGCAAGCCTCCCCCTTTTTCCTCCAAACAGAACGATGGTAATTATGGCCAAACAGTTCTATTTTTGTTTCATCAAACCAGAGGACATTTCCCCAAAACGTGCAATCTTTGTCCCCATGTGCAGTTGCAAACCGTAGTCTGGCTTTTTTATGGCGGTTTTGGAGCCGTGGCTTCTTCCTTGCTGAGAGGCCTTTCAGGTTATGTCAATATGGGATGACGGCTGCGTGGTCCCATGGTGTTTATACTTGCGTACTATTGTTTGTACAGATGAACGTGGTACCTTCAGGCATTTGGAAATTGCTCCCAAGGATGAACCAGACTTGTGGAGGTCTACAATTTCTTTTCTGAGGTCTTGGCTGATTTCTTTTGATTTTCCCATGATGTTAAGCAAAGAGGCACGGAGTTTGGAGGTAGGCCTTGAAATACATCCAAAGGTACACCTACAATTGACTCAAATGATGTCAATTAGCCTATCAGAAGCTTCTAAAGCCATGACATCATTTTCTGGAATATTACAAGCTGTTTAAAGTCACGGGCAACTTAGTGTATTTAAACTTCTGACCCACTGGAATTGTGATACAGTGAATTATAAGTGAAATAATCTGTCTGTAAACAATTGTTGGAAAAATTACTTGTGTCATGCACAAAGTAGATGTCCTAACCGACTTGCCAAAACTATAGTTTGTTAACAAGAAATTTGTGGAGTTTTAATGATTCCAACCTAAGTGTATGTAAACTTCCGACTTCAACTGTAGATGCACATACTGTACATGCAGGAACGCTCACACACACAAGCCAGGTGTGGACTGTCAGTCAGCAGTGATAACCCAGCCAGGACAGGTGTGGACTGTCAGCAGTGATAACTCAGCCAGGCCAGGACAGGTGTGGACTGTCAGCAGTGATAACCCAGCCAGGCCAGGACAGGTGTGGACTGTCAGCAGTGATAACCCAGCCAGGCCAGGACAGGTGTGGACGGTCAGTTAGCAGTGATAACCCAGCCAGGACAGGTGTGGACTGTCAGTCAGCAGTGATAACTCAGCCAGGCCAGGACAGGTGTGGACGGTCAGTCAGCACTTAGAAGCTTGTAACTATCACTACAACTCATGTATTCACACCAAAGCCAAGGGCAGTGTTCATTACAATATCATTGTGTGATTTGATGTAAAGGCATGCCCTACTGTAAGTCAGGACCTATAGATCCAATCTGCCAGCTAGAGATAAGTCAGGACCTATAGATACAATCTGCCCTGGGGCTTCTAGCTGTGAAGCAGGTATCAGTGGTGATTCCCTGGAGAGACTAACGCACCATCTGGTCCTGTGACTGTCCCCTCCACCTCAAAGTTTGATTCTGGCTGAATGTCAAACTGCTCTCTCTCTCTCTCTCTCTCTCTCTCTCTCTCTCTCTCTCTCTCTCTCTCTCTCTCTCTCTCTCTCTCTCTCTCTCTCTCTCTCTCTCTCTCTCTCTCTCTCTCTCTCTCTCTCATGATTTCACATCAGTCAAAAGCTCTTCTCTCTCTCTTTTTCTTTTATGTGTCTCTGAATCATGGCTCTACCAGCTGTCCCTGTGTGTGTGTGCTTGCGCACGTGTGTGCATTGTGCTATGAAAGACAGAGTAGCGGGGGAGTTGTCAGTGAAAGAGGGTACCCCATGCCAGCAATGTTTTTCACAGGGCATGGTTCTGGCAGTCAGTCCAGCTGCTGAGAGCTGGAGCTACATTGAAAAGCTGGGACAGCCTGAGGGCTTGCCTGGGGTGATGTGGCCCTCATGGGTCTGTGTGTGTGTGTGTGTGTGTGTGTGTGTGTGTGTGTGTGTGTGTGTGTGTGTGTGTGTGTGTGTGTGTGTGTGTGTGTGTGTGTGTGTGTGTGTGTGTGTGTGTGCGTATGTGCGTATGTGTGTCATGTGTGATTCAGGTGAGGAGTTAACAGACTGACAGGACAGATCCACTGGGGAGAAGCAGCTGGAACAATGACTAACAGAGATGTATTTGTGTCAGGCAGGTTACAGAAAGACCTTAGCTATGTGGTGAAATCAATGGCCTATTCTACAGTCTGTGTGTGTGTGTGTGTGTTTGTGTGTGTGAGTGTGTGTGTGTGTGTGTGTGTGTGTGTCGTGTGCTTGCGCGCATGTCACCTGAGCAGGTAAACTCATGTTTCTGTATCTCGGCCACGTTGAGTCCTCTAAGCGGGGCTGGAGCTGTACACTGAGTGAACAGACCAATTGTAGGCCTTTGTCTTAACCACTGTGCCAACCAGGAGAGGTGACAGTCACAGTGCAGATTGTTGGAGTGGAGACGGCTGGAATGAGAGAGAGAGAGAGAGAGAGAGAGGGGGTTATTCATAAAAGTCACCGTTAATCTCTCTGCAACTATCTAAATCTCTGTGATGGAATTTCAGCGTGCAGTGGCAACCCCCATTGAGATCCCCTTTCTCATTGACTGTTTTAATCCTCCTCTTGAAATGCTGCCTAAAATGCGGAGACTAATGCCTTAACCCTAAACCATACCCCCTAGGTTCAGATATGTTTCCGAACCCAGGACTGTCTATTCTTCCATAGTGCCATGATCTTTCCCAGCTTGAACTTAACGGAGCGTTCTAAACGAGACATTCTAAGTGGAAGATTCTAACCAAAACATACTAAACTGAACATTCTAAATGAAGCATTCCTGGAATGCTCCCATTGTCCAGAATAACTCGTAGTGCTGTGGTGGGAACTGGAACACACACACAAACACACAAACGCACACACAAACACCAACCCATAACCCCACTGGAAGCAAAGCAGCACAGAGACCACAACAAGAATGACATTGCGGTCTCTCTAAGTATCCCAGTGAGCATAATTGATTTAATTCGTATATACATCATTTCATATTTTGTCATTATATTTAGACAATAGGCTTGGGGGGTTGGTGTATTTCTGGGGTGTTCCTCAGATTTAGAGATATAATGGGTTCTGGCATGGGTATAGGCCTGATGTGGGTTATGGCCATCAACCAAAAGTCCATGGAACGACTGAATCTATCTCTTCTCATTCAGATGATAGGACTGTTTAAATCTGCTGCTACATGGGACACTAAAGTATGAATGGAAAACAGGACTGGTTTATTTTATAACAACTTAATATATCTCAAAAGGGATTGGTTGAATTAAACTGGAATGGAATACTATATTAGATTCTATTCTATGTATTCTATTATTTTCGATGCAAATAAATAAGAATCAATTATGCAGTCGTACAGTGAAGTTGTGGTATATATTTTCCCAAAACTAAGGGAGTGATGTGATGGTTATTTGATCTCTGCTTCCTTGTGGAAAGCTGATCTGAGTCAGGTTAAAGCAGACTGTCATGGTGAACACATTACTCTTCGCATGACACGGTCTCAGAGAGATGGATCACCAAGTAATCTTCCCAACACCATACATCTAGATCAGAATACACACCAGGATTATCATGGCACACATGTTGAAGGAGAAGATGAGACAAGAACGAGGTGGGAGAGGGGGAAAGGAGAAAAGAGAGAGATAGTTGGGTGAGGAAGGGAGAAACAGAAAAAGGGAGAGAGAGAGAGAGAGAGAGAGAGAGAGAGAGAGAGAGAGAGAGAGAGAGAGAGAGAGAGAGAGAGAGAGAGAGAGAGAGAGAGAGAGAGAGAGAGAGAGAAAGAAAGAAAGGGGGAGGAGTGAGGGAGTGAGAAATAGAGAGGCAGGGAGGGAGGGAGGGATGGAGGGAGGGAGGGATGGAGAGCCTGGTAGTGTGTGTGGCTTACAAGGTGCGTAGTTTTGGCATGTGGTTGAAGCTGGAGACTGGGATGCTGCTGATGTTGTTGTTGTTCAGAGTCCTGGAAGAGACAGAGAGAGAGAAGAGAGGGAGCATGACAACACGCAATACAGAGACACAATGAAATGCCACGGACCTCACCATACGATATTAACATGATACTTAGGTGCCGATACGATATGTATTGTGATTCTGACGATTCTATATGTATTGCGATTCAATTCTGTGATTTTATTGCAATTCGATGTTCCAAACATATTGCTCACCATATGTCTGCTGCAGTGGGATAAGAGAGAGCCATGTGAAAATGAGTTGGAAAGTCATGGAATAAAAGTTCTGAAAATAAACTGGCTCCCTATTTAAAAAGAAGATGGAGAACAATTCATGAAGGGAAAAATACTGGAGTTTTGGTGCAGGTACAGCCAACTAGCGCAAAAATAATATTGCGATATTGTCAAAACGATACGACACGATATATCGTCAAAAATAATATCCAGATATGTAACTGTATCCATTTTTCCCCCATCACTACTTTCTCTCCTTACCTCTGACTTAATTCCCTTACTCACAGCTACCGCTCCCCTTTATGTCCTACTCAACCCTCTCTTCCCTCTTCCTCCTCCCCCACCCCGTTTCTCTCTCTATCCCATTGGGAATATAACACCTCTTCCCACACAGATGGGACACCTTCACATATTCATGCCCTCCCACCTCCCACAAACACATTATTTATGTGCACACACACACAGACCAATCTCCTCCCATCCCCACCCCCTATAGTGGGCATCAGGTGCAGAGCAGAGGAGGTCATTTCAATCAGCCTAATAACCCCACAGTCTCCTACCTCTACCCGACTATAGTAACATCCCCTCCATCATATTAAAAAACCCTCACACTATTTCCACAGCCCACAATCCAAACCTGCTCCCCACCATACACCCCAACTGTCAGCCCCCAGACCCCCAGGCACCATGAATTAATGGACCATGATATTAATGAACCAATAGGTCCGGCAATGCCTGCAGGGACCAATGACTGACTGGATAAATACGGTTGGCGCCTGGTTATATTAGTTAGTAATGGTTATCAGAAGTGTACTGTCTTAATTTTAATTTCAAAAAGTGCTTTTTGCTTAATAAATCAAGAAGGGGAGAATAAATATAATGAGGTTCTGTGTGTGTGTGTGTGTGTGTGTGTGTGTGTGTGTGTGTGTGATTCTGTGTGTCTGTGTTAGAGTTTGTGTATCAGACCAATCCTGTTGTCAAGCACTAACACGGAAACAAGCAATGAGCCATACCCCTCTTACCGGCCCCTAACTCTACCCCCCAAAATATTTCATCCTCTCTACCATTCTTTACCCCCCACTGTGCACAGTGTGTGTGTGTGTGTCTTACAGTACTTCCAGGCCCCTCAGTGCTCTGAAGGCTCCGTCCTCGATGCAGCCAATGTGGTTCTTATCCAACTGACTAGAGACACAACAGAGACAGAAACATTAGAAACACACACATACACAAATACACACACACACACAAACAAATGTGCAATGCACTGCAAAATGTTCTTGCTCTCTCCATCCCTCTCCCACCAATTTTAAACAGTCACATATATTAAATAAGCAGCCATTTGTAAACTTAATCGATAAACATAATCTATTCCAATACCAGCTACTCATCACAATAGCCCGATGGTCTAAAGCACTGTCATCAATCTTACAAACTATAGCATTTTCCCTATAGACCAGAAATAATCATGCACGCATGAATGCATGCAGGCAAAGACGTGCGTACACACACACACACACACACATTCTTTCCTCAGAGGGCAGATATAATCACTGATAGGGAGTACACTGAGTGTGGGTAAATCGATGGTAATATAGTCAACTCTCCTCATATAGCCGTAGGAGAGTTAGGCGCACTGTGCTGATTCTTTCTCTACTGTGATAGCATCATCAATCAGTATGTGTGTGTGTGTGTGTGTGTGCGTTAATCTCCAGCGATAGCAGTATAAATCACAGCTCCATCTGTGTACAGGGTGAAAGCTAACCCACTCTGTCACTGTGATATACTGATGCCACCTACAGTAACTGACTGGGGCTATGCTCATTAGCATACACAGAGTTGACAGACAGAGAGGCTCAACACAACGTGTGTGTCTGCGTGTTATATGAGAGCATTCTGATGCTATGACAATATGATGTCGAGTTAGTATTGAGAGTGAAGATACATTCATTCATTCATTCATCCATCCATGGATGAATTCATTGATTCACTAATCTGAGACTGAAGATTCCCTCACAGGTTCTTGATGTCTGTAGCTCCTCTGAAAGCCTTCCTGGGGATGGACTGGATGTTGTTCTCACTCAGATCTCTGTGAACACAACAACATGACAATGTTTGATCAAAGATACTGTACCCAACTTCTAAATTAATACACACATATCACACAGCCAGAATAGATAGAGGGCTTTGTAGGAGAGAAACATTGTGGGAGCATTGTGACACATAGGTAGTGGATTTCCTTCATAAAAACGCGTTAAGACCCAGGTGAAGGCTCTCTTCAAGCCTGAACGGAATGCCGCTTTTTATTTCATCGTACGGTAGTCCCTAACAAAGACCAGAGAAAACCATTCAGCTGTGAGTAAAAGCTTCCTGAGGACTAAACAGCATTATTTTCTTAATCACGATGGAAAGGGAAAACATGGAAGTCATTCATCTGTGTAGCTGTATGTATCTGTGCCAAAAGCCCTAGGTGTGGAGCGTCATGCAGAGGGCTATAGTAGAGTAGGTAGCTGTTTTATTTAGTGTTCACTCATGCTAAAACATTCCCTAAGGACCCCTGTGAGACCCAGTGAGAGGTGTCCTGCTCAGTGCCTGCACACAAACCCTTCAAACACGCAGCAGAGTAGGCAACCAAGAGAGGTCCTATTAGACATACATGGTGCATGGGTCCAGACAAAGAGGACTGAATGAAATGCTGCATGTGTGACAGAGAGAAGGGTTGTGTGTGTGTGTGTGTGGAGAGAGAGAGGTGAAGAGTGAGAGATGGAGTGAGGGGAGGGTTATAGTTAGGAGAGGAGGAAGGAAATAAAGAGAGAGAGAAACACAAGTAGCCATAGTTTTAATTAGCATGTTTTTGTTTGGTGGTTAAACGGTGTGCTAACCTCATTCAGAGAGGCTGTCCCTCTTGCCGTGCGTCACACACACACACACACACACACACACACACACACACACACACACACACACACACACACACACACACACACACACACACACACACACACACACACACACGAGGGGCTCCTGTCTTATTCCCACAGCCCAACGGACATAAACAGAACACTCATGGCCCCCTTTAGAGAGGCCTACAGGATCTCTCTCCCTCCTTCTCTCTCCCCGTCTCCCTCCCTCTCCCACTCTCTCTGGTTCATCTCACAGTTCTCCTTTGGTATGTTGATTTATGATTTCACAGACATGGTTTCAACATCATACAAAAGGAATGAAAAAATACCTGGTGCCACAGAGAACATTAAGAGTTGTGCAATCTATCTAATGAATGGTTCCTTGTGTCTTTATACTCTAGCAGCAATTAAAACAGCCGTCTGCAGGCCGCTGCAAATATATCACAATTAATCGTGGTATTTGCACGGCTGCTATTTTGAATATCCATGACACTCTCATTCCAGGTCAACCAGTAAACTTTTAAAATATGTCCTAGTATGTTTGAACACGCACAGACACACACACACACACACACACACACACACACACACACACACACACACACACACACACACACACACACACACACACACACACACACACACACACACACACACACACACACACACACACACACACACACACACACACACACACACACACACACACACACACACACACACACACACACACACTCTCCAGTAGCAACTATGAGGCAGGTCTTAACTGGGCTCTACTGTAAAGTTTGAGTGTTGTATTAGTAAATGATGGTAACATGCCATGACTTCACAGAAGAGCACAGTGATGAAATGAAAACATTCACCTTGAAAAAACTAGAGGAGAAGCCAGCCAATTATCTAAACAGCACAACATTCCTCACCTATAGACAGCAGCTTTACCTGGCTCCTGTTCAAGCTTGCACATGTACGTGGCCGTGAGTCTTCTTCTCACCTTGTATTCACCTCTCTGGTGTTAACACTCTGTAGTATGGTACTGACAGACCGTGTTATACCTCTCTGGTGTTAACACTCTGTAGTATGGTACTGACAGACCGTGTTATACCTCTCTGGTGTTAACACTCTGTAGTATGGTACTGACAGACCGTGTTATACCTCTCTGGTGTTAACACTGGTATGGTACTGACAGACCGTGTTATACCTCTCTGGTGTTAACACTGGTATGGTACTGACAGACCGTTTTACACCTCTCTGGTGTTAACACTGGTATGGTATGGTACTGACAGACCGTGTTAACACTCTGTGGTGTGGTACTTAATTTAACTAGGAAAGTCAGTTAACAACAAGTTCTTATTTACAATGAAGGCCTAGCAGGGAACAATGGGTTAACTGCCTTGTTCAGGGGCAGAACAATAAATAGATACATATTTTGATTTGTTTATCACTTTTTTGGTAAACAAATTACATGATTCCATTTTTGTTATGTCATAGTTTTGATGTCTTCACTATTATCCTACAATGTAGAAAATAGTAAAATAAAGAAAAACCCTTGAATGAGTAGGTGTGTCCAAACTTTTGACTGGTATTGTATACAGTGAGGGGAAAAAAGTATTTGATCCCCTGCTGATTTTGTACGTTTGCCCACTGACAAAGAAATGATCAGTCTATAATTTTAATGGTAGGTTTATTTGAACAGTGAGAGACAGAATAACAACAAAAAAATCCAGAAAAACACATGTGAAAAATGTAATACATTTATTTGCATTTTAATGAGGGAAATAAGTATTTGACCCCTCTGCAAAACATGACTTGGTGGCAAAACCCTTGTTGGCAATCACAGAGGTCAGACGTTTCTTGTAGTTGGCCACAAGGTTTGCACACATCTCAGGAGGGATTTTGTCCCACTCCTCTTTGCAGATCTTTGCAGTCATTAAGGTTTCGAGGCAGACGTTTGGCAACTCGAACCTTCAGCTCCCTCCACAGATTTTCTATGGGATTAAGGTCTGGAGACTGGCTAGGCCACTCCCGGACCTTAATGTGCTTCTTCTTGAGCCACTCCTTTGTTGCCTTGGCCGTGTGTTTTGGGTAATTGTCATGCTGGAATACCCATCCACGACCCATTTTCAATGCCCTGGCTGAGGGAAGGAGGTTCTCACCCAAGATTTGACGGTACATGGCCCCGTCCATCGTCCCTTTGATGCGGTGAAGTTGTCCTGTCCCCTTAGCAGAAAAACACCCCCAAAGCATAATGTTTCCACCTCCATGTTTGACAGTGGGGGATGGTGTTCTTAGGGTCATAGGCAGCATTCCTCCTCCTCCAAACACGGCGAGTTGAGTTGATGCCAAAGAGCTCCATTTTGGTCTCATCTGACCACAACACGTTCACCCAGTTGTCCTCTGAATCATTTAGATGTTCATTGGCAAACTTCAGACGGGCATGTACAGTGGGGCAAAAAAGTATTTAGTCAGCCACCAATTGTGCAAGTTCTCCAACTTAAAAAGATGAGAGAGGCCTGTAATTTTCATCATAGGTACACTTCAACTATGACAGACGAAATGAGAAAAAGAAATCCAGAAAATCACATTGTAGGATATGTAATTAATTTATTTGCAAATGATGGTGGAAAATAAGTATTTGGTCAATAACAAAAGTTTATCTCAATACTTTGTTATATACCCTTTGTTGGCAATGACAGAGGTCAAACGTTTTCTGTAAGTCTTCACAAGGTTTTCACACACTGTTGCTGGTATTTTGGCCCATTCCTCCATGCAGATCTCCTCTAGAGCAGTGATGTTTTGGGGCTGTCGCTGGGCAACACGGACTTTCAACTCCCTCCAAAGATTTTCTATGGGGTTGAGATCTGGAGACTGGCTAGGCCACTCCAGGACCTTGAAATGCTTCTTACGAAGCCACTCCTTCGGTTCGGCGGTGTGTTTGGGATCATTGTCATGCTGAAAGACCCAGCCACGTTTCATCTTCAATGCCCTTGCTGATGGAAGGAGGTTTTCACTCACTGGCGGCGTAGTGTGTTACTGATGGTAGGCTTTGTTACTTTGGTCCCAGCTCTCTGCAGGTCATTCACTAGGTCCCCGTGTGGTTCTGGGATTTTTGCTCACCGTTCTTGTGATCATTTTGACCCCACGGGGTGAGATCTTGCGTGGAGCCCCAGATCGAGGAAGATTATCAGTGGTCTTGTATGTCTTCCATTTCCTAATAATTGCTCCCACAGTTGATTTCTTCAAACCAAGCTGCTTACCTATTTCAGATTCAGTCTTCCCAACCTGGTGCAGGTCTACAATTTTGTTTCTGGTGTCCTTTGACAGCTCTTCGGTTTTGGCCATAGTGGAGTTTGGAGTGTGACTGTTTGAGGTTGTGGACAGGTGTCTTTTATACTGATAACAAGTTCAAACAGGTGCCATTAATACAGGTAACGAGTGGAGGACAGAGGAGCCTCTTAAAGAAGAAGTTACAGGTCTGTGAGAGCCAGAAATCTTGCTTGTTTGTATGTGACCAAATACTTATTTTCCACCATAATTTGCAAATAAATTCATAAAAAATCCTACAATGTGATTTTCTGGATTTTTTTCCTCATTTTGTCTGTCATAGTTGAAGTGTACCTATGATGAAAATTACAGGCCTCTCTCATCTTTTTAAGTGAGAGAACTTGCACAATTGGTGGCTGACTAAATACTTTTTTGCCCCACTGTACAGTGGCTTGCAAAAGTCACCCCATTGGCATTATTCCTTTTTTGTTTCCTTACAACCTGGAATTAAAGTTGTTTTTTTGGGGGGGTTGTATCATTTGAATTACACAACATGCCTACCACTTTGAAGATGCAAAATATTTTTTATTGTGAAACAAACAAGAAATAAGACAACAAAAACTGAAAACTTGAGTGTGCATAACTATTCATCCCCCCAAAGTCAATACTTTGTAGAGCAAACTTTTGCAGCAATTACAGCTGCAAGTCTCTTGGGGTATGTCTCAATAAGCTTGGCACATCTAGCCACTGGGATTCTTAATTGGATTGAGGATTGAGGTCTGGGCTTTGACTAGGCCATTCCAAGACATTTAAATGTTTCCCCTTAAAACACTCGAGTGTTGCTTTAGCAGTATGCTTAGGGTCATTGTCCTGCTGGAAGGTGAACCTCCGTCCCAGTCTCAAATCTCTGGAAGACTGAAACAGGTTTCCCTCAAGAATTTCTCTGTATTTAGCGCCATCCATCATTCTTTCAATTCTGACCAGTTTCCCAGTCCCTGTCGATGAAAAACATCCCCACAGCATGATGCTGCCACCACCATGCTTCACTGTAGGGATGGTATTCTCGGGGTGATGAGAGTTGTTGGGTTTGCGCCAGACATAGCCTTTTCCTTGATGGCCAAAAAGCTCAATTTCAGTCTCATCTCTCTTCTTCCATATGTTTGGGGAGTCTCCCACATGCCTTTTGGCGAACATCAAACGTGGTTACTTATTTTTTTCTTCAAGCAATGGCTTTTTTCTGGCCACTCTTCCGTAAAGCCCAGCTCTGTGCAGTGTACGGCTTAAAATGGTCCTATGGACAGATACTCCAATCTCTGCTGTGGAGCTTAGCAGCTCCTTCAGGGTTATCTTTGGTCTCTTTGTTGCCTGATTAATGCCCTCCTTGCCTGGTCCGTGAGGTTTGGTGGGCGGCCCCCTCTTGGCAGGTTTGTTGTGGTGCCGTATTCTTTCCATTTTTGGTGCTCCGTGGGATTTTTTTATAACCCAACCCTGATCTGTACATCTCCACAACTTTGTCCCTGACCTGTTTGGAGAGCTCCTTGATCTTCATGGTGCCGCTTGCTTGGCAGTGCCCCTTGCTTAGTGGTGTTGCAGACTCTGGGGCCTTTCAGAACAGGTGTATATATACTGAGATCATGTGACAGATCATGTGACACTTAGATTGCACACAGGTGGACTTTATTTAACTAATTATGTGACTTCTGAAGGTAATTGGTTGCACAAGATCTTATTTAGGGGCTTAATAGCAAAGGGGGTGAATACATACGCAAGCACTCAATCCAATATAGTTTTTTACTTCCTTTTTTTTAAACAAGTAATTTTTTTCATTTAACTTCCCCAATTTGGACTATTTTGTATGTCCATTACATTATATGTCCAAATTCATTTAAATTACAGGTTGTAATGCAACAAAATAGGAAAAACACCAAGGGAGGTGAATACTTTTGCAAGGCACTGTATATACACTACCGGTCAAAAGTTTTAGAACACTTACCCAAGAGTGTGCAAAGCTGTCATCAAGGCAAAGTGTGGCTATTTAAAGAATCTCAAATATATATATATTTTTTATTTGTTTAACACTTTTTTGGTTACTACATGATTCCATGTGTTATTTCATAGTTTTGATGTCTTCACTTTTATTCTACAATGTGGAAAATAGTAAAAATAAAGAAAACCCCTTAAATGAGTAGGTGTTCTAAAACTTTTGACCGGAAGTGTATATATCTACAGTGCCTTCGGGAAAGTATTCAGACCCCTTGACTTTTTCCACATTTGTTACGTTACAGCCTTTTTCTAAAATTGATTAAATAGCTTTTTTTCTAGTCAATCTACACACAATACCCCATACTGACAAAGCAAAACCAGTAATGTTTTTGGGGGGGCAAATTTATTACAAGCAAAAACCTGAAATGGTGACAAGCTTTACACCACTCCAGCCAATGCTTGGCATTGCACATGGCGATCTTAGGCTTGTGTGCGGCTGCTCGGCCGTGAAAACCCATTTCATTAAGCTCCAGACAAACAGTTCTTGTGGTGACGTTGCTTCCAGAAGCAGTTTGGAACTCGGTTGCGAGGACAGACAATTTTTAGCACTCGGCGGTCACGTTCTGTGAGCTTGTGTGGCCTACCACTTTGCGGCTGAGCCGTTGTTGCTCCTAGACATTTCCACTTCACAATAACAGCACTTACAGTTGACCAGGGCAGCTCTAGCAGGGACGAAATTTTATGAACTGACTTGTTGGAAAGGTAGCATCCTATGACAGCACCATGTTGAAAGTCATTGAGCTAATCAGTAAAGCCATTCTACTGCAAATATTTGTATATGGAGATTGCATGGCTATGTGCTTCATGTTATACACCTGTCAGCAACGGGTGTGGCTGAAATAGCCAAATCAACTAATTTCAAGGGGTGTCCACATACTTTTGTATGTATAGTGTATATACAGTTGAAGTCGGAAGTTTACATGCACCTTAGCCAAGTACTTTTAAATTCAGTTTTTCACAATTCCTGACATTTAATCCTAGTAAATATTCCCTGTTTTAGGTCAGTTAGGATCACCACTTTATTTTAAGAATGTGACAAGAATGTGTCAGAATAATAGAAGAGAGAATTATTTATTTCAGCTTTTATTTCTTTCATCGCATTCCCAGTGGGTCAGAAGTTTACATACACTCAATTAGTATTTGGTTGCATTAACTTGAGTCAAACGTTTCGGTTGGCCTTCCACAAGATTCCCACAATAAGTTGGGTGAATTTTGGGCCGTTCCTCCTGACAGAGCTGGTGTAACTGAGTCAGGTTTGTAGGCCTCCTTGCTCGCACACGCTTTTTCAGTTCTGCCCACACATTTTCTATAGGATTGAGGTCAGGGCATTGTGATGGTCACTCCAATACCTTTACTTTGTTGTCCTTAATCCATTTTGCCACAACTTTGGAAGTATGCTGGGGTCATTGTCCATTTGGAAGACCCATTTGCGACCAAGCTTTAACTTCCTGACTGATGTCTTGAGCTGTTGCTTCAATATATCCACATAATTTTCCCTCCTCATGATGCCATCTATTTTGTGAAGTGCACCAGTCCCTCCTGCAGCAAATAACCCCCACAACATGATGCTGCCACCCCCGTTCTTCACAGTTTGGATGGTGTTCTTTGGCTTGAAAGCCTCCCCCCTTTTTCCTCCAAACATAACGATGGTCATTACGGCCAAACAGTTCTATTTTTGTTTCATCAGACCAGAGGACATTTCTCCAAAAAGTACGACCTTTGTCCCCATGTGCAGTTGCAAACCATAGTCTGGCTTTTTTATGGCGGTTTTGGAGCGGCTTCTTCCTTGCTGAGCGGCCTTTCAGGTTATGTCGTTTTACTGTGGATATAGATACTTTTGTAGCTGTTTCCTCCAGCATCTTCACAAGGTCCTTTGCTGTTGTTCTGGGATTGATTTGAACTTTTCGCACCAAAGTACATTCATCTCTAGGAGACAGAACGCGTCTCCTTTTCCCATGATGTCAAGAAAAGAGGCACTGAGTTTGAAGGTAGGCCTTGAAATACATCCACAGGTACACCTCCAATTGACTCAAATTATGTCAATCAGAAGCTTCTAAAGCCATGACATCATTTTCTGGAATTTTACAAGCTGTTTAAAGGCACAGTCAACTTAGTGTATGTACACTTCTGACCCACTGGAATTGTGATACAGTGAATTATAAGTGAAATAATCTGTCTGTAAACAATTGTTGGAAAAATTACTTGTGTCATGCACAAAGTAGATGTCCTAACCGACTTGCCAAAACTATAGTTTGTTAACAAGAAATTTGTAGAGTGGTTGACTCCAACCTAAGTGTATGTAAACTTTCGACTTCAACTGTATATTTGTGTGTGTGTGTGTGTGTGTGTGTACGTACAGGTGCATACGTATGCGTGTGTGTGTCTGTGTGTGTGTGACCCTGCAGTCAGACAAGATATGAGATTTGCGATGAGATGAGAGATGAGACAAGCTTCCGGTACAGAAGAACATGGAGCAGAACAATGCATTGCTAAGTAACAGCTTTACGGCCGTAGCTCACTATCTCACTGTTAAGCAAAGAAGAAAATGCACTTGTAGCCGGTGATTTTCAATGCAGGGAAACTGAAAACCGTTTACCATCATGTCACCTGTGCCAGTAGAGACAACAAAACTCTAGATCACCTTTACTCCACACACAGAAACGCATACAAGGCTCTCCTTCGCCCTCCCTTTGGCAAATCTGACCATAACTCTATCCTCCTGATTCCTGCTTACAAGCAAAAACTCAAACAGGAAGTAAACAGGCCCGCCCCAAGGTGGTGAGGGTAGGCAACAACACATCCGCCACACTGACCCTCAACGCGGGGGCCCCTCAGAGGTGCATGCTTAGTCCCTTCCTATACTTTCTGTTCACCTACACTGCGTTGGCGCGCACAACTCCAACACCATCATTACCTTAGCTGATGACACCATGGGGGTAGGCCTGATCACTGACGACAATGAGATCATCTATAGTGAGGAGGTCAGAGACCTGACCTAGAATGCCTTACGATCAAATGCCGACCGCATTATCTACCAAGAGAATTCTCTTCGATTATAATCACAGCCGTGTATATCCCACCCAAGTAGACACCTCGACGACCGTGAAATAACTTCATTGGACTCTATGTAAACTGGAAACCACGTATCCTGAGGCTGCATTTATTGTAGCTGGGGATTTTAACAAGGCTAATCTGAAAACAAGGCTCCCTAAATTTGATCAGCATATCGAATGCGCGACCCGGGCTGGCAAAACTTTGGATCATTGCTACTCTAATTTCCGCAACGCATACAAAGCCCTCCCTCGCCCTCCTTTCGGCAAATCTGACCACGACTCCATTTTGTTGCTCCCAGCCTATAGACAGAAACTAAAACAGGAAACGTCCGTGCTCAGGTCTGTTCAACGCTAGTCCGACCAATCTGATTCCACGCTTCAAGATTGCTTCGATCACGTGGACTGGGATATGTTCCGGATAGCATTGGACAACAACATTGATGTATATGCTGATTCGGTGAGCGTGTTTATTAGCAAGTGCATCGGTGATGTGGTACCCACGGTGACTATTGAAACCTTCCCCAACCACGAACCACTGCTTTTAACCAGGGTAAGGCGACCGGAAACATCACTGAATACAAACTGTGTAGCTATTCCCTTCGCAAGGCAATCAAACAAGCTAAGCGTCAGTATGGAGACAAAGTAGAGTCGCAATTCAATGGCTCAGACACAAGAGGTATGTGGCAGGGTCTACAGTCAAACACAGACTACAAAAAGAAAACCAGCCTCGTTCGCGGAACACGATGTCTTGGTCCCAGACAAACTAAACAACTTCTTTGCTCACTTTGAGGACAATACAGTGCCACCGACACGGCCCGCTACCAAAACCTGCGGGGTCTCCTTCACCGCAGCCAACGCATCTTGCCTATGCCGTTTGGCCATCGCTCATCCATATATTTACATGTACATATTCTAAATCATTCCTTTACACTTGTGTGTATAAGGTAGTTGTTGTGAAATTGTTAGATTACTTGTTATATATTACTGCACGGTCGGAACTAGAAGCACAAGCATTCCGCTACACTCGCATTAACATCTGCTAACCATGTGTACGTGACCAATACAATTTGATTTGATTTGAAAATTGTCAAAGACACCAGCCACCCAAGTCACAGACTGTTCTACCTCAATTACCTTGTACCCCTGCATGTCGTCTCTGTACTGGTACCCCGTGTATATAGCCAAGCTACAGTTACTCATTATGTATTTATTCCTCGTGTTATACATTTCTTTTCTCTCTGCATTGTTGGGAAGCATTTCACTGTTAGTCTACACCACAGGAGGTTGGTGGCACTATAATTGGAGAGGACGGACTGGTGGTAACGGTTGGATTGGAATGAATGGAACGGTATTAAATACATCAAACACATGGAAATGGTTTCCATGTGTTTGATGCCATTCCATTTGTTCCGTTCCAGCCATTATTATGAGCCGTCCTCCCCTCAGCAGCCTCCACTGGTCTACACCTGTTGTTTACGAAGCATTTGATTTGATTACACTGCCAGAGAGAGAGAGAGAGAGAGAGAAAGAGAGAAAGAGAGAGGGGGGAGATAGGGAGGGAAAGAAAGAAACAGACCCAGAGAGAGAGAGAGAGAGAGAGAGAGAGAGAGAGAGAGAGATGGCGACTGTGACAATAGAAATAGGATTGTGTGTGTGTAAGTGGAATGATAGGCAGAATTGACAGCATAGTGGTGAAATCAGCATGGTAAACCTCCCATAATCCTGTTAGCACGCTTTAATACGATTGGACAGGGCTTACACAGTGCCCCTGGAGCTGCCGTCTGATTGGATTAGGCACCATGGTCGTGGGGGGGCTGGTGTGCATGTGTGTGTGTCTAGGGTTAATTGTAAACCCTGAAAGAACGCTAATGAGACCTATCTTCTTCCGCCAAAAACACTATCTCTCTCTCTCTCTCTCTCTCTCTCTCTCTCTCTCTCTCTCTCTCTCTCTCTCTCTCTCTCTCTCTCTCTCTCTCTCTCTCTCTCTCTCTCTCTCTCTCTCTCTCTCTCTCTCTCTCTCTCTCTCTCTCTCTCTCTCTCTCTCTCTCTCTCTCTCTCTCTCTCTCTCTCTCTCTCTCTCTCTCTCTCTCTCAAAATTCAAATTCAAATTCAAGCTGCTTTATTGGCATGAAAAACATTGTGTCAATATTGCCAAAGCAACAATGTATACAATATACATTGTAATAAAATTAGAAACAATAACATATAATAATATAAAATGGTAGTAAATAATAATACAAAATTAAATACAAAAATAATAACAATAAAATGGTAAGTCAGTAGTAAAAATGTAATAAATTGAAAAAATCTAAATATGGAAAATTAAGCTATAACTAACTTATAACTAAATAATGGTACTCTCTCTCTCTCTCTCTCTCTCTCTCTCTCTCTCTCTCTCTCTCTCTCTCTCTCTCTCTCTCTCTCTCTCTCTCTCTCTCTCTCTCTCTCTCTCTCTCTCTCTCTCTCTCTCTCTCTCTCTCTCTCTCTCTCTCTCTCTCTCTCTCTCTCTCTCTGTGTCCTTTTTCACTCCCTTCCCCTCTTTATCCCTTCTCTCCCTCTTTCTAACCTCACACTCTGTTAGCTCTATGCCTCTCTCTGCCTTCCCTCCTTCTCCCCCTCTCCCTGTCACTTATAACATGGTTTGGGCTCTATGATATCCTGTGGTCTTTAAGGATGTATTCACTGGGTCAACTTGTTTCAGGGAGCCAGAGATATTACATTTAGCAACTCTACATTTCTGAATTGGCACATTCTCAAAATGGCAAACAAGACATTTCTGTGGGTCGCCAATGCTGAGTTTTCCATATCTGGTGGTCTTTCTGAGTTGAGTTGTGATTGACTGTGCGGGGGTGTAGAAATGTAACATTTTTAAAAGAGTTATGTTGATGTGTTTAACAGTAGACATGTTGATATGCTGATGTAAAAGCAGTCGCCGCAGAGAGAGGAGAATAGGCCACCAGTCTCCAACATGCACTTATTCTGACTATGAATCTCAGGGTGCAGAAATGCCAACTAGACCACCATACTGCACAACTGGCACACAGCCTAACACTGACAACAAACACAATGCCTGAACACAATGATAGCTCTATGAGAAATGGCATGAGAAAGAACACATTTCTTCTTTCTAAAATGCACTGAAGACAGTGTCTCTCATTCCATCTGTAAAAAAGTTCCTATCTCTCCTCAACTCGTTCTCTCCTGTGGGTTATTACACACACACAGAGACAGAGAGAGAGAGAGAGAGAGAGAGAGAGAGAGAGAGAGAGAGAGAGAGAGAGAGAGAGAGAGAGAGAGAGAGAGAGAGGTGTGCTCAGTCTCTGGATGGTGGCACAGGAGCGTATCTATTTTTATTTCACCTTTATTTCACCAGGTAGGCCAGTTGAGAACAAGTTCTCATTTACAACTGCGACCTGGCCAAGATAAAGCAAAGCAGTGCGACAAAAACAACAACACAGAGTTACACATGGGATAAACAAACGTACAGTCAATAACACAATAGAAAAATGTATGTACAGTGTGTGCAAATGTAGTAAGGTTAGGGAGTTAAGGCAATAAATAGGCCATAGTGGCGAAATAATGACAGTTTAGCATTAACACTGGAGTGATAGATGTGCAGATGTGCAAGTAGAGATACTGGGGTGCAAAAGAGCAAAAAAATTTAAAACAATATGGGGATGAGGTAGTTGGTGTGCTATTTACAGATTGGCTATATACAGGTACAGTGATCTGTAAGCTGCTCTGACAGCTGATGCTTAAAGTTAGTGAGGGAGATATACGTCTCCACCTTCAGTGATTTTTGCAATTCGTTCCAGTCATTGGCAGCAGAGAACTGGAAGGAAAGGCGGCCAAAGGAGGTGTTGGTTTTGGGGATGACCAGTGAAATATACCTGCTGGAGCACGTGCTACAGTGCTACGGGTGGGTGTTGTTATGGTGACCAGTGAGCTGAGATAAGGCTGAGCTTTACCTAACAAAGACTTATAGATGACCTGGAGCCAGTGGGTTTGGTGACAAATATGTAGCGAGCGCCAGCCAACGAGAGCATACAGGTCGCAGTGGTGGGTAGTATGTGGGGCTTTGGTGATAAAACGGATGGCACTGTGATAGACTACATCCAATTTGCTGAGTTGAGTGTTGGAGGCTATTTTGTAAATGACATCGCCGAAGTCGAGGATCGGTAGGATAGTCAGTTTTACGAGAGTATGTTTGGCAGCATGAGTGAAGGAGGCTTTGTTGCGAAATAGGAAGTCGATTTTATATTTATTTTTGGATTGGAGATGCTTAATGTGAGTCTGGAAGGAGAGTTACAGTCTAACCAGACACCTAGGTATTTGTAGTTGTCCACATATTCTAAGTCAGAACCGTCCAGAGTAGTGATGCTGGACAGTCGGGCAGGAGGTTGTGGGCAGAAATCGGGTTGAAGAGCATGCATTTAGTTTTACTAGCATTTATAGAGCAGTTGGAGTCCGTGTGTGTGTGTGTGTGTGTATGTGTCTGGCTCCTGGCTTTATTGTTGGCTCAAGCTCTAGGGTAGGTATCATCAACTAAATTCAGCCGCTGGACGATGTTTTCTTGAGCGGATGGTCGGGGGGCCAGGAACATAATTACAAACAATTTGTAGACTGCAAATAGACCGCAAGAAGCCCAAACAGATAGAATATTTGACTAAAACATAATAATTTCAAACATTGCTTACATTTGTATATGATCACATTTCTCTCTATTATGCGTGGAAATACTTGGGAACACATTTCCCAAATTAAGATCACTTGATTTCCTGGTGTTTATACTGGTTTTTAATGTCCAACAGAAAACTTAGGGGGCCGAATAAAAGCACCAGTGGGCTAAATTCATCCTGCGGGCCAGTTGGGGAACCCTGCTCTAGGGTCTGTGAGGTTATCAGATCTCTGCTGTGGAAAGCCATAGCAATTGTAGCACACACACACACACACAGACACACACACACACATACATACACCTCAAAGGGTTCTGCTCAACCTTAATGGTCCCATGGAATGTGTCAGAGCCACTCTCTCACAGACATCACTTTGAAGGTAGAGAAACATATCAAATCAAATCTAATTGTATTTGTCACATACACATGGTTAGCAGATGTTAATGCGAGTGTAGCGAAATGCTTGTGCTTCTAGTTCCGACCATGCAGTAGTATCTAACAAGTAATCTAACAATTTCTCAACAACTACCTTATACACACAGTGTAAAGGAATGAATACGAGTATGTACATATAAATATATGGATGAGCGATGGCTGACCGGCATAGGCAAGATGCAGTAGATGGTATATAGTACAGTATATACATGTGAGATGAGTAGTGTAGGATATGTAAACATCATATACAAAATTGTTTAAAGTGGCTAGTGATACATTTGTTACATCAAATGTTCTATTATTTAAAGTGGCTAGAGATTTAAGTCAGTATGTTGGCAGCAGCCACTCAATGTTAGTGGTGGCTGTTTAACAGTCTGATGGCCTTGAGATAGAAGTCTCTCGGTCCAAGCTTTGATGCACCTGTACTGACCTCGCCTTCTGGATGATAGCGGGGTGAACAGGCAGTGGCTCGGGTGGTTGTTGCCCTTGATGATCTTTTTTGGCCTTCCTGTGACATCGGGTGGTGTAGGTGTCCTGGAGGGCAGGTAATTTACCCCCGGTGATGCGTTGAGCAGTCCTCACTACCCTCTGGAGAACCTTACGGTTGTGAGCGGAGCAGTTGCCGTACCAGGCGGTGATACAGCCAGACAGGATGCTCTCGATTGTGCATCTTTAGAAATTTGTGAGTGTTTTTGGTGACAAGCCGAATTTCTTCAGCCTCCTGAGGTTGAAGAGGCGCGTTCCGCCTTCTTCACCACACTATCTGTGTGGGTGGACCATTTCAGTTTGTCCGTGATGTGTACGCCGACGAACTTAAAGCTTCCCACCTTCTCCACTACTGTCCCGTCGATGTGGATAGGGGGGTGCTCCCTCTGCTGTTTCCTTAATGATGAGTTTGGCGGGTACTATGGTGTTAAATGCTGAGCTGTAATCGATTAACAGCATTCTTACATAGGTATTCTACTTGTCAAGGATGGGTTAGGGCAGTGTGCAGTGTGATTGCGTCGTCTGTGGACCTATTGGGCAGCAAGCAAATTGGAGTGTGTCTAGGGTGTCAGGTAGGGTGGAGGTGATATGATCCTTGGTCCTGATTTGGAGGTGATATGATCCTGGTGGAGGTGATATGATCCTCCACCACGCTGTCTGTGTGGGTGGACCATTTCAGTTTGTCCGTGATGTGTACGCCGAGGAACTTAAAACTTTCCACATTCTCCACTACTGTCCCGTCGATGTGGAAAGGGGGGTGCTCCCTCTGCTGTTTCTTGAAGTCCACCATCATCTTCTTAGGTTTGTTGACGTTGAGTGAGAGGTTATTTTCCTGACACCACACTCCGAGGGCCCTCACCTCCTCCCTGTAGGCCGTCTCGTCGTTGTTGGTAATCAAGCCTACCACTGTAGTGTCATCAGCAAACTTAATGATTGCGTTGGAGGCGTGCTTGGCCACACAGTCATGGGTGAACACGGAGTACAGGAGAGGGCTGAGAACGCACCCTTGTGGGGCCCCAGTGTTGAGGATCAGCGGGGTGGAGATGTTGTTTTCTACCCTCACCACCTGGGGCCGTCCCGTCAGGAAGTTCAGGACGCAGTTGCACAGGGCTGGGTCGAGACCTAGGGTTTCAAGCTTAATGATGAGTTTGGAGGGTACTATGGTGTTAAATGCTGAGCTGTAGTTGATGAACAGCATTCTTACATAGGTATTCCTCTTCTCCAGATGGGTTAGGGCAGTGTGCAGTGTGATTGCGATTGCGTCGTCTGTGGACCTATTGGGATGGTTAGCAAATTGGAGTGTGTCTAGGGTGTCTGGCAGGATGGAGGTGATATGATCCTTGACTAGTCTCTCAAAGCACTTCATGATGACGGAAATGAGTGCTACGGGGCGATAGTCATTTAGCTCAGTTACCTTAGCTTTCTTGGGAACAGGAACAATGGTGGCCCTCTTGAAGCATGTGGGAACAGCAGACTGGGATAAGGTTGATTAAATATGTCCGTAAACACACCAGCCAGATGGTCTGCGCATGCTCTGAGGACACGGCCAGGGATGCCATCTGGGCCGTCAGCCTTACGAGGGTTAACACGCTTAAATGTTGTACTCACGTTGGCTGCGATGAAGGTGAGCCTGCAGGTTTTGGTAGCGGGCCATGTTGGTGGCACTACATTGTCCTCAAAGCGAGCAAATATGTTGTTTAGTTTGTCTGGGTGCAGGACATAGTGGTCCGCGACAGAGCTGGTTTTCTTTTTGTAGTCCGTGTTTGACTGCAGACCCTGCCACATTCCTCTCGTGTCTGAGCCGTTGAATTGTGACTCTACTTTGTCTCTATACTGATGCTTAGCTTGTTTGATTGCCTTTCGGAGGAAATAGCTACACTGTTTGTATTCAGTCATGTTTCCGGTCGCCTTACCCTGGTTAAAAGCAGTGGTTCGCACTTTCAGTTTTGCTGCCATCAATCCACGGTTTCTGGTTGGGGAAGGTTTTAATAGTTGCTATGGGTACAACATCACTGATGCACTTGCTAATAAACTCGCTCACCGAATCAGCGTATACATCAATGTTGTTGTCTGACGCTTTCCGGAACATATCCCAGTCCACGTGCTCGAAGCAATCTTGAAGCGTGGAATCAGATTGGTCGGACCAGCGTTGAACAGACCTGAGCACGGGCGTTTTCTGTTTTAGTTTCTGTCTGTAGGCTGGGAGCAACAAAATGGAGTCATTGTCAGACTTGCCGAAAGGAGAGCAGAGAATGGCTTTGTACGCATCACGGAAGTTGGAATAATAATGATCAAGGGTTTTACCAGCCCGGGTCACACATTCGATATGGTGATAAAATTTAGGGAGCCTTGTTTTCAGATTAGCCTTGTTAAATCCCCAGCCACAATAAATGCAGCCTCAGGATATGTGGTTTCCAGTTTACATAGAGTCCAATGAACTTCTTTCAGTGCCGTCGATGTGTCAGCTTGAAGGGGGGATATATGCGACTGTGATTATAATCGAGGAGAATTCTCTTGGTAGATAATGGGGTCGGCATTTGATTGTAAGGAATTCTATGTCAGGTGAACAAAAGCACTTGAGTCCCTGTATGTTGTTATGATCACACCACGACTTGTTAATCAAAAGACACACAACCCCGCCCTTCTTCTTACCAGATAGATGTTTGTTTCTGTCAGCGCGATGCGTGGAGAAACCATGTGGCTGTACCGACTCTGATGATGTGTCCTGAGTGAGCCATGTTTCCGTGAAGCAAAGAACGTTGCAGTGTCTGATGTCTATCTGGAAGGCAATCCTTGCTCGGATTTCGTCTACCTGGCAAGTAGTATAGTCGGGAGAGGTGCGCGTTGTGCCCGTCTATGGAGCCTGACCAGAAGACCGCCTCGTCTCCCCCTTCTCCTCCGCCGCCGTTGTTTTGGGTCCTAGTTGGTGGACCAAACAGAGGATCCACTTCAGGAAAGTCGTATTCCTGGTCGTAATGTTGGTAAGTTGACGTTGCTCTTATATCCAATAATTCCTCCCGGCTGTATGTAATAAAACTTAAGATTTCCCGGGGTAACAATGTAAGTAATCCATAAAACAAAATACTGCATAGCTTCCTGAGAACGTGAAGCGAGGCTGCCATCTCTGTCGGCGCAGGAAGTTGGTGCCAGTGACCCAGAACATCAGTGACCCAGAACATCACAGGCCTTTAGCCTTAGTGCTCAGCACATCAGCCTCAGGTTAAAGCCTATCTGATGATGGAATTTCAAACTGTTATTGTGTCGTACTAGTCAGAACACATGTAAAACCTTTGTTTCTCAATTTACCTGCCGAGTGAGTGAGTGTGAGTGTGAGTGTGTGTGTGTGTGTGTGTGTGTGTGTGTGTGTGTGTGTGTGTGTGTGTGTGTGTGTCTGAAAAAGAGAGAGAGGGGATGTCCGAGAGCTGTTTTAGATTTACCTCAGTCAGACCTAGTTTGACACTCACAGTTAATTCCTATTGTACCCTAACAATGGTGTAGCACGTATTTTCAGGTGTATCGTTACACATGCAAACAGACACACATATTGACCAACATAAACACATTTATTTTTTATTTATTTTTTATTTGTATTTATTAAATTTTTTTGTATAAATATACATTTTATTTGTATACATTTGTACATATCCGGTACCCTATTTCTCCCCAATTTCAGCCACACCAATGTGTCGGAGAAAACACTGTTCAACTGACGACCGAGATCAGCCTGCAGGTGCCCGGCTCGCCACAAGGAGTCGCTAGAGCGCGGTGAGCCAAGTAAAACCCCCTGGCAAAACCCTCCCCGAACCTGGACGATTCTAGGCCAATTGTGCACCTCCCTATGGGACTCCCGATCACGGCCGGTTGTGATACAGCCCGGGATCAAACCCGGGTCTGTAGTGACGCCTCTAGCACTGCGATGCAGTGCCTTGGACCGCTGCGCCACTCGAGAGGCCCAACATAATCATTTCAATAACAATCGCTACCAACCTTTTGCACCAGTAATGTGTGTGTATCAGGCGTTGCTTTAGGCGCCTATGTCTGGAGATTATCTAGATTACATCAGTATCGGAGTAGATTACCAGAGATTAAACAGAGGTTACAATTGCAATAGCACTATGCAGGGTAATGTCTGGTCTCTGTCTGATTCACTTCATTTACCTCAGATCATTATTTAACCTCAGTCTGTTGCTCCACATCAAGCCTTACAGTCCCATTGACATGGCTGACATTTCACAATGTCTCCTGGCCAACCAGCTGTCTGTTCAGGGCCCTAAATCAGCCAGATGTGCTGATATTGTCATTATCTGGTTAAGTGGTGGTACTGACGGACAAGAGAGAGAAATAACAACCTAAACTGCAGACTCTGCCGTTTTCTGGGTGGTAGTGAGATGGTGCTCTGTCTCTCGCTTGTCGTCACTCTCTCCATGACCACAGCTCAGAAATAAATACGGATTTGACTGGATCATTATCCAAAGCCCCTCTACACCTCACCACCCCTCTATCTACAGTATATCCATTAGTACTACTAGAGATCTACACCTCACCACCCCTCTATCTACAGTATATCCATTAGTACTACTAGAGATCTACACCTCACCACCCCTCTATCTACAGTATATCCATTAGTACTACTAGAGGTCTACACCTCTATCTACAGTATATCCATTAGTACTACTAGAGATCTACACCTCACCACCCCTCTATCTACAGTATATCCATTAGTACTACTAGAGGTCTAGACTTCACCACTACTCTATCTACAGTATATCCATTAGTACTACTAGAGGTCTACACCTCACCACCCCTCTATCTACAGTATATCCATTAGTACTACTAGTGGTCTAGACCTCACCTTTCCTCCCTCCCTTTTTCTTTCCCTCCACCCCTTTACACCCCCTCTCTCTCTGCCCCCCCAAGCTGTCAGACATAGTGCATTATGGGAGGTGTTAAGCCAGTAATTTGTCCTGTCTGTGCTCTGATAGTGCTCTATAGGTCCATTAGTAATGACACATTTATAATGCTTTTAAAAGCCTCTCACACCATTCGATAATACACCTGTCTCCTGAGAGCAACAGCTCACCTCCTCTGCCCCACACACCCCACACCACTTTTCTAGTCCAGCTATATTGACACCTAGTGAAACCTAAGCCAGACCCCATATATGTATTAGACAGGAATGGGATTAACATGGTGCCATTGGTGAGGGAATAATTTATTTATAGCTTTGGCCATGAGAGGTGAAACTAAGAGGGCATTTGTGCATGATGTGTGTGTGTGTGTGTGTGTGTGTGTGTGTGTGTGTGTGTGTGTGTGTGTGTGTGTATCATTAATTACTCATTAAAACACTAAATGAAGTGTGTTAAAGTTGTTAACAAGCAGCCTGCCGCAGCTAAACTACTAAATACTCTCTTCCTGTTTACAAATGTGGTACACACAGAGATGGGCAGTATTTCTGTTACATGTATTTGAATATGTATTTCAATTACATCTGAGCAGGGGTTGAATTTAAAAAAAAGTTTCTGTAACCATTACTGAGAATGTCGTTGCTGTTCGGGCAGGCTACTTGCAAATGTATTTCTGTATTTTAAAATACAAGCATTTTGTAGTTTCTTTTCATACATTGATCTTTATGGTATTTTGTAATTGTATTTTGTCATTTTTGCCCATCCCTGGGCACACGCTCAAACACACTTGCAAATCCACAGTCAAATGAGAGAGGGAGAGATGAGAGAGAGAGAGAGAGATGAGAGAGAGAGAGAGAGAGAGAGAGAGAGAGAGAGAGAGAGAGAGAGAGAGAGAGAGAGAGAGAGAGAGAGAGAGAGAGAGAGAGAGAGAGAAAAACAGATTGAGTGAGAAAAACAGATTGAGAAAGAAAGACAGAAGTTAGCCCCCTTCAACTCATTACCTTGTGAGCTACAGAGGTGAGAAGAGCTGACTGCATCACTGAAAGCATCAGCTATAGCTGGCAAATAGAGAGAGGGAGAGAAGGGAGAAGGAGAAGTGTGCTCTGAGGAGAATGTAATACCAGAGGCAGATCTCATATTATTTATCTTCATAATAGGAGACACTTCAGCAGCTCATATTCAAACCAGCCGTGAGAAAACCACAATGTCTGAACACGGGCAGAGGAGGAGCGTGTGTGTGTGTGTGTGTACAACTGCGGTAGGGGGAAATAAGAGTGGGATAGCTAGGCTTGGGGTGTGTTGCAGACAGCCACACAGCCAGATGATGACATACTGAATGGATTGATGCACACACAGACAGATGAAAAGAGAGAGAAGGTGTTAAAAGTGGTGGATTAGAGAGAGAGAGAGGAGGAGTGGGTGAGAGAGAGAAAGAGAAGGAGGCGAATAAATATGAGTGTGGATCTCGGCCTGCAGGGCCTTTGGGCAACTGCCAAACCACACTGTGGAGCACGCCTCGGGCCAGTGTGTGTGTGTATGTGGACCCCGGGAGGTGGACCCAGGGAGTGCGTGTGTGGTCTTGGAGCCTCCAAATGTCTGCTCTCCTCAGAAGGTCTAACCTTACCCCCCTCCTCTTCTCCCCATTTCCCCATCTCCTTCCCCCAGCTCTTCCATTCTCCTCCCCCCTCTCTTCTCCTCTCCTCCTCCCAGCTCTTCCCCGCTCTTCCCCCTGGCACTTCCCTCTCCTCCCCCAGCTCCCCTCTCCTCCCCCCAGCTCCCTCTCGCCTCCCCCAGCTCTTACCCTCTCCTCCCCCAGCTCCCCTCTCCTCCCCCAGCTCCCACTCTCGCCTCCCCCAGCTCTTACCCTCTCCTCCCCCAGCTCTTCCCCTCTCCTCCCCCAGCTCCCCTCTCCTCCCCCAGCTCTTCCCTCTCCTCCCCCAGCTCTTCCCTCTCCTCCCCCCCAGCTCTTCCCCTCTCCCCCAGCTCTTCCCCTCTCCTCCCCCAGCTCTTCCCCTCTCCTCCCCCAGAACTTCCCCTCTCCTCCCTACTACTTAACTCTCACTCTATATCTCTCTACCTTTTCCTTCTCTCCATTTACCTATACATCTCAGTGCTTAGTCCTCTCTCACTTATAAACCTTCCCCCTCTTTTCCTCTCTAGCTTCTCCTAGCCCACGTATTTCGTTTACAGCTCTTGTCCTCTACCTCTCTCCTCTCCCTCTCAGCCCTCTCCCACACTTGTCAGTGAAATAGTAGTCAGGGAGTACTGTGATATGAAGTACTGTGATATGTACTGTGATATGAAGCAATTCTCCTCCCCCATAGTTCTCTCTACCACTCTCTCTCTCTAACACACACGATGAGGTCGTTCTCCTCCTCTTTGTTAGAAGGAGGTCAGGAGAAAACTGCTTTGTTAAACTATAAACGTTCTCTCTCTAGTCTATGATTCAGGAAGCTACATTTAACACAGCAGTTGAATAAAAATGACTAATTTGGCAACTTGGCATAAACACACAATAACAATAAACAACAGTGAACTAGAGAACAACTTGTGTCTGTGTTCTAATGATCATTATACAACTCCAAGGTTTGGACATGACAACACTAGTACGCAAACACACCAAAAAGAAGTGTGCAAACGTGTAGTTTCATGCCCAGAGAAGACAAGTGTGTAGCTTAACTAATGTTCCCTCTCATATCCTCCAGCCCAGTTATATCTATTTATTTATGTGGAAACACAGACGGCAGGAAATAAGTCATTAAGCTGAATTATCTGAATTTTAAACCAAACCCTACGGGCTCCATGGATACAGACACACACACACTTGCTGCGGAACACACACACTCTCACACACATGCTGCGGAACACACACATTCTCACATACACATGCTACGGAACACACACTCACACACACATGCTGCGGAACACACACACTCTCACACACACACGCTGCAGAGCACACACACTCTCACACACATGCTGCGGAACACACACACTCTCACACACATGCTGCAGAACACACACAATCTCACACACATGCTGCAGAACACACACACACACTCACACACATGCTGCGGAACACACACGCACAGCAAAGAGGCAACATCATATATCATGATGCCGAGTCACCATAACCCTGTACATATCTACCTCTATTACTCCAGTATCCCTGCACATTGTAAATATGGTATTGGATCTGACCCTGTACATATCTACCTCTATTACTCCAGTATCCCTGCACATTGGATCTGACCCTGTACATATCTCCTTACTTTCTCCTGTTCTTCTTATTTATTATTGTGTGTTTTCTTCTACCTTGTGTTATTTTTAGCATTACATTGTTATTGACTATTGCATTGTTGGGTTTAGAGCTTGCAAGAAAGACATTTCACTGTACTTGTGCATGTGACATTAAACCTTGAACCTTGACACAGCAGAGGCATCTGAAGTGTGTTTGTGCCCAGCAGTGGTTTAGTCGTGTTGACAATTAAGATATGAATGAACTTTCTCCTGCTACACGTGTGTGTGTGTGTGTATGTGTGTGTGTGTGTGTGTGTACTGTATCTTGGCCTTTTGCTAAAGGAATGGGGAGAAAAGGGAAGAGAGGAGAAGAGGAGAGGACATCCCCTAAATCCTTTTTGCCCTCTGTCTCCAAATGCCCCAGAAAGCTAACCTTCAACATACAGTGTGTGTGTGTGTGTGTGTGTGTGTGTGTGTGTGTGTGTGTGTGTGTGTGTGTGTGTGTGTGTGTGTGTGTGTGTGTGTGTGTGTGTGTGTGTGTGTGGTGATGAATTAGGTCTGTATGGTAGGACGGGAGTGGGAGGTTTAGTTGTCCCCATGGCACCAAGAGGAGGGAGGAAAGAGAGAGAGAGAGAGAGGGGGTATAGAGACATAAATAACAACCTAAAACAATAAAGCTATCAGCCTGGAATCCTCTTCACTATACAGACACACCAACATACATAGGACCAGCCATTAATTCCACTCAGTCATTTATCAAACCCTATCTTGGAGCCATGCACACACCCACCCAAACACACATACATACACATAGCCTACAGTACACGCACAAACCTTATCTCAGAGCAGCAAAAGGGGATGTGGCCCGCAATAAGTCACTATAGACTTCAGGTCTCCCCTTTGCTTGCAGGAAGACACAGCAGCAATCCAATGTACACACAGCGGTGACAGAAGATAACTGATAACATACAGATTGCATTTGGTAACTCCTTCAGTCATATGGTCTACATAATATTGCTATAACAGACAGCAGCGTCATGCATCCCAAAAATCTGAGGATGCACAAAGTATGAGGATGGCTGGGTGGTGGTCTGGAGGGGCGCTAGGCCCCCCAACTGGACGATGGAGAATGTAGCCTTTTTTAAACACCTGCAATCTAGAGCCATAATCATTATGCTTAATTCTACATCAAAAAGATGTATATTGTTCTGCATATCTAAGCATACCTCTTGAGCTGTCTGCATCCTCCTGACTGGTGGTTATTTTTTTAAAGAAACGAAATGTCTGCTAAAATCTTGGTAAAAGATTGAAAGTAATGTGAGTCTTATTTAGTTATTGCTTGCTTTTCTAAAGTCTACCAAACTTGCCAGCAGGCATGCCAGCTAAGATAGTTACACAAGCAAGCTACTCTAACTTGTTTCATACTGCAGCCTGAAATGGCTTCTTGGTAGCTAGTTATGAGGTTGGAAGATTGGTAACCTATCTGGGCTAGCTAAAGCCAACTTCATAAAATTGCTAGGTGGCTAGTAGTATTACAGAGAAACATAACAGGACGAATCTGATGGTGTCACCTTCAAAAACTTCCAGTGCCTCCAGCCTTAATGAGACAGAGAGAGGAAGATCAAACTGTCTTTTATCCTGCTCCCTCTCTCCCACTCCCTTTGTTCAACAGTCTTTGAAGCCTTTTGAAGAAAGGGAAAGTTAAATCGAAGGTGACATCAGAATAAGGACAAAAATAAATAGTTCACTAATGTCATCTGTTAGTAGTCTCTCTCTGTGTGTGTGTGTGTGTGTGTGTTAGTCTGGAGGGGTTCCACACCAGAGGTGTTGCGGCAGAGATTGGCGAGGTGTTGGTTGCTAGGACACCAAAGGTACCCAGCTGGAATTGGGACTAAGCCTTTAGGGAAAGGCGGTGTGTCTGTCTGTGAACAATGGAAAGAAGGGGCAACAATGGAACTCCTCTGTATATTTGCTTTGTCCTCCTGCACACACACAGACACACACACACACACACACACACACACCCTAACCTCTGTCTTAGACCCCTACACCCTGCAACCTGAGGGGTGAAAAAGGCAAACTATTCGTATTTATTTTCTTTCTCTTTCTTCACCACCTCACATCTCTATTCACCACCTCACATCTCTATTCACCACCTCACATCTCTATTCACCACCTCACATCTCTATTCACCACCTCATCTCTCTATTCACCACCAGCAGAACAGTCAGCCACCAAACACATCCTCCCTGACCAGACTGACCAAACACATCCTCCCTGACCAGACTGACCAAACACATCCTCCCTGACCAGACTGACCAAACACATCCTCCCTGACCAGACTGACCAAACACATCCTCCCTGATCAGACTGACCAAACCTCCTCCCTGACCAGACTGACCAAACCTCCTCCCTGATTAGACTGACCAAACCTCCTCCCTGATCAGACTGACCAAACCTCCTCCATGATCAGACTGACCAAACCTCCTCCCTGATCAGACTGACCAAACCTCCTCCCTGATCAGACTGACCAAACCTCCTCCCTGATCAGACTGACCAAACCTCCTCCCTGATCAGACTGACCAAACCTCCTCCCTGATCAGACTGACCAAACCTCCTCCCTGATCAGACTGACCAAACCTCCTCCCTTACCCTCTCCTCTCCCCTACAGAGCAAGGTGGTGTGGTAAACTGCCTGGGAGATTCCAATTAGAGTAATTAAAAAAACACTAATGTAATGTATGGAGGCTGAAGGCTTGTCACAGCTAATGAACCCATGGAGCGCCAGAGCCACGGATTACACACACACACACACACACACACACACACACACACATATATACACACACGCACGCACGCACTCACATGCATTATTACAGGATCATCTGATCAAGCTTCAGGAAAGTTCTAAGGCAGCCCAATTCTTTTGCCTAATTGTTGTACAAAAGCTAAAGACCAATTAGTGGAAAACAAATCAGAATCAAGGCCCACCCCTCCATATCACCACTATTCAGCTTATCATCGTGAACTTAACACTGGACTTGACTTGTTCCTACAAGCACTGACTTTGCTGATAACTTTGCGGAGGAACATTTTACTCACTATGACTGTGATGTGTGGTTGTCCTACCTAGCTACCTTAAGATGAATGCACTAACTGGAAGTTGCTCTGGATAAGAGCATCTGCTACATGACTAAAAAGCAAAATCACACCATAAACATAATGTATTGTCTAGATTGATATGATATTCATACGATATTATGATATTTCAGCCCCCTCCCCTTTTCCTGTCTCTCACACAATCACACAGACATGCTAATGAAGACTGACATCATAGAGGTCTCATAACAAATCCTCAATCATCACTCATATTCATTAGCATAATGACTGATTGTTCCCAAGTGACATTCAAATGAATGAGCTTTCTGCACTTCATCAGTCTGAATGGAGATGAATGCATGCCAGTACAGTAGACATGTAGAACCAGACAGCTTTCTACTACAGGACCCATCAATCTAGAATACAAGTCCTGCTTAGAAAGACCACAAGGTGCGTTTTTGTCTTACTGTGTGTCACATGTGGCTTTTGTGTGCCTGTGTGTGCTTGTGTGTGAGAGAGAGTACGAGAGAGAGAGAGAGTATGAGAGAGAGAGAGAGAGAGAGAGAGAGAGAGAGAGAGAGAGAGAGAGAGAGAGAGAGAGAGAGAGAGAGAGAGAGAGAGAGAGAGAGAGAGAGAGGACCCTTGGGAGCAGTGTGTCGCCACACCAGACTGGCATTCCTTGGAAGACCAACGGCCAGAGCAGAGGGCATGAAATTAAAGAGAGAGGGAGGGAAAGAGAGGGAGGGAGAGAGAGGGCGAGTGAGAGAGAGGGGGAGAGAAAGAGAGTGAGAAAGAGAGGGACAAAGGCTACTGAAAAAGCAGAGGAGAACACAAAAGATGAGCTCCACACCGTACTCCTGGGGAAAACATCAACAAACACTGAACAATCACCAAATATTCTAAATTACTCTGTTGTCTTTTGCTGCATTTCACAGTGATTTTCTTTGCATATATTGAAGTCTTTGTACCAGAATGTCACTAAGTTAGTCATGTCAAGAGCAGTAAAAGCGTTCATTGTACTGTTCTATGAATCACTGTAGTCTAGCTGTAGTCTAGCTGTAGTTTAGCTGTAGTCTAGCTGTAGTCTCGGCCTGTCTGTCTGTGGCCCCTGGGTAAAGGTCACTGTAGTCTAGCTGTAGTCTCTGCCTGTCTGTCTGTGGCCCCTGGGTAAAGGTCACTGTAGTCTAGCTGTAGTCTCGGCCTGTCTGTCTGTGGCCCCTGGGTAAAGGTCACTGTAGTCTAGCTGTAGTCTCGGCCTGTCTGTCTGTGGCCCCTGGGTAAAGGTCACTGTAGATCTCTGCTGTCTTCGATAGGATCTTCATCTCCTCTACACGTACATTAGGGATCTGTTTTCCTTTACGGGGCCTATATATCTCTTCCTCACAGAAGCAGGACAGGCACACACACATGCATATATGCACACACACACGCAGGCAAACATACACACACACTTAAGATGCCTCCACATGCTCCTTCCATACCAGCATGACCTCTGACCCATGGAAAGAGCAGGAGGCCTCCAGAGGCATGATGGATATCCCAGACCCAGACGGAAAGGGGTGTGTGTGTGTGTGTGTGTGTGTGTGTGTGTGTGTGTGTGTGTGTGTGTGTGTGTGTGTGTGTGTGTGTGTGTGTGCGTGTGCGCGTGCGTGCGTGCGTTTCGGGGGTACCTGACAATTGAACATCCTGGAAGTGAAGTCTAATATTTATTTTCCTAGGAGTCTTTTACTGCCCCAGTGTTACTGAGCAAACTGTCCCCCCTGAATAACCTGGGTCCGGTTAGAGGAGTTTAGAAGGTTTACTGAGATAACCCCCTCCCCACACCCGAAACACACACGCACACACACAGACACACACTCACCCATGGGAACGACTAAGTGACTAACGAACATCCCCTCACCCCCACCCTAACCCAGGCAATGACCTCCCTTTCCCTCTCTCTCGTTCTCTCTCTCTCCCTCTTTCTCTGGCTCTCAGACTGGCAGGGTCTTCACTGAGACCAATCAATGTGCTCTCAGTGACAAGGATGACATTTGACCAAGGAGAGGAGAGGACGACAAGCAGGGCTGATCAGTGATTGATATTGTTGTTGCAACACCATCTGAAGGAAGTCAGAAGCAGTCACAATAGTCACCACACACCACCACAATGTCCAAGGTCTAGCTGCTATCTAAAGACAGATTTGTTAGTGCTGGGGTGAAACAAAAGCCTGCACACCCAGTCACTCTCAAGTCAGAGGTCCACGTTTTATGAATGGAACAACACTGTAAAAAGATAAGGAGAATTCTGAGAGAAATCTTCTGAAGTGAATAGACTTGAACACAATGTACAGCATAGTTAGTCCTACACACACACACACACACACACACACACACACACACACACACACACACACACACACACACACACACACACACACACACACACACACACACACACACACACACACACACACCAACAAAAACATACTGTACATGAATTCCATCAAAACATTCCATCAAAACACTTCAACAAATCATCCCATTGAAACATTCCATGGTAAGGTGTAAGACAAGAACCAAACAAAGAGGGAACTGAAAAGAAAAACCTTGGAAGGAAGCGAAGGAAGGAACAAGGGGGTTGAAGAGCGAGGGAGAACAGAGGAATGCGGGGAAGAGGGGAGAGTGGAAGGTTAAGGAAGAGCGAGGCGAGTGAGAGTGGCAGACCAGCGAGATCGCTCAAGGTTGACTTCGAAATTTGATGTCTGTCCATGTCCTGTGGGCATTGGGAAATGCCTTAAAAACTGCCCACTAGGAGCAACAGTGAGTGCTATAACCGTCAAGTAGGCTTAGGTTTGCCAGACATCTCATGACTCTGGATCTAAAGGTTGTGTGTTCAATCCCAGTGGTAGACCTCGATAAAAAACGTTTTTTTTAACTTAATCATTTGGAATGAATGCCTAAACGTCTTGTTTTAACCCTATCCAAAACCTTAACCCTTAACTGAATCATTCTGAATGATGTGGATCAGGAGAAGCTCAAGGTGTCAAAAACACTTTGAAATTTGACATTTGGAGAAATGTGGATAAACATCAGAATCTGAAGTCAAATTGGTAAAACCATGACATCTTGTTGGGCAGCCACCTCGGTTAAAGGAATGTCTTTGTGTCTATGTGTTAATATTTGCTCCTGCATTCTGATTCTTCCCCTCTTCTCATTCACTCTGTTTGGAGAGAGGAATGAAAAGGCAGATAGCCAATGTGTTACCTAGCAGCAGGGGTGTGTGTGTGTGTGTGTGTGTGTGTGTGTGTGTGTGTGTGTGTGTGTGTGTGTGTGTGTGTGTGTGTGTGTGTGCGTACGTGCGTTCGTAGCTTAGGTGATTGGTAAAGCATGCTTGTACGATGAGTAACCATGCTTGGGACCTGAAGTCTTCTGTTTGCTCCCTGAACTAATGCCTTGGCTTTAGCTCAATGGGCTAACACAGGCCTCTGGCGCAAAGACGACCCACATTCAAACCCAGTTGGTCACACTTCCACCCTTAAACCAACAAGCAGCACTTTACCACACCAACGCATGGGAGAACAATAAGACAACAACAGAAACTATGGACAGCTCTCATCCGCTGCCTGCCTGTCTGTCCAGACCCCCTGCAGGGCTGCCTGCGAAGCAGCTCTGTGTGTGTGGAGCCTGAGGGGCAGCAATTCAGTGGGCTTTGGGAGCTGCTGTCTTTGATGTCTTTGTGGAGGGACTCTGTCTCTGATGTCCAAGCTCATTAACTCTCTCAACGACAGATCAATCTGAGCACCCACTCAGACGACATGCGGCGTAGAGGAGAGGGCGAGAGCGCGGAAGAGTGAGAGAGACGAAGCGGTAGAGAGAGGGAATGAAAGGAGGATAGAAATAACCATCTCTGCAACTGCACATTACACCTGTAGGAATAAACATTGGCACAACTTTAAAACACATGCACACAACCACACACACACACACACACACACAGACACACAGACACACACAGAGCCACACAGCCACACACACACACACAGCCACACACACACACACAGCCACACACACAGCCACACACACACACACAACCACACAGACACACACACAGACACACAGCCACACACACAGCCACACACACACAGACACAGCCACACACACACACATAATGTCAAGGGAGAGAGAACCACCTTCACACACCCCCAGTCCCAGCCCTATACTCTCACTTGATGTATTTTACCAGACAGGTCAATTAAGAACAGGCTCTTATTGACGATGACGACCTGACCAACAGTCTATTACCACCTGACACATCCAGTCTAATGTCTTTCCCGGTTTTATTATCGTCATGTTCCTCTGCTCTTGGTTATTCAACGGTGATGGCGTTTTAGCAGCTACCTGTCACCCAGACACACTCCAGGTAGGTCAGACAGTGTTAGTCTGGTGTTATAATGTCTACATTATTTAAACATTCGGTTTATTTCCCTTCTCAGACACCACTAGTGTCTCTCTCAAACTCAATATATTCCTCTCTTCTCTTTCTACAACCACCACACACACACAACTGCACACGCACACACACACACACACCCCTGCTGCTAGGTAACCCATTGGCTATCTGCCTTTTCATTCCTCTCTACAAACATAGTGAATGAGAAAATGGGAAGAATCAGAATCCAGGAGCAAATATTAGACACACACACACACAGACACACACACATACACACACACATACACACATACACACGCACGCACAGAGCTCATCTCAATTCTAAATATTTAAAGAGACGATTCCTCAGTAATTAAAACCACTGCAGTGTTCCATCTCCCTTTCTCTCTCGCTCTGCCTCTCTCTCTCTCGCTCTGCCTCTCTCTCTCTCTCTCTCTCTCTCTCTCTCTCTCTCTCTCTCTCTCTCTCTCTCTCTCTCTCTCTCTCTCTCTCTCTCTCTCTCTCTCTCTCTCTCTCTCTCTCTCTCTCTCTCTCTCTCTCTCTCTCTCTCTCTCTCTCTCTCTCTCTCTCTCTCTCTCTCTCTCTCTCTCTCTCTCTCTCTCTCTCTCTCTCTCTCTCTCTCTCTCTCTCTCTCTCTCCCCGCTAGAGCTGCAGTGTTTGTAACAATAATAGTATGGGAATCCTCTCCATAGTCCTTGTCCTCTCCCTGGCACACACCATTCCATTTAGAGTGTTTGCAGAGAAAGGGGCAGGTTTTGTCTAGAGGAAGACAACCATTGCAGAGGAACATTCATGTACGGAGGTAATGATATGTTACAACAGCCCGCTGTGCAAACACAGCAACCAGGAGTCACAGCACAAACAGTTTGGTTACTAAACTCTGTTTCCTGTCGGGACCTGTAGGGATGCCGGGGTAAACCCTGGGTCTCTCATCCGTTTCCTCCTGCTAAACCAGGGTCAAATCCCTCTCTTTATCACTGTGTTTGCTTAGCTGAGCTTTGTAATGCAACCCAGCCTTCTGTCACCCTAACAGAGATTCAGGAGAGGGAAGGAATGCCATGGATGCAGAGTGTGTGTGTGTGTGTGTGAGTGTGCGCGCTAAACAACCACTTCTGATAAACCAAACCAGGGTTAGTCTGCAGAGAGCTGTTCTCATTTCAAACATCATTTATTTAACAGCCCCCTGTGTGGCGCCTCTGACACACACACAAAGTGACAAAAATTCTGTTTACTCCTCCAAGCACCAGCGATCAACCTCATCCCTCCTTCCTCTCGTCTTCTTCCACTCCCTCCCTCCATCCCTCTCTCCTTCTATCAGATGGATGGAGTGCTTTGTCACCCAGTGCGGTGCAGCCTGCAATATTAATGTAACAGAATAAAGCCCATCTCACACTCAATGAATTTTCATAAACTCTGTGGGAAGGTTTGGTGTTGACTGACTAATGAAGGGCTATAGCTGGAGAGGCCTATCAAAACACACACACACACACACACAGATACAAACACACGCACACACACACACAGTCTCATTATCCAGTCTGGGACAGGGGCTTTGTTTGTGTCATTGGCATCTGACAGTGATTTATGACGAAAGGGAGTCACGCTACACCAGATACACAGACACACACAAACACTAACACACAAAGAAAGGTTACATCTCCAAACACTAACACACAAAGAAAGGTTACCAGCCCGTCAACAATGACACTGACAGCACCAGTGGTTTGTCCTTTAGAGGGCTTGGATACCAGGGTTGAGGTCAGATCCATTTCAATTCGATGCAGGGGATGAATTGAAACCCCAATTGAAGAAATGAAAAGTGTTTTTCCTTTTCAATTCACTTCCTGAATTGCTGAGTTAAAATGGAATTGACCTTGATCCCAGCCGGATACTGTATGTGGCAGTAACCAACGGCGTAATTCCTTAGGCAGAATCAAATGGGAATAAACAGGGTGTGTGTGTGTGTGTGTGTGTATGCGCACGTGTGTGTGTGTGTGTGTGTGCATGTGTATGCGCACATGAGTGTGTGTGTGTGTGTGTGTGTGTATCATTGCCACACCCAAAGACAGAGAGAGATTACCATGCCCTCTGCAGGGCCATATGTGTCTGTATGGGCATGCTATCTCCACCACATCCAGAATCTATTACCACTACCTTGAATATTTCACATTCCTTCATAGACCCTGGTTTAACTTTTAATCCACTGCACCTTTTTCGAAACTACTGGTTAGACACACACACTGATCCCACAGGGAACAGCTTTCCTCTGAACAGAGTGCTAAATCCGTTGTGGGTGTTAGGCTGCTGCTAGGAGGTGAGACATACAGTGGCCCAGGACAGACCAGCCACAGAAACATGATACACTGTCTGTTCATGTGGTGGAGTACAGAGGAGGGGAGAGAGGGAGGCAGATGGACAGGGCCTCTGATGATACGGGGACTAGAAATGTGAGGAGGGAGAGAGGGGTTAAGGGAAAGGAGGAGAGGGAGGATTATGGGAAACTATACGTTTATGTGTAGGCAATGCCCAGATAAACACAAACATACACACACAGTGAGTCGTCCATAATAAGTCATTCCTAGATTTAAATTTAGGGTGTGAGAAGTTACTGTTGATTTCTCTGAGGCGTCTGGGATCAACCACCAAACCTAATCACATTACTGAACAGTCACACACATACACATACAGACCCTAATTACATGAAGAGGAGAGAGAGAGATGGGGAGAGAGAGAGAGAGAGAGAGAGAGAGAGAGAGAGAGAGAGAGAGAGAGAGAGAGAGAGAGAGAGAGAGAGAGAGAGAGAGAGAGAGAGAGAGAGAGCAGGAAGTAAGTAGGCTCTTGTTAGTTCCATGGTAGATAAAGATATAGTACTCCTGGTAGAGAGGTGACAGCTCCTCATCCACCCACACTATCCTTTAACACAACTATTACACAGCCCCACCACACACTCTCATATTGAAATCATCATTAAGAGAACAATGGGTGCTATATACAGGGTGGTGATAACATCAACCCAGTGGTAGAGTAATTACAGCAGATTATCACTTTAAAGTAGCTACTTAAACAGTTAGTCAGCCACATAATAAGACAATAGTATGGCGCACACTCTCACACCCTGCAGCACTCTCTGCCACTGATAGTTGCAGCGTAGTTATTCCATTCTACCGTACATTCACCACATAATGTCTAGGCGAAGCAGATCTAACTATTTGGTCCTTTAAAAACAATATTGTGTGCTGTAGCTTGGAAATAAATGCGTGACTCTGGATGACAACATAATGATGCTTGTTTCCAACATTAGGGCTGTTTTCCTAAAGAAGTTAAATCCGCTTCGTGTTTTTTTTCCTTGCCACGATACTAACAAGTATCGCAATACCGCCAGCGTCCCGGCTCTAATAATGGCTTTATAAGATCCGTTTTCATTGACCCCATCAAGAATACCTGCTCTTTAAAGACTGAGGACAGGGTGTACATTATCAGTTAGAGAGAGAGAGAGAGAGCGAGAGGGAGGGAGAGAGAGAGAGAGAGTATAAGGTAGAGAGAGAGAAAAACATCCCTCTTTCTTCTTGTCTCTAGCACTCATTCTCTCTCCCTGAGTGCCCGTGCATCGGCAATAATAGTGTGGCTTTGTGTGTGTGTGTGTGTGTGTGTGTGTGTGTGTGTGTGTGTGTGTGAAAGCCACTCCAGGGTACTCCAACCAAGGCCAGTCACAGCCAGCCTGACGATTGAAGATCGGAATTCAGAGAGGGGACAAAGACACTCTCCCGTAGTGAGACCGGAGCAGAGGAAGAGAGGGAAAGAGGGAAAGATTGCAAAATAGGGACAGAGTAAGGGTTGGAAGAAGATCGAGAAGGGGAGAGAGAGAGGGCCATAGGTTCTAATCAATAAAAAATATATACAGGTTTGTAGATGCTTCGGTTGTTTAGCAACAAATCTGACGCGTGCCCAACTACGGAGCAAAATTGGCGGCTTTGGCTTAGATTGTTGACAACATGTAAACTATGTTTCATCTCCAATGTTTATTTAAAACAAACACATTTGCACAATCAGCACTTGTTGTTTCTCAAATACATCCTTACAGTTATTGATTAGCTAGCTAGATAATTTTAGCCATATTAGCATAGAAATGACATCAGTCAAAACACCTAAAACCAAGACATGGTATCAAGAAAAATATAAAACTGGCTGAAACGAGCCACCTATGATTCCCCACATGGCTGCTTCGTGTCATTGTTGCTAGCTATCTGGCCATCCAGAATCACAACAACACACATTCTGCCCCATTGAAGTGCGCACATCATTTCCGTGACGTTGTGAGCTAACCCGTCATGTAAAGTATGGTGCCGCTCTATTCATGACATTTCTATGTGTAACGTTCAGCCTGACTGGGAGATAAAGAGACTAACTGGTCTCGGAATTCTACAAGGACCCTCTCTCTTTCTCCTCTCTTCCACCCCCTTGATTGACATCCCCTCTGCCTGCCTCCTGGCATTGCCTGCTAAAAGAGAGGGAGTGGGTGAGTGAAAGAGAGGGAGTGGGTGAGTGAAAGAGAGGGAGTGGGTGAGTGAAAGAGAGGGAGTGGCTGAGTGAATAGCCTTATAAATGACAGAGGAGGGAACGATCACACCCCTTTCTATTGTCCTGTCTCTGTCACACCTGACCCCTAACCAAACACACACACACACACACACACACACACACCCCTCTCTCACACCCATTATGCCACCTCTGTCAGGCCTGACCCCTGACTAAATACCCAGGCCCCCCTCGTAACCACGGTGACCAAATGAGGCCCCAGCCATCGCCTAGCAACCAGGGAACAATGGGCTCCGTGGAAACGGCATGCGCTGCGCAAAGGGTATGCTTTTCTCTAGGGATGGGGAGGGAGGAACGGAGGAGAAGGAAGGGGTGATGGGAACAGTCTTGGGACATCTCTTTAACCGTGTCACAAAGAGGTCTCTGGGAAAAGAAGCCTGGAGATTCACGTCTCTGGTCTGTCTGGCTGGCTAAACTCTGAACACAACAGATCTAAACACCAGAGACAGCAGGTAGACTGAACCAGCCATACGGGGGGAGAAGACACGAGGGAGAGGGAATCAGATCCCAGCCTTTCCCTGGAGGAACTATGATACTGAATGTATATGATGTATTATCTATAGTCATATGCTGCGTTACTATCATGTTAAATTCTCCTTGACTTGAACTGTGAAAGCGGCAGGTCAGTTGAGAGCCGAGAACTCGGAAGGAGAGAGAGACAGTTGGTGAATGAAAAACAGAAAATGAACAGAACAATAGAATGGCAAATTAACTCATTGCTTTTTTGTACCATATATCAGACGTCTCTCTCAGATTGAACCATCAGTGTGTTAAGCTCCTCTCAGTCTTTGTGCAGGCCCGCTGGTCTTTAGAAAGGCAATATTGGCCTGTCACTGTCTCAAAAGAGAACGACAATCTCAGCTGGCTACAGACCAAGAGAACTTACTCAACACTGAACTATGAAACCCAACCGAAGAACAACTGAACTCTTTCTCTCAGACAGCACAGCTAGTGAATATCGTCATCTTTCAGGTTTCTAAATAGAGACACAGAAACAAGAAGGTGAAGACACAGAAAGTGCTGGAAGGTAAATCGTCTCCATAGTAACATAAAGAGGAGAATATTGTTGGACTTGTCAGGGATGCAATGGAGACAAGAAAAGTATAACAGTCAAATGATATGAGAGGGTTCTCACCTCTTTTCTACAGGCTGAGAACTGAGAGCAACACAGCGTAATGACTCAACAACATTCTTCTTCTTACAATGAATACACTGAATTTATGCTCTGTCAGCAAGGTTGCACAATAACACGTCCTTTAAGAGAGACAGAAAGAAGGTAATGAACAATGAGGACGAGGGTGAGGACTGTAAAGGAAGTATGGTGGTCTACTGGGCACCAGTCTGTTAGCTTGTTCATGTGAAAACTCTTTGTCTTCTATGAATGGCCGTTTCTCTCTACAGTGACTTTACAGACTGTATCCCCCTATCGCTGTCTCTGACCAAAGCCCCAGACACTGGCTATACTCTGGCCTAGTGGAGCTGGGAGAACAATAACACACACACACGCCTAAATAACCAGTAGAGAAGTGAGGGGAACCAGAGAAGCAGGCCAGTCAAGGTCCAGGAATTCACCTTACATGGGAAAGAAATGACGAGAGCATAACAGACATGTTCATACTCTGTGTGTGTGTGTGTGTGTGTGTGTGTGTGTGTGTGTGTGTGTGTGTGTGTGTGTGTGTGTGTGTGTGTGTGTGTGTGTGTGTGTGTGTGTGTGCCGTGTTAAAGGATGGCAGTGATGTGTACACAGATGTGTATGGTGAGTTGTGGCTTTCCTCTGCTCCACACTTATCTTCTCACGGGCCTCAGTGGATATTTACGACAGGGACGGGAGAGAGAGATCACATGCTTTAGCCAGGACAAAGAGAGAGAGAGAGAGCACGGAAGGAAGGAAGTGGTGAACATACCTTCTTAATCCCTTAACGCTTGGCCTTACACAATTATCCAGCCCTCCCCTGATACCTTAATCTGGCCTATACTGGCCATCTGAGTATACAAAACATTAAGAACTGTCCATGACATAGACTGACCAGGTGAATCCAGGTAAAACCTATGATCCCTTATTGATGTCACCTGTTAAATCCACTTCAATCAGTGTAAATGAAGGGGAGGAGACAGGTTAAAGAAGGATTTAACATTTTTGAGTCAATTGGATTGTGTGTGTCATTCAGAGGTTAAATGAACAAGACAAAAAATGTCAGTGCCTTTGAACGGGGTATGGTAGTAGGTGCCAGGCGCACCGGTTTGTGTCAAGAACTGCTACACTGCTGGGTTTTTCGTGCACAACAGTTTCCTGTGTGTATCAAGAATGGTCCACCACCCAATGGACATTCAACCAACTTGACACAACTGTGGGAAACATTGGAGTCAAGATGGGCCAGCATCCCTGTGGAATGCTTTCGACACCTTGTAGAGTCCATTCCCCTGACGAATTGAGGCTGTTCTGAGGGCAGAAGGTGGAGAAGGGGGGGTGCAATTCAATACTAGAAAGATGCTCTTAAAGTTTGGTACATGTAGGCCTAGTGAGTGAATTTAGGTTTGACTGACTGTGCTCAGTGGTTATAGGTTGTCAGTGGGACTGTTTGGTTAGAAAGTTATAACCCCTGACTATTACAATGCAGCTATTTGGTTTCAAGGCTGTGGGACGGGCTGGGAACTGGGACAGGAGCAATATACCACGTACGCACGCACTCATGCACACAACTTTTTGGGGAGTAAACATATATACAGTGGGGCAAAAAAGTATTTAGTCAGCCACCAATTGTGCAAGTTCTCCAACTTAAAAAGATGAGAGAGGCCTGTAATTTTCATCATAGGTACACTTCAACTATGACAGACAAAATGAGGAAAAAAAATCCAGAAAATCACATTGTAGGATTTTTTATGAATTTATTTGCAAATGATGGTGGAAAATAAGTATTTGGTCAATAACAAAAGTTTATCTCAATACTTTGTTATATACCCTTTGTTGGCAATGACAGAGGTCAAACGTTTTCTGTAAGTCTTCACAAGGTTTTCACACACTGTTGCTGGTATTTTGGCCCATTCCTCCATGCAGATCTCCTCTAGAGCAGTGATGTTTTGGGGCTGTCGCTGGGCAACACGGACTATCAACTCCCTCCAAAGATTTTCTATGGGGTTGAGATCTGGAGACTGGCTAGGCCACTCCAGGACCTTGAAATGCTTCTTACGAAGCCACTCCTTCGTTGCCCGGGCGGTGTGTTTGGGATCATTGTCATGCTGAAAGACCCAGCCACGTTTCATCTTCAATGCCCTTGCTGATGGAAGGAGGTTTTCACTCAAAATCTCACAATACATGGCCCCATTCATTCTTTCCTTTACACGGATCAGTCGTCCTGGTCCCTTTGCAGAAAAACAGCCCCAAAGCATGATGTTTCCACCCCCATGCTTCACAGTAGGTATGGTGTTCTTTGGATGCAACTCAGCATTCTTTGTCCTCCAAACACGACGAGTTGAGTTTTTACCAAAAAGTTATATTTTGGTTTCATCTGACCATATGACATTCTCCCAATCCTCATCTGGATCATCCAAATGCTCTCTAGCAAACTTCAGACGGGCCTGAACATGTACTGGCTTAAGCAGGGGGACACGTCTGGCACTGCAGGATTTGAGTCCCTGGCGGCGTAGTGTGTTACTGATGGTAGGCTTTGTTACTTTGGTCCCAGCTCTCTGCAGGTCATTCACTAGGTCCCCGTGTGGTTCTGGGATTTTTGCTCACCGTTCTTGTGATCATTTTGACCCCACGGGTGAGATCTTGCGTGGAGCCCCAGATCGAGGAAGATTATCAGTGGTCTTGTATGTCTTCCATTTCCTAATAATTGCTCCCACAGTTGATTTCTTCAAACCAAGCTGCTTACCTATTTCAGATTCAGTCTTCCCAACCTGGTGCAGGTCTACAATTTTGTTTCTGGTGTCCTTTGACAGCTCTTTGGTCTTGGCCATAGTGGAGTTTGGAGTGTGACTGTTTGAGGTTGTGGACAGGTGTCTTTTATACTGATAACAAGTTCAAACAGGTGCCATTAATACAGGTAACGAGTGGAGGACCGAGGAGCCTCTTAAAGAAGAAGTTACAGGTCTGTGAGAGCCAGAAATCTTGCTTGTTTGTATGTGACCAAATACTTATTTTCCACCATCATTTGCAAATAAATTCATTAAAAATCCTACAATGTGATTTTCTGGATTTGTCATAGTTGAAGTGTACCTATGATGAAAATTACAGGCCTCTCTCATCTTTTTAAGTGAGAGAACTTGCACAATTGGTGGCTGACTAAATACTTTTTTGCCCCACTGTATTCCCATCAAAATCCTATTTTCCCTAACCCCTAACCCAAAACCTACCTCTTAACCTATCCCTAACCCTAACCTTTATACACACACACACACACACACACACACACACACACACACACACACAAAAGGTGTCAGAAACTCCCAGTAGAAAGTAAATGATGAGAAAAGTTAAGGTTTAACTGAAGGACTGTTCTGCTGCTATCTCTATGGCCAGCAGGCTTCAGGCAGCGAGCTCAGTGTGAGGCGGGCTCCTAGTAATGTCCCCCTCTCCTCTCTTCTCCTCTCCTCAATCTCCACATGAAAGACCAATAGCCAGGAGCAGCTTCCATCTCCTCTCCCCCTATCTTCTCCTTTTCTCCTCTCCCTCTCGCCTCTCCTTTCCAAGACCTCATTACCACAGCCTGGGGCCGAGGTCCAGTAGCAGTGGCCCCCTGTAAGCTGCTCTCAGTGGGCCAGGGCAGGGGAGAGAGAAGGTAATGGGGAGGTATGGGTGAGACAGAGGAGGCATCAGAGGTCCTATATAAGTCCTTCTGTAGCAGGGGGGAAGAAGGGCTAAGAGGGGGAGGTAATGGAGAGATGAAGGGGTGGTGAGGGGGAAGAAAGATTGGGAAATAGAGGACGGTGCTCAGTAAATAATTCTGCATGCTTCCCATCTGAAACAGTTCGGAACAGTTAGTTCATTTTGTGATGTTTTTGTTCGTTTTGGTCTTCAGCAAGGGTTTTTTCTCGAGGCAAGCCGAGGTTCAGAGCTGAAGTCTAAGCCAATTTGTCGTTGATTGGTCAACGGTAGGGATTCTTCAATGAAGTGGCAGGTAGCCTAGTGGTTAGTGTTGGGCCAGTAACTGAAAGGTTGCTGGATCAAATCCCCGAGCTGACAAGGTAAATATCTGTCGTTCTGCCCCTGAACAAGGCAGTTAACGCACTGTTCCCCAGTGGGCCGTCATTGTAAATAAGAATTTGTTCTTAACTGACTTGCCTAGTTAAATAAATTAAGTGTTTGTCATTCAACAATAGACGACTCTATTCCATGCCAATGTTTTCATTGAGAAATACTGCACCAAACATCTTCATTAGATGTAAAATTGCGCAATTAAGATCTCTTCGGCAAAAACGTCAAAACTCGTTTTTCAAGCGATGGTTAAAGGGAGGATGCGAGCACACTCGTTGGGTTCCCCTAGCCGAGTTCTACTAGGCGCCAGCTGAACCGAAGCATGTGGAAGCTTTAAGGCCTGCTGATCAAGCCTTTTTCAGACAGAGCTTAGGCGGTAGGCGAGGAGGATAGAGGTAATATGGATGGAGAGGGGGGAGGTAATGGGGGAGGAGGGGGAGACTTATCATCTTCTCTGTTTCATCCTCCCTGGTCTCCCTGTGTCACCCAGGCCTCCCTCTGACCAGCGCTGCTTTGAAGTGTTAATACAGCCAATGTTAATGCTGTCAGGGCCAGTCCCATCTCAAAGCTCACAGAGATACATTTATTTCATGTCTCTGCCTCGCCAATCTTTCCCTCTCCCAACCCTCTCTCCCTGTCGCCTCCTCCTCACACAAACACTGATTAAGCTTATTTTCACCTCAAGCAAGAGCATCTGTGTACAAGAGGGAGGGGAACAGGGGTGGGTGTAAAGATTGTTTGGGTGGGGCAGGTATGTGTATGATTGCCCCCTCTATGTAACAGCAGTACTGACACAGCAAGTGTTATTCTCTACTACTTTACACAGCCTGGGGGAGAGAGACCACCTGCACAGAACAACACACACTCCTTTTCTCTCTCTCTCTCTCATACACACACATTGAGGATAATGAGATCAGAGTTCCATGCTGCCCTCACAGTGGGGGTCAGAGACACTGTCAGAGAGGCCCAATACTGGGAGCTGATGAGCTGGGCACAGAGGGTGTGTGTGCCTGCGTGTGCGAGTGAGAGAGAGAGAGAGAGAGAGAGAGAGAGAGAGAGAGAGAGAGAGAGAGAGAGAGAGAGAGAGAAGGAACATGGAGCTTTGGTGTGCAGTGGGAGAAGATCAATAGTTCTGTGAAGTGTGATAACAAGTAATAACAATACAAGCACAGGGACACACAGTTAGACAGACACATGGAGAATTGTAGGCTAGCTGTTACCTGAGAACAACAACACATTTATAACTCTTCATGCTTGGCACGGAGGTGTAAACTGGACTGGACACACACACACAAGCAAAGACACAAACACATGCAAGCACACACTTAACCTCCGTTGGCAGAGAGATGGGAACTGGACTAAAAGTAAAAGGCTTCCCGTTCTGGAAAACTACGATCGGAAACAAGAGAGTCGTTATTCCGACCTGGCTGGAAAAATCCTGAGAGCCTCACAAGAGTTCACTTACTGCACCCTCTACGAGAGAGAGAGAGAGAGAGAGAGAGAGAGAGAGAGAGAGAGAGAGAGAGAGAGAGAGAGAGAGAGAGAGAGAGAGAGAGAGATGGGCAGAGGAAGAGAACTAAGAGCAGAAGTAAGAGAAGCTGAACCTAAATGTGAGGTTAGGGGTAACATCTCAGTTCATGACTCAGTGGAGTGAATCACATCCCATGACCTCTAACATCTCAGCTATCCATCCAGCCATGCAGAGCTTCTCTGGTGGCTATAAGGAAAGACCAGAGTCATCCTGAACTCCTCTGGAATGTAGAGAACAAAGAAAAGGAGATGAAGCTGCAAACAACAAACACACATAAACACACAGCCTGAGCCCTGAGGACACACACACACAGCCTGAGCCCTGAGGACACACACACACACACACACACACACACACACACACACAGCCTGAGCCCTGAGGACACACACACACACAGCCTGAGCCCTGAGGACACACACACACACAGCCTGAGCCCTGAGTACACACACACAAACACACAGCCTGAGCCCTGAGGACACACACACACACAGCCTGAGCCCTGAGGACACACACACACACACACACACACACACACACACACACACAGCCTGAGCCCTGAGGACACACACACAAACACACAGCCTGAGCCCTGAGGACACACACACACACACAGCCTGAGCCCTGAGGACACACACACACACACACAGCCTGAGCCCTGAGGACACACACACAAACACACAGCCTGAGCCCTGAGGACACAAACACACACAGCCTGAGCCCTGAGGACACACACACACACACACACACACACACACACACACACACACACACACACACAGCCTGAGCCCTGAGGACACACACACAAACACACAGCCTGAGCCCTGAGGACACACACACACACAGCCTGAGCCCTGAGGACACACACACACACACACACACACACACACACAACACACACAGCCTGGAGCCCTGAGGACACACACACAAACACACAGCCTGAGCCCTGAGGACACAAACACACACAGCCTGAGCCCTGAGGACACAAACACACACAGCCTGAGCCCTGAGGACACACACACACACACAGCCTGAGCCCTGAGGACACACATAAACACACAGCCGGGGGAGAGGAAGGAATTCCACAGAGATTCTCTCTCCACAGGAAAAAAGGGATATGCCTCAAACTCATAATTACACACTCATGTGCGTGCTGCACACACACACACTATGACTGAACTATGATGCTTGCTACTAAACTTCATCTGACACATCATTCATACCCAACTATTGCCTAACTATGTTTTAAATGAGACCCTTTTTTACGTGACTCAGACCACTAAACAGCAGTTTGAATTTTAACAACTGTTTCAACAGCTTGGTTGAGCCTGAAGCCGTTCTGCAGTCTAGTCCCTCTAATCACCTTACATACTATATTAAACTGTGTTTTATACAATCCGCTATCCCAGTCTCACTTCAGAATTAGACGTTCATCCATGTTTCTCAATGTAAGATTTGGAAGTGTTTAAGGTTAAGTTTAAGCATTAACTATGAATTTTTAAAGTTACGTTTAAGTTTAGGCATTAACTCAGAAATCGTAAGGTTAGGCATTAACTCCGGATGGTTAAGGTAAGGGTTAAGGTTTGAGATAGGCTTAAAACAAAAATATCAAAAACAACTTTCTATCGCTGGATTTGAAACTAACTTGAAGGTAACATTGCTCACTGTTGCCACTAGTGGTCAGTTTCCATGTCAACTCCCGACGTCCTCAGACATGGATGGATGTCGAATACTGACTTGTATCAGGGGTGACCTGGCTGGTTTTATAAGATCACCTCTCTCCCTGTCTCTCTTTTTCTCTCCCTCTCTCTGTGTTTCCCTCATTAGAATGTAGGTTGGGAACCCAGGTTGCAACAAAGACTGAGAAGAGACTTGATGAATGAGTTGGGGATGTGCGTGGCCACGCAGTCATTGGACAGGGAGTACGGGAGGGGGCTGAGCACGCATCCTTGCGGGGGCCCAGTGTTGAGGATCAGCAAAGTGGAGGTATTGTTTCCTACCTTCACCACCTGGGGGCAGCCCGTCAGGAAGTCTAGGACCCAGTTACACAGGGCGGGGTTCAGACCCAGGGCCTCGAACTTAATGATGAGCTTGGAGGGTACTGTGATGTTGAATGCTGAGCTATAGTCAATGAACAGCATTCTTACATAGGTATTCCTCTTGTCCAGATGGGATAGGGTGGTGTGCAGTGCGATGGCGGTTGCATTGTATGTGGAGCTATTGGGGCGGTAAGCAAATTGAAGTGGGTCTAGGGTGTCAGGTAAGATAGAGGTGATATGATCCTTGACTAGTCTCTCAAAGCCCTTCATGATGACAGAAGTGGGGAGAGAGTCATTTAGTTCAGTTATCTTTGCCTTCTTGGGTACAGGAACAATGGTGGACATCTTGAAGCATGTGGGGACAGCAGACTGGGATAGGGTGAGATTGAATATGTCTGTAAACAAGCCAGCTGGTCTGCGCATGCTCTGAGGACGCGGCTAGGGATGCCTTCAGGGCAGCCTTGCGAGGGTTAACACGCTTAAATGTCTTAGTCACGTCGGCCACGGAGAAGGAGAGCCCACAGGCTGTTTGTGCAAATGTGTATACGGACAGATTGTGTTTGTAGGCAATCTGTGAGTGTGCGTGTATCTGTGTGTGTGTATCTGTGTGTGTGTGTGTGTGTGTGTGTGTGTGTGTGCTTGATCTGCCCTGTAGTTTATTTGTTTACCCTGACAAACAGTAGCAGACAGAGCAGAGCTGGGGGCTGGAGGAGCAGCTTCCTGTAGGCTACCCAGGGAGGGAGAGGGGATGTTAGGAGTCATTACCCGAGGGAGAGGAGGGGTGTTTGGGGCAAGACTCTGTGGCGTGCTGCCTGGTGACACCCGAAGACCCAGAGCAGGCTACACACACACACACACACACACACATGCATGCACATACACACACACACACACGCACATACACACACACACACACACGTACGCACACACACACACACACACACACACACAGCCTTCCTATTACTGCTACTGCCAGGGGATTACACTAGGATACTGTGGAAGCCTTGCAAAGATGATATGAAACACAGTATAGGTTTCTGAAGACGACAAAGATAAGATTTACTACTAGACTATGATGCTGTGATAGTGTTGGATATACTGGACAAAATACCTACACTACATCATGTTCACCAATATACTGTAGAGACTGATGAGCTGCATGTAGAAAAGTGAAACGGGAGATATCACTTCATGAAGTGTATGATAAATGTACTGGATTTCCCATTTAGAAAGGCATGAAATCTGCTATATGTCCGGACCTTCCTCAATATGCTGCTCGAGACATACACACACAGGGCTGCCACTATCAGGGCTGTTATTACTGGCTCGAACCACAGCATTCCACCAGTCCCGCAAACGCAGGCAAAAGCCAGGCTGTGTGTGTGTGTGTGTGTGTCTCCTGTATGTCACTTTCAATCAGGCCCTGCCAAGGCCAGCCGTCACCGACACACTCAAGACACACACACACATACACACATGTCATACACATACACACACACACACATGCCATACACAGCTCTGTAAGTGAAGTCCCTGTGTGTGTGTCCTCATGACGGATCTAGACCACACTGTAATGTCTTATTCATGCTGTATCAATTCATAATAACCAGACCAGTCCCACTCCACACACACAACAAATGCACAACACACACACACCTATACCCTGGCCTCAATGACTGAAGTTAGGTCTAGCCTGATGTGTATCTGGGACATCAGGACTGCAGTTAACAGGAGCTCTGAACATCAGAGGACACACACAGGGGACTGATGTCCCAGCGATTTAACGTGAATATTTAACAACCCTCGATCCATCTGTTGAATTATTCATGAGCAACACAGAATTGTTAGTACAAACACCACTTCTACTCTCCATCTCTTCTACTCTCCATCTCTTCTTCTCTCCATCTCTTCTTCTCTCCATCAATTTCTCTCCATCTCTCCATTTATTCTTCCCTCCTTCTCTCGCTCACTCTCCCTCTCTGTCTTTCTACCTTTACCATTGTGTCTCTCGCACTCTCTTTCTCTATCGATGTCTGTGTCTTCTGTGTTAGTGAATATTTCAGATGGTGGGTTGGTTTTAAAATTACCCCCTTTTGGCTTCTGCTCGCCTCAAATTGTTTACTCTGTGTTTTTCTCTCTACATACACACACACACGGTGCATCTCGTAAAAACCAGTTGACAACCTATAAACCAGCTGACAAGGCCAGGGGTATGACCTTGGGTAGGGGTCTGGGACTGGGTTTGAACCTGCTTCATCTGCAGACTACAGGACTGTGTTAGGCCACTGAGCTAATAAAGTCTAGGAAATTGCTTGGGGAGCCAGCTAATGCAAGTCTTCAGGTGTAGGACAAGGTTACTCATCATGTGACATATGGCTGAATGGTCCAGGCCAAGGAGGGCAGGAACCATGATAGAGGTGGAGAGAGGGGGACAGAGAGAGAGGAAAAGAAAGGGTGGCCCCTGGCATATCTTCACTGGTCCTTCATCAGGAAGGACAGAGAGAAGGACACGACAAGACCAGCCTCAACCATTAACAGGGGCACGCACGTGTGCACACACACACACACACAGGAAATCTCCCAATAATCACAGAATCTCCCTGAATGTCCTACTGAGAAACAGTTCCCTCAACATAAAACACCAAACAAACACAGTGAAAACACAGCATCGGTCCAATATAAACACATATAATAGGCATGAATGCATGAACACACAGCTAAAGCATCCCTTTTATCTCCTAAAATAGATTTATAAAGAACGTAATCCCAGGTGAATGCCTGCTATCCCCATATTAGCAAACTGAGGTGTAATTAGTGTGTGTGTGTGTTATTCTGTGTGTCTGTGTTAGAGTTTGTGTATCAGACCAATCCTGTTGTCAAGCATTAGCACGGAAACAAGCAACGAACCATACCCCTCGTACCCGCCCATAACTCTACCCCCCAAAATATTTCACACACACTCATCCTCTCTACCATTCTTTACCCCCCACAGTGCAGGGGAGGACCGCACCCTTCCTCTCCTCCCCTCCCCACAAACACACACCTGGCCCTCCCATGGTGCAGGTAAAGAGAACAACACCCCGCCCCCCATCCGTTCCTCTCCTAACCTGCCCTGCCCTCCCTACTCAACCTGATTCCACCTTCCATAGAGATGGAAGTGACCTGAACTCTCACCCCATCCTGCCTGCACTCGGAGCCCCTGTCCAGTCCAGGAGCAACCCCCTCCTATTTGGTGGTGCACATTCATCAATGTAGGATGGTTGTAAGACTATACGGCTGTAGGTAGGTAGCTCTGCTAAACCCATTGGAGGGTTCAGTTGAACCATCACGTATCACTTACACCTAAATACCTGTTCTTCTATTTTCAGACTAAGCCCTAACGGGAGACGGAATGTTATTTTTGCATGGAGCGTGGGGGCCCCTGGTGTTAGAGAGAGAGAGAGAGAGAGAGAGAGAGAGAGAGAGAGAGAGAGAGAGAGAGAGAGAGAGAGAGAGAGAGAGAGAGAGAGAGAGAGAGATGGAGGGAGATGTGGACCTCCCAAGCTAGTTTTCACCTACAGCAGGGGTAGACAACTAGATTCAGCTACGATTCAGCTATGGGACGAGTTTTATCTGAGAGGATGATTGGGGGGTCGGAACATAATTATAATAATTTGTACACTGCAAATTGACCACAACTAAGCCCAAAATGAGATTTAAAAATAAATACTTGGGAACAGATTTTCTAAATTAAACAATTTTTTGCTGAATTCCTGGTGATTTTACAGTCTTTCTTTAACCCAAAACTAAAATAAAATGTGTATTTCTTTGTTTTATTTGGGGGGTGCAAGAAAAAAACATTGTGGGACTGTTTTGGCCCGCAGGCCGCCTGTTGATGACCCCTGACCTACAGTGTGTGTGTCATACATAATAAAACAGGCACAAAGACGAGCAGCCGTACACCGTGATCCTGAGAGATCATAAATACCCTAACCCTTCTCTGCCCTTCCCCTCCTCCTTCTCCCCTCCTCTTCCCCCCCATCCCCTCCAAACCAGATGCTGTTCCCTGGAGGCACCTATTACGCTGAGTCCTTGGCCCCCTCCCTCTCTCCATCCCTCTCTCCCTTCCTCCATCCCTCCTTCCTCCTACTCTCACACTGTGAACACCTAATTACAGACCAGGAGAGTAGATTACAGAGCTGCACTGCCGAGAACCAGGGACTGAGGGATGGAGGTAGGGATGGAAGGAGAGAGAGGAGGGGGGACACCAGACCGTTAACGATGATGGATACTGTTCTGTTTTCACTGTTATTGTCCCTTTGCTCGGCACTCCTCCGCTTTCCTCCTCTAGTCCTCTACTCCTCTTCGGTTCCAATGCTTTCCCACCACTACCAGGCACCTCCATCGATCACCCATCTCTAACAATCTCTAATAATCTCCAATCATGTCTCATTATCTCCAATTATCTCTTATCTGCTCTGTTCCTCATGCATCAGTGTCTCACTTATCTCTCAGGCATCCACACAGAGTAAAGGAGGTCGCTACAAAGAGAGTTAGAGTTGGAGAGAGTTAGCGAACTAACTCCATCTTCTCCAGATAAAATGGAAACTGTGCTGTACCATTCTAGATTAGAGTGCACAAAAGACACTTACTAAACTAAAACAGGAAACGCCCGTTCTCAGGTCTGTTCAACGCTGGTCCGACCAATCTGATTCCATGCTGCAAGATTGCTTCGAGCACGTGGACTGGGATATGTTCCGCATAGCGTCGGACAACAACATTGATGTATACGCTGATTCGGTGAGCGAGTTTATTAGCAAGTGCATCGGTGATGTTGTACCCATAGCAACTATTAAAACCTTCCCCAACCAGAAACCGTGGATTGATGGCAGCATTCGCGCAAAACTGAAAGCGCGAACCACTGCTTTTAACCAGGGTAAGGCTACCGAAAACATGACTGAATACAAACAGCGTAGCTATTCCCTCCGCAAGGCAATCAAACAAGCTAAGCGTCAATATAGAGACAAAGTAGAGTCACAATTCAACGGCTCAGACACGAGTGGAATGTGGCAGGGTCTACAGTCAATCACGGACTACAAAAAGAAAACCAGCCCAGTCGCGGACCATGACGTCCTGCTCCCAGACAAACTAAACAACTTCTTTGCTCGCTTTGAGGACAATACAGTGCCACCGACACGGCCCGCTACCAAAACCTGCGGGCTCTCCTTCACCGCAGCCAACGTGAGGAAAACATTTAAATGTGTTAACCCTCGCAAGGCTGCCGGCCCAGATGGCATCCCTGGCCGTGTCCTCAGAGCATGCGCAGACCAGCTGGCTGGTGTGTTTACGGACATATTCAATCAGTCCCTATCCCAGTCTGCTGTTCCCACATGCTTCAAGAGGGCCACCATTGTTCCTGTTCCCAAGAAAGCTAAGGTAACTGAGCTAAATGACTATCGCCCCGTAGCACTCACTTCCGTCATCATGAAGTGCTTTGAGAGACTAGTCAAGGATCATATCACCTCCATCCTGCCAGACACCCTGGACCCACTCCAATTTGCTTACCGTCCCAATTGGTCCACAGACGACACAATCGCAATCACACTGCATACTGCCCTAACCCATCTGGGCAAGAGGAATACTTATGTAAGAATGCTGTTCATCGACTACAGCTCAGCATTTAACACCATAGTTCCCTCCAAGCTCATCATTAAGCTCGAGACCCTAGGTCTCGACCCAGCCCTGTGCAACTGGGTCCTGGACTTCCTGACGGGCCGGCCCCAGGTGGTGAGGGTAGGAAACAACATCTCCCCCCCGCTGATCCTCAACACTGGGGCCCCACAAGGGTGCGTTCTCAGCTCTCTCCTGTACTCCCTGTTTACCCATGACTGCGTGGCCAAGCACGCATCCAACTCAATCATCAAGTTTGCTGACGACACTACAGTGGTAGGCTTGATTACCAACAATGAAGAGACGGCCTACAGGGAGGAGGTGAGGGCCCTCGGAGTGTGGTGTCAGGAAAATAACCTCTCACTCATTGTCAACAAAACAAAGGAGATGATCGTGGACTTCAGGAAACAGCAGAGGGAGCACCCCCCCTATCCACATCGACGGGACAGTAGTGGAGAAGGTGGAAAGTTTTAAGTTCCTCGTCGTACACATCACGGACAAACTGAATTGGTCCACGCAACAGCGCCTCTTCAACCTCAGGAGGCTGAAGAAATTCGGCTTGTCACCAAAAACACTCACAAACTTCTACAGATGCACAATCGAGAGCATCCTGTCGGGCTGTATCACCGCCTGGTACGGCAACTGCTCATTCCACAACCGTAAGGCTCTCCAGAGGGTAGTGAGGACTGCACAACGCATCACCGGGGGTAAACTACCTGCCCTTCAGGACACCTAACAGGAAGGCCAAAAAGATCATCAAGGACAACAACCACCCGAGCCACTGCCTGTTCACCCCGCTATCATCCAGAAGGCGAGGTCAGTACAGGTGCATCAAAGCTGGGACCGAGAGACTGAAAAACAGCTTCTACCTCAAGGCCATCAGACTGTTAAACAGCCATCACTAATATTGAGTGGCTGCTGCCAACATACTGACTTAAATCTCTAGCCACTTTAAAAATAGGAATTGGATGTAGCAAATGTATCACCAGCCACTTTAAACAATTGTGTATATAATGTTTACATATCCGACATTATTCATATCAAATGTATACACTGTACTCTAAACCATCTACTGCATCTTGCCTATGCCGTTCGGCCATCGACTCAAATCTCTAGCCACTTTAATAATTATTAATGGATGAAATAAATGTATCACTAGCCACTTTAAACGATGCCATTTATATAATGTTTACATATCCTACATTACTCATCTCATATGTATATACTGTACTCCATACCATCTACTGCATCTTGCCTACTCCAATCAGCCATCGCTCATCCATATATTTATATGTACATACTCGGATTCATTCCTTTACTCTTGTGTGTATAAGGTAGTTGTTGTGAATTTGTTAGATTACTTGTTAGATACTACTTCATGGTCGGAAGTAGAAGCACAAGCATTTCGCTACACTCGCATTAACATCTGCTAACCATCTGTATGTGACAAATAACATTTGATTTGATTTGAAGAGCTACAGTAAAAGTACATTTCTAATTTCTTCATGACAGTAACAACAACCTTTCTCTTCCAAACTTCACTTTTACTTCAAACTATTAGATGTATATTTGCTGTGTTCTCTCCTGCCAACACCTTATTGTCCTGTAAACAGTTAATGAGCCGGCTGGTTTAACGACTGCCAGTCTGCCTATAACGTCTGTGATTGTCCCGTTCACCACTACACAGCACTCATCTGTTCATTTAACTAGCGGCACCTTTTATTAAGACAAGTCTTCCTCTGCGGTCAACCACTGCAGGCCTGGGAGGAGAGGAGAGGAGCATGATCAGAGAAGAGATATGAAGATATACTCTCGGTCACTCATTCCAGAAGGAGTAAAAAAACAGAATTGTAAAAAACAGAATGGTAAAGAACAAGAAAGAGAGAGAGAGAGAGAGAGAGAGAGAGAGAGAGAGAGAGAGAGAGAGAGAGAGAGAAGGGGAGCTAGCTAACATCTGGGTTAGCGTTCCACCTGAGGGCTGGAGGCTTTCCCATTAACCCCTCTTGTTAAGGCCATTAAAGACAGACCCTAACAAGCCCCTGTGAGCACTTAGAGCAAGTGCAAAGACAGAAACCCACACACACCGTCAGACTTTCTGTGGGAGTGAAAACCTGTTAAGTACATGAAGCTCTCTCTCCTGGCTGTAACCTAACTACGCCAGTCTAGGCCCAGACCCCATGTTGTGACGGAAAGACGAAGACCACTGATGATTTAAGAAGCAGCGAGCGCATCAGGAAATCTCTTTGTCTTGGTACTGCTCTGTTTAATGAGGCTAGGCCCCGTCTGCTAGACAACTACAGGAGGGGAGACATTTTACAGTTACTGCGTGTCTGTGAACAATAACGTTTTATTCTTTAGACAAAGTTTCTAATCTATCCTATATGCTCTTATGAGGCTGGTGTGAGAAAACCACCTGTTTCCTAAACAAATATGCACTTCTTCAGATGAAATACATGCTGGCATGCTCATTATCAGACTTTGGCCTGTAATAAATTAGAAAAACGCAGACACGCACGTACAGTGCTGGTACACAGTGAATGGTCTAAACAGGTGTTCAACATTCTCAGGCATCTTATTCTCCTAAAAGGGTTTGAAAGGTAGAACTACTCATGAAAGAAGCCAGCTAGCAACGGAAATAAAGAGCAGATTGAATGCAAGTGGAAGCAGAGAGATCTGTTCATCCAATCCTTTAGCTGCTGGCTGGCAGAGTCTGGTCTGGTTGATGGACTAATCAATGGCTCAAGGCTATGCTCTGGCCTCACCTGGTAGACCGCTTAGAAAGCTGCCGTAGAACAGTACAGAATTACGCAGGACATCAGTCAGTCACACACACACACACAAATGCACTCAAGCATGCACACACGTGTGCGCACACACACACCGCTCATTCACAACTCTAGCCTTTAAGTCTCAAACAGCCGTTGTGTTTTTCATCAGTCCTTGGAGCAGTCTACCAACAGTGCTCCATTCCAACTTCAGCATCTATTTTCTACATGTGGCCTTCAAGGCTTTCTCCTCTTTGTTTAAGATTATTCACGCAACTGTGCAATACAGTTGTAGTACTCACTGGTGATGACAGTCCTAAGCCTTTACATTTATTAAAAGTGGAATAGACTGTATTGGAAGTGGCTACAGAAGGGTAGGGCTAGGATACGGATAGGGACTGGGACTGGGACTGGGGACAGGAGAAGTGCAGAGGGAAATGATGTTTCCATGTCCCAGTGTTTTATTATTCCCAGATGCAGCACCAGGTAACCTAAAGTGGAAGGATCAGAGCCAGAACAATCGGCCAGCGGCAGGGACACTCATTATCCTTCGGAAAATGGAACCTTTATTACGGCACACTAATAAAAGTTTAGCCTTACTTTGGGATCACGGGGTTGTGTGTGTGTGTGGATGCACCACCAAACACTAAACTAGCACATCATACCCATTGGAGTAGAGAATTACTCCTTCCTCTACCAGCAGTTTGGATTTCTCTCCAACAACATCAAACTGTCCCTACAATAAATATAATGTATTGTTAAATATATATTTCTGCCTAGAAGACCCTAGACACGCCTTTAAATGGATAGTCGTTGGCTCAATGACTGAAAGTCTATGGGAACAGCAAGCATGTCGTTGCGGTAACACTAGTAGATACGCACCCCCCTACTCTTGCCACCACTGCTGAAAAAAACCTAGGGAAAACACTGCCACACTCCAGGTTCCTAAAGCATTCACACAACCATACACACACACACACACACATAATTAGATGAGCATTGTACACACACACAAACAACCCCAGAATCGGCAGATGACTTCGCAGCACACTCCGACATGCCAAGCCCTCCTGGATTTCTACTCATCCAGTCTTCACAAACACGTGAGTACGCACACAAACACACACACACACTTTCATGGCAGGAAGCAGGAAAAGGGTGAGGCATGTGTACTCACAGAAGAGTGAGACAAAGAGTGTGTACAGAAGAGAGTGTGTGTATGATAATATAAAGTGTGTGTACTCACAGACGTGAAAGTGCAGGGTTCTTCTGAAACAGAAGTTCCGGAAGCTGCTGCAGTTGGTTCCTATTCAGGCGCCTGGCACAGGAAATGCATGTTTAGTACAGCAGGTATGTACTGGTCCGGTATGCACTGGAAATCAGATCTGCACTTTGATGAACTAGATTATGGTACATTATTTCTGCACATTACACTACACATAGACACTATTATTTATCAGTAGATTGCATTTCAGTTCAGATAAATACAACCAAATGTTTGTGTTACAGAAATATGGGATATGGATAACGGAAATATTATACTAGTCAGGGACAGGGGAAAAAAACAGATTTATTTGTTCCCTATAGACGTATCAGTTATGTGAACACATCCAGCTTGCATCTCTAGGGGACTAAGAAAACAACGGTTACAAAATAACATTTGTAGAGACAGATGAGTGAGTTGGAGCCTTCAGGCAGCATGGCTTGGCACTGCCTTCCCCTCCCCAGGATAACAAATGAAAGAGGCTGGCAGGCTTTATGCAAATACAACCATTAAGAAAATTAGGAACAGACTGTTGCTAATTGCCATTTGAAACCACAGCTTTATACTGTCTCAATGCTCCATTGAAAACACATGGGAGTGAATGGCGGTGAATGGGAATGAATGGGAGAGGAGAGGCAGGTCGGGTCGAGCCTGTAGCATAGCATAGACAGATGTGTGGGCCCCGAGCCATAGACAGATACACAGACTGGGTTGGAGATGGAGAATTATAATGGGCTTGAGTGGGTTTCTAGCGGCTCTGTTCATACTGAACTGGACCCGCTAAGTTAGTGGGTTTGGAACTAAAAGGTGCTATCTAGAACCTGTCCCCATAGTTGGCTGTCCCCATAGTTGAACCCTTTGAAGAACCCTTTTGGGTTGCAGGTAGAACCCTTTTGGGTTCTATGTAGAACCCTTTGTACAGAGGGTTCTACATGGAACCCAAAAGGGTTCTACCTAGAAGCAAAAGGGGTTTTACCTGGAACCAAAAAGGGTTATCCTATGGGGACAGCCGAAGAACCCTTTTGGAACCCTTTTTCCGAAAAGTGTAGGTCGAGGTGGACCTGCTAATAAGTTAGTGAGCTTTATACTAGTTTCAACGGTGGGTAAATGCTGAGCACGGATGATGTTGTTAGACCCATTCACACCAAGCTTAATGTGTGTGGTAATGTTGGTTAATATTGGGGCAGTCTGGGTCTCTCCTAGATCTCCGTACCCTCACCTCTCACCACATGTTTAGTGACCAACTGAAGAGTGTCTCTGATGTGGTCCTCACACACACACACTGAGTGGGGCTCTTTAATATCATTGTGGCTAACACTGCCATACAGTATGGGGGTCTAGTTTTTTTATGTGTTAATCATGGTGTGGTGAGTGTGTTTGTCTGTGTGTTATCCTGCTGTTTACAAGCTGTTCACGCAGTCACACGTTCCAGTGATGTTCACGCAAAGCCTCATGTTCCAGTGACGGGCCAGAGCTGTGGCTGAGCCTCCTGAGGAAGGATGGGTTGGGTAAACCCAGGGTAAAACCTCAGCAGAACTTACCTGCTCCCAGGCCGCCACTCGCAATGGACATGGATGTTCAAATATAGCCAACCCCTAAACCTCTTTGAGAGCAAATATGGACACGCAGACACATGCTGTAGCCTACTTACAGTCTCTCCAGCTCCTTCATGTCATCAAACGCTCCACGCTCTATCGCTCCAATCTGATTCTCCATCAACTGTCTACAGAGAGAGAGATAGAAAGAGAGAAATATAGATAGTTTCGCATAGTGCTAGATTTCTCTGAAAGTGGTACTGTATAACAGCAATTGTTTGAAACGATTTCACGCTATTTGTACTGTTTTCACAAGCTGCAGTTGTGTTCTTGTGGATGTGTGGTAGACCGCAAGCATGGCGGCCACTTGTGAACCTCACCTATTTACCTTTCCCCTTTGTCCAATACATCCTCCCTGACACCAATCTAGGAGAGACCCAGACAGCGCGAAATCGTTGCTCCGCAGGAGCTTCCTGCCTTCTGTTCAGAAACCTCACAAGCTGACATGTTGCCATAGCAATGTAAGCTAAAGTCACAGTTGGTATTTTTTCCCTGATCGTTTGACAGACTGTTTCTTCTAGTGATGAATGATTGTGCATCTTTGACAGATTGTAAGTAGATAAATACATATGCCTGTTTATCACTGTAATATGTATATGTCGTTGTTTTCAGATTAATATGGAAATAATAAGACATTGTGTATTCCACCATGTAACTTATGTCTGCTTTGTTGTCTGCTACTGTATGCTAGCTTCTGTTGCTGTCTTTGCATAATAATGCTAGGCTTGCTATTCTAAATGAAATGGCCTTTTCTGTTTATGTTGAAATGTTAGCAACCAGTCAATAACATTTTATATTGTATTGTTTGACTTAAGGTTTATTTTCTCCTTTATTTTGTTTTATTCCCTATAGAACCACATTTATTCCACATATCTTCTCACATATCCCATGTGCACCTGTATGACACCAAGCCTCAACTGGGTTCCTGTGGCCATCCCTCTCTCTACCAAGCTGTCCCAGAACCTACTCATCCCCTAGAGTGGGCCTACCCACACTCCGTTTTAGTATGTGTTTAGTATGTGTTTCAGTCACTCAGTCACCTAAGGCTTTGGGCGTAGGGGGAACGAGGGTGCTGAAGGTTGGGGTTGGGAAATGGGTGGTAAGGCCCCTTGTTAAGTGTGTGTATATAGGCTGGCTAGTTCCAGCACCCCGTTTGCCCAAAGCAATGGTGTGGTCCACACTCACTCACACACACAACCACACACACACACCTATAGGGCAGCGGTGTGGTCTGGGGCTGGCTGTGGAATCTTGGCACCGGGGGCATCTCAGGGATTATAGCCAGGAAAGAGTTTCTGAAGGTAGGTTAGTGAGGCAGGCCACTGTGCCTTGAGGTCTGGTGTGGTCTTGTGGTTAGAGGGGGAGGTGTGGAGGGGTAGGGGCAGGGGTGAGAGGCAAGGGTGAAGCAGGGAGAACCAGGGGAGGCAGGGAGAACCAGGGGGAGTCAGGGGTGAGGAGGGAGGAGACTAAGGTGAGATCCAGGGCTGGGTGGTTCAAAGAACAGAGGGAGAGAAAGAGACCCACTGTAAAGCTGTCCTCGGGGCATGGGGACGTCAGAGCACTGTGTGAGTGTGTGTGTGTCCAAAGAGCTGCAGTGCCTGGCTAGGTGTTAGCGCTGCAGGCTTCACACACACACACACGTGTACACTGCCAAAGCTAATGCACTGGATGGTTTTGGAAGTGTTGAAATAACAGTGTAGGGAGAGACAAGCGTCCAGGTCTTAAACAGTAGTGTTCCTTCATTCAGAGAACCGTTCTGTGTGTGTGTGTGCGTGTGCATGTATGTGTGTGTACGTGTGTGTGTACGTGTCCTGTGAGGCTCCACTCAGCAGTCTGTGTTTCCTCCCAATCGAATATAAATGCAAATGGCTGTTCCTGTTCCCACTCCATAAATATAAAGAGAAAAGTGCAGCTCACCTCCCCTCATGAATTTAGATGGAGGCAGAATACGAGGAGAAAGTACTTCTGAATCTAGGTAACTTTAAACTATGGTCAGGTCAGCTCTTTCTTTCTTTTTCTTTCTCCTCATCTTTACCCCTTTCTCTGTCTGTCCATATCCCTCCCCCCCAATATTTGAAATACTTGAGGTGAGCTTGATTTAGCTTGGCCTTGTATGCAGAGTTTGAATGTATGGCACTCTCCTATTAGTACCATTGTGCCCGACAACCCCATTTACACGTATTGTATTTGACACAGATCTGCTCTATTGTTCGCTTAGTAAACTCAACTCTGTCCAATGGAGTTGAGTTGCGATGAGTGTCGGTGGAGTGTACCACCAACTACATCAATTCGCTATCAGTCGATTACTATAAAAATGTCCATTCTTTAATGCTTTCCTTGTACCTATGTTTGTCTTGTGACACCTCAAGCTCTGCCAAGGGAGCTGTGAAGGAAAATGTTATGTTTGTGCTTTCTAATAACCAATTCGACTGGGTTCATGTGACTGATTGATCATGGCTGGGAGGAATCCTCATTATCAATATAAGCAATTTGGCAGTATGCCCAGAACATTGTTTTGAGAACTGAAAGGGATATCTCAGTTTCAAGGTCTCAGCTGGAGAGAAGAAGCTTTGTGAGGTATTGGTCGGTCACATGCATGAACCAAACGTTAATGATGAATTAATTATGAATAATGAATAACGTAAATCATGCAACAATTACTTGTCTGTGTAAGCAGTATATAAGAGAACTAATGGGACTGCCTTCGACAGAGCTCACTTCAGACCGGTACTTTATGCATCTAAATTTGACTGTGACCTGTTGAGCTTGCTGACAATAAAGAGTGATTCATTAAATATTGACTTAGGGTATCCCTGTGTTGTATTTCCACGACAGAGCCTTTGCTTGTTAAGAGAGAAGGAGCAGCCCATCCTTCCACGGCAGATTTGTTTGTTTTGTCAGGGACGCATAGAATGCACTTTTTTTTTAAATCAAAAACGACAGATTCAAAATCCAACTGACAACTCTATAACAATCAGGACAAGCACAGGTACACAGTAAGCGCTAAAGAACGGATATTTTAGTATAGAGTGACAGTGCACGCTTGAAGTCGTAACTTCCTACTCCATAGAATTTTTTAAATAAAAAATATGGATTTCAGCACCCAAAGAAAAGCCTGCAGCTACACAGGACAAACATAGGTACAAGGAAAGCATTAAAGAATGGACATTTTTACAAGTATCGACTAAGTATGACTCGATGTTGTGGCGATACTACAATACCAGATTTCCATGGCAAAAAATAAAACACAAATTAGACTGAACTCTATTGTCCTCTAAAAACCTACTTTATGTAATTTTGTGGATGCTATAACTTGTAAAATAAACTAATGTGACTCTAGGTGACAACATAATGCTGCATTTGTAGGAATGTATTCCTCAAGAAATGTAATCTTCTTCATGTTTTGTTTCCTTGCCATGATACTTCAGAGTATCGCGATACTGTTATCGTGACAACTCTACTTCTGTGTGCATCGCTCTAGAACCCTGTGTTGAAGATATTCATATTACAGGGATCTAAACTAAAGCTACATTGTTGCTATCTAGAACCAAAAATGGTTAATCAGCTGTCCCCATAGGAGATCCCTTTGAAGAATCCCTTTTGGTTCCAGGTAGAACCCTTTTGGGTTCCATGTAGAATCATTTACACAGAGTTCTACCTGGAACCAAACCGCTTTCAAGCTGGAACCAAAAATGGTTATCCTATGGGGACAGCGGTAGAACCCTTTTGGAACCCGTTTTTCTAAGAATGTACAGTATTGTATATATTCCTGCTCCTCCGAGTGATCCTCCTTTTCCTCTCCAGACAGGAAGTCCTCAGGAGAGATTATCACGGTGGCAGGCCCAATCAGCATGCTTCACTTTCTCAGACTGTCTGTCCGTGTTTCTTGTTTTTCTTTTCTGACTTGTTTCTGTATGTGAGTGAGTGCGTGCGAATGTTTTCTCAGTCCCCCTGCAGACACTGTCTTTGACTGTAAGGTTAAACCGGTCTTCCTGTCAGGACCCTCCCCTGGGGTCACACTCACACCATCTCTGGGGTTGCTGGGGGTTTATGAGGATCAAAGGTCAGGCCACTGTTAGTCCGCTGAGTCAGAGAGGGCAGATATACGAGGGTTTCACCGCCACATGACCGCAACAGACAGACGTGTGTGTGTGTGTGTTTGTACTTGCGTGCGTGTGTGTGTGTGTGTAGCTTTTAAAAACAGCTCCACTGTAAGGGGAAGTGCTTTAGACTGAAATATGCTTAAAATGTAACTGGAGACTGACTGTAGAACTTGAGATGCTGAAACCCCCACTGCCTCTACTATTTTAGAGCCACGTCATTACCCCTTCCATATCCCTCTCCCACTTATCTTCCCCTTTCTTCACCCTTCTCCACTTGCTCACTCTGTTCCTACCAACCTGCCTCGCTCCCCCTGTCTACTAACCAAACCCCTCTTTCCCTTCCCTCCCTCCCTCCCTCCCTCCCTCCCTCCCTCCCTCCCTCCCTCCCTCCCTCCCTCCCATCCCTGTATAGAGGTTAAATGCCTCCATGTCGCCAGCTTGTCACCAGCGAGGTAGAAGGAAACAGTTCCTAACAGGGGCACTAAAAGTTAGGCTACAGCTTTTCCCTGGATGACTATAAACTTTCTGATTCCCATAGAATACACACACGTTATGTTCTTCTATCCTTGTGGGGACCTAAAATTAATTTCTATTCAAAATCCTATTTTCCCTAACCCCTAACCCTAAACCCAGCCCGAACTCCTACCCTTACCTTAGCCATAACCTTAACCCGTAACCCTAACCCAAACCCTAACTCCTAACCCTAAACCTAACCGCTAACCCCTTACCCTAATTGTAACCCTAAACCTAACCTTTAAGCATAAAATAGCCTTTGTCCTCATGGGGACGTGGGAAATGTCCCCACACGGGATAATTTTCCTTGTTTTACTATCCTTGTTGGTACATTTGTGGATTTTAGGTCCCCACAACGATAGATATACCAACCCACACACACACACACACACACACACACACACACACACACACACACACACACTTTTAACACCTACACCAGGAATCACAAGTACTGTTTAACTACTGAGTGATTCAGCGGCTGCACTTGTACATGTTAACAGGGTTTAGGACCTATTATAGCCCTGAGTTAGAGGGCTAAAGACAGTGTGGGAGTGGACGGTAATGTGTGTGTGTGCATGTGCGTATTTGGTCATTGATGGTATAAGGGCCACTCTGAGACAGCAGAGAGAGTGTATAAGTGAGTTTATAAAAGGTATAATGGACTGTAGAGTTAGTTAGTGTGAGACATTCATCATCTCTAAAACCACTACAATATATTCATCACCACTAACAGTGACATAAATAATCAAGTGTCTATAGAAATAGAATAGATGGACATTGTCATGACACTTCAGAATCATTAACAGTATTGCATTTATATAATATGCATGGGAAATTCTGTGTGCATGCACACTAAGTAATGAACATAGTGTAGATTACTTACAGCACACGGAGGTACTTGAGTCCAGAGAAGTCACTCTTGGTGATGCGTGTGAGGTTATTCCCATTCAGCTCCCTGCAAAGAAACACACATACGTATATTAATTATGTATCCGGTCTCTCCCTCTGGGCCTGTTCAGCCCGTTGACTCACTAACACAGTAATCAGTGGCACAGAAACAACTCTAGCTATTGATACCTGAGTCACGAGCCAACACACACACACACACACACACACACACACACACACACACACACACACACACACATATATAAGCACACATAAGCATGGACACAAACACAATCGTGCAGCTTTATTTTATTTAACCTTTTCACAGGGAGTCCCTTCCAGACTACGGCCTCTTTCGCAAGTGAGCCTTGCATATACATAATTTACAAATGTACACAATTTACACATACAACATAATAAAAACAATCACATTCCTCAGCAAATATTGTAGGTCCCTAAAGACTCCCTCTGCTATCTTAAGCACAAAAAATGTGTAACATATTGCACAAATTTGATTTGCATTCCCACACACAAATTGCAAAATGTGTAACATATCACACAAAATGGATGACATTTGTTTGACGTAGTACACAAAAAAACAGGACGACTTTTGGTTCGTGAGCACAACTTTCAAAACTACTGGCTGAAATTATACAAAAGTTTGAGAGTGCATCTTTAATCAACAACTTGAACTGCCCCACGAGAGACACCTTCACATCAAGTTGCAGGGATTTCTGTAGATAATTCCATACATGGGATGCAAAGAAACTGAAAGCAGCTAGATTTTTAATCTTCCTTTACAAATGGCACAATTTGCCCCAGGCAGTGCCAACACAGATGCAAATGTGCGTTAAGAATACCAGGCTTTGAAGACTGACACTGGTGTTTCTATAATCTTGTTCACACACTGCTCTTGCATTTACAATGTACATTTGACATGTTTCCGTTTGTAGCTTGAGGGGAAGAAGGAGAGAGAGAGAGAGAGAGAGAGAGAGAGAGAGAGAGAGAGAGAGAGGGGAAAGAGGGATGCCCTTCATGGAGCATATTGGAGTAGAATAGATGAAGGCACTAACTGTAAGTTGCTCTGAATAAATGAGAAAAATGTCAATGTAAAATGTAAGAGAGCGCCAATAATTCTAATTCTATCAGAGCACCTCACTCAAATATCACCAGCTCATTTCAAATGGGATCCACGTCTCTCTTTCTCTACTCTCTACACCACCCTATCTCTGGGTGCACCATCAGAGACCGAGAGGAGTAGCAGCAGTCGTTAGCTGGTCCAGGGGATTTGGGACAGGACATGGGGCCAGCCGGGCCAGAAAGCTAAGTACTGTGGATATGATGAAACCAGCCTTCCTGCTGTGGGCTGGCCATCACTCGGGATAGAGGAAAAGAGGGATGGAGAGAAGGAGGTAGGGGGATAGAGAGAGGTGAGGAAGGGGATAGGAGGAGTAAGGGACAGAGTTCAAATCAAAATTTCGACCATGCAGTAGTATCTAACAACACATACACATGGTTAGCAGATGTTAATGCAAGTGTAGCGAAATGCTTGTGCTTCTAGTTCCGACCATGCAGTAGTATCTAACAAGTAATCTAACAAATTCACAACAACTACCATATATACACACAAGTGTAAAGGAATGAATACGAGTATGTACATATAAATATATGGATGAGCGATGGCTGACCGGCATAGGCAAGATGCAGTAGATGGTATAGAATACAATATATAAATATGAGATGAGTAGTGTAGGATATGTAAACATTATATAAGTGGCATCGTTTAAAGTGGCTAGTGATACATTTATTACATCCACTTTTTAACTATTAAAGTGGCTAGAGATTTGAGTCGATGGCCAAACGGCATAGGCAAGATTCAGTAGATGGTATAGAGTACAGTGTATACATATGAGATGAGTAATGTCGGATATTATAAACATTATATAAAAAATTGTCTAGTGATACATTTGTTACATCCAATTTTCAATTATTTAAAGTGGCTAGAGATTTAAGTCAGTATGTTGGCAGCAGCCACTCAATGTTAGTGATGGCTGTTTAACAGTCTGATGGCCTTGAGATAGAAGCTGTTTTTCAGTCTCTCTGTCCCAGCATTGATGCACCTGTACTGACCTCGCCTTCTGGATGATAGCGGGGTGAACAGGCAGGGGCTCGGGTGGTTGTTGTCCTTGATGATCTTTTTGGCCTTCCTGTGACATTGGGTGGTGTAGGTGTCCTGGAGGGCAGATAGTTTAATCCTGGTGATGCGTTGTGCAGTCCTCACTACCCTCTGGAGAGCCTTACGGTTGTGGAATGAGCAGTTGCCGTACCAGGCGGTGATACAGCCCGACAGGATGCTCTCGATTGTGCATCTGTAGAAGTTTGTGAGTGTTTTTGGTGACAAGCCGAATTTCTTCAGCCTCCTGAGGTTGAAGAGGCGCTGTTGCACCTTCTTCACCACGCTGTCTGTGTGGGTGGACCATTTCAGTTTGTCCGTGATGTGTACGCCGACAAACTTAAAACTTTCCACCTTCTCCACTACTGTCCAGTTGATGTGGATAGGGGGGGGTGCTCCCTCTGCTGTTTCCTGAAGTCCACGATCATCTCCTTAGTTTTGTTGACGTTGAGTGAGAGGTTATTTTCCTGACACGACACTCCGAGGGCCCCCACCTCCTCCCTGTAGGCCGTCTCGTCGTTGTTGGCAATCAAGTCAACCACTGTAGTGTCGTCAGCAAACTTGATGATTGAGTTGGAGGCGTGCTTGGCCACGCAGTCATGGGTGAACAGGGAGTACAGGAGAGAGCTGAGAACGCACCCTTGTGGGGCCCCAGTGTTGAGGATCAGCAGGGGGGAGATGTTGTTTCCTACCCTCACCACCTGGAGCCGGCCCGTCAGGAAGTCCAGGACCCAGTTGCACAGGGCGGGGTCGAGATCTAGGGTCTCAAGCTTAATGACCTTAAAGTTTGGAGGGTACTATGGTGTTAAATGCTGAGCTGTAGTCGATGAACAGCATTCTTACATAGGTATTCCTCTTGTCCAGATGGGTTAGGACAGTGTGCAGTGCGATTGCGTCGTCTGTGGACCTATTGGGACGGTAAGCAAATTGGAGTGGGTCCAGGGTGTCTGGCAGGATGGAGGTGATATGATCCTTGACTAGTCTCTCAAAGCACTTCATGATGACGGAAGTGAGTGCTACGGGGCGATAGTCATTTAGCTCAGTTACCTTAGCTTTCTTGGGAACAGGAACAATGGTGGCCCTCTTGAAGCATGTGGGAACAGCAGACTGGGATAGGGACTGATTGAATATGTCCGTAAACACACCAGCCAGCTGGTCTGAGCATGCTCTGAGGACACGGCCAGGGATGCCATCTGGGCCAGCAGCCTTGCGAGGGTTAACACGCTTAAATGTTTTACTCACGTTGGCTGCGATGAAGGAGAGCCTGCAGGTTTTGGTAGCGGGCCGTGTCGGTGGCACTGTATTGTCCTCAAAGCGAGCAAAGAAGTTGTTTAGTTTGTCTGGGAGCAGGACATCGTGGTCCGCGACAGAGCTTCTTTTTGTAGTCTGTGATTGACTGTAGACCCTGCCACATTCCTCTCGTGTCTGAGTCGTTGAATTGTGACACTACTTTGTCTCTATATTGACACTTAGCTTGTTTGATTGCCTTGCGGAGGGAATAGCTACACTGTTTGTATTCAGTCATGTTTCCAGTCACCTTACCCTTTCTTAAAAGCAGTGGTTCGCACTTTCAGTTTTGCGCGAATGCTGCCATCAATCCACGGTTTCTGGTTGGGGAAGGTTTTAATAGTTGCTATGGGTACAACATCACCGATGCACTTGCTAATGTTGTTGTCTGAGGCTATCCGGAACATATCCCAGTCCACGTGCTCGAAGCAATCTTGAAGCGTGGAATCAGATTGGTCGGACCAGCGTTGAACAGACCTGAGCACAGGCGTTTCCTGTTTTAGTTTCTGTCTGTAGGCTGGGAGCAACAAAATGGAGTCATGGTCAGACTTGCCTAAAGGAGGGTGGAGAATGGCCTTGTATGCATGGCGGAAGTTAGAATAACAATGATCCAGGATTTTGCCAGCCCGGGTCGCACATTCAATATGCTGATAAAATTTAGGGAGCCTTGATTTCAGATTAGCCTTGTTAAATCCCCAGCCACAATAAATGCAGCCTCAGGATATGTGGTTTCCAGTTTACATAGAGTCCAATGAATTTCTTTCAGTGCCGTCGATGTGTCAGCTTGAGGGGGGATATATGCGACTGTGATTATAATTGAGGAGAATTCTCTTGGTAGATAATGCGGTCGGCATTTGATTGTAAGGAATTCTATGTCAGGTGAACAAAAGGACTTGAGTTCCTGTATGTTGTTATGATCACACCACGACTCGTTAATCATAAGGCACACACTCCCGCCCTTCTTCTTACCAGATAGATGTTTGTTTCTGTCAGCGCGATGCGTGAAGAAACCATGTGGCTGTACCGACTCTGATAACGTGTCCTTAGTGAGCCATGTTTCCGTGAAGCAAAGAACGTTGTAGTCGCTGATGTCTCTCTGGAAGGCATCCCTTGCTCAGATTTCGTCTACCTTGTTGTCCAGAGACTGGACATTGGCAAGTAGCATACTCGGGAGCGGTGCGCGATGTGCCTGTCTACGGAGCCTGACCAGAAGACCGCTCCGTCTCCCCCTTCTCCTCCGCCGCCGTTGTTTTGGGTCGCCAGCTGGGATCCAGTCTATTGTCCTGGTTGGTGGACCAAACAGAGGATCCGCTTCGGGAAAGTCATATTCCTGGTCGTAGTGTTGGTAAGTTGACGTTGCTCTTATATCCAATAGTTCCCCCCGGCTGTATGTAATAAAACTTAAGATTTCCCGAGGTAACAATGTAAGAAGTAATACATAAAAAAACAAAATACTGCATAGCCTCCTGAGAACGTGAAGCGAGGCTGCCATCTCTGTCGGCGCCGGAAGTTCCAGTTAAAGATGGAGGGAGGTGGAGAGGGGTATAAAGTGGGGAGGGATAGAAAGGTAGAGAGTGGCTGGTACCAGATAGGGCTGTAGATATAAAGAGTTGAGCAATCTATCTTCCATGTTGGCAATAAATGTTCCATGACAACAACATTCTAATCTGTATTCTAGAATGGGACTGTCTTAGAACTCTTAGTGGCAACCTTTAGCAACCCATTAAGATGCTAAATGTCAAACCCAGTTTGCTGCGTGTATTTGTGTGTTTGGCAGCATGAGAGAACGGGTGGAGAGAAACAGATCGTCTCAGCAGTAGATAGCATCCTCCCACTGAGAAGACCTGCCGAGCACACGCACAGACTCAAGCACAGGCACACACCGTTTTTGTCAGTCAGTAGGGCTACTCAGGATTAAAACGGAACAGTGCACGGTCCACCCCACCCCCACTCCTGAAACCAAAAAGCCTCACTTCACTGCTATGCCGAAAGCAGTGCAGTCTCCCTCTCGTCTAATGACCACTCGAGGGACTATAGCACAGTGCAGCGGGGCGGGAGAGAGAGTGGTCATTACAGACAGATGGTGTGTGTGTGTGTGTGTGTGTGTGTGTGTGTGTGTGTGTGTGTGTGTGTGTGTACACAGGTGCATCGACCGACCGGCCACGGGAAATAAATAATAGAGTGAGCTTCATTAGCCCGGGGTCTGAGACACACATGTGCTGTTCATTACAGGTATACACACACACTCTTGGGTTCCCAACGTCTCATCTACAGGGTGGCCTTCACTGATGGCCCACAATGAATTGTGGGATGAAGCGAAAGAAGAGAGGAGAGAGAGAGAGGTTGGGGACTGTAGGGGAAGCGGGCTAGTCATATAAACAAGCAGAACCTCTCCATTCTTCTCTCCTTCTGTTGTCAATTACTACAAGTTTGTATATATCCCCCGGTCACACACACAATGCAGTACATGAGAGACGATTGGCTCATAATTGTTAGAGGCCTGAACTGCTTCTCTGGAGCACAAGCACTTTGGGAAAGATGGATGAGCTGGGTCAGCACAGACCTCCAGCAGTGGTAAGGTTAGATCTCCAAGGACCTGACCCTACCTGAGGAAGCTTCATGACCCAGAGGAGAGCCTTCTCTCTGGGGTAACGACCCAAACCCAGGTCCCTGTCTGAGAGGGGCCTGGGTAGCTCAGGTCAACAGAGACCAGCTGTCTTTCACATCAGACGTGGGGAGACTCCTCAGCAAGGGGTAGGAAACACACACCTCTCGCCACTTGAACTGAACCGCGGAGACGCACACACACAGGTCTTTTGTACCATTTGGTGATGCATGGAGACACACACAAACACACCTCTAACCCTCTTTCCAGAAGCATGGGGACATATACACTTCTTTCCCTCGTCTCGCAGAAGCGTGGAGAGGGAAATTGACAGTGAAATTCTGAACGCAACGTGCTTGGACAGAAGTTGATGTTGAGTTGAACCATCAGTTGGGCTGAGCTGAAGAGAGAGGGTCATATGGAGTACATATGGACTCTGAACACAGCTACAGTTCACTACAGTCACCGCACCACTGAGAATGGGAGTGAGGGTTGCATTTAGTTCCATTCAAGCTTGGCTCCAGTGCCAACATACTTCCTGGAGAATCTTGTAGATTTATGACATCACTGACTAATCCTTCTTCATCTCATCCTTGCCCAGTGGCCACCTGTAAAGACTTCCTGGTTCAGTATACTTTTGGGGGAGCCCATTACGTACACACCACCGGTCTCACACACACAGCAACGCTCTACGACTCTATAACTCAGAGGAGAAGAAACAACGCTGAAAAACTCATTATATTTGTTCCTGCCATCTGTTGAGTTCCCTGGGCTAGGCTGAGAGAGAGAGAGGAAGGCAGGCTGCGTTGGGAAAGACCAGGTTTGAATTTAGCAATATTATTATTACGTGAAATGGAATCCAGAGCAGGAGGGACAAAAAACGAACACTTGCCCAATGCTCACACAAAACGCAGGCACACGCAAACACACGTGTTCATATGTACATATGCGGTGCATATAACATTTGAATAGCTAAACACATGTGCACATAAATACACATATTCTGCTAAAACACACACATGGTGCATATAAATACACACACACTCCTATTTGTTTGGTGGAGAGCCAGAGAAGCAGTGTTTGTAGCTACAGAGTCATTTGTTGTGGACAGCTTTGGGCTGGCAGGGAAGAGGACACATACTGATGGAGGGAGAGCTCAGAGCTCCTCACTGTGGGAACAAGCTGGTCATTTCAGCAACAAGACCAGAATCTGTTTTGTTCAGTGAACACTGATCCTCATTACAAACACATTAACCACTAACTGAGCAGAGACCCCTAACCTTCAGTATCATGTCACGTCTTTCCTTCTACCTACCTACCTACCTGTCTGTCTGTCTGTCTGTTTTATCTATGTCAAAACTCAAAGAACTACAGTTCCATGGGTTGATTATACTTTTAACTCTGTTGGTGAAATGTCCACCAGGCCTTGCCAGGTACAGCATTCCAGGCAGGTAGCTAGATGTCTAGTTGAGTGTGTGGCACACTGCCAGCATGACCAGATTCCACAGCATATGGAGGTGACAGCCAGGAGAGTCACAGGCCAGGAGAGAGGGAGGAGAAAAAGAGAGGGATGAAGAGGACAGCGAGAGATAGGGATACAGAGAGAGAGGGGAGAGAAAGCTGTCCCATAGAGAGATCAGCAATATGCAGAGAGAGAGAGAGTTCTCAAGGGAGTGGACAGGTCATATTGGGATTGTCAATCACTACAATCTGTGTAGTGTGGCCTGCAGAGCTGAGAGACACTGACCTACGTAGCACGATCCTAAAGAACATGCCTGTACCAACACTACCCACTAAAGGAGAGAGAGAGAGAGAGAGAGAGAGAGAGAGAGAGAGAGAGAGAGAGAGAGAGAGAGAAACCAGACCACAGACCAGAATAACAGAGAAACGAGGCTGGAATGCTTCAATCTACAGGCAGAGGTCATGTTTCTCTCTCTCTCTCTCTCTCTCTCTCTCTCTCTCTCTCCATTTCCCTTAAATGCTGCTTTCATTCTCTCTCGCTCTCTCTCTTTCTCAGCGAGGGACGAGGTGAAAGTCTTTGTGAGTGTGTGTGTGAGTGTGTGTGTGGAGGTTAAGGTCTGAGTGTTTTCAACCCCCATAAGATTGTTTACAGTTCTTAGTCTGTCTGGTCAGGCCTCAGGGTATTCAGTACAGATAAGGAGAAGTTAATATTCCCAACACTGACACAAACACTCCCACAGACCATGCATACGGTGTGAAACACACACACACACTGAATCCTGAATGTAATTTGCAAACCTCACATCAATATCTAGTTTAAGCACCCAAGCCCGTATCAAGATGACTACATCAGCAACAGATATCAGCTTAGCCCAAACATCTGTCCTGAGAACCATCCTCCTTCGGACTTCACATACACAAACACACACACACCTTCTCACCACAACAACCTCGAGAACAGAATCCCACCACAACAAAGATAAAGGGGGAGACAGGGAGATAGAGAGGTTGAAGGGAGAGGAGGAGATGAGCCGAGAAAAGTGTCAAATAGACAGTTAGTAATAAAACATAGATAGCATCTGCTATTGTGTGTCTGTGTTAGAGACTAGCAGACTGGGAAAACATCACACACACTCAAACACACACACAGAGATTTTGCGGTTATGACTAGAACCACGTTCACAGTTTGAGGGTCTTTCATGGTTTACTGCTGCATGACAGGACACACACACACAAAATCACACACACATATGGTGACAGGAGCTAAGGTTTTACTCATGGTTCATATGGCTGAGTTATTTGGAGCAGGGTACTATCGACACCAGAGTTGTGACTTTGATTTCCACATGCTGAAAATGTGGCACTGTGTTAGTCCCTCTGTTTTGATAAAACACAATCTACATATTTACTTGATCTATGAAGATCTTTTGAACACACAGCTCCGGTCCTGTTTGACAGATGTCCACCAATGTGTTTGGCTTTGATGGGCACTGACTGATCTGTGTGCGTGTGTGTGTGTTTGCATGCGTGCCTGCGCACAAAGGATTTTCTCCTGCAGAGACGCTGCACATGTGCTGAATACTCTCCATAGAGATGGGATCATTTACTGCCCCATTGCACTGATGAACAATCTTCCAATCCGGACATATCTGCACTTCAAGTCAAGAAGAGAAAGCAAGAGGTTTCTCAGTGTTTCAGCACACAGGAATTAAACAGGGGAACAAAACAACTCACACTGCACTACATTCTGTTCCAGACCTGTAATTTCAGCACGAACATTCTCTGAATGGCCCTCATTCCAACATTAAGCATTCCTCTCTAGAAAGATTAGGACAGAAATGGTGTCGTAAAAAATACAAACCTGATTGAACAGTCTGCCGCAGGAGAAGACCTGCTTTTGTCCTCCTAAACCTCATTTATTCATTCATTCGCTTTTTTGGCCATGGGGCTGGGAGGGTGGATGTATGTCTCTCTCTCCCTCTTTTGTCAGGAGGTGGTAATCCCTTCATCGCTGATTAACACCTCTGTCCCTGCCAACCTCTCCCAACCCTCATCTATCCTTCACCCCGCCCGCCCGCCCGCCCTCTCTCTCTCTCTCTCTCTCTCTTTCTCTCCTCTCTGTTATCGCTTTCTCTCTTACTCATCCACAATACCATTCCTGTCTCCCTCCTTCCCTCTCTCTCTCCCTCCCTCCCCATCTCCCCGGAACCCTCTCTCTATCCCCTCCCTCTTTGTCCCTCTCTTGTCAGGAGTAAATTATGGATCGGATGAGCAGAGAACTGTCACTTATACCAGCTGTGGGGTGGTGCCAAAAACACTGCATATTTGACCAAGAAGGAGAGTGATGGAGCGCTGCATCAGATGAACTGGCCTCCACAATCACGCAACCTCAACCCAATTGAGATTGTTTGGGATGAGTTGGACCACAGAGTAAAGGAAAAGCAGCCAACAAGTGCTCATTATATGTGGGAACTCCTTCAAGACTGTTGGAAAAGCATTCCAGGTGAAGCTGGTTGAGAGAATGCCAAGAGTGTGCAAAGCTGTCATCAAGGTAAAGGGTGGCTACTTTGAAGAATCTCAAATATAAAATATATACATTTGTTTAACACCTTTTTGGTTACTACATTATTCCATATGTGTTATTTCATACTTTTGATGTCTTCATTATTATTATAAATGTAGAAAATTGTAAAAATAAAGAAAAGCCCTTTTGACTGGTACTGTACATGTACACACATACGCGTACACCATCACATACAGACAGACAGGTAGACAGACTGTAGACAACGAATGCACATGGAGCCCAGGCTTGTCTGAGTCCAACACTCCACCGTATCTCAGAGCAGGGCATTCTCTGGCATCAAGATAATCTTCTACTAACACTAACCTTCCAGCCAAAATCACACAAAGTTTATTTTTTTAGTTTTATTTAACTAGGCTCAAAACAGGCTCCCGAGTGGCGCAGCGGTCTAAGGCGCTGCATCTCAGTGCAAGAGGTGTCACTACAGTCCCTGGTTCAATTCCAGGCTGTATCACATCCGGCCGTGATTGGGAGTCCCATAGGGTGGCGCATAATTGGCCCAGTAAGAACAAATTTGTATTTACAATGACGGCCTACCAGAAGGCCTCCTGCGGCGACGGGGGCTGGGATTAAAAATATAGGACAAAGCACACATCACGACAAGAGAGACAACACTGCGATGAGTCTGACCCTGAGGTGGCTGTTTTGGCTTGAGAGCTGTATTTTGCTGTAGAGAGGATGAACGAGGCCAGCCCAGTCATTCCAATCCCATTATCAGCTCATTGCCACTCCACACAGATAGTCCACAGTGTTATCAGAGCAGTTCAGCAGCCATAGCTGGATCCATTAGAGAGATAACACAGGTAAGAGAAACTGAATAACACAGATAAGAGAAACTGATAAGAAGGGATGGTAAAAGAGAAATAGACGCGAGCTAGGGACGGCCATTTCTGAAACTTATGGCATGTGTGCATATACTGTATATGTGTGTGTACCAAAACAAAATATGTCATGTTTAAATACCTGTTGAATTGCATCAGGCCTATACAAACCAACCCACAGCATGGCATAGTTTAAGTATGAGTGATGCAGAGAGGTTTGTTTGTGAGTTGGACTAAGAATGGACGGCAGGCTGAAGACATCCTAGCCACGGCAGGAGAAGGTGTGTGTGTGTGTAGCGTGGTGTGATTTTAACGCCTAGAGCTGAGCTGAGATACAGTCTGTGGAGGTCAGAGGTCAGGGCTGATCCAAACCCACAGTGACAAGTGTAAATGGGAAACTGCAGTCAGTGTCAAGACCTCCCCCAAATCACACACACACACATACTCACGGTCCACCGACCAACACACACCGTTCACACACACACTTTCACCCCAAATCGCCCCAGCAGTCCAGGATTGGCCAATAAAGCTTGTCCAGACAGGCTGTGTCCCTCTAACCTCCTTCACATCTTCCCCCCTCTCCTCCTGAAGTCAATGTAATGGCCTGTCCTCTGCCCCAGTAGTTGTCTACCCCAGTACCCCTCACCAATATTGCACTACTATCAGCCGTAGCCGTGTTTTCACACACACAGACCCAGCGGACCAGCGGGTGGGGGGGATTGACTTGTTCAATCACCTAGATGAATCACCCTATATACCAGCCCTGGATTACGGAGAGTTTATATTGTTAACTGACCAATTCATGGAGACCAAGAACCTTACATACACACACGCACGCGCATTGACAGAAAGCTTTAAACGCTTGACAACCAAATAATAAAATCTGCATGGCATACGCACACACTGACAACTTAAAAGTCTAACCGCCAAAGAGTGAAAGTCTGCCAGACACACAGACAGAAGCATGTAGAGATGCACAGAAATCCGTCCTATTTAGCAAGAAGGTTTGAAGCATGAAATCACATTACAGACCCCAGGTATAACAGCTAGTATACATGACCTGCACATGCATAAACTAACTGCAACACATAAAACACACTTCAGTTTAACTCCGGTACACTCTCAATGCATACGGCTATTCACGTAAAAGGAAACCACAAAATCACCATGTTTCCCCCTACAAAATGTCCCAAGCGTGTGTCTGTGTGTTCTGTCTGTGAACATACAAGCAGCTCTGACACATGCATCCGCTCCAAAAAGGTGTTCTTAGAAATTAAATATGGAGTTCATGAAATATGCAGTCAGCTCCCGCTACGCAAACGCTGCTTCTGACACAAGTGTTTCTCTCCTCTGCTCTCCTCTCTCTCTCATCCATTCCCACAACATCTTTTATTCATCTGAGCTATTCTAGAAGCTGAAACAGAACAATCTATTTCCCTCACCTCTCCTCCTCCTCACCACTGATTTACAGATTAATATTTCAAAAGGAAATCCATAAAAGGAGAAATCTCTTTCCATTTCTCTCATCATCCCACCACTTTCTCCTTCCTGGTACAAGACGTCTAGCAGATCTTCTCACAGGCAGGACACACTTAAGGAGCAGATTTGCTTAATTTTCTACATGATTTAACAATTTGGGGAGAGGGGGTCTGCAAGAGGGAGGGAGGGCCGGTGCAGGAGAGGGAAAGAGAGGATCCAGTCTGCAGATAGAGAACTAACTATATCATCAGGAGAATACACAGTGTCCTGAAACCAACAGAAATGTAGGCTAACATTTACATCTCGTCTAGAGGGAGTCAAATTAACAATGGATTATTTTGCAATAGAGAAGATTGAAATAAAAAAGACGCCAATATGTAGTGAAATTCATCTTATAGCGTAAATACATATGCCATACCACCACATCAATTACAAGTTCACTGATTGAATCATCTCACAGTAACATTTTGCCACATAGAAAAGGGGAAATAGTGAAGATCAACAGTCAATTGTAGTAATTATATTAAACTTAACTTAATTACTGGAGCATTTCCACATTTTGCGGTGAACATGTATGCATGTATGCGTGAGCCTGTAGACATACACACAACAGCGGCAGGTATGTAAATTATGGACACATGAACGGCATACATCTGCTCCGGCTCTTTCCAGTCTCTCATGCCTATTTATACCTGACTGGAATGCTATGCACGCGCACACACACACACCACTCAGGGCTATTGTTCTCTCTCTGTTTCAGCAAAGTCATGTGCGCCACCACACACACAGAAACAGACACACAGAGACATAGAAGCACAGACAGGCAGACAAATACACACATACAGTAAAGAGACAAACCGATAGACAGACAGACGGGGACACAAAAACACACACAGGTATGGTATGGTACAGAAGTAAATACTTACAGTCTCTCTGTGTTGCGTGGTATATTCCGGGGCATGGTTTTGATGCCCAGCCCATGGCAGTCCACCGTGGTGCCACTGCAGGTACACAGGGCAGGGCACGCGCTGACATAGCCTGTCACCAGGGCACAGAGAATCAGCACACACACCCAGTACCCAGGCAACCTCCCCACGCCTGCCCCAGAACAAGCTCGTCTACCGGGCATGATCTCCACAACCGCAGCCTCCTGCTTCTCAAAACCTGGCTCCAAAAAAGCCTTTTCTCTTTCTTTCTTTCTTTTTTTCTCCTTCTCTCTGCAAAATCCCCAATTCCTACTACACAGTACAAGTTTTCTACAATCAGTGTGTAGGCTCTTGTAGAATGAGGAAGAAATCTCACTGTTACAACATAAAACAGGGCTAGAAATAAGTAATGTCCTCAGTTGGTAATGTATTCTGAAAGGCTTGATTTTCTTCTTTTTCTCTCTCCTTCCTTCTTTGCAAAGGGAACTATCCACCTCTCTCTTCTCTTTGTGGAGTTGTTCTGTTCTGCACTCGTTCGCTCACGTCTCTTCTCTCTCTCTCTCTGTCCCGCTCTGCTCTGCTTGTCTGACTAGGGGGAATGGGGATAGAGCAGAATGAAGAAAAGCCTATCTCTCTCTCCTACACACACAGCAGTCATCCATCACAAGGAGCTACAAATAGCAGACCCCTGACTCCACCCCTCCCCTCCTCCTTCCCTCCTCACACAACACCCCCCCACCCCACACACACACACACACACACACACACACACACACACAGAACCCTGCCTGAACTCTCTCATTCTCTCTCAATCTGTCTTTTAGTCCCTCATTTTCTCTCTTATTCTCACCCTCACAACTCTCTCTCTGTCCTTTATTCTCTGTTTCATTCTCTCCCAGGCTTGCCTCCAGGCAGCCCGTATAGAGCAGAGGGAAGTAACCTGTGTGACACTATTCAACCCCTGTCCCCAGTATCACAAAGGACTGTGTACATATGTGTGTGTATAAATACATACATACAGAATTGACATTTATGACCAGCTAACATAAGGACTTGGACATTAGCAGACTATTGAAGTCCTCAGAGGTGGCTAGGAGGAGGTTAGTCTCCAACCTCTCTCCAAACAATGAAATAAAGACCTCTGTGCTCTGGCTCTGCACAGCTCACTGTGTCAGAGCCTCCACTTCATCTCTTCCTGCATGCACTGTGGTGGAACCATCCCAACGTAAACACTGTAACAGAACCTGAAGAACCCTGGAAGCCCAATCTCTGGCTGACAAAGAGAAAAGGATGAGAAAAAGACAGAGACTGATGGAGATGAGAGGGGTACTGTACAAACAAAAAAAGAGGTGTGTTCCGTCCTTCCTAGGCCCCGCCAGACACATGCACAAGTTGTAGAGAGAGAGGGATCCATCTGGCCCAGTAAAAGTGTCGGTGGTTTCTAGATCTTCCTAACATGGGTCCTGAACACAGGGGAGAGGGTGATGTTTAAGGCGTCTCTCCCTGTCCCTCCGCTCTCTTACAGAGCTGTGAATGGAATACACTCACACACCTCTCTGTTTGTCCTAGACATGGGAAGGGACAACACCAATATGCACTTAAGAGGAGAACCTGCAAACAGCAGACAGTACCACAACTCATATAGGAAATAAAATAGGTAAACTGAAAGGCTCGGGCGCATGTCTCTTTTGTTTGTGTAGTAATTTAGTGGTATCTAGAGTTTACCAAATAGAGGAAATAGAAGAATTGTGGGATGTTTTATTTATTATTCTAAAACACTACTATGTATCAGGGACGCAACTTTCACTGGGGACGGGGGGGACATGTCCCACCCACATTCTGAAATTGCATTTTTTTACCCCACAGTTTATCATTGGAATGACAAAACAGGGCAAAGGTTTGCTTTAGGACCATGCGGACACCTCCGAGTGGTCGGGTAGGCTGTTTGGAGTGTTTATCCGACTGGATAAAAAAAATTAAGTTATGTCTCCCCCCACTTCTAAAACCAAAGTTTGGCATGGATTTGTGTCTGACTGAGCATGGGCCAAACTGTGTGGAGAACATACTCTAAATAAAACCAGAGTTTTACCTGGTAACTATATACAGTAGTGACCAATGGTATTTCCAGCACGGTCACTGCTGTCCTGTTGTGTATTTACAGGACCTGAGAGTGGCAACAGTCCCCTGCTGGAGGTCTGTAAAACCTGTGTACAACATATGACACACACACATTAAGAGGCATGTGCACACTCACAACGTATACTTCCAATACCAAACATGCAGCAACACAATCATGACTCACACATTCCAACCACCTGCATTGTGGATAACATCTCAGTTCTTGGTCCTTCTTTCTTTCATACCCCTCTCCTTACTCACAGGATTACCAGGAGAAAAGAAAACTGCAGACAAATAGATACATTTTAATTTAGACTTTTGCTCCTGGAATGTAAGGAAAGTGTATGACATCACACTTTCCTAAACTACCAGGGACAAGAAAAATACTCTCATTGAAATGTATATAAACTTTTTTTAAACATCTCAGTTATAGCAAAGTAGAGAGAATTTTTTTTTAACTCTACACGTTTCCAAGCTGAAAAATAATTGTGAGAAAAGTTAACACTAAACATCTACTGAAGTGGTTTCAGGGCATCTTTACAAAAGGCTGATGATTTGCATCTCAAGCGCTCCATCTTGTGGTTAAAAATGTAACTGCACTCAGACAAAACCAAAGAGAACGAACTATTAAATGCCTATAAATTTATTTAATATTCAAACGTGTACATTAAATATAACATTATAATTTTATAACGTCACGTTATCAAATCTTCAATCACGGTCAATCTACAGCATGACATCGTCTTAGTTTAAAACATTGCCTGTTATTTTACCACAAAGGAAATAAAGATGTTTCATTGTCTTAACAGCGGTTTGCGTCACTACAGACCCTGTTGCGATCCGGAGCTGTATCACAACCGGCCGAGATCGGGAGTCCCATAAGGCGGCGCACAATTGGCCCAGCGTCGTCCAGGTTAGGGGAGGGTTTGGCCGTCATTGTAAATAAAAATGTGTTCTTAACTGACTTGCCCAGTTAAATAAATAAATATTTTTACCACAAAGGAAATGTTTGCTTCATTATCGTTTAATGGCAGTTTGTTGCATAGCTTCACAGTGGTGCCAATAATTACAGACATGCTGTTGTACATGGTGCATGTAGCACATTCACATTTAACAGTTTGACAGACAGAATTCTGATGCCCAATAGTCAGATCACTATAATGGTAATGCCGCTGACACTGAAATGTAAAGTTAACGTTGCCACTAGATTAAGTAAATTGTGTAACAGATGTCCACTTTCCGTAAAATAAATAATTCATGTTGGTAGAGGATTTGTGTGAAGATATGGTTGAATCTTGTCAGGATTCAGCACTCAATGTCTGACTGGTTTTGAAAATAGGTATAAACAGAACCAATGCAGAAAGGCCTATACCATGTATAAAAACGTTTGATATTAAATAAATATTGTAACAGATTGCATAGAAAAACTTTTCTGTAACAGTATCAAAAGGAAGGACATAGATATTGCATAAAACATAAGCGGACAAAAAACAAAACTGACCATTAATACACATTTTGGTTGTAGTCTGAGAAAAAAAGTTAAAAACACTGTAAAAATGAAGAAAAAAATAGAAAAATCACAGTGTTGACAGATTAAGACCGTGGCTAAAGAAACACTCCCAAACAAAGCAACAGTGAATTCACACCAGTTGTAATAACAGCAGACCATTAGCTACTCCTACGGTCTCATACTAGGTTTTCCTTAACACGTGACCAGACCAGGAAAACCAGTCAAAGCCCTACATACCATGTTCCAAGACTTCACTCATCTCTGCTCAGTCTGAACACATTAGACGATGCTACTGCCTCCACAGCTACACCAACTGGAATACATTCAACTATCTCAATGGGACTTACATGCTTAAATAAAGATTCATTTCAATATAACGTATCACACCTTAACTTTACTAATATAATTTTAAGGCACTCAAAACACTTTGCTTACCTTAAACATGTAGTCAATCGGAATTTTACCATCCTTTGGAACTTACTACACACCAGAGAAAACTCCCTATAGATCCAGCTTAATTCTACCTACCGGAGACCATGTTTGTCCACATGGCATGCTCTACACAGTAGTAACTAACTCAAAACACATGCAAAAGTTTGAGACAATAAAAACACAAAATGTGTTTTAATTTGGTTCACACTGGTTTTTCTAGTCATTCTGACTCATGACCAGAATGACCATGGTGTCGTCTCTTTCCAAACAGAACAAGGAAGAGATTAAAACTAATTCACTGGCCAAGCATGGTTCTATTGCTTTTAAGACAACACATTATCTGGCTTGTAAATTACTTGACTGTAACTATCTCAGGGTGCCTCCCTGTCTGTTAAAAGATTCATTTTAAAACCAAGTTAGAGAAATGTTTTTGGGTGAGCTGACTGCTAGACAGACGTCTCCTGTGTTGGCGAGAAGCACATCCTTTTAAGAGACGAGGAATCCTGAGAGAGAAGAGAGAGAGAGAACAACCTCATGTATTTCAGAGTTATGTACGTTCTACTTAACCTTGGTGCCAAACCCATTCGACCATGTCACTCAAATAAACCCCATTGGGGAGTGTTGAGGGAGGGAGTTCTGCCCTGTGGTCAGCCACTGGTTGGTGAGCTAACGGTAAGACACTCCATCCATACCACAACGCAGTAGTCATGGTTTAACTGGCTCACCAGGGCTGTGGGTTGGAGCCCTGCATATGTCACTCTGAATTACCATATTATGAACATATTCAACCATTATTATCATATTAGTAATGGGGAGAACGACGCAGTCACCCACTGGTGACAGGTTTATAGCTGTGAATCATGCTGCTCACCAGTCAAACAGACAGTTTCATTTGTTTGGTTTGAACCGGAGACAAAGTAACACTTCACAATACCGCTCCTATTAAGCACACATACAGTGACTCAGCTATGGAGTGGTGTACAGTGCTTACCCATCCAAAGCTGCGGTCCTCTTTCTCCTGTCTGTCTGCTGAGCTGCTGGGTCCTGGAGGCACCAGGCTACTGCTAGCCTTCTCCACCGGGCCCTGGGTACCTAACGCTCTCCTCTGGTACACACACATAGCTTTCAAAATCACACCAACTGGCTAACATCTTCCTGGGATTGACAGAACATTTATCTACTATTTTAAATAATTGATGATACCCTGATTCCCCCAAAGGAGCGTGAGCGGCGATGTTTCCTATTCGAGTCCAGTGTCTGATGGTCACTCAATGGCGTCCCAGGGACCTGCTTAGCAAACTACACAACACACAAAAACAGCGGAAGTCTTAACAATAATAACGGAAATAATTAGGTGGGTGCTTACATTTGTCCTATTTCACAAGCGTGTATTATATGCATGTGATAGTTTTTTATGCATATTCCGAGACCTTCTTGCATATTCCAAGACCTTCTGAGAGTGGGGTCACGGCCAGCGATCAGCCATTATTGACAGCGACCCTGGAACAATTAGGATTAAGTGCCTCGCTCAATGGCACATTGGCAGATTTTTCACCTAGTCGGCTCAGGGAATTGACCCACCGACCTCTCGGTTACTGGCCCAACGCTCTTAACCGCTAGGCTACCTGCCACCCTCTTGGTCAAACACTCATTATTTCTGCACATTCCACAAATACAGGTGTAGGCGTGTGTGTCCCACCTGTCTGATGAGTTTCTTCTTCTTGGCAGACTCAGGCATGCTGCTGACCTGTTGGTAAAGCTCTCTGAGGGCCAGCTCAGTGTGTGTGTTACTGCTGGTGGTCCCGTCTGTACACGTCACAGCCCTCTTAGAGGGGAAGGGGTGAGCACCTGCACCACACAGAGCCAGGCCATCCTGGTAGGGAGGAGAGAATTGATAACAGGTCTTAGCTGAGGTTGAGATATTCCCTGATAGAAAACCTGCTGGATTTAGGTCGCCCGACGCAGTCAAACAGTGATCGAAATCAACTAGACAGAGTTTCTGTAGTGTACTCACCGTAAACTGGGAGTTTCTGAAGTGTACTCACCATAAACTGGGAGGTGGTTGATCCTGTAAAATGCATGCGGGCGTGTTCTTTGACGTACGCAGGAGCCTAGAGTAAAAACACACAAAATTACCACCTTTGTCATTGTTTAGACAAACAAGACTTATTTAGACATACAAAACTCACAGGTCTCAGTTGACCAAACTTTCCAAAACTGTGATTGACATGTGAAATGATTAACTGATGCAGACAGACAGTATTGACTCAGGTGAAAATCCCCTGCCAGTTATTGTTCCAGAACCCAGATGATTGAGTGCTACAGAGGGGAGGGTAATGAATAGGGATATTGATTAAGAAGGGCTACTGGAGAATGAATGGTAGCCAGTCAATTTTCACCCTGAAGAGTTTCTGTGAGTGCTTGATGAGGAAAGCCACTGCGTTGTTTAGCTTCTTAATGTTCCCCTGGAGGTCGCTGGCTTGTACCTGGAAAATACACACAATACTAATGAGTAAAGACAACAATAATCAACTAATGGGAGAGAGAAAGTTATTGTTTTGTTTGACATTTTACTGCATTGTTAGGAGCTAGTAACATAAGCATTTCACTGCACCCGCTATAACATACGCTAAACTGTGTACGCAACAAATAAACTTTGGTTTCAACTAGACGTACGTGTTTGGGCCAGATGATGTGAGGAGCCACCATGGTGGCCAGGTTGATGGCAGACATCTTGTTGTTGTGCTGGTTGCGAGCGGTGTGGTAGAGCAGGTCCAAGAGCAGTTTGAGCAGACTGTGGTTGGCTGGAGGCAGCAGCATGAACAGCAGCTGGAAGGCCTCGATCTGACGCTCCTTATCTGGTACTGAAGTCTTGTTCCCCTTCTCATCAAACAGGGTCAGCTCTGGAGATAACCAAACATTATGAAAATAATATGGTTATTTGGCAGACTTGCATCCAAAAAAATAGTTTTACATTTAACACTTACACTGAGCATACAAAACATTAAGGACACATGCTCTTTCCATGAAATAGACTGACCAGGTGAAAGCTATGACCCCTCATTGATGTCACTTGTTAAATCCACTTCAATCAGTGTAAATGAAGAAGAGGAGACAGGTTAAAGAAGGATTTTTAAGCCTTGAGACAATTGAGACTGTCTATGGATTGTCTATGTGTGCCATTCAGAGGGTGAATGGGCAAGACAAAAGATTTAAGTGCCTTTGAACGGGGTATGGTAGTAGGTGCCAGACACACCGGTTTGTGTCAAGAACGGCAACGCGGCTTGGTTTTTCCACTCTCAACAGTTTCCTGTGTGTATCAAGAATGGTCCCCCACCCAAAGGACATCCAGCCAACTTGACACAACCGTGGGAAGCATTGGAGTCAACATTGGCCAGCATCCCTGTGGAACGCTTTTGACACCTTGTGGAGTCCTTGCGCAAACAAAATTAAGGCTGTTCTGGTCTGAGGGCAAGGGGGTGTACTCAGTGTATATTTAGGTTATATGGCTTGGTGTGTGTGTTACCTGCTATCTTCAGATAGGCATGGTAGTGTCTGTGTGTGAGCAGAGGTTCAGGCAGCTCTCCTAGGAAAGCTTTAAGCAGGGTGGCAGCATCATTAGGATGGAAGTCCCCGGTCTCCAGGTCTATCTCTGTCCCGGTGTTCAACATCTCTCGCAAGGCCGCCTGCCGCAGGCTGTGGCCTGGCACACGGAACAACCCCTCCACATGGAGGTCTGAGAGAAAGGGATTACAGATGGATAGAGAGAAGGGGAAGAGATAATTAGGTGTATGAGAGTGAGAGAGAAGCAGTGGCGAGAGAATGGGGGGGAGCAGACAGAGAAATGCAAAATAGAGGAGAGAACAGACAGAAACAGAAAAAGGGAGAGAGTAAAGTTTTTTCAGATGAATTATTGACTCCCCTGCTCTATCACAGTGTCCACTTTCAGACGATGACATCACTAGAGCAGGAAATAGACCATGAGCTCATACCTACTCAATCATTCAGCGCTCAGACTTACAGACTAGATATTAACACTAAAGACAGACTTACAGACTAGATATTAACACTAAAGAGACTTACAGACTAGATATTAACACTAAAGACAGAATTACAGACTAGATATTAACACTAAAGAGACTTACAGACTAGATATTAACACTAAAGACAGAATTACAGACTAGATATTAACACTAAAGAGACTTACAGACTAGATATTAACACTAAAGACAGAATTACAGACTAGATATTAACACTAAAGAGACTTACAGACTAGATATTAACACTAAAGACAGAATTACAGACTAGATATTAACACTAAAGAGACTTACAGACTAGATATTAACACTAAAGACAGAATTACAGACTAGATATTAACACTAAAGACAGACTTACAGACTAGATATTAACACTAAAGACAGACTGGGCCAGAAACTAACACGCTTCAGCCAGGATGTTGAGGACAGAAATAGGACATGAACTGGTGGAATTAAAACACTTCTACAAAACGTTGAGAAAGCAAAATACATGTTTCTTTCAAGATGCAGGCTGATAGGCGAGCTTGTAAAGATGGGATAATTGTAGAACTCACTCTTGCTGAGGTATTCAATCAGCTGGTGGATCTGTGCTATGCCCTCCTCCGTCAGAGGGGCACCAAACACCACTTCTTTATCTGGAAATCACCACAAAAAAGGTTTGTAGTGAATGGACAGCACAGGACATTTGAAATACACAGACTACACACCACACAAAGACCTCAGTGTGTGTGTGTCGAGTACACAGCATTACAGTAAGTTCACCTTTGCGTTTGAGGAAGTTGAGAGAGCGTAGGAAGCCTACGTGTGCTGTGGGCAGTCTGGCGTCTGCCTCTCCTGTGAGCTGGGCGAACTCATCCCCTGGCAGGTCTATGAGCCTGGTGATGTTACTGAGAACCAGCTCTGTGAACACCTGGGGACGCTCATGTCTCAGACGCCCCACAAAAAAGTCTGGGTTGAAGATGACCGGCTTGGGTGCAGGGTCCTGAGAGTTCACTACACTGCACACGGTCCATCTGGGGTGGGAGGGGAGAGAGTTGAGACAAATAGTCTGGTTGTTATTGTTTAGCAGCTAATTAGCTACTTAATGTTACCTAAAAAGAATGTTCAGACATGATTTGTCAAAGAGCCAACAAGCAACTAAGTCTTGGAAATACCAATTTGCAAACCTATTATAACGATCAAGTATATCGCTGGATAGTAACGAACGTAACTAGCTACATGGCTAGGGAAGTTAGCTAGCTAGTTGCTAGTAAAATCTAGCTCTCCAGCTGGTTGAGTAACAATAGGCGTATCTGAGAGATAGCAACAGTCATATCCACATAATGAGTGTAATTATGTTATCATGCACAGTGCAAACTGTTTGGAGGTCACAATTGTTTGATGATATGCCTACCTTTTGTTTTCGTTGGGTTCTTTTTCCGCCGCCATGTCCATTTTGAATCTTCCGCTGTTCCATTCCTTGCCCCGCCTCCTTGGATGCTGACACGCCCACCAAAGACAAGGGGAACTCAGACACCTCACAGGGGCCACACATCTGAAGCATCTGAACGTTTTCACACCACCAAACAGGTCCAGTCGTGGGTCGTTGGAAAGGGTGGAACTAGGTTAAACTGGTCCAACGTTCTGCTCATTTTCTCATCGATGAAACATCTGATCTCAATACATTTTTCTGTTCCCAACACTAAAATATGTGCACTAAGGCTTATAGACTTTACACTTTTTCCATTTTTTTTTTTTTTAATTGCTTTGTTTAGAAGGAGTGCACGGTCGAAATGAGTTTGTGCACACAGCACTTCACAGAGGAGGCGTTCCTTAATGGAAATATGCAAATACATGCTACCTCGTGCCAATGGGATCTCGCTAGTTCATGCTTCGCTTTACACACCTCCTTGCTGCCCACTATGCTTAATTTGCTTCCACTGTAAACGACACAGATTAACTATCTTTGGTTAGTTAGAAATATATTTGCTACCACTGGACCCAAACCTTCTTCTTCGGTGAGGTTTAACGGCAGATGGCATCCAATGTATGTTGCGTTACCGCCACCAACTAGACGGGGGTATAAATCCATTATATTTTGATCCACACAATTAAATAACAATTTTTTTACCCTACCATCTAAACAGAAGAGGCTGGTGGGAGGAGCTATAGGAGGAATAAATGGAACGGTATCAAACACAGCAAACATATGGAAACCACGTTTCACTCAGTTCCATTTATTCCATTTCAGCCATTACAATGAGCCCATCCTCCTATAGCTCATCTCACCAACCTCCACTGCATCTAATCCTTTAGGTGCCAAAAGGCACCTAAAGGACTCTAAGCCCATGAGAAACAAGATTCTCTCGTCTGATGAAACCAAGATTGAACTCTTTGGCCTGAATGCCAACCGTCACGTATGGAGGAAACCTGGCACCATCTCTACAGTGAAGCATGGTGGTGGCAGTATCATGCTGTGGGGATGTTTTTCAGCGGCAGGGACAGGGAGACTAGTCAGGATCGAGGGAAAGATGAACAGAGCAAAGTACAGAGAGATCCTTGATGAAAACCTGTTCCAGAGCGCTCAGGACCTCAGACAGGGGTGAAGGTTCACCTTCCAACAGGACAATGACCCTAAGCACACAGCCAAGACAACACAGGAGTGGCTAAAGGGACAAGTCTCTGAATGTCCTTGAGTGGCCCAGCCAGATCCCGGACTTGAACCCGTTCAAACATCTCTGGAGAGACCTGAAAATAGCTGTGTAGCGACGCTCCCCATCCAAGCTGAGAGAGCTAGGATCTGCAGAGAAGAATGGGAGAAACTCCCCAAATACAGGTGTGCCAAGCTTGTAGCGTCATACACAAGAAGACTCGAGGCTGTAATCGCTGCCAAAGGTCCTTCAACAAAGTAAAGGGTCTGAATACTTATGTAAATGTAAAATTCAAGTTTTTTTTATTTTGAATACATTTGCTAAAATGTATAAAAAACAGTTTTTGCTTTGTCTTTATGGGATATTGAGGGGAAAAAACAATGTAATACATTTTAGAATAAGACTGTAACGTAACAAAATGTGGAAAAAGTCAAGGGGTCTGAATACTTTCCAAATGCACTGTATGAACACTAAGAATACAACCTTACTGAAGCATATATCACTTGTTGACCTATCCTTCTGTGCTACACAGATCTACTATTCAAGGTCATCCTCTCAGGATCCCTCACCCTTAACAAATCCTCCTGTATTTTCTTCACTGCCTCAGCATATGACTTCTGTACTACTCTGACCACCTCAACCTGCCTCTCTCACAACGGACACTTCCGATCCCCAGCTACATGGGCACTCCTACAGTTGACACACACAACTTTTCCCACCAAAACCTCACATTCATCTGTCCCATGCCCTCCTGCACACTTCCCACATCTTGGAATGTCCATCCTACACACTGCTGCAAAATGACCATACAGATGGAACCTGAAACACTGCAGTGGGTTCGGCACAAAAACTCTAATAGGATAACTTAATATATCCTAACATTACTTCGTTGTCTAAAGACTGACAGTGACTCCTTCACTTCCCAACACTCACCACCAGGTCTGCGTCGCACCAAATGGCAGGCGTCACAAACACCGGGAATCTTCAACTTCAATTCCTCCACCTCTGCACTTAACACTACCCCAGAAATCACTCGTCATGAAATTCAACCTCAACCTCTGCTTTCCTCATTCTCTTTGATGCACTCTTCTTCTCTTTCCTCTTCCATTCCTCACAGCGGGAACAGAGACTGTCCCCTGCAGCTTGGTAGAGGCAGTAAGTTCCCACACTCATAACAGAAATTCATGGACTGTGTATGTGCGCCCTTCAGAGGGTGAATGGGCAACACAAAATATTTAATTGCCTTTGAATAGGGTATGGTAGTAGGTGCCAGGTGCACCGGTTTGTGTCAAGAACTGCAACGCTGCTGTGGTTTTCACACTCAACAGTTTCCCTGTGGTGTGTCAAGAATGGTCCACAACCCAAAGGACATCCAGCCAACTTGACAAAAGTGTGGGAAGCATTGGAGTCAACATGGGCCAGCATCACTGTGGAACGCATTCGACACCTTGTAGAGTCCATGCCACAACGAATTAAGGCTTTTCTAAGGGCAAATTATATTCTTATTGGGGCCGAATTACGTTTTTTGTTTGACACTCCCTTCTGGCACGGACTGTGATCATCATAGAGGGTAACAGAAAGCACATCCATGCTCAAGAGAGTCTTAGGTTTCAGAAATGGGGTCATAATAGCTTATAACCAAAACTGTTCAAGGGCTAGAGCGAAATTCATTGGAAGAAAATATATTCAACATGGCTTCAGAAACCGCCAGAAGCTTTGTTTACCACAGAGAATGTTTGATTATACACTATAAATACAGAAGTATGCGGACACCTCTTCAAATTAGTGGATTTGGCTATTTTAGCCAAACCCGTTGCTAACAGGTGTATAAAATTGAGCACACGGCCATGCAATCTCCATAGACAAACATTGGCAGTAGAATGGCTTTGCTGAAGAGCTCAGTGACTTTCAATGTGGCACTGTCATAGGATGCCACCTTTCCAACAAGTCAGTTCATCCAATTTATGCCCTGGTCAACTGCAAGTGCTGTTATTGTGAAGTGGAAATGTCTAGAAGCAACAACGGCTCAGCCGCAAAGTGTTAGGCCACACAAGCTCACAGAACGGGACTGGCGAGTGCTGAAGCGTGTAAAAATAGTCTGTCAGCCTCCCGAGTGGCGCAGTGGTCTAAGGCACTGCATCACAGGGCTAGCTGTGCCACTAGAGATCCTGGTTTGAGTCCAGGCTCTGTCACAGCCGGCCGCGACTGGGAGACCCATGGGGCGGCGCACAATTGGCCCAGCTTCGTCCGGGTTAGGGGAGGGTTTGGCCAGCAGGGATGTTCTTGTCCCATCGCGCTCTAGCAACTTCTGTGGCGGGCCAGGCGCAATGCACGCTGACACGGTCGCCAGGTGTTTCCTCCGACACATTGGTGCGGCTGGCTTCTAAGTTAAGCGGGCATTGTGTCAAGAAGCAGTGCAGCTTGGCTGGGTTGTGTTTCGGAGGACGCACGGCTCTCGGCCTTCGCCTCTCCCGAGTCCGTACGGGAGTTGCAACGATGAGACAAGACTGTGACTACCAATTGGATACCATGAAATTGGGGAGAAAACGGGGTCAAAGTAAAAAATATATATATATAATAAAAAAATTGTCCTCGGTTGCAACACTCACTACCGAGTTAAAACTGCCTCTGTAAGCAACGTCAGCACAAGAACTGTTAGTCGGGAGCTTCATCAAATGGGTTTCCACGGCCGAGCAGCGGCACACAAGCTGGAGTGATGTAAAGCTCGACGCCATTGGACTCTGGAGCAGTGGAAACGCGTTCTCTGGAGTGATGAACCACACTTCAAATCAAAATCAAACCAAATTTTATTTGTCACATGCACCGAATACAACAGGTGTAGACCTTACAGTAAAATGCTTACTTACAAGCCCTTAACCAACAACGCAGTTAGGAAAAAATAAGTATTAAGAAAGTATTTACTAGATCATTTACTAAATTCCCAATCTGGCAGTATGACAGAAGAATCTGGGTTTGGCGGAAGACAGGAGTACGCTACCTGCCTGAATGCATAGTGCCAACTATAAAGTTTGGTGGAGGAGGAATATTGGTCTGGGGCTGTTTTTCATGGTTCGGGCTAGGCCCCTTAGTTCCAGTGAAGGGAAATCTTAACGCTACAGGATACAATAACATTCTAGACGATTCTGTGCTTCCAACTTTCTGGCAACAGTTTGGTGAAGGCCCTTTCGTTTTTCAGCATGACAATGCCCCCGTGCACAATGCGAGGTCCATAGAGAAATTGTTTGTGGAGACTACAGAGCCCTGACCTCAATGAACACCTTTGGGGGTGAATTGGAACACTGACTGCGAGCCAGGCCTAATCGCCCAACCTCACTAATGCTCTTGTGGAAAGTCTTCCCAGAAGAGTGGAGGCTGTTATAGCAGAAAAGGGGGGGACCAACTCCATATTAATGCCCATGATTTTAGAATGAGATGTTCGACGAGCAGGTATCCACATACACTACATGACCAAAAGTATCTGTTCTCTTCTACCTCTCCTTGCTGGCAAAGTACCAGGATGTTGGCTGTGGTTTTGAAGCTGAATTTAGAGAGCTGAATTGGAAAACTGAATCTAAGAAATGGAATATATGAAACTTTGAATAACTTCAAATTATGGTTTGTAAACTTGATAGACAATGAATACAATATCTACAATAAATATTCATATAATTCGGTTTCAAATCATGAAATACAAGTAAAATTTAAGAATTCAATGATTCAAGTTGTGCATTAAACATTAAAAAAAAAAAAAATTCAATATCCTAATACAAATTCAAAATGACAAAATTCAAATACAATTTCTGTTGGCACTGAAATCACACCATACCATAAAATCGGTCACTGAGTCTAGAAGGTGAACCAATGGGAGGGACATATTAATAACGAATAACCTTAAATATTTAAAAAACATTTAAAATGACTCAAGTCTACCTTTATTTAAAAACAGCAAAATATAAAAACAGCACTACATTTTTAAATACTTTTCCCCCCTGTACAAGTACAGATACTTTTCTCCTTAATGAATGTATAAAAAATATAAGTTGGCCACGTGAACAATAAATCATTGTCAGGGTTGGGAGATAAAAAAATATATATAATAATAATCTAAGATTCTTCCCAAAGTGATGTAACAAAGTCCCCTGACTATTATATTTTATGCCATCAAAAAATGCAGATCATTCTGTATGTATTTGGATAAATCAGCAGGCTTTGGTCCCATATTAATGGGAAAGACAGACTGGCAACATATATAACCTCACAGCAATTGGTGCCTATTTTTCCAATTTATTTGAGATTCAGGCCTGCAGCTTCTTCCAAATGCACACAAATATGACCTACAAAACAGATGGCATAAAATATGGGCTCTCGACCACATTCGATCCGTTTTCACAAACAATATCGCTGAACAAAAGTTGATGTTGCGGCAAACTATTCCATTAACATAGGTGGAATGCAGTGCTGGTTTCTCATACGTTCACAGCTGGGAGAACCAGCGCAAAAAAAGTCCATGACAATTCTACTTCAACCATCAACAGAGTAATGATTCTGTACAAAACATTGGTTTGAAAATAGCTCTCCTTATACAGCAGACTACTTTGAAGTCAGACATTCTCACTGGATCCCATTCAGGTTCTTCTGGCACAAAATGGCTGCTGTCGTTTACCACCCAGGTGGATGGTCCATGTTTGCGGATCTACTAAAACACAATTAAAGCTAAATGTGTTGTAATAGTGAGGAAATGTGCTGTATAAATGCAATTCATTGTTACCATTTACAACCTGCAGGGTTTATGGCAAAAGCCATGTCCTGTTGAAGGACAATTACCATCACCATTTTGTTCTAGATTTCTGATCAAGGCAGACAGACACTCACATTATTTGGATAAATATTAGCGAGCAGTTAGCAGGTTTCAGTCCATGACAGAATATTCTGATTCCCTTTGTCTTAATGGGGAGGCTGCCACAGTTTGTAGAGTCCATTCATCCTACTGTCGATCGATAGGGTAGAGACGTCGAACACTTGTTGAGCCAATCCTTCGGGAGTAAAATTCCACCGGGAGGATAGAAAGTGTATGCATGTTTGTGTGTATGCTAGTCCAGTTGAAGTCCTGTAACAACTGATTGTAGTGTGTGTGTGTGTGTGTGTGTGTGTGTGTGTGTGTGTGTGTTAGGCCAAGGGACTGAGGGCCTCGGTGCTGCTCTGTGCTCCTAGATGTCATCCAGTGCTGGGGAGAAGAGCGCTGCTAGTGCTCCACTCTCACTGGTCTCCAAAATGTCCCTTTTCTCAGGCTTGGGCTTCTTAAAGAGAGACGGAAGATTTCGGATATGTACCTCCTTTTTGAACTGCTGGGCCAGAGCTTTCTGTGGGGAGGAGAGATCAAGAACAATTTAGAATCGGTTTGAATGGTTGTCTTGTTACACAGGAGTGTGCAGGCCCTATTCAATTCAACTTATTAAAACAAATACTGACAGCACTCGCCAATACAGTGCAACTTACATTCTTTAATTAAAATCTATTTCAAAAGTCACAATGGACACATTTCAGACATTTTCAATGAAATAATTCTAGGTCTTTGCTGCAGGTCATTTTTACAGATAAACTCAATAGAACCCTCCCCCTGGTGGCAGGTTTTGTTATTACCCCCACAGTGCCAGCAATGAGCTTCTTGAACTGGTCTTTCCTCTTCTTCTCTCCCAACCTCTGAGTGGAGCTGGGCTCCAGCAACCGCTGGTCATACTGGCCTAGAGCCTCCAGATTGATGTCGGGGATCTGAGTCATCACGTCTCTTAGCTCCATGTACCGCGGCCGCTGACCCAGGGAGGGAGGGAAGAGAGGAAAGGGTTAGTTGTCGAGGAAGGGAGGAGCAGGACAGGAGGCAGAAGAGTGAGTGATGTTGGGGATCTGAGTCATCACAGCCCTCAGCTCCGGACCCAGGGAGGGGAGGAAGGAAGAGTTAGGAGGGAGAGCGTGTGACACTCACCAGGTTCTCATACATAAGCAGGGCAAGTTGTGTGAGGGCTGAGTTGCAGATCTCATGCTGCCCATGCATCTGCAGTCCCTTCAGAACACTGGTATAGAACCATGTGACCGCCTCTGGCAAAAGGTTCCCTCCTACAACCTGAACACAACAACAGAGTCAGAGAGAGAGGGAGGGAGGGGGAGAGAGAGCCACAGTGGAGAGAGAGAGACAGGCACAGTGAAGAGAGAGAGGGAGGGGGAGAGACAGGCACAGTGAAGAGAGAGGGAGGGAGGGAGAGAGACAGGCACAGTGAAGAGAGAGGAGTAGAGAGGGGGAGAGACAGGCACAGTGAAGAGAGAGAGGGAGGGGGAGAGACAGGCACAGTGAAGAGAGAGGGAGGGAGGGGGAGAGACAGGCACAGTGAAGAGAGAGGGAGGGAGGGGAGAGACAGGCACAGTGAAGAGAGAGGGAGGGAGGGAGAGAGACAGGCACAGTGAAGAGAGGAGGAGAGAGACAGGCACAGTGAAGAGTGAGGGAGAGAGGGGGAGACACAGCCACAGTGAAGAGAGGAGGAGAGAGACAGGCACAGTGAAGAGAGAGGAGAGAGGGGGAGAGACAGGCACAGTGAAGAGAGAGGAGGAGAGACAGGCACAGTGGAGGAGTCATCGAATCACAGGAGTGAAGCACAAACACGGTCAGACAGACACTGAGTAATGAGGGAGGGAGAGCGAGAGGAAAAGGAAGCTTAAATGGATAGGGAGTCTTAGGATGGAAAGTTGCTGTCAGTCTGTCCTGTGTGTAGCCTACCTGTCGTAGCAGGGTCCAGCACACGATGGAGGCACTACGGTGACAGTTACTGGTGTCCTTCCAGGACAGAGAGGTGAATGAGATGGTCAGCAAGGTCATATAGATGTCCTGCAGAGGGAGAGAGAAAGAGTCCTATCACACTGCCATGGGTAGATGCTCCGGTGTGTGTGTGTGTGTTGTGCTGACCTCGTGTTTGAGAAAACACTTCCCCAGCTCCGTCAGTTCGCCTGTTGGCTGGGCTGGAGAGGCAGCGACTGCCTGGGACTCAGTGGACATCATCTCCTCCTCTACACACACACAGACACAGACACACACACACACACACACGATTGGACATAAAAAGGAAGAGGAAGAGTGAGAAGGGGGTGGACCTGAGTAATACTTTTCTTCCTAGAAAACAAGTCAACACTTACCATCCACATCTTCCTTATTTACTGCTGGCTCAGGCACTTTCTTCATTATGCAGGCGTGAGCTGATGGGAAAGGATCAATGTCATGACATTGGCTAGACTGAAATAAACCCCATATACCCCAAATCTATCCAATCTGGATGCGCAGCAGAACTACATTCATAGGTCCAGTTTCTCAGAATTAGATGAATCCTTCTCCTGGACAAAAAATAAATAAATACATTCTCAATGGAGAAACTAAACTGAAAGTACAGGTCTTCACGGCTCCACCTGTACCGAATACCCCGAGAGGGTCTGGATCCAGAATTCTAAATAATGTCACGGGTCTGATCTGATTGTGATCTGAAGTGTAACTTTAACTGACTTGTCTGCAAGGACACGTACAGATCCAAATGCTGAAGTAGAGAAAAATAGAAATTTGATCATTTATGCTGCTGCTCTTGCTTTCACGAGAGCGTGGCTTGTTGTTGGCCAATCACAAGCCATCAAAGCGGCAATAGGCTAGCAGTCAGAGCCGCTGTGGAGACATCTACATCAATGGAAGAAGGAATTAAAATGACAGAATTAAAAGTTAAAGGAGAAGGATATGCTACAATGACCAACAGCCAACCGGTAGGCTGCTACTTAATATTATGAATGGAGTTATTTATTTGGACCCGTGAAGGCCTCTAATTGAAAGTCCTACTTAATCGCTCCCTGCATCCCAATAACCTGACCTTTCTCCCAAAAGAGTGGACTTACTGAGCAGGTCCAGAACCTCTCTGGTGAGCAGCCGAACTAGCTGCTCCTCCAGCATCTCCTGATTCTCCTCACATGACTCGTCGTCCTCCTCCTCCCCACTACGCACACAGAGGGAAGGAGATTGTCAACATACCACTAGCACAAGAAAACCTACGCATTCAAAAAGACCCCATGCCTTCATAAGGGCGCACGGACGGACACATCTTACCTGACAGTACTCCTCTGGTTGATGATCTGCCACCTGAGATTGAGTCTCTGTATAAATAAACACAGAGAGACAACACATCACATGATGAGTTGTTCTATTTCTTATTAATGGGGACTGATTACTAGTGCACATGACAATAAGCATGCTCGGAGTGTTTGATCAGCCTCTGATTTCTGGTCCTTTGGTAGTTGTACCACAGTTAACCTTTTTTGTCATGTGAGTACTTTTTTTTTTTTACATGCAAAGAAACTCTCCTTTTTGGTATATTACTTCACAGGCGCAAGGGGAAAAAGCGTGAGAGTTCCGACCTGTAGCATGTAGGCGAACAGAGGGCCCAGCAGGGGGCAGAGCACACTGTTGTAGCACTCCTGAGGACATGACACCACCAGCTGCTTCAGGAACACCCGTTCACACACACATTAAGGTACACAGTTTGACTGAATGGATACTGTACATGTCAAGCCAATGCTATAGCAATGTATTTGATCACTAACAATGGCATTATATTCATTTTTTGTCTGAACAAAATTAATATATACACTGAACAAAAAAAATATAAACGCAACATGCAAAGTGTTGGTCCCATGTTCAATGCTCTGAAATAAAAGATCCCTGAAATGTTTCATACGCACAAAAAGCTAATCTCTCTTACATTTTGTGCACAAATTTGTTTATGCTCACTAACAAGGATATGTCTCCTTTGCCAAGATAATCCATCCACCTGACAGGTGTTGCATATCAAGAAGCTTATTAAACAGCATGATCATTACACAGGTGCACCTTGTGCTGGGGACAATAATAGGCAACTCTTAAAGTTTTGTCACACAATGCCACAGGTGTCTCAACTTTTGAGGGAGCATGCAATTGGCATGCTGACTGCAGGAATGTCCACCAGAGTTGTTGCCAGAGAATTTAATGTTCATTTCTCTACCATGTCGTTTTAGAGAATTTGGCAGTATTTCCAACCGGCCTCACAACCGCAGACCACGTGTAACCATGCCAGCCCAGGACCTCAACATCCAGCTTCTTCACCTGCGGGATCGTTTGAGACCAGCCACCCGGACAGCAGATGAAACTGAGGAGTATTTCTGTCTGAAATAAAGCCCTTTGTGGGGAAATACTTTTTCTGATTGGCTAGGCCTGGCTCCCCAGTGTGTGGGCCTGACTCCCAAGTGTGTGGGCCTATGCCCTCCCAGGCCCACCCATGGCTGTGCCCCTGCCCAGTCATGTGAAATCCATAAATTAGGGCCTAATGAATTCACTTTAATTGACTGATATCCTTATATGAACTGTAACTCAGTAAAATCGTTAGAATTGTTGCATGTTGCGTTCATATGTGATTAGCAGCTAATGGGACAGAAGGATATGGAGCATGGTGCGGAGTCTGTGGTCAGGCACGTTGTCGAGGGAGACAAAGGCAGAACCAACGATCTGTTCAGCCAATCCCTCTATGGTGTAGAAGTCCTGCTGCAATGATAGACCTGCCTTCCCCAGGGTATGGTAACTAGAGAGAGAAGGGGGTGTGCAAGAGAGAGAGGAAGAGGGATGAGCAAGAGAGCGAGACTGGGTGGTTGTGTGTGTGTGTGTGTGTGTGTGTGTGGAGAAAGAGGAAACAGAAGACTATCCAAAGTGAGGAAGTCACCAGTTGTCGTAGAGGGTACAGAAGAATCCCTGCATGCGCTCTAGATGAGTCTTATACACTGGAGGGTCATAGATGTCCAGGGCTGGCTGAGGCAGGCCTACAGGTCAGGACACACAATATTCATGGTTGTTTATTATCCTTCAAGGGGGAAATTATAGCCACTGGTTACCAGGGTTTCTAAGCCAGTACAGTGCATAACCAGTTAATCAGTGTGGTTCCACTCACCTAGAACCATGTTCTTCTCCACCTCTATCATGTCGTAGGCCTTGGAGAACGTCTCACTCAGACGACACATGTTCTCCGGCAGGAACAGACTGTTGTGGGTTCTACAGAGAAACAACATCATCCTCTTTATCATCATGTTCATCACAAACACTCTCACCATTACCACCATCATAACAAACAAACACTCTCACCATCATAAACACTATCGCCATCATAACAAACACTCTCACCATTACCATCGTAAACACTCTCACCATTACCATCATAAACACTATCACCATTACCACCATCATAACAAACTCTCACCATCATCATAACAAACAAACACTCTCGCCATCATAAACACTCACCATGATCATAACAAACACTATCACCATTACCACGATCATAAACTCTCACCATTACCACTATCATAACAAACTCTCACCATCATAACAAACTCTCACCATCATAACAAACACTCTCACCATCATAACACTATTACCATTACCACAATCATAAACTCTCACCATTACCACAATCATAAACACTATCACCATTACCGCAATCATAAACTCTCACCATTACCACCATCATAACAAACTCTCACCATCATAACAAACACTAATCGCTATCATAACAAACAATCACCATTACCATCATCATAACAAACACTATCATCATCACCACAAATACTATCATTACCACCACTATCAAACAACTATCATTACCACCACGATCAAACACTATCATCACCACCATCAAACACTATCACGACCATCACCATCAAAAACTCATCTCAAACACCCTCATTATCACAAACACAATCATCCTCACCACCACCATCACCACAAATACTATCACCACAATCAAACACCACCATCATTATCACAAACACCATTATCAAAAACACTATATCATCCTCATCACCATCTTCATCACAAACACACTGTCTTTCTCTCCAGCACCCCCACCCCATCCCCTTACCTGATGAGGGCGAGCAGGTTGGGCAGCAGAGCCAGGACCTGGGCGTTGCAGGGGTTTCTGTAGATGGGGGCTCCATTAGGGGGCGTAGCCCACTACGAAGCCCCCTGCCTTCGCCTCCTCCAGGTCAGCCGGCCAGCGGGCCCTCTTCACCACCCCCAGGATGGTGTACACACAGAAACTCAACTGGAGGGCAGGGTGGGGGTGAGACAAACAGTAAATAGGAAACGTTTCAATATAGTTGACGTTTTGGCAGAACTGGTTGAATTGGCAAGCCTGACATCACATAGAATGTTTTAGCACTTAGCCATGAACGCACGCACGTGCGCACACACACCTACCCGTGACATGTTGATGCTTGTTGTGTGCTCTGTGCCTTCAGCCACCAGCTGATCAGCACCAACGAAGTCCAGGAACAGAGCAGGATCCCACAGCACACTGATGCACACAAAGAGCGAACAACCATTGTATTATACAGTGCAAGTGTGTGTATACAGTTTAGTATGTATAGCGTGTGTGTACACGTTGTGTGCGGGCGGATGTGTGTGTCTGTGTGCATGCAGTGTGTGTCAGCAGTTCTGTGTAGACAGCGTGTGTGTGTGTGCGTGCACATACTGCCTCATCTCGTCGGAGGTCCAGCGAGCGGCCACAGTGGCCATGAGCTCCTCCAGGAAGTTTTTCTGCTTGTTGTAGTCTTTGAACTGGTTACTGATGAGGACCAGAGCCTCCATCAGAGCACACTTCTCCAGCAGGTTCAACAGAGCCTCGCTGGAGAACAGCTTCTTCACGTGGTTATACATCATGTCAAAACACGGCTGAATGGAGACAGAGAGTGTGAGAGACACACAGCCAAGCATCCCCCCACAGATACACATACACTTGTAAGATGCAATAGATTTGCACACATCCGTACACTGGTTCTAAGAGTCATAGCCAACGATTTCATCAGTATCTACTTAAAGCAGCTGTTCCTTTCTACTGCACAGCGCTGGATGAGCCTTCTCTAGGAGTAGGATGAACTTGACCGCAGACACATACAAGAATGAATTGTGGGTAGTCTCGAGACATCTTGATGATGGAGGAGCAGGCGTGTCTTCTGATGTTCTTCACCGCACGGGTCCGTGGCGCCTGAAAATGACATCCCAGACTGATGATTGGAGGGACTACTTAGCCTCGGATACCTATCGCTTTTATACAATCCCAACGAACACATCTGTCGTCCCTCCTAAGAATATTTAAGACGGCTCACCTTGCTCTCCTCTACCACCTCGAATGTGATGGCGGCAAATAGCTGGGAAGGAAAATAACAAGGTTTCATTTTAATAAGGTGGACACGATCCACAAAAGGTCAGGAGAGAGAGATTGTAGATCGGTGTGCATGCGTTTGAGCGCACGGCTGTGTGTTCACCTTGTAGAGGACCTGAGGCAGGAAGTGAGGTCGGTGTGTGACGAAGGGGAAGAGGACGGAGACGTTGGTGAGGACACAGGACAGGATGAGAGGGTCTCTGGTGTTGTAGTTCAACACAGCTTGTAGCAGCTCAATGCCCTGGTCTACAGGCAACTTCTACAGCAGGGGCAGAGGGACACTACAGAGTCAGGGTTTCTACATCAGCATCATTACATTCATAACACTTGGGTAACACTATTTTAACGGTCCGTAATAAACCATTTATAGTGTGTGTTCACCATTTGTTAATCATTACTCCCACATTTATAAACCATTTAGTAATCATCAGTAAAGTACTTTTGCAGCCCCTGAAGTGAGCACTATTAATGCTTAATAAATGTTTTCAGTGACCAGTGTAATTTCTCACAAAAGATGGGCATGCCATTGGTAGACATTCCAGCAGCACCTGGCAAAAGAATAAGCCCACAACACAGGATATTTAAGGAAATTTTAAAAATGCACACAACAAAAATATAAATGCAACATGTAAAGTATTTCATGAGCTGAAATTAAATATACCAGAATTTCTCCATACGCACAAAAAGCTTATTGCTCTCAAATTTGTACACAAACTTGTCTACATTCCTGTTGGTGAACATTTCTTCTTTGCCAAGATAATCCATCCACCTGACAGGTGTGGCATGTCAACAAGCTGATTAAACTGCATGATCATAACACAGGTGGACCTTGGGGGACAATAAAAGGCCACTCAAAAAAGTGCAGTTGTCACACAATGCCACAGGTGTCTCAACTTTTGAGGGAGCATGCAATTGGCATGCTGACTTCTGGAATGTCCACCAAAGCTGTTGCCAGAGAATTTAATGTTAATTTCTCTACTATAAGCTGCCGCTAACGTTGTTTTAGAGAATTTGGCAGTACGTCCAACCGGCCTCAACCACAGACCACGTGTAACCACGCCAGCCCAGGACCTCCACATCCAGCTCTTCACCTGCGGGACCATCTGAGACCAGCAACCGGACAGCTGATGAAACGGAGGAGTATTTCTGCCTGTAACAAAGCCCTTTTGTAGGGAAAAGGTCATTCTGATTGGCTGGGTCTGGCTCCCCAGTGGGTGGGCCTAGCTCCCAATTGGGTGGGCTTATGCCCTTTCAGGCCCACCAATGGCTGCGCCCATGCCCAGTCACATGAAATCCATAGATTAGGTCCTAATGAATTCATTTCAATTAACTGATTTACTCATATGAACTGTAACTGTAAAATCGTTGCGTTCATGTGATTGACAGCTAATGGGACAGAAGGATATGGAGCATGGTGCGGAGTCTGTGGTCAGGCACGTTGTCGAGGGAGACAAAGGCAGAACCAACGATCTGTTCAGCCAATCCCTCGATTTATGTTCAGTATTAATCCATTTTCTTGTTGTGAATGACTACCTTACTAACATTTACAAATGTAGGAGTAGTAATTCATAAATGGTGATCAGTTTGTGACTGCCTTATAAATGACTTATTACGGACTCTTCAAATAAAGTTACACCAACACTAGTTGGTGTTGGTGTAATTATGAATCAATAGCTTTGTCTTTTAAAAATCCCTACACATTTTGTTGCCATCTAGGGCAGCCGCCTGGCAGCGTTCACACTTCGCCCTTTCTACCCCTCACCCTCCTCTGTAAAATACCATTATCATTTGGCAGCTCGTACCTCATCCTCCACGTTCTTAAAGATCTTTCCCACAACACTCTCTGTAAAGAAGGTCATAGCATCCCACTGGACCGCTGACGGAGACAGGATAGAGCACAGGCCCTCAGCCGTCTTAGCTGGAAAGAAAAGGAGGAAGACCGAGAAAGACCGGAAAGAGAAAAAAGAGGCAGGAGGAATAAAGGGGAAAACAGAGTATAGTTAAATCAGGCTAATTTACTAATTAGTTCAACAGGCATCAACAGTATCTCTCGACCTATAATTTCCTGTCAGTTGGCGCCCTTTCAGAGTTGTTACGAGAATTCATCTATTTTTTGTTAATAGTGAAAACTCATCTCATACAAATAAAGATGCATTTCCTTTTTAAAAACCTCCTCATCCTCCTCCTTCCGCGATATGAGAAACTGTTGATTTGAGCAATCAAATAGACTCCAGACATTTAATCAGATGTATACTGACACATTCAACCTCGGTGACCCCCACACACACAGGAGATCCCCCTCCCCAGATCGCCACAGTCAAGAAGCAGCACGTACACACAGTGGTTCCGATATCGATGGGCGTACTGATCTGATACTGCAGCCACTCTGCTGCAATCTGGAAAGCCTCCAAGGGAACAATACGACACGCATTCCGGACCACCTCCCCCTGCTGCGCTCGGAACGCTGGAAGACATCGGAACACGGACACAAGCATCAGGGTCGTGATCAGTAGGAACGAACTGGAGAAAATATTCTTTAATGGCAAGAAAAATGTATTATATTAATATTGTATATGTCTAAAGTATTCAAATACAATAGGAGACACATTGCTTACAGTTGAAGAAAGAGTTGAAGTCTTCATCACTGTCGAAGTCATGGCGGGAGTACTCACAGCTGGGACTGTCGTTGCTGGAAGGGAAACCAGTCTAGCAGGAGGAACAACAATACAGAACAGCAATTCATATAATTTAAATAACCTTGCATGTAGAGACAAAGTATACATAGTGGAAGAGCTAAACCTTTCCGTGTAGTTGTTATATATATTTTGGATTTCCATGCCTTTGTGTGCAGCTCAATTTGTGAGTCGTTTAGATGCTCACTTTTTCTAATGAAATTGTTGATGCTTTAATGTGCAACTGCACAAGTCTTGGATGCACGTACATTGTAGCCTGTCTCACCTTGACTAGGTTGGTCATGGTGGCTCTAAAGTACTTGATGGTCATCTGGATGATGACCGGATCCTTGGAGAGAATCTCATGTCTGAACAAAGTTCCCCAAGTGATCTGGGTGGAAGACCTAAGGAACTGGTGGGAAAAGACAAATACTTTAGTTCAGAGTAGGGTAGATTATCAGAACAGATAAAATGTAAGAATACTACGTCTCAACGTTCAGTGCTCGAGGACCAGATTTGACAAAGTGCGATATGGAGAAACAGTAGTGTTAGCTACCTGTATGGAATTTGTTTTGAGAAGCTGTGGCTAGTACTTTATTTTAACACTAGGTAACTCACCTGGCTTGGGTGTGTAGTGAAGGCCAGGAACGCTTCTGTGTACTTGCTAAGGTTTGCAGGTACCTCTACCTCCACATCTGAACCCTGCATTAGAAACAGATAGCACAAAACGACAGAATCAAGACGTGCACTTGTTTCTTCTTTTTTGGGAGGCTTTGGCCGATAAAACAAATGAAAATCAGAAAACTTGCCTGGCCAAAATGACCGGGAGAAAGACAAATCTAAATGGCAACATAATGCTTTTTATTCAGTGATGGAAATAACTGTCAATATATACTATCGTTCAAAAGCTTGCGGTCACTTAGAAATGTCCTTGTTTTTGAAAGAAAAGCACATTTCTTGTCCAGTAAAATAACATCAAATTGATCAGAAATACAGTGTAGACATTGTTAATGTTGTAAATGACTATTGTAGCTGGAAACTGCAGATTCTTTATGGAATATCTACATAGGTGTACAGAGGCCCATTATCAGCAACCATCACTCCTGTGTTCCAAAGGGCACGTTGTGTTAGCTAATCCAAGTTTATGATTTTAAAAGGCTAATTGATCATTAGAAAACCCTTTTGCAATTATGTTAGCACAGCTGAAAACTGTTGTCCTGATTAAAGCAGCAACAAAACTGGCCTTCTTTAGACTAGTTGAGTATTTCTCACATGGAATAGCCTTCATTTCTCAGAACAAGAATAGACTGACGAGTTTCAGAAGAAAGTCTTTGTTTCTATGTACGAGTACGGTACATTTCTCAAATGGCAGGAAAATGTATATCTTCCCGGTCAATTTGTCCGGCGCCACATTTTCCTAATGGAAACACTGAGCCAGACTCACCACTAATGAGCAGAGTTGGCTGCCCAGGGCACACAGGACCTGACATAGCCTCTTCAGGAAGGTGTAGTGTGTCTCCACCACCCCCGCCCCCACTGGCCTGGGGGGAAATTAAATCCAACTTTATTTGAAGTGCATTTTTAAGCATTGCAGGACACTTCACTGAAAGAAAAAAAGGACCAAGCCCCATGAGCTCAAATGCTAAATAACAAAGCTGGACAAGAACTGTGATGCTGAATACCAAAATGTGTAGGCTACTCACTGTGTCGGAGAGGATTTGTTGCATATTGCTGCTCCATCTGCAGACCTGTAGCCACAAACCAATAACAATTAGAAGCCAGAATGAGCTAGTAATGCTGCTGTGTAAACCCAGGCCTTATGGGTGATGAGGGGAATATACTCACTGTGCAGCAGAGAGGATGTAGTGCATGGCAACGTCATCAAACAGCACCATGAGTGGTTTCCTGTCCTCCAGCTTCCCCTGTGGAGACACACCAAGCACGTTAAGATAACAGTTCTCAGCCCTGTGACGTACCTGACTAATAATACAGTAATTGTAGACCTCAAATCAAATTGTATTTGTCACATACACATGGTTAGCAGATGTTAATGCGAGTGTAGCGAAATGCTTGTGCTTCTAGTTCCGACCATGCAGTAGTATCTAACAAGTAATCTAACAATTACACAACAACTACCTTATACACACACAAGTGTAAAGGAATGAATAAGAGTATGTACATGTAAATATATGGATGAGCGATGGCCGAACGGCATAGGCAAGATGCAGTCGATGGAATAGAGTACAGTATATACACACGAGATGAGTATGTAGGATATGTAAACATTATATAAAGTGGCATCGTTTAAAGTGGCTAGTGATACATTACATCCAATATTTAATTATTAAAGTGGCTAGAGATTTGAGACACCTTTGATGCACCTGTACTGACCTCGCCTTCTGGATGATAGCGGGGTGAACAAGCAGTGGCTCGGGTGGTTGTTGTGCTTGATGATCTTTTTGGCCTTCCTGTGACATCGGGTGGTGTAGGTGTCTTGGAGGGCAGGTAGTGTACCCCCCCGGTGATGCGTTGTGCGGACCTCACTACCCTCTGGAGAGCCTTACGGTTGTGGAATGAGCAGTTGCCGTACCAGGTGGTGATACAGCCTGACAGGATGCTCTCGATTGTGCATCTGTAAAAGTTTGTGAGTGTTTTTGGTGACAAGCCGAATTTCTTCAGCCTCCTGAGGTTGAAGAGGCGCTGTTGCACCTTCTTCACCACGCTGTCTGTGTGGGTGGACCATTTCAGTTTGTCCGTGATGTGTACGCCGAGGAACTTAAAACTTTCCACCTTCTCCACTACTGTCCAGTCGATGTGGATAGGGGGGTGCTCCCTCTGCTGTTTCCTGAAGTCCACGATCATCTCCTTAGTTTTGTTGACGTTGAGTGAGAGGTTATTTTCCTGACACGACACTCCGAGGGCCCCCACCTCCTCCCTGTAGGCCGTCTCGTCGTTGTTGGCAATCAAGCCAACCACTGTAGTGTCGTCAGCAAACTTGATGATTGAGTTGGAGGCGTGCTTGGCCACGCAGTCATGGGTGAACAGGGAGTACAGGAGAGGGCTGAGAACGCACCCTTGTGGGGCCCCAGTGTTGAGGATCAGCGGGGGGGAGATGTTTCCTACCCTCACCACTGGGGGGGGCGGCCCATCAGGAAGTCCAGGACCCAGTTGCACAGGGCGGGGTCGCTGAGCTGTAGTCAATGAACAGCATTCTTACGTAGGTATTCCTCTTGTCCAGATGGGTTAGGGCAGTGTGCAGTGTGATTGCGATTGCGTCGTCTGTGGACCTATTGGGACGGTAAGCAAATTGGAGTGGGTCTAGGGTGTCAGGTAGGATGGAGGTGATATGATCCCTGACTAGTCTCTCAAAGCACTTCATGATGACGGAAGTGAGTGCTACGGGGCGATAGTCATTTAGCTCAGTTACCTTAGCTTTCTTGGGAACAGCAACAATGGTGGCCCTCTTGAAGCATGTGGGAACAGCAGACTGGGATAAGGATTGATTGAATATGTTCGTAAACACACCAGCCAGCAGGTCTGCGCATGCTCTGAGGACGTGGCCAGGGATGCCATCTGGGACGGCAGCCTTGTGAGGGTTAACATGTTTAAATGTTTTACTCACGTTGGCTGCGGTAAAGGAGAGCCCGCAGTTTTTGGTAGCGGGCTGTGTCAGTGGCACTGTATTGTCCTCAAAGCGAGCAAAGAAGTCGTTTAGTTTGTCTGGGAGCAGGACATCGTGTTCCGCGACGGGGCTGGTTTTCTTTTTGTAGTCCGTGATTGACTGTAGACCCTGCCACATACCTCTTGTGTCTGAGCCGTTGAATTGTGACTCTACTTTGTCTCTATACTGACGCTTAGCTTGTTTGATTGCCTTGCGGAGTGAATAGCTTCACTGTTTGTATTCAGTCATGTTTCCGGTCGCCTTACCCTGATTAAAAGCAGTGGTTCGCTCTTTCAGTTTTATTCATTATTCATTCCAATAATGCCTTGAAAAAATATCTGGTCCGGTCCTACAGAGTCATCTGCAGAAAGGGGGCGTGTCTGGACAGAAAGGGGGCATGTTGGGACAGAAAGGGGCGTGTCATGTCCTACAAGGCCTGACTGCAGAAAGGGCAGTGTCTAGTGCTGTGTAGTCTGTACTAACCTTGCGGCTAATGGCGATGAGCAGGCACTCGGCAGCCTCCAGCTGCAGCTCTGTCTCACTGAGCAGCAGACACAGTATTTCCAGCAGGCGACAGTTGTCATTGGTGATGTTTGCCAGGGCCACCCAGTCTATGTAGCCTGCCAGGGTGTTTAGAGTGGCCACGCCTACCCGACAGTGGGCCTTGGCCTGACCAGGGGGGAGAGAAGAAGGGAGGTGGGGGTGGAGATGAGAGAGGGGGGAGGGGGTAACATGCACAAAACCAAAAAGTCTCTAGCTGGGTGTCTAAATGTGAATATATTATGTAATTATAACATCAGAAAGTGGATATAGTACATCAAAAACACTTTCCTACCTGCAATTCTTGGTCCGGTATTCTTTTCTGGAAGAGGTACAAAAAGAGAATTTCAATAAAAGAGGTCAAAAACACTTCTGCACATTTTTTTTTTTTTTTTTTAACGAGACAGATATAACCGTTGTCTGTTTACCAGTTTGCGGTACTCGTCAACGTGGAGCTGCAGGATGGCGAGCAGGAAGCTAAAGATACTCTCCATGTTCTGGGTGAGGGTCTGCTGGATGTCCCGGCGGCGCTGGGTGGGCAAGGTCCGGAAGGTGATCACGTCCTCCGCCAGCCGCAGCAGGATCAACATCACCAGCTCTGTCTGGGCCTCCTGGGGGGGAGGAACGCTTTGATGTTTTCAGCCCTGAAAGTTGCTCCAGGGGCCTTAGCACCCCGCCAGCATAAAAACCTAGGGGAAACACTGAACTGGAACGTGCCGACTCACCCCTACGCTGGTGAGAGCCTCCATCTCCTTGAGCATGTCAGGCCAGTGCTGAGGCCATTCTCTCTTAATCATCTCCACTATGATCCGCGAGAGAACGTCCTTGATGTGGCTCTCCTCCTCCAGGATAGGATATGTGCCCTGCAGAGGGAGGCAGTGTGCCAGAGTCAGGGAACAGACTAGTGTCAGCATATTCATTAATGTACATCTAACTGATCGCACAACAATGGGGAATTTGTTGGTTTATTTAGACTTTTAAAAGAAATACACACACACACACACACACACACACACACACACACATATATATATAAATAAAATTGGGTCGACAGACCACCAGTAATTCCATTCGTCATCTTATCTGCCACATACTTTTTCTAGAGAAATCGAAAATTGAAGACACCAACAGGGTGTTTATCACCAAAACAGACTCACAGTTGACAATAGCCCCATAGCACAGTTCTTCAGCTGGACTTTCTCCTGCTGTGGCATGTTGTTCCATCTGAACCTATTCTCAACATGAAGAAAAACAACAAGGTTTTGGGGACATTTGGGGATGTCTTGATATCATTGAGGATAACTGTGTGAATTATAGAATGTCCAATATACTCAAGAACTCACTTGATGACATGCTCCAGTATCTGTAGACCAAAGTGCCTCACCACTGCTGTTTGAGTTTTATCTGCCAACTGTAGCCCACATGGGACACAGAAGGAACACTTCTCTTTGAATTCTTCACAAAACTAAAAATAAAAGAGAGACATGGACAAGTCAATAATATGCACTAAATCCGTTAGCTACTGTATCTACCTAGCCAGCTAGGAGTAGGACAAACTCACTCACAAGAATGGATGAATAAAACATGAAAACTGTTTACTTGCAGAAAGAAGTGAATTGGGAGGTAAAGCTTGCCAGCAGCTGGCTAGCAATTTAGCAAGAAACTCTCAAAACAATGCATAACTCAGTTGATTCAACGCAATCAATATAACTAGGCTAAATGGTTGACATAACGTTAGCTTATCTTTCATTCCGTTTGAGGGCATCAGCCAGCAGCAATGCCTCTAACAATGAATGAAATGCAATGAATGAAATCAGCAGCTGGAAACATAATGGAAAGGGTAGCTACGCCCATTGATGATTTTTAATTTTTTTATTTTTAAGCTAAACTTTATTTAACTAAGGCAAGTCAGAACAAATTCTTATTTACAATGACGGTCTACCCCGGCCAGCTATGCATCTCTATAACACAGCCCATTTTCAGTCAAGCAATCGCATCACATCGCAAATAGGAAAGCGAGCTAGTTAGCCATCTGCCGGCCTTTGGGCTAAGTTACCAGCTAACATTAGCAAGCTAGCATCTAGCCATCAAGATACCTTCAGGGCCTCCAGGCGATATATTTGGCTAGATTCCGCGTCCATCATCACGTTCACAGCTTTAACAAGCTGATCACACATTTCAGCCACCGGTTCACCCATCATTTTGAGTAGCGTCTTCAAATAATGAGATGAGAGCTAGCGGTACCGCAACATGTAAAACACCTGCAAAATAGGTCAACTGCACGCGCTTTGCTCCACAGGCGTAACCATAGACATTGACCGTGTTGGAGAGTAGCGAAACTACTTCTTCTTCGATGAGGTTTAACGGCGGTTGGCATCCAATAAATGTTGCATTACCGCCACCTACTAGACTGGAGTACAACTCCCTTCTACTTTGCTTGAATAAATAAATAAATACCCTATAATCTAACACAAGACTCACAAAAAAATCTAATAATACAAAATAACACCACCCTACTCCGCTATTTAAATCTATTTAGTCCTACCTCAGGCCAACAACCTGAAAGGATGGGACATCACCACTTAACACACCTTGTAACTCTTCTGTAACGCTACTGTTTTTCACTGTCTTTTTACTGTTGTTTTATTTCTTTACTTACCTATTGTTCACTAATATTTTTTTTTGCACTATTGGTTAGAGCCTGTAAGTAAGCATTTCACTGTAAGGTCTACACCTGTTGTATTCGGCGCACGTGACAAATAAACTTTGATTTGATGTCAAATCTCACACACCTAAATAAAATACCTATCTGCAGCTGCCACCACAACCTCAATTTTCTGAGACTTACGATCCATCCCTGCAGTACAGTTGATAACCATTGCTATAAATGCTACAAATTCTATCTTACTGAAACACATATCGCTAGTTGGCCTATCCCTCTGTACTGGTACAGATATACTACTCACACCACTCTTCTCAGGATCCCTCCCTCTTGACCCATCTCCCTCTACTTTCTTCAATGCCTCAGCATATGATAACTTCTGCACTACTCTAACCCTGGAAACCTCAACCTGCCTCTCTTAAACGGGACATTTCTGATCCCCAGCCCCATCGGCACCCCTACAATTAACACATACCACTACTTCCCAATGCTACACATTCCTTTGTCTCATGCCCTTCTGCACACCTAGGAACCACCTTCCTACACACTGCTGCCACATGCCCAAAAGCTTGACACCTGTAACAATGTAATGTATTTGGCACAAAAGCTTGTACAGGACAACTTATATATCCTAATATCACTTGGTCGGGCAAAGACTCAACATCAAAACTCAAAAGAACAGACAATGACTCTTCTGTTTCAATAATCACACTACCCTGTCTGCGTCGCACCAAACGACGAGCATCACAAACACCGAGAATCTTCCCCTTCAGTTGGTCAACTTTTACATTTACTGCTACCCCAGTACAAAACAAGGCCGCTTCTAGTCACCTTGATTGAATACTCCCTTCCCACTGCTTTCTTCACTAAATATTACAAATGGATTTCCCAAATGAATCTCGTTGTCCAAAAAATGCAGTTCAATAAGAAATGCATTATTGGACCTGTCCTTGTTTCTACTACAACTTTTGCTCATTTTGTTCACCTTCTGCTACCATTTCTGTCAAGCCGTCTACGCATACAGTTTGACGCATACTTTCGATAAATCCAGTGTATGCACCACACAGAACGCATTGCAACTGCCTCTACATACGTAGTGTTCCATTGGAAAGGAAAGGAATGTAGTTATAGTGTACCAAAGGCAATGACGCTGACGGTGTGATCGAGGGGTCAAGGCTACTGCCAGAGGAGGCTTAATGCCGCGTTTATGTGTTAGTCGGAACTAGGAAACTCAAAACATTTCCGACTTGCTAAATTTCCTAGCAAGAGCCCAGAGAAACAAATGTCACTCTGTGTGATAAAAAATAAACATGAAAATAATTTATATAATTCAAAGGATTGTGTCAGCACACAGATTAGGTCGAAGATGCCTTAATTTGGTATTTTTAAATGTGACTTTTGGGCCAGTGTCGATTCTCGCTAGATAAGGCAGCCGATAGTGGGTGTTTTGGACAACTTAGAATGTTGCACACCGCGTTCAGCCAAGGAGGGTGGTTGGTCGGGCGTATAAAGTGAACGTCTAGCAACCTAAAGGTTGTGTGTTCAAATCTCATGAACAACTTTATAATTTTAGCTAATTAGCAACTACATACTACTTTTGAGCTACTTTGCACTTAGCATGATAGCTAACCTCTCCCCTAACCCTTAACCCTTTTAGCTAACCCTTCCCCTAAACTTAACCTTTTAATCTCCTAACCTTAACCATAACCTTAAACTCTAACCCCTAGCCTAGCTAATGTTATCCAGCTAGCTAACGTTAGCATTAGCCACCTAGCTAATGTTAGCAACAACAAATTGGAATTTGTAACATATCCTACATTTAGGAAATGTGTAATATACTGTACGTTTTGCAAATTTGCAACATTTGTATAAATGGCAACTCGTAACATATCACACTGTAATGAAACAGGCAGGGAGCAGGCCTCGAACCCTCGACCTTCTAGCCCGAAGTCCAGCGCGCTATCGACTGTGTCGCAAAAGCATGCTCAAGCGGCAGAGTCGATATCTGCGCTTATAAACCCAGTGTCGTTACAATACTAAATGGATGATGGACATCCACAAATGAATACATGCCATACAAAACGTAACATATCATACTAAACGGAGTGTTTCGTATTTACATTCAGAATAATACGAAATGCTCCGAGACCAGTTTGACAAGGTATACCTACGTAATAGACAGTATCCGGCCACTGGGGGGCGATATAGGCAAGGAAATGGTATGGGTGAAGCGAAGCGGTGTTGGGCTTACCATCATTGGATTCAGTAAATCATGAAAAAATACAAAAAATAAGCCAATTTAGAGACAATCTAAATGAAATGCAATTTCCTGGCGCAGCAGGTGGGTAATTTTGAGGTGGGTAAGCTATGTTTAATTTCCTATTTCGATCTATCTACCAGTAGCTTATGAATTGAACACTGAGTGACAGATTTAATATTGAATATTCATCATGTAATTTTCCATAAACATTTTAGATGCTTCAGTAAAAACAAATGTAATAACATGGCATTAGCAAAAGCTTGAAAGGAATGCCTCGTGGTCTATACTAAACAGTCCCCCTCTCTCCATCAAACATTGTAGGCCTACTCTGCACGTTGATGTGTGGCCTATTTTAATTGTATTTCAAATAATAGGAGAACATAAAATCCTAAATGCATCCATCTCTGAGAAACCTAAGCAAACCATTTGCTACAGTAGATGTGGATTTGGCAGTGAGTGTTTAGGCCTACAGCACTAAGCAGACTATAAGAAAAAACACCAGTAACAAATTATTCTCTGGGATCATCGATAGGGTCCAATGCTGAAAAGGGCTTAGAAAGAAAGAAGGGTGAACAACTCTTTCTCTGTAACTGTTGTTTGGTTGTTTTTGACCCACTAATGAATCCTGTAGTGGATTCTCGCTGTTCTTCGTTTAATAATGTACAGTATGTTTATGTCTGACTTTGTTCTCTCTTTTTATGCCCACTAAATTACAAATGCATAGTTATTATTTGTTAGGTTTTTGCTTTGATCCATGTGCCCTATCAGATTTGTTTGCTGATCTTAGAGGATGTTCTGTTCCCAAGTTAAGGCGTAAACTAGTCTCAATGCCTCCAGATTAAACAATACAACATGTTCATTGGGAGTGAGCTCATAAGACACCATGGAGACGTGGAGTGAAAATAGCTTGTTTACAAATTATAATAAATGTTTTCTATCGTACTTTCGCCCCCTACAGGTGTTGTGCCTTCATGCAAAAAAATCATATTAACCAGACACAGCTTTCTTATGGGGGCCATCAAAGTAATACATTCTTATCACAGTTGCAGTTACTGTTGGCCAATAAAAAGTATTCCAAGGTACGACAAAAAAAACCATATTTGGTCATTGATCTATCCAATAAAAAGTTTATTTGAGAGTTCTGTAAATGTCATATAAGCAGAACTGATGTTTATTTCCAGAGGTTGTGATCATAATCTATTTAAAATTTCTGCCGATACTACTGTAATAAGAGTCCAATAAAAATGTTGGGCAATGATTAGGGGTATTTCAATGTAAATCTCTTACTGGATCAAGTGAGAAATTATGGATCTGAGATGAATGTATACTGAACAAAAATATAAACGCAACATGCAACAATTTCAAAGATTTTACTGAGTTACAGTTCATAGAAGGAAATCAGTCAATGGAAATAAATTCCTTAGGCCCTCACATGACTGGGCAGGGGTGCAGCCATGGGTGGGCATGGGAGGGCACAGGCCCACTCACTGGGGAGCCAGTCCCAGCCAATCAGAATGAGTTTTTACCCACAAAAGGGCTTTATTAAGGACAGAAATACTCCTCAGCACCCCGCCTTCCCCCTTTGACAATCCCGCAGGTGAAGAAGTTGGATGTGGAGGTTCTGGGCTGGCGTAGTTACATGTGGCCTGCGGTTGTGAGGCCGGTTGGATGTACTGCCAAATTCTCTAAAACGAAAATTAAAATTAAATCCTCTGGAAACAGCTCTGGTGGACATTCCTGCAGTCAGCATGCCACTTGTACGCTCCTTCAAAGCTTGATAAACCTGTGGCATTGTGTTGTGTGACTAAACTGCACATTTTAGAGTGTCCTTTTATTGTCCACAGCACAAGAGGAACCTGTGCAAAGATCAACATATTTAATCAGCTTCTTAAACATTCATCAATATACAAGTGTCGCATAGTCATCAAAAGCTCTGCTTCTTGGCAATATCACAGTGTTGTCAGATTTCAAAAAGGCTTTACGGCGAAAGCACTACATTTGATTGTTTGAGGGTAGCACCTCCAATATTTTTCCATTACCATAAATTCATAAGCCATCACGGTTCACACAAAACACATTTCACAGCGAAAACAAATCGATTACCTTTTGAAGAACTTCTGCTGAGGGCTTCCCAAGTGTCCAACGAAGACAATCCATGGTTCTTTTGTTAGAAAAAGTAATTTATTATATCCATAAATCTCAGTTTGGTTGGCGCGTTATGATAAGAGAATACAGCGTCCACTCGCCCATTGAAACGAGAAGAGAACTCGTTCAACCTATACCTATAAACTTGTCCAAGAACAATCAAACATAATTGATAATGTATCCTTAGGAACACTTTAATGTATATTCAGTATAATATTTCAACCGGAATATAAACTGGGCGATAGGAAAGGAAAAAACCACAGTCTTGCGCATAAGCCGAGCAGCGCATTCTCTTCTGTTGACTTCTGTGTGACCACTTCCTAATTCTTCTTCTACTGCCATCTAAAGCAACTAAACAGAATCAAAACAGTGTCTCGAGACTGTTGACATCCAGAGGAAGCAATAGGTACTGCATTCATACTCCCTTATATGGGCATTTTCCTAAGGGAGGGGTTCAAAATGAGGCAATGTGTCAAAATCACTTTTTCCAGGACAGAAATTCCTCTGGTTTTTCCCTGCCATATCCGTTCTGTTATACTCACGAACAAAATTTTAACACTCTTAGAAACGTCAGAGTGTTTCCTGTCCAATGGTACTAAATATGTGCATATCCTATTTTCTGGGCCTGAGTGGGAGGCATTTTACTTTGGGCACGCCAGGCTCTCCAAAACCGTCACCTCGGGAGCTGCTCCCTAAGAAGTTAATATGCCACACCTGTCAGGTGGATGCATTATCTTGGCAAAGCATAACATGCTCACTAACAGGGATGTAAACAGATTTTTGCACAACAATTGAGAGAAATAAGCTTTTTGTAGGTATGGAACATTTCTGGGATATTTTATTTCAGCTCATGAAACATGGGACCAGCATTTTACATGTTGCGTTTATATTTTTGTTCAGTGTATATTTGATCAAAAGCCGTATTAGATGACAATAGTCTTAAAAATACTGCCTTGAAGCGTTCAACATATTGGAGAGAGAAAAAAACAATCCTTGCAAATGGATTTCATGCCATAAAAAGAGACATTGGCGTGAAACGCTGAATAACAATCCACTGGGAAAAAACGTGTCATTTCAACAACAACTTCACCCAACTTTAAGCTAAATCCAATGATCTTGCAAAATATTTTAATTGATTTCACATTGAATTCTCATTCTCACAACTCAACCAAACGTAAATCAAAACTAGACATTGAAATGACATCTGTACCCAGAGTGGGAATCCTCTAAATGAAAGTTTGTTTCATGTCTAGCATTTCTTCTTTGCTTCTGATCAAAACAGATACATTGTATTACAAATCATCAATTTTGTGAAAGGTTTGCAGCAGAACAACATCAACGAATACAGTAAACAATCAACACAACATTTGCATATTACTTTCAACTTCCAATTACACTCAATACACCAAACATTAGGAAAACGTTTACCCTCTGAACAGCCTCAATTGGTCGGGGCATGGACTCAACAAGGTGTCAAAAGCATTCCACAGGGATGCTGGGCCATGTTTTGTCTTGCCCATTCACCATCTGAATGGCACACATACACAATCCATGTCTCAATTGTTTCAAGGTTTAAAAATCCTTCTCTAACCTGTCTCCTCCCCTTCATCTACACTGATTGAAGTGGATTTAATAAGTGACATCAGTAAGGAATCACAGCTTTCACCTGGATTTATGTGGTCAGTCTGTCATGGAAAGAGCAGGTGTTCTTAATGTTTTGTATACTCAGTGCATACACAGAAAATGCTAATATTAATGTAAAATGCACATGCTGTCAATCCATTGTTATAGTTGTTCTGACTGAGTAACCTACAATTGAAAAGTTGCACGTTGGGATGTAAACAGAGACTCACAACAGCTCTCAGCCTTCCTTGGAAAGACATAAACAGTAACTCAGGAAGAGATGATGGTTATGATATGGCAGCCCCTAGAGGGATAAAGGTAGGTACGTTATCACACAAACACTATGCTTAGCTCTTCCACAACCTCAGGCCATGCTTTCAGTGAGATTACTGATAAGCCTACAGTAGTCTGGGACCCTCTCTTTCTGCTTACATCTGTACTTTTATTTCCCCCATCATTTGGCCCGTTGAAACAATGAAAGCCTTTATTTATTTATATACTGGCTCTGCACAGCTGCCCTGGGGAACAGTAATAGCAGTGGTTGATATCACAGTAGGGAGAACGGTGGCCAAGTGCCTTGGAGACAGTAGCCATTGGAAGAGATAGGCATCAGTCACTAGGGGTGCGGGGATGGTTGGTCGACAGGGGAGGCAGACAGCAACACACAACGTTTGTTGTAGGCCTATTCTATTGTAGGCCTATTTTTCTTTCACATTTGGTCCTTGAAGTGAACAGGTAGAGAATAATAACTGTAATGTCAGAACAGTTGATGAAATCTGGCTGTCTTTGCTAACCTTTAGATGAAACCTCATCAAAATGTTCTCAAAGCTGGGTCTTTAAAGTTCCCATTTCCAGTGGTGACACTTTTTGCAAAGAATATAAAGGCTACAGTATCTGACGTACCATATTTCCACTATATTCCCAACTTATGAATAAAGTCTATCTGAAGAAATCTCTCACTCCGATGTGATCTGTTATGATCAAAATTCTGAGTGCAAAGCTTTTTTTCTGCGAAAGAGACAGTATTTCTGCTCCATCATCACAAAATATTCCCAGCATTAGCTGAAAAAAGACTGAGTGCAGAAACAAGAATAGCACTCAGCAAGATGATCTCCAGTGATAGTGATGCACACTAGTCAGTTACTGGGCAACAACTGGTTGAATCAACATTGTTTCCTCATCATTTCAACCCAAAAAAACAATGTGATGATGTCGAATCAATGTGGAAAACTAATTGGATTCGCAAAAAGTCATCAACGTAAGGGCATTTGGTCATTTTTTTTACCCAACCTTTAACCTAAATCCAATGACATGCTGAAATTGTTTTGTTGATTTCATGTTGAATTCATGTTAGTTAACAACTCAACCAAATGTAAATCAAAACTAGATGTGGAACTGACGTCAGTGCCCAGTGGGTCTACACAGTACTCTTACAAATAATACAGTAATATGATTACTTAGCAGACACTTCCATTTAAAGAAACCTACATTTTCAGTGTCCCCATTCAGGAATCAAACACTGATGTTTGATGTTAAAGTATCAATTTTTTTGTAAAACAATGAATAAAACTACCTAATATATTACATACAAGAGCAGGTACTGGTCAACTAAAAAAAGAAACACACAACAACAACACTCAAGCGGTGAAGAACCAAAGGTTGTTGACTACTAAATATATTAAGTGAAATGTGTTACCTTGCCAACCCCAAATCATCCAAATGGCATTGTAGAATTGCTCATTATTTATGTTTAGCACTGCCTTCCTGAAAACGTCCTGATGTCATTGGATGGGGAGAGGATCAATTTAAACAGCATTGGCTTTGAGAGATTAAACATCTGACCAAGCTGGTTGCTGTGTAGAGCAATGTCAACCAATTAGTCATAAAGAGGGAAAGACAACAATTTCTGAAAGAGGAAAACACTGCTTATCACTTATGGGCAGATGGGCAGCATAAAATGTGAACCCAATCACATTTCCTGCTGATCATTGAGTAGAGTGAGGTTTATATAGTGCTTCAGTTAGCACCTCAAATACAGTATGGATTTGACATTGATAATACATTACAGGAATAGGTATTTGTAACGTGTGAAGTTTTTGAAACCGTTTTTGGTTCTTGTATTTTTGTTTCACTATGGAGGAATAAATTATGTTAATTTAACCTTCCAATTTAGGAAGAAGTCTGTATGAAATGAAATAGTTACCTACGGACCATCGGCCACACACTTTGCTTCAGACATGGATTAAGCTGCCACGAGGGAAACTAAGGCTAATCAATTCCCTGAATCCCGACATGAAGGAATGACGAGTCTGGGCTCATGTGTAGGATCTTTTTCCTTTCCTCACAGAGTTATTGTAATGGTCACAATTCAATCATTAGCTAGATATAGAGACCAATATAAATGAAATACCAAAAAGGCCTTTGATGTTTGGTAGGTTTCTGATATATCAGTTATTAATTACTAGCATCATTGTATTGCTCAATAATTGATCATATTGATGAGAGGATTGATGAGAAAGTCATTTATTTAAAATTGCTTTAATGAAGTTCGTTTTTTCCGCAGGTTATAATTATTACAAAAAAATCCATAATCCATTAAACATTTATAAATCATGACATTTACATACAAAATTAAACAATTTTAAAACTCTCAAACTGGCCAAGCTTTTGTCAAATATATTCTGTGATAAAATGCCACAACATTTTGAAAACACAAACACATAGATTTCTCTGGTCCTTTAAATTCTCTTGCCAACAAAAGTACAGTAAGTAGGCTCCATTTGTCAATCTGGCACTGTGTTCCTCAATAACACTTTATTTAAAATCTATGTATACCCCCCCTCCCCCAACAAAATATAGATTATTGTCTTAGTGTCTCCTTGAACTCTTCATTTGGGTTCAAACCATACCACAGAACCTCTCTCTCCACTGCTGCCCAGGCCATTCGCTCTGTGGTGAACTTGGCTGCCCACTCCCCTGTCCGGGAAACTAATATAGCTCCTCCTCCTCCCTGTACCCGATCACCCATGTAGCGCAAAGAGACCTCTACAGCCTCAGGAGCACCTTTACCTGTTTAAAGAGGAAACAAAGTGAGGGTTGGTCACACATGCATTCAGCCTGAATTATTACTGTAGGGACCTATCAAAACCATATGCCATTGCGGGCCCAGTCATATTTAACATCCACATTAATTGAAACGAAACATAAGCCTGACAACTCGTCAAAACACATTGTTATTGAAGTTATAAACAAGTCACTGCACTGATACTAAAAGGTGCGAGGTCATTTGTCTGTGGGGGGAAATCATTTTAGGATCTAGGCTACTTCTAAAGTAACAAGAAGAACCAAGAAAACATTTTCTAATTCAAAGCCTAAAGAAAGGAACGGCACAGTAGCTGTGGGCAGTGCAGCCATTTGTCGAAGCAGAAGAAACCTCTCACAAAGACAGAGCAGACAGAGCAGCCGTTCTTCCCATTTCCCTGTGTCATTACCAGAGGACAATGTAACCAACACTGGCCCCGCTGACCCTTCTACAGACGTTGCCTCATTATCAGCCCACTGCAGCCCCACTCTGCTCAGTCACCTCTTTCTACTGCTTGCCAATTAAAAATGATTGGCAGTGGCAATGTCAAAACTTCACAATGTTTGCATCCACTTAGCATGGCCACGTGTAAGCTGATGTTTGTGTAAACTACCTGTGAGCAAAAAAAACAAGATCCTATGTAACGTTACTGTGGCTATGCACAACAACCAGTGTCGTTAAGGAATGAATGAGCACTGCTTGAAAACAAAACATAATGGAGAATAGATTTGGAGTGTACTTGGATGCATCTACTGTCTCTGTGTCAGAGGTTCCATTGCTACATACCAAAAATGGTGTAAAAGGATGTGAAAAAAGGGGATGTGAAAAAGAAGAAAAGTCACTTGCAGGATCCAATCCAGATGGGACTCTGCTGTCCTGATTACAATTCTAAGAGGGTTTCAGCCGTGTGAGCCGATAGGCTGTTATTATTCACTTTTAGCATAGATTGGATACTGTTAGTCTATTTTAGAGATGTTATCTTAAATCTTAGAGCTCTGTCAGGTAGAAGTAGGAACCATACATACAATGATACATCAACTTGTCACTTGTATCGGTAGATGATCTCATTGTTCTAAAATTTCCCTGGGCCTCCGAACATTCTGTTCCTCCAAGAGGAGCTGCTAATTAGATATTTAAATGACAAAATTGCTTTAATTAACGGAAGCTATTACAGAAAGGAGAACGTAACCCAGTCTCATTTACTATTCATTTAACTATTCCTATTGTATCATGTCTGTAATTGACAGTGCATTCGTTTCAAACACCTCTCTATATCAAATCTGACACTGAACTGTGTTTGCATCTGAGTTTTTGGTTATAGAATAATTCTATTTCCTAATGCAAAGACCTGGCACATCCATCATGACACACTGTCTGGCCTGGGGAAGACAACCAAATTGTCTGACACTTTGGTAATTCAATTGCCAAAAGTTAAGTGGGCCAATTATGTTGGTGGAAAATATTTTGGCTCAGAATCGATCCGATCCACCAGGCCTTTCATTAACCAGACCCAACAATTAAGAGGTTGATATTCCAGACTCAGGATTATCCTTATTGGCAATCAAAACAATCATCAATAAGGGCAATTTATCAAACGCCTACTTTCACATATCAAATTGTAGATATATTACATTCAATAATAAGATAACTGTGACTATGATACCCAAGTGACTTTGTGAATTATTACAAAGTGATTTCGATTAGGCTTCCATTACCTTGCTCCATGTGGAAGAGGATGAGTCTGGCTAGGGTGACTTTCAGGATGGACTCTCCATGGCCTGTACAGGATACTGCACCAGTCAGGTTGTCTGCATACCCACCAGACCCTTATTTACCAGACACAAGAGAAGGTCAAATAAAACTTCAATCAACATACATAAACTGTTCAGATAAATCCAGTTCAATTATGGCATGAAAGAGGATAGGTTAATAAACAGCTACTCACCAATGATTGGAGAATCTCCTACTCTGCCCACCATTTTGTTTCTTATTCCTCCAGTGGAAGTTGCACATGCAACATTACCAGAACAGTCTACAGCAACGGCTCCAACAGTATCGTGGCCCCTACATGGAGAAAGAGCTGCAGTATATTCTGCAGGCGATAACAGAGCACATAGTAGAAAGCTATTTGTAGAAACTCGGAGAAAAAAAAAATTGGAGAATCTATCAAAACAGATAAACAATAGGGTTGACATTATGGTCAATTTAGTTTGCACCTCAATTTCTCCAAACCTCACAATGTCCTTTCACAAAATGAGAAAGGACATTGATGGTTCTGTACGCGCAGAGGGAACAGCAATAGTCTGTTTTCTCCTACAAATGTGAGGTGCAATTTCAATTTTGACAAGGAAAATGCTCGCTGTGACAGAGTGAGCATTTCCATAAATACTTCCTTCAAAAAACTGCCCGTCAGAAAGCCTTCCTGCATATGTCCTATCATCATCTGCCTGTATACAATGACAGGGAAGAGAAGATAAGCATTCAAAGTGGTCCTGTGCCTACTGTATGCATTCCTACGGTCACAAGACGCAGGCCTCCTTACTGTCCCTAAAATTTCTAAGCAAACAGCTGGAGGCAGGGCTTTTTCCTATAGAGCTCCATTTTTATGGAATAGTCTGCCTATCCATGTGAGAGACGCAGACTCGGTCTCAACCTTTAAGTCTTTATTGAAGACTCATCTCTTCAGTAGGTCTTATGACTGAGTGTAGTCTGGCCCAGGAGTGTGAAGGTGAGCGGAAAGGCACTGGAGCAACGAACCACCCTTGCTGTCTTTTGCCTGGCCGGTTCCCCTCCACTGGGATTCTCTGCCTCTAACCCTATTACAGGGGCTGAGTCACTGGCTTCTGGTGCCGTGGCGGAGATCTTGTGGGCTATACTCGGCCTTGTCTCAGGATGGTAAGTTGGTGGTTGAAGATATCCCTCTAGTGGTGTGGGGGCTGTGCTTGGCAGAGTGGGTGGGGTTATATCCTGCCTGTTTGGCCCTGTCCGGGGTTTCGTCGGACGGGCCACAGTGTCTCCCGACCCCTCCTGTCTCACCCCCAGTATTTATGCTGCAGTAGTTTATGTGTCGGGGTGCTAGGGTCCGTCTGTTATATCTGGAGTATTTCTTCTCTTATCTGGTGTCCTGTGCGAATTTAAGTATGCTCGCTCTAATTATCTCTCTCTTTCTTTTTCTTCTTCTCTCTCTCTCTCTCTCTCTCTCTCGGAGGACCTGAGCATTAGGACCATTCCTCAAGGCCTACCCGGATGTCCCGAGTCCACCTGGCCGTGCTGCTTCTCCAGTTACAACTGTTCTGCCTGTTTTATGAACATTTTAAAATCTTGTCCATGTTCTGTTATAATCTGCACCCGGCACAGCCAGAAGAGGACTGGCCACCCCTCACAGCCTGGTTCCTCTCTAGGTTTCTTCCTAGGTTTTGGCCTTCTAGGGAGTTTTTCCTAGCCACCGTGCTTTTACACCTGCATTGCTTGCTGTTTGGGGTTTTAGGCTGGGTTTCTGTACAGCACTCTGTGACATCAGCTGATGTAAGGGGGGCTTTATAAATAAATTTGATTTGATTTGATTTGATTCCTGCTGCATATCCAGAAATATACTGGAATACAATGAGATCATTTCTGGGGAATAAATGTTGAAACGCTTGTTGATAAATACATTTTGTGACAACAATGATACAACTGAGTATCCAAAACAAGTGTAAAAACCACACACTAGTAGGTGATTGACCTTGACTTGACAATTTATTTTAGATTTTTCATTTTGCAAGGTTCATAAATGAACACCATGTTTCCTGTGTAGTTTGAACGTGTTGATCGTCCACCTTGAAATGAAAAATAAGAACTATATTGAAGTCAAGGTCGTCGTCTACTAGTGTTCGGTTTTTACACTTGTTTTGGATACTAGTTCCTGGCAAAATCAACACCTTGAACTAGATACAATACTTCAGGGTTCTCTTTCTTTGTTTCAATGAAACTAAAATACTCAAGACAGACAGCATTGTATGTAAGACATTGCAGGTGTATGGGTAAGCGATATAGGTCAAGGGCAAAACAAATAACATCCAAACTAATGTTCCAGCTAGTAAAGTGGTTAACCACCACTTTAAACAGAATATTTCTGAGGACCAGTAAGGGAGAATTCCTGATGGCAGACATCAATCAAATTTGACAGGTGGCTGATTGTGCCATTAAATCACTACTGATGGGCTGGATCTGGCTCACGGGTTCAGGTGAAAACAGAAAGTGTTTGATGGTGGACTCTATTCTCAAACTCCTGTAACTGAAGAGCAGTTTTGTAGTGAATCTTTAAATATATACATATTCTGGGAATCCTCAGGGAAGATTGATGTCTTTATCTAACATGGTACTCTATGGGATCAATTCTACTTTTTAAAATCACCACCAAGCCATTATTCGGGTAGTATCTTAGAAGATATAAAACTTGAATAATCGTGACCTCAGTGAAAAGTGCAACAATAATTTATACAAAGTCAAATCTGATCATCAGGGGCCATATAGCCAGCTGAGGTCTAAATGTAACTAATACAATGTCCCTGTGTGCCCTGAAAGACACAGCTAATTACCATTGTAGTTGAGCATACGAATGGAGCATACGAATGACATTGCCAACTTCTGTCAGCAGCACACACCTAGCTGTGTGCTGTCATCTCCACGCTACTGATGTTATATACTGACCAGGGTCAATTTGACTGGGCAAAGGGTCTCGGCATAATGCCTTAAATTAAGTCCGAGAGTAAATTAGTTCCAAGGGCTCTGTGTTAAAACACATAAAGAGCCAATGCATTGGACTTGAACACCAGGACACCATGAATTAGGAGGCAGAGGGTGAGGCAGAGAGAGGAAAGTCTGTAGCTTAGCCAACTGTCACTCAGTACTTCCAGACAGCCTACTATTTGTTCTACTTCTTCCCACTGGGCTTGGGGTTGTTGGAGTTAAGGTGTCCACATGCTTCCCATCCGAAACAGATGTACAAGTGTGTATTATTAAGAATGTTGGAATTGGAAATGTGTTTTTTTGCATATTCCGCCTGAGACACCCTCGGAGAGTGGGGTCACGGCAAACCCCAGGCTATGTGTCCCCTATCTCCAGCCTCTCAACACACTCACAATTTCCCAATAGAGTCTAGTGCTTCCACCATGTCATGCTGCTCAGAAATTGCTGGGCTGCCAGAGTTACTCTACAGATAACTACAGACCTTGAGAAATGGTGAGAAAGGGAAAATTTGCAAAGTAGTGAGTGTCTGACCAGACAATCTCCTTTGGGGAGATGAGAAGGCTTTGACTGGGTTGTGTTGCAGGTGTATTCTTACCCTACTATTCAGACACATTTACACACTCACACCACAGAAAACACTGCACAATCACTTTATCTAACTTTGTCAGCTTTGAATTGATTAATATCTCAGCTTTCTACTTGCAGACTAACTTAAGGCCATTGCGTTCCCAGCTTCGTCTTTCTTTCTCTCGCTCTCTCTTTGTTCTCCTATCTCTCATACAGTAAAAAGCTTATCATTTTCAACAGTCAATGGGGCTGTTAAACAATGACACCACTTTGCAGTGTTGCTGAGTTTCTTAGCTCTGACATGTCACTCAATGGGAAGGAAGGCTGACAATGGGAGCCTTCTCCAGAATTACCACAACGTAACTGTCAGATCATCTATCACACAGCCTGCCGCTGCTTCTTTCACATTCAGCCTGCCTTACAGATTGCTTCCCCTACTGTGTCAACTTGTCTCGTTTCTTGGCAGTGTGCAGAGATGGACCAGCTGTCTCTATAGAGGGAGAATTCATTTCATAGGATTTCTGGGTGGTTGTTGCACATTTCTTCGGCGCTCCGCTGCATGGCAGGCTTAATGCCTCAGTGATGTCGTTTTCATTTACTGTAATTACTTTGCGGGCCTTCAAGCCTATTTAACATACTGTAATGTGAATATAACTCGTCAGAAAGGCAGGTTATAATTTAGTCTGACTTTATGGTACTTCTTAGGTGGGTGTTACAGAATAGTTGCAAACTATATGTCCAAGCCAAGATATAACAAATGAATGGAGATTCTTCTTACCATTGAGAGTTGAAGAGCTCCTTCACTCCAACACCATAGTTCTTGGCCTTCTCCCACTCCATTCTCTCACATTCTGTCACCAGGGCGTCTGTAGGGACAGTAGGTATGCCAACGCTTTCAGCAAACATGTTTGCACCTCTGTCTGTCAACATGATGTGGTCGGTCTGAGTGCATCCCGATGACAGCAAGCATAGGGGATAAAAAAGAAAAACAGAAAATGAAAATTGATGCAGTTTAGGTTTGTTTTTTGAACATTAGACTGTAATAAATGTTACATGTGTTACCAGTATTGAATTGTGTGCGAAGAAATGAAAATAAAATGGTAATAATGTGAATGGGAATTTTTGCCCCTCTTCTGAAGAAATTAGTAATCCCAGGCACTATATAGCAGTGAGTTGCCTTAGACACATCCTGTCATCCATTATGCTAAATCGACATTTCCCTCAGAGCAAATCTATTAGCCCCTGGTTATGTAGCATCACGGCCCATTTAAGCCTCTCAGCAAGCCTGGCTCACAAGACTGGCAGGTAACCTTGACCTGCCTGTTATGTCCCGTAACACTATCCATAACATCTGAGCCACATCTTATCTTAAATCCATACCTGTTATGTGAATGCCATGAGTCTCACACCTTCCCCTGATACAAAACCGTGATGGGCCTTCATTCATCCAAAGTGCAATTCCGTCTCGTTCAATCTAATATTTATCAGCCTTTCTCTTGGTATTTCGACCTATATAGCTGACATGAGATTTCTATGGACAACAAGGAGGAAAGTGATACAGTTCATTTCTTTGTGATAATGCGGAGGAGGATGTTGATACACTTATGGGGGGATGGAATTGGTTGTAATATTGATACTATTTTAATCTTTTAATCTTTAGCCAGGAAATTAGGGATATCTGTCTTCAGTGTTTAGCCACTTGCTGCACCTACCAAATGAGTGGGATTTACTCTTTACATTATACTGAAACTATGAAAAGATGCACATGTTTCTGGAGCCACACTTCTAACCAAGGAGGCCAAAGCTAGTCTTTGTGCTGTAATCACTATTTCTTCCTGAATCTCTCCTTTTTCTCTCACTACCAGTTTTCATTTCCGGCAATGGAGGGAATGTGAATCTCACACGTTTCTAGAGAGCAACTAAAACTGCTCAAGTTTTTCTAAGCTTATACATAGAGTTAACTGACAAAATAATGGAAACACCTGAGTAAATGAGGGACACAAAGTATTTTGAAAGCAAGTGCTTTCACACAGGGGTGTTTCCTGGGTTAATTAAGCAATTATTATCCCATCTTGCTTACGGTCATGCTGGGCAGGCCATTATTTTGGCTACCATGGCTATGCCCCCATAGGAGGACAATGCCCCCATCCACAGGGAACAAGTGTTCACTGAATGGTTTGATGAGCATGAAAACCATATACCATGGCCGTCTCAGTCACCGGATCTGAACACTTCTGGGAGATTCTGGAGCGGGACCTGACACCGTGTTTTCCACCACCATCAACAAAACACAACATTATGGAATTTCTCTTGGAAGAATGGTGTCGCATCCTTCCAATAGAGAGACACTTGTAGAATCTATGCCAAGATGCATTGAAGCTGTTCTGGCCCAATACCCTATTAAGACACATTTAACACATTTAATCCTTCATTTTGGCAGTTACCTGTACATTCTCAACTGTTCTAAATGTAGAACAGTCTTAATGCTCTGTTTTGTCCTGTGTGTACTGTAATGAGACAGGAGAACACCATTAGAAACTTTTAAATATTAAAATGGTTATTCATGTAATTTCTCTCTGTCAGGCCAGGTGCACTCTAGATAACAGGAAGGAACACAGGGCCAGTGAAGCTTGATCGCTGCATTGATCATGCCCCGATGAATTTTTAATACCAAGCTGTTAAACAGATCTGCTAGTGAGTGCAGAGCAGATCAGAGCAGGACTATGGTCTTTCAGGGTGGTGACAGGAGCCCAAGATCATCCATTCTCCCAGACATCTGGCCACTATTTTGTGTTCCCTGAGTGACAAGGTGAAGTTTCACCATGTTTTTCAGGTTCCATGATGCAAGACTTGTTAGTATCTAATCTTTAAATTGGTAGGGTAATGCAGTAGAAAACCAGCACACTTTGAGAAAAAGGGGTAAACTAGGATGGTTGGAATCTCACCGGTATAAACACGTAGTACTTTGAATTGTCAGGCTAGGTAATAATGCACTGATTTGTTGGGCAAAAATAGGAGACAAAAAGCCTGTTATTTTTGTCTGGGCTTGCCTAACTTCAGGGACTCCGAAGATTGTATTCTTTACAGTGGCTATTCAGAAAACAAAATTGTAGCAATATCGCTGTGTGGTTATGTTTCAAAGAGTCTAGAAGTGGATTCATGACTTCAAATGTGTATCTCTGCTGCAGCTGAGCAGACTTCACCAGCGGAAATTAGAAGAATCTGTATCCCAAACAACTCATTACAAACCCTAAATCATGGAAGATGTTATGTTAATACGATGCACTGTCAGTCTTTTGTAACAGGCCTTCATCTTAGTGGTGTTGCCCATCCATTTTCAGATAGCATCTGGAGTGAGGTATTAGTTGACAGCATTACAATATTACCAAGTAGCCAAGTGAGTACAAAGATGCCTCCCGCCCTACACATTCTACCTGTTAACAACCTCCTAACTGTTAGACCAAATTGTTCTATTCATTCTGTTCTGTGAAATCGGAAACGTACAGCGTCACTCTATAATCTCATCACTTTCAGTGCTACATCACATGATAGGCCTGCATTTTTCAATGAGTTAGTCCTTAATGTCCCTTGTGAGTAAATCATATAATCAAACTATAATTCTCATCAGCTGAAAGGATCAAGATTAAAATCAATCAAAAACCAGCCTCCACTGATGTTCCTTTGATTTCTGCTATAAGGAAATGGTCAAGCTTTGAAGGATGGCAATAACCATGTGTAGAGAAGTCAATTCAATGACATCCCTTAGACAACAGCCGAGATAAAAACTGCTTTCCATACACAGTAGATTCTGTATAGCCCCCTATAGCTATCTTTATCATTGCATTCAAACCAAATTCCTTTGTAAATAATCAGCCTTCAAGTTATAATTTTCAGGCACTTGACTTTTATAGCAAAGTACTCAATTGAATTGCAACCGTAAAACAGGAGAGCTAACAGAACTCACACTCAAAATTGTATCAATGACAACCATATCAGTTCTATCCAAATTCATCAAGATGTAATGGTTCTTCACCTTTCAGTAAGCTGTTTTATCATGTGGTTTATCAATTATTCACAATGTCTAGCTCTGGTAAATCTGTGGGCCCGATCAATGTGATTCATCTACACACATTTGCAAACGTTCTCAGAAAATAATTGCCTGGTATTATAGCTCTTCATATGTTATACAGTGCCTTCGGAAAGTATTCAGACCCCTTGACTTTTTCCACATGTTGTTACGTTACAGCCTAAAATTGACGCTACAAGCTTGGCACACCTGTATTTGGGGTGTTTCTCTCATTCTTTTCTGAAGATCCTCTCAAGCTCTGTCAGGTTGGATGGGGAGCGTTGCTGCACAGCTATTTTCAGGTCTCTCCAGTGATGTTCGATCGGGTCTGGGCCACTCAAGGACATTCAGAAAGTTATCCCGAAGCCACTCCTGCGTTGTCTTGGCTGTGTGATTAGGGTCATTGTCCAGTTGGAAGGTGAACCTTCGCCCCAGTCTGAGGTCCTGAGCACTCTGGAGCAGGTTTTCATCAAGGATCTCTCTGTACTTTGCTTCGTTCATCTTTGCTTCAATCCTGACTAGTCTCCTAGTCACTGCCACTGAAAAACACCCCCACTACATGATGCTGCCACCACCATGCTTCACTATAGGGATGGTGCCAGGTTTCCTCCAGACGTGACGCTTGGCATTCAGGCCAAAGAGTAAAATTTTTGGTCCACCAGATCAGAGAATCTTGTTTCTAATGGTCTGAGAGTCTTTGGTGCCAAGCGGGACGTGCCTTTTACTGAAGAGTGACTTCTGTCTGGCCACTCTACCATAAAGGCCTGATTGGTGGAGTGCCAGGCGGCCAGCTCTAGGAGTCTTGGTTGTTCCAAACTTGATCCATTTAAGAATGATGGAGGCCACTGTGCTTTTGGGGACCTTCAATGCTGCAGAAATTTGTTGGTACCCTTCCCCAGATCTGTGCCTCGACACAATCCTGTCTCAGAGCTCTACGGACAATTCCTTCGACCTCGTGGCTTGGCTTATGCTCTGACATGCACTGTCAACTGTGTGTTCTTATATAGACAGGTGTATGCCTTCCCAAATCATGTGCAATCAATTGAATCTACCAAAAGTGGCCTTGTAGAAATATCTCAGGGATGATCAATGGAAATAAGATTCACCTTAGCTCAATTTAGAGTCTCATAGTAAAGGGTCTGAAAATGTATGTAAATGTCATATTTCAGTTTTACATTTTTTATAAATTAGCAAACATTTCTAAAAATCTGTTTTCGCTGTGCAGATTGCTGAGGATTTAAAAAAAAAATGTTTTTTGAATAAGGCTGTAACGTAACAAAATGTGGAAAAAGTCACGGGGTCTGAATACTTTCCGAAGGCACTGTATATGTTCTGACCTGACACTTTGCACTTTCAGCAGCATAGTTTTGGTAAGTCGGTTAGGACATCAACTTTGTGCTTGACACAAGTAGTTTTTCCAAACATTTCTTACAGACAGATTATTTCACTTATAATTCACTGTATCACAACTCCAGTGGGTCAGAAGTTTACATACACTAAGTTGACTGTGCCTTTAAACAGCTTGAAAATTCCAGAAAATTATGTCATGGCTTTAGAAGCTTCTGATAGGCTAATTTACATCATTTGAGAAATCAGCCAAGACCTCAGATTTTTGTTGTTGTTGAATTCCACAAGTCTGGTTCATCCTTGGGAGCAATTTCTAAACGCCTGAAGGTACCACGTTCATCTGTACAAACAATAGTACGCAAGTATAAACACCATGGGACCACGCAGCCGTCATACCGCTCAGGAAAGAGACGCGTTCTGTCTCCTAGAGATGAACGTACTTTGGTGCGAAAAGCGCAAATCAATCCCAGAACAACAGCAAAGGACCTTGTGAAGATGCTGGAGGAAACAAGTACAAAAGTATCTATATCCACAGTAAAACGAGTCCTATATCGACATAACCTGAAAGGACGCTCAGCAAGGAAGTAGCCACTGCTCCAAAACAGCCATAAAAAAGCCAGACTACGGTTTGCAACTGCACATGGGGACAAAGATCGTACTTTTTGGAAAAATGTCCTCTGGTCCGATGAAACAAAAATAGATTTGTTTGGCCATAATGACCATCGTTATGTTTGGAGGAAAAAGGGGGAGGCTTGCAAGCCGAAGAACACCATCCCAACCGTGAAGCACGAGGGTGGCAACATCATGTTGTGGGGGTGCTTTGCTGCAGGATGGACTAGTGCACCTCACAAAATAGATGGCATCATGAGGAAGGAAAATTATGTGGATATATTGAAGCAACATTTCAAGACATCAGTCAGGAAAATAAAATGTGTGGGCAGAACTGAAAAAGCGTGTGCGAGCAAGAGGCCTACAAACCTGACTCAGTTACACCAGGTCTGGCAGGAGGAATGGGACAAAATTCACCCAACTTATTGTGGGAAGCTTGTGGAAGACTACCCGAAACGTTTGACCCAAGTTAAACAATTTAAAGGCAATTCTACCAAATACTAATTGAGTGTATGTAAACTTCTGACCCACTGGGAATGTGATTAAATAAATAAAAGCTGAAATAAATCCTTCTCTCTACTATTATTCTGACTTCAACTGTACATGATCTAAGTGATTGATAGTTAGTATTCAGCAGTCATAAAATTATGCCTTATTTAGGGAAATGGAAAAGGGGATACCTACATTCAACTGAAATGTGTCTTACGCAATTAACACAACCCCTCTGAATCAAAGAGGTGCGGAGGGCTGCCTTAATCAACATCCACGTCATCGGCGCCAGGGGAACAGTGGGTTAATTGCATTGCTCAGGGGCAGAACAACAGATTTTTACCTAGTCAGTTCGAGGATTTGATTCAGCAACCTATCGGTTACAGGCCCAACGCTCATATCCGCCAAGCTTTGAGGAACTACTATAATAGTGATTTTATCAGACAGCATAGGCAGCAGCTTTATAGAAATGAGATGATGGACTTGGAATGAAATAATAAAGTCATCAAATATAACAATTATAATATACACAACTTAAATATTTTACTAAAGTAAAGTAACGTGAATAAATGAAGGTTAATAAGTTATAAGCAGTAATGGGCAGTCACTGCCATTATGGGACTCTTATTAATTGTTGTATTCTGTGTTACAGCATTCAAACCACATAATGCATTTAATGTAAAACAAACTATAATCAAACCCGAAATGGAAAACCATGATTCTTTTCTTTTTTAAATAATTGAACCGAATCCAAACCGACCTCAAAAACCACTAATCGCTCAGCACTACTGGCAACAGGACGAAGAGGGAACAAAATCCACCATTTCATAGTATTCTTCCAAACAAACCAAAAAGGATGATTGACCCAGGCTCCAGCCTGACAATACTGTACCTAGCATTCCTTCTCTTCTAGGAGACGTAACCAGCATGCATTGTTTAGCTGAGATAAGAAAGAGGAAATAAGAAAAAAGAGAAAGATAACCTTTTCCATCACGGCGCGGGCCAGTGACACAGGGTTGGCGATGTTCTTCACCGAAGACACAGCTCCAGCAGCTAGCGTCCTTCCATCCATAATGATGGAGTCCAGCTCCACTTCTCCATTAGTATTCAGTACCGCTCCATGACCTGAAATGGTGGGTCACATTCACCAGGGGTCAGGCTCTCTCAGACCATGACTAAAGGAAAGAGTTGGTCAAGAGTTTGTCATTCAACCCCAAAATAAAGTCTTTTTTTTGCCATTTCTTTCTTCAGACAAATTGAAAAACTATGTATATTTCTGGCAGTGTGGTTGCATATTTTGAAACACTTTCTTCTTCCTGACAGTGTGTTGATAGAAAAGTTTATCAATGTCAATTGAGTACAAAGAGCTGCCTATTGCTGTGTAATAACACAATATCAGGTCTCTCCACTACACCCAGAGGTCATTGAAACTTGCAGTCTTTCCCCCCCAAAGTGAGATTGCATTAGTCATCTATTGATTAGACCTTGCTCCTGAGTGCCGACTGCCTCAGTGTATACAATTATCCTGTGATGAAGTGCTGATTTCGCTCCAATGCCTTAAAGAGGATCTGGCATTTCACCTAATGTGGCAGTTAGCCATCACAAACTAGATGGGTTCCGATAAGCTGAGTGTGATAATGAAGTGTCTTGTGCTTCCCTATGGTTTGGTGTAATCCGATGATTGCTCCAAACCGTTCAATGCCATTAGACTGATCGTTAAGTAGACTCCTTACGCCTTGATCACACCGATAACGTCATTGCGCAAAATAGTGCGCAGCATCATCTGGATATGCATACAACAAAAATGTTACATTCACCTTCTGCTACCATTTCTATCATAGCACTGCAACTGCCTCAGCAACACAATGCTGCAAGGCAAACACAGCGTTCCATTGGAAATGAATGTACTTCTGTTGTCCCAAAATGCAACGACGCTGTCAGAGTGATCGAGGCGTCAGAAGTACAAAAGGAAATACAGTGGAACGTGAAAGAGTAGATGCCGTGTGCTACATGATACCCTTCTGATTTGAATACTGCCATATTCTACCTTGGAAACTACATCAGAAAATATTTAGGCCCTCTGTGAAAAATGCTTAAGATTAAAAAGTTAAATAGGGTCAGTGGGTAGTGTTTTAAATGTGGCACTTGCTGAAATCAAACTTAATTGAATTATTGATTTAAAAAAATCATGAGCCCAGAGTAGCTCTCTAACTAAAATGCATCTGAATATGAAACAAGAGAGAATTTACTATCACAAATGGAGTTTGCAAGATATATAATTGAAGCCTAATGAAAATGTTTATGTTGAACCCATTTTAAAACATTCACATTTCATTTGAATGAAATTTGAACTCATTTTGAACTCTATGAAAAAATATGAAAATATCTACGATATGTTTTAATAGAGAACCATCACCATTGGAGATACAATTTAATTCGCCACATCAGCAGCGCAGGGAGATCTGCCTAGAGAATAACTGGGTGAGCTCTGAGTCTGAGCGGTGACTGTACAAAAAGTACCTGCATCAAAGGTTGGGTTATCTTCTAAGGCCCTAACAGCCAGCTCAACAGCATCCAAAGCACTGCCTCCTCTCTTCATAGCCAGAAAGCCTGCAATAGCCGCAGACTTCACCCCATCCACAGATGCCTTTGCCATATCATCCGGGATGGCCCATGCACCGCCATGCACAACCATTACTGGCTTCATCTTTAGGTCTCACAAAGCCTACAAAAACAAATCACACTTGAATAAAATTTCAGAAAAATGTCCTGAGTAAACGATTAATACATATGTATTTTCACCTACAGTATAGGCTCCTGTAAAATTACATATTTCTGATCCAAGTTGTGCGTGTCTATTCTCTGATTAGTATATATTACATTACTAGGTTGATCTATATAGCCTAAGGCTATTTTCAGTGCCACATCCTTTAGGTTTAGACTGTACCTACAATATTTCCATCAGAATGCACTGGTATGGCATTGTTAAATTGCCTACTGTCTTCACAATGAAATGCACATTTAATCTGTTTGAAGGCACCCTTCAACAAATTAGTGCATAGGCCTATTTGTAGCTTAAATTTCACTTTCGCTAGAGAGCAATATACCCATTAGGCTAACTGTCAAATAGTTTTCCCCCAGCAGGAAAACGTGATCAAGTAGCTAAGGCAAAACAAAAACCGGCGCTACAGGAGACTCTCAATCCAATCAACGCATATTTATGAGAGGTGTTAAAACTTCTCTCAGTTGTCTACTTTATATGACGTGATTTTCAATACACTACAATTTCGTTTAACAGTTATTACACATAGAAGCAGAAAAAACTCGGAAAGTATCGTAGCACTCACTTCAATGGCTCCAGAAAGAAAACTTTTCAATCGGAAGTCTACGTCGCATTTTCACCACGTGAGAAGAAAAGCGTGTGCGTTTGATTTAGTTCGCATGACGCTTCGGCAGGGCGGAGTTCACACATCACGCTTGACTTCAGGCTTACAGACTGGCTTGTGCCCCAAGATAATGTGTAGGTTATAAACAAATAATTATGAATAAGGCCTACATAGGATATTGCTAAATGTTTGTTTAAAATGCTGAAAATTACGACATTTAAAATGCCCCTACTAAAAAGTATATACAGAACTTACAAAGGTTTTCTTTCCTTTTAAAATGGTGCCATGGCTCTTTGAGTTTTCAGTTTTGAGAGAGCATCCCTGGGACTGTGTGAGTAAGGAACGTGCATTTTAAAGAGTAAAGTGTCCTGGGGTTAGGCTTGCAGCAGCACAGTCTCAGTGGGATATGATGAATAAAGGCCTCATATTTCTCCTGGTAGACCTTATTTATTGATCTAAACAGTTCTTATCCGTTTAAGAAGCCATCTGGGGGATCAAACACTTAAGGTATGGATTATTTATTTAGATGTGGTTCTTCCGTATTGTGTTGGGTAACACAATCTGGTCAGTGTGGTTCCCAGAGAATGACACTAGACTCATTTCCTACAGAAAGTTTCTCCCAGTGATTTGTTGTTGTATCCAAACACAATGTGATGTATGAGTAGATATATGGCTCTAGCTGCTCCTTCCAACTCATTTACACTTCAAAACCATTTGTACCTCACAATCAACTGCACATATTCTCCAAAGACCCTCACATAGCACCTGCATGCAATTCATTTTATTGAATTATTATGGCAAACTACAACAGAAAATGGGATTTGCTGATGCTATTGATCTATGCTGTGTTGATGTTGTTAATGTCAAAGGCTAACTTCCCCTCCCTTCGTTTTCCATTCTTAATCATGCATGAGGAGGTTATAATGGCCCAGGCTCACCATGGCATTTCATTGTAATCATTGTGTCAGAAAGTGAAAAAGAATCATGAATCGTGTCAAGATGAAAAATCCAAAGGAACTGCAAGTGAGAGATCGGCTACAGGCAGCACAGTCGTTATGGACAAAATGTGAACCTTCAATTCACAACATCTGTTTCCAGGCTATTATGAAATATGTGAAGTAGAGATTAGATACATGAAGTGTTCACCTTATGGATACTGTAGCTTAATTCTATGCTGTTATATTCCACATGCTTTGTTTGATGAACACACAGAAGTGTTCAAATAATACATGGACATTTTAACCTTGTTCTTCAGCTCTTCAATAATGATGAGTCATCACAAACACAAACTTTTTGAAAGGGCCTTACCACTATTTTTCAATTTTTCCCACTTTTTCTAAACATGTATGCTTCATGTGGGTACGAGCAGAGACGTTTGGCCTTCGTACCCTTGAAGGACAGATAGTGGATAAACTATGACACTGATTCCTATGACTCTTCACTCTGTAGAACTCAGTCAAGACAGAGAGGAAGAGGTGAAGCTAGATGGTCCACCCCATCAAAATCTGTCCACGCGGGAATACAGTGATAAGCAGACCGATAAGCAGACTGATAAGCAGACCGCCTGCCTTCCCGCCTTTGGGACAACGACTCCCATTGTTAGGGCAGAGACTGACGAGACCATCTCATCATTATAAACAGTATCTCTGGAGAGGATCATGAATTCCAGGGAAAAACTGTTCAGATACTGTACATTAGCTTTCAGTACAGGGCTAATGTGTATCTCCCTTTACCCTTATGAACAGCACAGAACAACTATGAAAGAACCTGTCATACCTGATTTCATGGCAGCACTAACAACACATTATTGAGTTAATGCTTTAAAAATGTATTTTAGAGTTTCACAAATCACATTATAAGAGCTGCATTAATATACTGCTCCTAAAGGGAGGCACAGTTTGATTTTGTTTTACTGGCAAAATACGTTTAGATTTTATCCCCTGATGCCTTATCCAACAATAAACTGGGTAATCCACTGACCCCTTTCCACCTCCCATTAATCTGTCAGTTATATTTAGACATCATATGGGTTGGGCTTTAAACAGAGTGTTTGTATATCAGTAACTGGATTACACACAGAAAATGTGGAAAAAATATATACTTTAGGAAAAAATGCCTAATCAAATTCCCCTCGCAAGGCAAGGCGTTACATTTAATTCTCATAGCTGTTTATTTGCTTCAAAGAAGAAAACAATTTAACACAAAACAAAATAGTCTTTGAATGAGGAAATAGAATATGGGAGCTGTTTAAAAAAAAATGTATGGAAGGACCATGGTCCATAATAATTGCTGATAAGTATTGCAGCGCTCTGAAGTACTAAAAATAGGAATTTCAATTACCTCTGTGAGGTCTAATATCCACATTTTTCTTTCTTACCAGAGGCAATTATTAAACTCACTTTTACCAGGAAGCTAACACTGGACATGATTGCGGATGACAAATGGCATTGGCTTGTCTGAATCCTGAAAGGCTGCATTCCAACTAGAGCTGGTGGTGTTGCCACTTTTAGCCAGGAGCAATAGCAGGGATTATTAGCCCAAGCCTATACTCTGAACCAGCCTACTGTAGATTCAGAGGCATAGCCCTGGCCCCTCACCATGTTGCTGTTATTCACAGCACTATACCAATGTAAGCTACTCCTGTAAAAACACCAGCAGAGACAGAGGCGCTTGATCGGTATACTGACCTTTGTCACATTCATATCACTCAGTGTGGCAAAGACGTTATTTCAAAGCTATGGTTGAGTTGCAAAACATTAGCCATTGGTAGTTTACCCTGGATACTTATTGCACAATTATGTTGATACAAAACCTTGGTTCACTCCAGAAACCCCCTCAGTGATTTAATCAGTACTGTACCTTACTAGGTCGTGTTTGTTGAAACTAGAGGGCATTTCTGTTGCAAGTGTGAGAAAGAAAGAGAAACCATAAAGTAACAAAGAAGGTTAAAGAGATTGTGGGGCTGTTGGAAAAGAAGTCTAGGAGAACCATTTCGTCCCAAATTGACCATACCTTAAAGTTAGAATCCTCAGTTGCTACATACAGTGAATTCGGAAAGCATTCAGACCCCTTGACATTTTACACATTTTGTTACGAAACAGCCTTATTCAAAAATGTATGAAATTAAACATGTTCCTCATCAATCTACACACAATACCCCATAATGACAAAAGGAAAAAAAGGTTTGTAGAAATTTTTGCAAATGTATAAACATAACGACAGAAATACCTTATTTACATAAGTATTCACACCCTTTGCTATGAGACTCGAAATTGAGCTCAGGTGCATCCTGGTTCCATTTATCATCCTTGAGATGTTTCTACAACTTCATTGGAGTCCACCTGTGGTAAATTCAATTGATTGGACATAATTTGGAAAGGCACACATTGTTTATATAAGGTCCCACAGTTGACAGTGCACGTCAGAGCAAAAACCAAGCCTTGAGGTCGAAGGAATTGTCCGTAGAGCTCTGAGACAGGATTGTGTCGAGGCACAGATATGGGGAAGGGTACCAAAACATTTCTGCAGCATTGAAGGTCCTCAACAACATATTGGCCTGTAGGAAACCTGGTACCATCCCTACAGTGAAGCATGGTTGTAGCAGCATTGGGGCGGCAGGTAGCCTAGTGGTTAGAGTGTTGGACTAGTAACTGAAAGGTTGCAAGATTGAATCCCCGAGCTGACAAGGTTAAATTCTGTCATTCTGCCCCTGAACAAGGCAGTTCTTAACTGACTTGAATTTGTTCTTAACTGACTTGCCTAGTTAAATAAAGGTTAAAAAAATGCTGTGGGTATGTTTTCAGCGGCAGGGACTGTGAGACTAGTCAGGATTGAGGGAAAGATGAACAGAGCAAAGTATCGAGATCCTTGATGAAATCCTGCTCCAGAGCGCTCAGGACCTCAGACTGGGGCGAAGGTTCACCTTCCAACAGGACAACGACCCTAAGCACACAGCCAAGTCAATGAAGGAGTGGCTTCGGGACAAGTCTCTGAATGTCCTTGAGTGGCCCAGCCAGAGCCTGGACCAGAACCCGATCGAACATCACTGGAGAGACCTGAAAATAGCTGTGCAGTGAATCTCCCCATTCAACCTGACAGAGCTTGAGAGGGTCTGCAGAGAAAAATGGGAGAAACTCCCCAAATACAGGTGTGCCAAGCTGTAGCGTCATGCCCAAGAAGACTCAAGGCTGTAATCGCTGCAAAATGTGCTTCAACAAAGTACTGAGTAAAGGGTCTGAATACTTATGTAAATGTGATATTTCTTTTTTTTTATATACATTTGCAAATATTTCTAAACCTGTTTTTGCTTTGTCATGATGGGATATTGTGTGTAGATTGAAAATAATATAATTGTATCAATTTTAGAATAAGGCTGTAATGTAACAAAATGTTGAAAATGTCAAGGGGTCTGAATACTTTCTGAATGCAATGTACATTTATTTTCTAACCAGCCTAGTGGTTAGAGCATTGGACTTGTAACCGGAGGGTTGCAAGTTCGAATCCCCGAGCTGACAAGGTAAAAATCTGTCGTTCTGCCCCTGAACAAGGCAGTTAACCCACTGTTCCCCGGGCGCCGAAGACGTGGATGTCGATTAAGGCAGCTCCCCGCACCTCTCTGATTCAGAGGGGTTGGGTTAAATGCGGAAGACACATTTCAATTGAAGGCATTCGGTTGTACAACTGACTAATAATGGTGACTTTGACTTTTTTACATTTTTTTTCTTATAAATTAATGATATACACTAATTGATTGTTGAATAATATAACTTATAAATGCCTCATGTGCTTAGTTCAACTGTAATACCTCATCAGATTCCAAAATATATACTTGATTTACTCCAATGTTTGTAAACAATGTAAATGTGAACATACACAGTATAGTCTCAAAAACATGGGTAGAACTATAATGTTGATATCATGGATGGTCAGTCCTTGTATCCATAGCTCTGTCTATGAATTTGAGAGTGGTCACATATCTTCTGGCCCATACTTTAGCTTTTAACCAAAACAGAGGAGGGGTGACAGCTTTGTTATGTTTTCAACAAAGGATTCTAGCTTTAATATCCCTTTTCCTTCTGTAACCCATGCTAGTTAATAATTCACACACAGGGATATTGCATTTCCACATCCATCATCCCCAGTTTCTGTTACATTCACACTGGGTTTTTGATACACACCCGGTTGCACCGACCTAGTGAGAGCATTATAGATTTTCAATACATTACATAGGTTTACTGTCAAGAAATACCTTTACCCTCCTTGCAGTATAATAGCTATACTGACAAATCTCATTATAAGATGTCATTTTGTAGTGCTTGTAATTATTTGAAATCAGGAACTTTTGCCATTTTGTATTTGCAATAACAGTGGACTTTAATGTGTGGGGGCTTTTCTATAATTTAATGAAAATACCAGATGTTAAATCAGTTCAAAATGCTCCGCTAATAGTATAATATATTCAGGTGGTGTTTGTCAACTTTGCGTTGAACCAGCTATTTGAAAATGACTATTTATTTTGTAACACATGCAATACAGTATGTAGTAGGACTAAATGAACATGACCATTTTTATAAACATGGAGGACCACACATAATTTCTAAAATGCGCTGCCGACATGGTTCAGAGCTGTTCTGTCATTGTTGGCCACAAATGGTGGGAACTGCTTCTCTCCGAATCTACACTGCTTCTCTCCGAATCTACACTGCTTCTCTCTGAATCTACACTGCTTCTCTCCGAATCTACACTGCTTCTCTCCGAATCAACACTGCTTCTCTCCGAATCTACACTGCTTCTCTCTGAAGCTACACTACTTCTCTCTGAATCTACACTGCTTCTCTCTGAATCTACACTGCTTCTCTCCGAATCTACACTGCTTCTCTCTGAATCTACACTGGTATACACTGAGTATACCAAACATTAGGAACACCTTCCTAATATTGAGTCAGAACAGATTCAATTTGACTGGGGATGGACTCTACAAGGTGTCGAAAGCGTTCCACAGGGATGCTGGCCCATGTTGACTCCAATGTTTCCCACAGTTGTATCAAGTTGGCTGGATGTTCTCTGGGTGGTGGACCATTCTTGATCCACACGGGAAACTGTTGGGCGTGGAAAAACCAAGCAGCATTGCAGTTCTTGACACAAACCGGTGCGCCTGGCACCTACTACCATACCCTGTTCAAAGACACTTAAATATTTTGTCTTGCCCATTTACCCTCTGAATGGCATACATACACAATCCATGTCTCAATTGTCTCATGGCTTAAAAAATCCTTCTTTAACCTGTCTCCTCTCCTTCATCTACACTGATTGACATCAATAACAGATCACAGCTTTCACCTGGATTCACCTGGTCAGTCTATGTCATGGAAAGAGCAGGTGTCCTTAATGTTCTGTATACTCAGTGTAAGTGCAAATCATCAATCAATGTGGATTGTCTATCATGTTCAGACTGCTCTGAATATGCAGTTTTAAATTTTGGCCACTAGAGAGCTGCAAGAATCCATCCATTTCATGTCAGGTGGTAAACTCAAAATTAACATAAATGTATTTGGGACTGTGGCAGTGTGAGTGATTTGTACCATACTGTCTTTCATGATCTTACTCTTGAAATATCATCCAATAAAAGTGATTTTAAAGAAAAAGCTGAACTTTAGTAAAGTATTTGCAACCTGCCTATGAGGACATACCTGGAATTCTGAGATCATTGTTATAGCTTGTGAAAGTTACACCACAGCAGACCGTTCAAGTCATGCTTTGAAAAAAGAGCATTCAAGATACTGTCAAATCAATTCTTTATAAATGAGTGTTTTTTTCTTCTCGTGGGTTGTTTTAGTCCCTTTTGCAATACTCAATCCCTTCCTTTAGTCTCTGCATTCCTAATGTTTGTGCTGCTATCATACATGCATTATGGGGGACTTTACGTCCCTCCTAACATACATCTCATCACCGAGCAAATCAACGTACAGTATATGACAGTGATATAACATTCTGATTCCTCTTTCACTGGATCAAGGAAATAATCAGCTTATCTTAAAATCAATTAAATCCTAAAAGTTATTTGTGAAAGATTACTGTTTGTGTCAAAGTTTGAAAGGAAGCTTTGTTATTTAGACACCATGAAGAGGACGCCTCCAAAGTAAAGCTTCATTTTGGTCAACTTTAATGTGAGAGAGACTGAGAGTGATCAATACTATATCAGAAATAATTTCACAAAATATTCCTTTTTGAAAATGCTGACCATTATTCCTAACATCTGGATAATGTTGATTCCCTCAATCCCACTTGTGGAGAATTCTTAGAAATCACCAAATTAGCTATTTGTCTCCCTCCTTTGATTATCCTATCCGCCAAACAGAGCATCAATCAAAATTCTAATCTTCTTAATTAAAACATACATTTTTTATGTATTTCTCAAAGACAGACAAGTTCGCATTTTGGTTCAGAAAGCATACAGTTCATAGTATTTTGTCAGTGCATTGAAATACTGGTTACACTTCCAATGCAGGTTACTACAGTATTTATTTTACTTCACCAAGGAGCATACATAACTACATAACAAATATACTTAGTCTTGTCATTCAAATTTCAGACTCAAAGAAAATCTGCTCTATATGTAAAGGGTTGCTCTGTGTAGCCGTATGCTTTGTAGTATGCTCTCCCTAAACTATGAGATCACAGAGCCTTTGAGTTTTAGTGGGGATGTCTTTGTCCTTGGATTATGGAACTTTCTTTCTTCCTCAGCCTCCCAGAGAGAGCACATCACCTCAAGAAACCTAATCCATTATGACTTACCCCATCTTCTAATGTACATCAGGTTACTGTATTCAATGTGTGTGTGTGTGTGTGTGTGTGTGTGTGTGTGTGTGTGTGTGTGTGTGTGTGTGTGTGTGTGTGTGTGTGTGTGTGTGTGTGCGTGATTCTGCTGATCATACTGTTTCGATTGGTTGTCACCACATTCTAATCCAACAAGTAGAAGCTCACAATAAATCCATTGATTAGTATTCATAGTCATACCCAAATAAGATGACTCAAACCATGAGCAGGCTTGAGGGAACATCTACATAATAACATATTTTCACATTTCCTTCCTATGGATTAACAAAACAACCATACGTGTGCAGTATTTGTCCAGCATGTCCCAAGTATTTATGATTTTCACAAATCAAATGGAGATTGAATTTTTCTGCCTTTTGTTGGAAGTCTATTGTGACAACTGTAATGGGTAAATTATATTGTGTAGATACAGTTTTTCTCAATCGCGTACAAGCAATTTTTGGGTCTGTGTTGAAACGTAGCTGTAGCAGAACAGCAATGATCAAATGCTCAAATGCATTTCTTGCCTTAGTACCTGATTTGCAAATCTTAGACCTTTTACAAAACGTTATATACAAATGTCATCAGTGAATACAAAATTCACTGTTGTGTTTTGTTCACAGAACATTAACACATTGTTCAATCAGAAGAGAAATGTGTGTAACTGTGTTCACTGTTTCCAGTAATCAGTAAATACTACTGCACAACATGCTAATTCACCACATCAGTGTCATACCTTGTACAATATATGGAGAGATCTCTAGACAATGGGGACCGTCTAATTGTTCAGATTTTTTCAATATTGCAGACATGCAGATATGCAGAGAATGTAGTTGGGTTGCTTCTAAGTAACTTTGGTTTACTCCTAAGGCTTGGATTCAATCAGATCGAGGGTTAACCCGCTATAGCCTCATGGCAAAATGTGAACAAAAGCATTAGATGAGTTATAAAACAGCAAATGTTTTTCCCTGCCCCATGGCAAAATCTGTAGAATTGCAGGATATTTGCTTTAAAACGGCAACATTTTCTCTTATCCTCATGACAAAATGTGTAGCCGGAGGTCAGCGGGCCCTAAATGCGGTAGGGGCCCTAAATGCGATAGTCTGGCTCTGGCAATAGCTGATGTTTTGGCGGTGTTGGAGGTGTAACTGCGTTAGAGCTGTCAAATCGGTGAGCAGCTTTTCTTGATCATTGTCATGAAGCCCCACCAATCTCACTCGCTTTAGAAGTTCAGAACAAGAAAGTTTAGGCTATACTGACAAAATAATGATGATTTCTATCAGCCTTATTGAGGTGTAGATTACAGTACATCTCACATTCCAGTGTTTGAACTTGTAAACAAGGTTGCATAAGATTTTTCTGAATGTGACTCCAGTGCAGCCAGTGGTAATGTCCGCTTTAGGTATAATGCCAGGAGCCTCTTCTGGATTTGACAGCTCTAACGCAGTTCTAACACCGCCAAAACAACCGCAATGTGCATGTCGGCTAAAGCGGATCTGATCTTTATTTTACTAGGCAAGTCAGTTAAGAACAAATTCTTTTTTTCAATGACGGCCTAGGAACAGTGGGTTAACTGCCTGTTCAGGGGCAGAACGACAGATTTGTACATTGTCAGCTTGGGGATTTGAACTTTCGGTTACTAGTCCAATGCTCTAACCACTAGGCTACCCTGCCGCCCCATTGATTGAATAGAGCCCTGAGTCATTATCTTTGATATTGTGACCTTCCATTATAAAGCTTTGTGGATTGAGGCCAATACATTCATATCAGTTGTTCCTTCATTGCATTCACCTTTCCTTATTTATATTGTGAATTGTGTTTCTGTGCACCAATAAAAGCAGTTGATATATTTTTCATAAGGGAAAATCAAGTGTGAAATTTCAAATGGAAGTTACAAACTTTAGAAGCCTTTTTAAACCTTAAATACATGACACGTTTTAAGTGTCCTGCGTTACAGGAAAGTTATCCTGCAACAGGGTAATCAAATACAATTCCTACATATGTATAATATAGTTTTGATGAATGTATTTATGTTTTGAGAAGACAATTGCATTTTGAAAACACATTTACTGTTTTGCAAAAGGGCTTGTGGAAAATCGACAACATTGTTCCAATAAATGCTTGTAGGATTGAGGAAAACTGTAATATCAGGAATGCCTTGAGGTGTTTAATTAGTGTAAGACGTCTCTTGCTTTACATACATTCAACCGAATTCCAGACTGGCCATGTAGTTCTCACCTGCCACACATGTATTGTCAAAATATGTATAGTAAAATGAATAGAATACTAATGACAATACAAGGACACAACACATGCATAGCCTAAGATATGGAATTTCATTCATATAAAACAGGTCCATTGTCTTGCCTATCTTCACCCAACTGCTTTCTTCCAAATGAGACATTTTCAGCACCATGGACAGCGGGGGAGGGAGGAAAATATTCGGTGTTGCCTACTACAACATCGTATTATCATAACAGTGTAGAGATTTGTTGTTTGCGAATAGTCTGTCCTGTGATATGACCAATCATGTTTCAGAGGGGCGGGAATCACCACGCAGTCCCTCTGTAGCTAAGGTGGGTGATTCTACAGGAGGGAGTCGCGATTGAGCGGGATTTGGAGAGATGTGTTTATAGCTCTGAATTCCTTTCAGTTCTCAGTCAAGCAATTGGAGAGATTCCTTACGGCTTTTCTTGCGGTACCTATAAAGACAATAACCAAGTGGAAGAGAGACGCGCATTCCGAAGCTCATCACTTTTGTCGTCTCACCTGCACAAGCGGTGAACAGGAGAGGTACTTGTAATGGAGCAGGAGAAATACTTACCGGAGCTGATGGCCGAAAAAGATACGCTGGACTCCTCGTTTGTTCATGCGATGCGTCTGCTTGCCGAAGGTGACGTGTCATTATGTTGGCTTGTTCTGAATGTCAATTATGAATGTGTTGTAGATTATTTCACCGGTTTTGTCTACTAGTCCATTGTGTTCACAGGCATCAGTCACACTGTATTTTTGGAGATGAAGGGGTGGATACCTGTACTGATTAGCTACTGCGTATTTATTGAGCACAAGACTGTAAAGAGTGGATTTACCGTTTCAAATGAATGTAACCGAAGGTGTGTTGAAATTCATTAGGTAGCCAAGCTATTATAACTTATTTATTCAATGGTTCCTCATCGGTGTTGGCAGTGCCATCCGAGAGAGAATACAGGACATTTTACTGGCTTTGTAACGGAGACAGATCGTCAGAGAAACTTTCCCCAAGTTAAATTCAATGTCGACCTCAATTCCATCTTACTAAATAGTACTAATTTTTCCAGAATAAATGACAGGCTTGTCACTTCATGTCAGACTATCGTCACTGACGCTCAGATGAAGATAAGACACACACACACACACACACACACACACACACACACACACACACACACACACACACACACACACACACACACACACACACACACGCATACGCATACGCACACACACATACACATACGCACACACACACAAACAATATTTAAATAGAGACTTGGCTGTTTGAATGGCAGGTCGGGTTAACTGTTCTTACACTTTTAAAAAGGGGTGAGGGGTGTGTTGTTACAGAAAAATATGACCTTGGTGATTCCTTTATAGTGGGGCTTTGCCATCCTTTACATTCCCATCCCTGAGAAGTAGCCTAACTATTACCCCAATAGGCCAATCCATAGAAGCAGAGATTCTATGGTTCAGTGGTGCTGATGGGTGACTTTGGCATCAGGAGATCTTCAGGACTGTATTTTACAGAGTGGTTTTGACCTCAGTGAAATATCAAATGTGAAGTGTTCCAAACCATTTCACATGTGAAAAAATGGTTTTGAATCCTTCACATGTGCCATTTCACATTTGCAAACTAATTTTCACATGATTTTACATGTGTTCCAAAAATAACTGCAATGGCTAACAGTGTTGTTTCATGTTATCACGTTTTCACATGATTTCACATGATTTCAACCTAAAAGTTGCCTGGAATTAAGTTAATAATCGAGCGATTATCTGACAACCCCAACAGTGCTCAGGGACACTTGACATTAGGCCTATTTAATCAGATCAAGCATGCGATTGCTGACACCTACATAGCTGTTGTTTTGGTGGTGTCGGAGGTGTAACTGCGTTAGACCTGTTAAATCGGTGAGCAGCTGCTCGTGTGGTCTTTGTCACGAAGCTACACCTGTCCTACTCGGGTTAGAATTTTAAAACGAGAAAGTGTAGGCTATATAGAAATAATGACACTTACATTTTAAATCATTAAAGAAAATAATGAGGATTTCTATCAGCCTAATCGAGGTGTAGATTACATATCACATTCCAGTGTTCCAACTTCTAAACAAGGCTGCATGGGATTTCTCTTAGTACAGCTCTGTGCAGCCAATTGCAATGTCCGCTTTAGGTATAATGCCAGGGGAGTCATTTGTGGATTTGATGGCTCTAACGCAATTCTACCTCCGGCGACACCAAAACAACCGCTATGTAGGTGTCCGTTAGCGCAGAGCTGATGGAATCTAGCCCGAAATGTGCATAAATGCTCTCGGGACTTGAAATCGAAGCCTTTTGGTCTGGAGCGCATTAATGTCTCAGCAATGCCACCAGATGGATATTTGTTAACAAGAACATATATCTACACACTCTTAAATATAAGTGTACGGTTGCGGTACAGTGTTGTTCCCTGGTGTACAAAAAGGCCAAAGATACACATAAGGTACCTTATAGGAAGGTACACATAGGAATTCACATGGTACTGGTCAATACATTTTAGGGTACATGTGGGGACAATCTAGTATAATTAAAAAAATGTTCTACCCAATATAGTCAATATAATGCTGCGTTCGTAACCATGTGGGAGGTGGGAATTCACCAATTGTGAATTCGTGAATACCAGTTGAATGCATTCATGTGCTTTGAACTCATTGAGAAACGCCAATTGGCTAATGGCCAACAAGCTGTGTCAACCATTAACTAAAAGTACAGCTATCATGCTTGTAAACAAAATATAGAGTTCAAAAACCATATTAATAGATTGCTTTTTATAAATTGCTGTTAACGAGGTAATTTCCTTAGTAGGTGATGTCAGATGTCAGCATGTGGGAGAAGTCGGAGCTCAGGGATGATATACGTGTTTCCCACTAGTACTTACCAGTTGGAGGGCCATTCAAGTAGATTCTTCCCAGTCATATGTAATAAATTCCCACTTGGCACTTGGTTACGAACATAGCATTAGGTACACTCATTATTGCGCTTTGAAATGTAGGTGGGGGCAATGTGCTGGCAGTGGCTCATTAGCATATTTGGGGGTATGGTCTAAAATGTATTATATTAGTTCCAATCCTCAGTGGAAATGTTGAACCAGTTTAAGTAGGTTTATCGTTATGTTGATGAAGTTTGAGCACTTCTTGTGACACTGTTGGTTTTGCAATCTTTGTAAGAACATGTGATGTTCAAGCGCTGCGCAGTTAAGTGGGTACTGTGCATTTTCCACAAGCTTAATGGCAGCTGGTTCATACGAAGTTCATAGTTATAAGTCGGTTATTGTAAAATTCACAGTATCTTATTGTAGCTAATTCATCACTCACTGATTTGACGGTTTGGTAGGTAAGGGAGCATTACAGTTACATAGTGATTAGCAATACATTTAATATCATATAGCTCTTTGGTATCACATGGACTAATGTCAGCCTTTAACAAGGTGGCAGAACTGACAGTGTACAAAATGTGTGTTTATGAATACCCCAGAACACATTAACTGGAATGACATTCCCTTTCATGGGAGACCAAAAGATAGGCTGCCACTGTTACAGGATGCTGCCAATCAGCAAGTGGTGTGCATGTTGTCAGGAGAAACGTCAATGAAAGCGCAGTACGTTATTGTGACTTTTACAGTAACTTACTGACAAGAGGTTTCCAGTTAAGAAATATCAAATTCACAGTAACAAGCTGCCATTACATTACTGGAAACAGCACAATAGTCTCTTTACAGTGCAGTTAATTACTGACACCTTCTCTGACCAAGGAGGTGCTCAACTTGCATTGGCATAAAAATCAAACACTTAAACTGATACAACACTTCCACTGATGGTTTGCACATATACACATATATTTGACCACACCCCCATACATGCTAATGAGACCCAACCAGTACATTGCCCCCACCTATATTTGAAAGTGCAGTGATGATCGTACCTTACAGAATATTCAAAATATTGGGTAGAAGAATCTCCCATACCTACAAGGTACCAAACTGTACCATTTGAGTGTATATGTGTACCTGTGAAGTGTACCTTTGACCTTTTTGTAACCCAGTGTACAACAATGTACCCTAACCATACCCTTATTTTTTGAGTGTGTTAATATATGTTCCAAGCAGTAAGGAGGAACCTGGTGGCACTGCAGAAACATCAGTGCACTACCAACCAAGCCATTGCAAGTTCAAATCCCCAAAGAATGTCCTTGAGTCCTGCTAGTTTTATAATGATGTTACATTGGTGGGGATAAATGTACAATTATTTACTTGATTCTGGGCATCTTTTAGCAAAGTGCAGAAATGCAGTCTTGCCAAAAGTCTGTGGCCATATCTCTTTCACACTCAAAGATCTGGTGGTGTAGTTTCACTGTAGCAGGACATTTCAGTTTGCTAGTGACTAAGAGGTTATTAATTCAAATTCAATTTAAGGCTGAGTCCTAATTGTGTTTAAAGTAAAGATGTTACAGTAATTTACAGAAGAATACAGCAGCATACTGTCTTTTAAAGAAATAAGAGCTTCAAGTTGTTGTATATATTTACTTAATTTTTATTGCAACTTTAGGCAAAGTGCAGAAATGTATTCTTGGTAATAAATATGAAGCCAATATCCATTATGTCCATAGACCTGGTGCTTCAGCAGGAACTTCAGGTAGCTAACAACCAAGAGGGTGTGAGTTCAAATCCCAAGTCTCAAATAATCAGCATACTGTCCTTTAACATTAACACCGTTTAACGTATTTTTACAGCAACATGATGAAAACCTCCAGGGGACCATGACACAACATTCTGAGAATATCCTAAAAACATATTTTTAGGATGTCCATGGAACAAACAGTGAACTAGACAAAACCTGCAGGGGACCATGATCGTTTATATTGAATTCATGTCAATTAAATGACATTTAACATCTGGGCTTTCACATGTGCTCAAATGTCGTCACGTGTAATTTCATGGTATCACATGTTGAAATTTTGCATCCTCATGTTGTCACATTTATTTCATATGAGATCATGTTTTTACATGTGCTCACATGTTGTCACGTGTAGTTTCATGTTCTCACATGTTGACATTTTGCGTCCCAGTGTTGTCACATTTATTTAAAATTCATTTAACATGGGATTATGTTATAACATGTGGTTTCACATGTGATCACGTGAAATTCATGTGGTCTTACCGTAAGAGTAATTGCTTGTTCAGCAATTTAATCAGACAAAAAGAGTTGTTGTTATTCAGAAGCTGACAGCTAGACCTCTAAGCCATGTGTCAATACTGTCTTTAAAAAAGGTATGCCGCCATTACCCTTGGTACAAACGTGATATTGCCTTCACTGCTACCACTACTGTACCAGCAAGCTGCCATTGCTGCTATAACTGTAGGCTATGCAGCTTATACCACAGCTGCCAGTACTACTGAAATGATACCAATGATAGCACTCTACTACTTCAATTACAGTGCATTCGGAAAGTATTCAGACCCCTTCCCTTTTTTCCACATTTTGTTACGTTACAACCTTATTCTAAAATTGATTAAATCCATTTTTTTCCTCATCAATCTACACACAATACCCCATAATGACAAACAAAAAAAGGTTTTATAAAAAACAGAAATACCTTATTTACATAAGTATTCAGACTTATTTACTATGAGACCAACTGTAGTAAATTCAATTGATTGGACATGATTTGGTAAGGCACACATCTGTCTATATAAGGTCCCACAGTTGACAGAGCAAAAACAAAGCCATGAGGTCAAAGGAATTGTTCACAGATATGGGGAAGGGTACCAAAAAATGTCTGCAGCATTGAAGGTCCCCAAGAACACAGAGGCCTCCATCCTTCTTAAATGGAAGTAGTTTGGAACCACCAAGACTCTTCCTAGAGCTGGCCGCCCAGCCAAACTGAGCAATCGGGGGAGAAGGGCCTTGGTCAGGGAGGTGACCAAGAACCTGATGGTCACTCTAACAGAGCTTTTTACAGAGCTCCAGGATGTTTTTGTGCTGGTCGAGGGCAGTCAGGTCTGGAGTGAACCAAGGGCTATATCTGTTCTTAGTTCTACATTTCTTGAAAGGGGCATGCTTATTTAAGATGGTGAGGAAATTACTTTTAAAGAACGACCAGGCATCTACTGACGGGTGAGGTCAATATCCTCCCAGGATACTCGGGCCAGGTCGATTAGAAAGGCCTGCTTGCAGAAGTGTTTTAGGGAGTGTTTGACAGTGATGAGGGGTGGTCGTTTGACCGCTGACCCATAGCGGATGCAGGCAATGAGGCAGTGATCGCTGAGATCCTGATTGAAAACAGCAGAGGTGTATTTGGAGGGCAAGTTGGTCAGGATAATATCAATGAGGGTGCCCATGTTTACGGATTTAGGGTTGTACCTGGTGGGTTCCTTGATAATTTGTGTGAGATTTAGGGCATCTAGTTTAGATTGTAGGACTGCCGGGGTGTTAAGCATATCCCAGTTTAGGTCACCTAACAGAATGAACTCTGAAGATAGATGGGGGGGCAATCAATACACATATGGTGTCCAGGGCACAGCTGGGAGCTGAGGGGGGTCTGTAACAGGCGGCAATAGTGAGACTTATTTTTGGAGAGATTAATTTAAAAAATTAGAAGCTCGAACTGTTTGGGCATAGACCTGGAAAGTATGACAGAATCAGCTAATCAGCTAAGACAACAACAACAGGTAAAATGGTGATGAATGGGCAGAGAGGGTCAGTTAGCTTCACACAGGGCCTGAGTTCGAGGCTGGGGCCAACAGATAAACAAAATAAACTAAATGGAGTATCGTGATTAATTTACTGTCCAGCAGGCATCAGCTATGTAGCCATGTGATCAATGGTCCAGTGAACAGCAATAGATGAAACAGGGAAGCCGCTAGGTAGTCGTTACTATGCTAGCAAGCGGGAGACACAGCGTTCAAAAAGGGCTTACGGCAGGGCTTACGGCAGGTATCCGGTGTTGTAGTGGAGAAAAAACAGGCTAAAAGTGTCTGGTGTCGGTGCTAAAGGTAAAGGCCGCTAGCAGTGGTGAACAATGACTACATAGCTGGTAACTGGTTAACTTCTGATAGCTAGCTTCTGATGGAGATTCTGGCTACAAGGTCTACTAAGGTCTAGTATGCATTATATACATATGAGATGAGTAATGCGAGATATGTCAACATTCTTAAAGTGGCATTATTAAAATGACTAGTGTTCCATTTATTAAAGTGGCCAATGATATCAAGTCTGGTAGGTAGGCTGCCGCCTCTCTGTGCTAGTGGTGGCTGTTTTACAATCTGATGGCCTTGAGATAGAGGCTGTTTTTCAATCTCACTGTCCCTGCTTTGATGCATCTGTATTGACCTCACCTTCTGGATGGAAGCAGGGTGAACAGGTAGTGGCTCGGGTGGTTATTGTCCTTGATGATCTTTTTTGCCTTCCTGTGACATCGGGTGTTGTATGTGTCCTGGAGGGCAGGTAGTTTACCTCCGGTGATGCGTTGTGCAGACCGCACCACCCTCTGGAGAGCCCTGCAGTTGTGGGCAGTGCAGTTGCCGTACCAGGCGGTGATACAGCCCGGCAGGATGCTCTCAATTGTGCACCTGTAAAAGTTAGTGAAGGTTTTCGGAGACAAGCCAAATTTCTTCAGCCTCCTGAGGTTGAAGAGGCACTGTTGAGACTTCTTCACCACAGTGTCTGTGTGCATGGACCATTTCAGTTTGTCGGTGATATGTACACCAAGGAACTTTCCACCTTTTCCACTGCTGTCCCATTGATGTGGATAGGGGGGTGCTCCCTTTGCTGTTTCCTGAAGTCCGCGATCATCTCTTTTGTTTTGCTGACATTGAGTAAAAGGTTATTTTCCTGACACCACACTCCGAGGGCCCTCACCTCCTCCCTGTAGGCTGTCTCGTCGCTGTTGGTAATCAAGCCTACCACTGTAGTGTCGTCTGCAAACTTGATGATTGAGTTGGAGGCGTGCATGGCCACGCATTTGTGGGTGAACAGGGAGTACAGGAGAGGGCTGAGAATGCACCCTTGTGGGGCCACAGTGTTGAGGATCAGCGGGGTGGAGATGTTGTTTCCTACCTTCACCATTTGGGGGCTGCCCGTCAGGAAGTCCAGGACCCAATGTCCAAAGCATTCCACGGATTCTGGCCCATGTTGACTCCAATGTTTACCACAGTTGTATCAAGTTGGCTGGATGTCCTTTGGGTGGTGGACCATTCTTGATTCACACAAGAAACTGTTGAGCGTGAAAAACCCAGTAGCGTTGCAGTTCTTGACACAAACTGGTGCGCCTGGCACCTACTACCAATGTTCCCTCAAATTCTTTCCAGCATTGAGAAAAAGTCATGTCTGCTGAGCGCAAACTTGAACGTTGTGAAAATACTATGCAACTTCCAAAGTGCGTTTACTGTGACCACTGAGGCTGTACCCACTTGAATTTACAGTTTTAACAGTGACCATGTAGGCTACTGTGGCTATTTGATCATAATGTAGGCCTACCAGAGTGGCCTACCATAAAAAACAACAGAGAAAAGGCATCCCAGCACATTTTAACACATAAATAAATAGCTGTTCTATCATTCAGCCTACAGTAGCAGTCAATGTGTGGTGTTCAATGTAGATCTACATTCCATGAGACTAGAAAAAAAACATACAGGACTTGACATTAAGATGTTCAGACAAGGAGGTGACTAAAAATGCTGTTGTGTTGTTTGATGCAAGAAACCACATATATAAAAAACATTATTATTGTCATACCATTATTACAAAGAATCCTAAAAATGATGCTACCCTCTGCCTATTGGCTACTTAGCTTGTTCAAGCCTGTCTCAAAATACAACACTGCCCCTTTAAGACAAAAAAAAGCTCTTTACCTGACTTGCTTTTCAAAGATGTTGAGAAATTTATACATTTTGTGCTCATGTAGGACACAATCACTCCCCAATTACTGACTACAAATGATCTATAACTGGGCTAATAAATTATCTATAACTAACTAGCAAAGATATGAACAAAATGTGCACATGTGGCTACATGCAGCTCTCGCTTTGATCTCAAAACAAGCACATCTACTCACGACCGCTCATGCTGTAAACACAAACCAGTTCAAGTAAATGTCACAGATCCATACATGCCAAGGGTTATTTGCATATAGGCCTACTGCAGAGTCTTTGTAGAGTATGGGTCTTTGTAGAGTACGGGCTGAGTAGTGCATGTCAGTGGAATAGAATCCTACTCCAATATGATGCATTCTGCCAACAACAAAATCTCTTGCATAGTTAGTTTTGTTTCGGTATGTTGCATTGAAAGTGGCTAATACTGCGTTCATTCGATCACAATTGCCACAGTAAAGGGACATGTTGATAGTGTTAACAGGGGAAACTCTAGAACTGTGGTCACCAAGCTTTTCTGAGTCAAGATCACTTCCTGAGTCAAAATGCTACCGCTCAGATTTTTTTTAACATGACATAAAAAATGTAAGCCTATGCAAAATGTATAAATTAAAAACAATACTGTAGCAATACGTTTTGTGCAGTAAGTATAGGCCCAATACATTATCACCACATATTAGCTTTGCTTGAGTTGCCCTTGCATTGTTGTTTGGGCCATTGTTTATAATTATATTTCAACATTTGAGGTAGGTTATATGATCACACTGGTAATAAATCCGTTGTTGTATTACTGGTGAGGCACAGCTGAGTGAGCATACATTTAAATAATTAGCTTTTACTGATGGTGCCTGCATCTGATGGTCAGTCTGACACTGACCAAAAAGGGACACCGTCTCCCAGCTGATCGCACTGCATTATTTCTGCCTCATGCACAAATTCATGTTGTTACTCCTATGAACAGAGAAAGTGAAATATTCCTTGATAATAATAACAACAATGCAAGCCTATAGATACACTTTGCTACTCATTCATTACTGCTGCAGTGCTTGTTGTAGTGCTGAGTGGAAATAGGAAGAACACACATTTTATGACTTATAAAAGTGTTGAATACAAGTGTTGACAGTGCTGAGTAAGAACTTAAACATTAACCTATTCATAAAAACAGCAGTTCTTTGCTGTATTCGTTGACAGTCTCTCTCTAGTCAAGGTTTTAAAAGTTTTGAAATCTCACAGTATCAACTTTGTTGTGGCTTTCTTTTATGCCTGCTACCTTAATGCAATCTGAGCCATCTGATTGGACAGCGGTAGGCCTAAAATGCACTTGATTTGCTCTCAGGGCCCGCCGGGAAGGCAGAGTTTGTACCTTCAGACACATTAAATGGTCAAAATGGCAACAGTTCGCTTACCTGGCATGCAACCTGAGATGAATAAAATAAAAAAACACAATAGGAAAGCTGCTGCTGTCATTGGGATTTTTACAGAGATGTTTGGTGATTGACTAGGAATGCACTGGAGATTTGATCGCGATCGACAGGTTGGTGACCACTGTTCTAGAAAGTATTTTGTGTTACTCTTGCCCGTTCACCCTCTGAATGTTACACATACACAATTCATTTCTCAATTGTCTCAAGGCTTTTGTCACATGCGCCGAATACAACAGGTGTAAACCTTACCTTGAAATGCTTACTTACAAAACCCTTAACCAACAATGCAGAGTTAAGAAAATATTTACTAAATAAACTAAACTACATGCAGGTGTGGGTAAACTGACTATGCATAGATAATAAAAAACGAGTAGCAGCAGCTTTAAAAAAAGGGTGAGGGGGTCAATGCAAATTGTCTGGGTAGCCATTTGATTAACTGTTCAGCAGTCTTATGGCTTGGGGGTAGACGCTGTTAAGGAGCCTTTTGGACCGATGCCGCTTGCCGTGCAGTAGAGGAGAGAACAGTCTATGACTAGGGTGGCTGGTGTTTTGACAATTTTTTGGGCCTTCCTCTGATACCGCATGGTTTAGAGGTCCTGGATGGCAGGAAGCTTGGCCCCTGTGATGTACTGGGCCGTACGCACTACCCTCTGTAGTGCCTTGCAGTCGAGATACCAAGCAGTTGCCATACCAGTCGGTGATGCAACCAGTCAGGATGCTCTCGATGGTGCAGCTGTAGCTTTTTGAGGATCTGAGGACCCATGCCAAATCTTTTCAGTGTCCTGTGGGGGAATAGGCATTGTCATGCCCTCTACACGACTGTCTTAGTTTGTTTGGACCATGATAGTTTGTTGGTGATGTGGACACCAAAGAACTTGAAGCTCTCTACCTGCTCCACTACAGCCCTGTCGATGTGAATGGGGGCGTGCTCTATCCCCCTTTTCCTGTAGTCCACAATCATCTCCTTTGTCTTGATCACATTGAGGGAGAGGTTGTTGTCCTGGCATCACACTGCTTATTGGCTGTCTCATCGTTGTCAGTCTGCAAACTTAATGATGGTGTTGAAGTCGTGCTTGGCCACACAGTCATGGGTGAACAGGGAGTACAGGAGGGGACTAAGCACGCACCCCTGAGGGGCCCCCGTGTTGAGGATCAGCATGGCATATGTGTTGTTGCTTACCCTTACCACCTGGGGGCGGCCCGTCAGGAAGTCCAGGATCCAGTTGCAGAGGGAGGTGTTTAGTTCCAGGGTCCTTAGCTTAGTGATGAGCTTTGAGGGCCCTATGGTGTTGAACGCTGAGCTGTAGTCAATGAACAGCATTCTCACATAGGTGTTCCTTTTGTCCAGGTGGGAAAGGGCAGTGTGGAGTGCAATAGAGATTGCGTCATCTGTGAATCTGTTGGGGTGGTAATGCGAACTGGAGTGGGTCTAGCGTTTCTGGGATGATGGTGTTGATGTGAGCCATGACCAGCCTTTCAAGCACTTCATTACTACAGACGTGAGTGCTACGAGTCGGTAGTCATTTAGGCAGTTTACCTTGGCATTCTTGGGCACAGGCACTATGGTGGTCTGCTTGAAACATGTAGGTATTACAGACTCGGTCAGGGACAAGTTTAAAATGTCAGTGAAACCACTTGCCAGTTGGTCAGTGCATGCTATGAGTACACGTCCTGGTAATCCGTCTGGCCTTGTGAATGGTGACCTCTTTAAAGGTCTTACTCACATTGTCTACAGAGAGCTTGATCACACAGTTGTCTGTAACAGCTGGTGCTCTCATCCATGCTTCAGTGTTTCTTTCCTTGAAGCACGCATAGAAGTAATTTAGCTCGTCTGGTAGGCTCAGGTCACTGGGCAGCCCTGGGCTGGGCTTCCCTTTGTAGTCTGTAATAGTTTGCAAGCCCTACCACATCCGACGAGCCTCAGAGCCGGTGTAGTAGGATTCAATCTTAATCCTGTATTGAATTTTTGCCTGTTTAATGGTTCGTTGAAGGGCATTGCGGGCTTTCTTATAAAAGTCTGGGTGAGAGTCCTACTCCTTTAAAGCGGCAGCTCTACCCTTTAGATCATTGTGGATGTTGCCTGTAATCCATGGCTTCTGGTTGGGGTATGTACGTACAGTCATCTTTTCATGGGCTGTGTCTCAATCCATAACATCCCCCTATGTTGGCCTTCTGCATCTGCGGTGGAAGGTGGCCGAGTTACAGCGGTGTGTGTTAGACCATGAGACAGCTCGAAAATCAGTCTTCTCACGAAAACCCAAGTAACGTCCGAATTGTTTGGCCTACTGATGTGATGACTTTATGGAAAGGTGAGACTCTCACGAACATGATGATGTTCTCCGTTTTGCGCTACGACCCCTATAAGTGTCAGGGGACTCGTCTGAAGGTAACCCATACAAATTAATGGACGTATGGAGGTAGTTTTGTGGCAACAAAAATAAGGGGTTAAATGTGTTAAAAAAAAACTAAAATATTTCCTGAGCCTACTTATATCACCTAGATATAGGAAAGACACTTAAAAACCTTATTCCTTATGATTTATTTTTTGACTGTCTTTTCTGGCAATTATGAACATGTTTTTCAATGCGTTTCTATGGGCTATAGTAGTAAAAGCCAAATTCAATATCTTATCAAATTATATTTTTTCAATATACCTAAAGGGGTCCTAAAATTCAAAATCAAATAGCTAAATGATGACCATCTTAAAACAATTCCATGTTAGCTTAATAGAACCACACCAACGGCTTAGACTTTTAGTGGTTAACCTGTCTCCTCCCCTTCATCTACACTGATTGAAGTGGATTTAACAGGTGACATCAATAAGGGATCATAGCTTTCACCTGGATTCACCTGATCAGTCTATGTCATCAAAAGAGCAGGTGTTCTTAATGTTTTGTATTCTCACTGTATTACAGTACATAGGTCTAACTATAACTAAGGCCTTATACCAGGAAATGAGTCAGGATCATTGTAAAATATGTCATTAGAAACAATTTGATATTTCATGTCTCATGACATCACATCTGTTGAGGTTTGATTAGAATAGCGTGTTGTAATGGCAGAGAGAAATAGAGAACTGCACAATCAGAAAAAACAGAGAGCGGTCTGAAGGTGATGGATATTGTTGCTAATTTTGGATGTTCATTCCTCAGGATTAGGCATATTAGCCAAAGATCATTGGCATGCTGTCATTTGAGTGTAAGTAATCAGCGTTTCTAGAAGACTATTATATTATTGCAGGGAAAATGAAGGAGCAGGAAAATGAAGGAGCAGAAGCCAGTAATTACAAGACAACATTTGCATCAGCTGAGGCATTAGCTGAATAATGTGCTGTAATGTTATCCCCAGTCATAGTGATACCCAAGGAATAGTCAATAAAAATCTCTAATGCACACATCATCTTTACATTAACAAACAAAGACGCATTATAGGTTTTGAACATACTCATGTCCTTGTACTAATATTCTGTATTTTGTTAAAGGTCCAATGCAGCCATTTTTATCTCAATAGCAAATCATTTCTGGGTAACAATTAAATAACTTACAGTGATTGTTTTCAATTAAAATGATAAAAAAAAGAAACAAAAGTTGCTTCTTAACAAAGAGCAACTTCTCAAGCAAGAATTCTGCTAGAACTGTCTGGGAGTGGTCTGAGTGGGGAGGGGAAAACTGAAAACGATCTGTTATTGGCGAAGAGGTTTGGAATAATAGACGCTGTGTTCTCTCTCCTGACAGAGATCATTGCAGTGCAGTCTGCATTTTTCATGCTGTTGTCCCTCAGATTATTTGTAAACATTCGTCTTTCTGCTTTGTATGCGTTAGCCTACCTATTGTATTAAAATAACATATTTTTCGCATTATTCAGACACTGAACTTCAGTAGCCTCCATCTCCTCACCTAGTTGGGTGTGCGAGTTCAAGTGAGCCTAGTATGTGTGGTCTCATTGAAATAGAGTAGGCTGCCTGCATGGGGTGGAGAATCACGTAGCAGTGAAACTTAAATACAAAATTAACTTAAATATGATTAGACTGTAGTTTACAACAGTGTTTGTAAATAAATATTGATAATGGATATTGATAATATCCTATATGCAAAACATAACAAGTGCCACTGTCATAATTCTTACTGCTTCAATTTCTGTAGCCGTACGTGCGAGATCAGGTGCACGTGTGGTCTCAATTAAATAGAGTACTTTATAGCCTATGCATGGACGGAGAAGCACAGCGCAGTTATCTTTCCAAGGAATTGTACTTCCTAAATATGATTAGGCTATAGTTTACTACATAAAATATTGATCTATCTGAAAAAAAAATTTGAGACCATGGCCGGCAAGTGAGCTGCGTCACGCCTAAAATAACATTGCAGGACTGTTGTTGGGTTTTGGGACCAGTTCGGAATCAGACAGTCAGACAGCCAGCGGGTGCTGCCAGGTGTGAAAAGCTGTGGGTGTGGGCGGGTGGGAGCGGGATGAAGAAATCAGTCCCATGCAGACCTCTAGTTTGGAATTCTCTTTCTTATTGGTTGATTAACTAATTTACCGCCTGCTGATGTCACCAGGCAGGCCAAAACTCCATCCCACCAAAACAGGCAGAAATTTCAGGCAGTCTTTTCAAACAGCTGTTATACTGAAAGGGGATTATCATAATTTTCACCATTTCACAGTATTTTTCCAACCTCATAGTGTGAATATATAAAAAAATCCAGGAAAATCTAATTTTGGACTGCATTGGGCCTTTAAATGTAGTCTGTATGTGATGTGAAGGTTAATCACTAATGCTCCAGCAATACAATCCAGTAATTTTGTAATGCAGCATATGTTTTACATAATGAATCAGTGATACCATTACAGTCACTCCCCACAAAAACAGGGCAAAAAAAGTTGTTGGTAACTTTTAGCAAACATGTTCAAAACCCAGGCAGGTCACCTGTGACACAAGTCAGTATTTGATGTCCATCCATGTCTGAGGATGTTGCGAGATGACATGGAAACTGGCCATTAGGGGCAACAGTGAGCGCGGTTAACTTCAAGTAGGCTTTGGTTTTGCAAAGATGTTGTGGACAGGTTTGTCTCTACCTCTGGTTCCAAAGGTTGCAGGTTCAAATCCAGCAATAGAAAGTGGTTTTTAATATTTTTGTTTTAAGCCTATCCCAAACCTAAACCCTAACTTTAACCATTCGGAGTTCATGCCTAACCTTAAGAATTCAGAGTTAATGCCCGAACGTCTAATTCAAATAAAATCTAATTTTATTGGTCACATACACATGGTTAGCAGATGTTAATGTGAGTGTAGCGAAATGCTTGTGCTTCTAGTTCTGACCATGCAGTAATACAGAAATATCTAACAAGTAATCTAACAATTTCACAACAACTACCTTATACACACGAGTGTAAAGGAATGAATAAGAATATGTACATATAAATATCTGGGTGAGTGATGGCCGAACGGCATAGGCAAGATGCAGTAGATGGTATAGAGTACAGTATATACATATGAGATGAGTAATGTAGGGTATGTAAACATTATATAAAGTGGCATTGTTTAAAGTGGCTAGTTATACATTTATTACATACAATTTTGTATTATTAAAGTGGCTAGAGATTTGAGTCAGTATGTTGGCAGCAGCCACTCAATGTTAGTGATGGTTGTTTAACAGTCTGATGGCCTTCAGATAGAAGCTGTTTTTCAGTCTCTCGGTCCCAGCTTTGATGCACCTGTACTGACCTCACCTTCTGGATGATAGCGGGGTGAACAGGCAGTGGCTCAGGTGATTGTTGTCCTTGATTATCTTTTTGGCCTTCCTGTGACATCGGGTGGTGTAGGTGTCCTGGAGGGCAGGTAGTTTACCCCCGGTGATGCATTGTGCAGACCTCACTACCCTCTGGAGAGCCTTACGGTTGTGGGCGGAGAAGTTACCAGGCGGTGATACAACCCGACAGGATGCTCTCGATTGTGAATCTGTAGAAGTTTGTGAGTGTTTTTGGTGACAAGCCACATTTCTTCAGCCTCCTGAGGTTGAAGAGGCGCTGTTGCGCCTTCTTCACCACGCTGTTTGTGTGGGTGGACCATTTCAGTTTGTCCGTGATGTGTACGCCGAGGAACTTAAAACTTTCCACCTTCTCCACTACTGTCCCGTTGATGTGGACAGGGGGGTGCTCCCTCTGCTGTTTCCTGAAGTCCACGATCATCTCCTTTGTTTTGTTGACGTTGAGTGAGAGGTTATTTTCCTGACACCACACTCCGAGGGCCCTCACCTCCTCCCTGTAGGCCGTCTCGTCGTTGTTGGTAATCAAGCCTACCACTGTAGTGTCGTCTGAAAACTTGATGATTGAGTTGGAGGCGTGCATGGCCACGCAGTCATGGGTGAACAGGGAGTACAGGAGAGGGCTGAGAACGCACCCTTGTGGGGCCCCAGTGTTGAGGATCAGCGGGGTGGAGATGTTGTTTCCTACCCTCACCACCTGGGCTGGGGGCGGCCCGTCAGGAAGTCCAGGACCCAGTTGCACAGGGCGGGGTCGAGACCTAGGGTCTCGAGCTTAATGATGATTTTGGAGGGTACTATGGTGTTAAATGCTGAGCTGTAGTCGATGAACAGCATTCTTACATAGGTATTCCTCTTGTCCAGATGGGTTAGGGCAGTGTGCAGTGTGATTGCGATTAAGGCTGCCTGTGGACCTATTGGGGCGGTAAGCAAATTGGAGTGGGTCTAGGGTGTCAGGTAGGGTGGAGGTAATATGATCCTTGACTAGTCACTCAAAGCACTTCATGATGACGGAAGTGAGTGCTGTGCTGCGATAGTCATTTAGCTCAGTTACCTTAGCTTTCTTGGGAATAGGAATAATGGTGGCCCTCTTGAAGCATGTGGGAACAGCAGAACAGCAGAATTCTTACGTGAGACTGTGAGATCTTATTCTCAAAATCATGTTTGAATCCCTAAGTGGCATTGAATCCCTAGTGTGGTAGGAGTAAACAGCACTGAACCCCACTATCTTAGTCAAATTTGTTTTCCTTACATTAAGTGTAACTAAATGTAATCGAAAATGTAATCTACATAATCCCCAAAAGTAATAGTTTATTAGTTTTAGTTTATTATGAGAGGGCCATAAACAACTAGTAATACTCCAAGAAAGGTTAAAATCTCACCTTTCCGGTAGAAATAGTTATAAATTGCTGAGGTGTGAGGACACAAGTTCAAGTACACAGAACAAATATGATGAAAATATGAAATATTTGATATGATGTATTTCCTATTCAACAAAGCTGTATGAATAAGGCTTGAAATGACTTCTATATTTTGTAAATTTATAAAACAACTCTTTAAGATTTCAGCTTCCTTATAACTGTAAAATACATATTTATATATTTAGTGTTAGAGAAAATGTGCAGATTTTTGAAAGGTCTCTCTTGAACAAAACGTCTGCCCCTGTTGCTGTGAACGTCTCACAGAACTCTAGCTTGGCTTCCTGAACTCGTTAGGACAAACAGAACGTTTTTTTTGTTTAAAATCTCTGAATTATTTTAGATTACTGGCTATAAATCGTTACGATGTAAGGATCCCAGGCATATGCGTGGTTAGTGGCTGTGACATATGGGTTTAGCCAGGAGTTGATGGACAGTCGGAAGAGCGAATGAAACGGTAGGAGGGTCATCCCAGCTTCAAGTGGTGTCAGATTTCACATCCTGCTTCACACAGGCAGATGAATACATATTCCTGTGTCTGTGAGAATCAGCACTACCACTCAATTCAAGCCATTTCGATCTATGGTGTCCACAAAACGATTTATAAGCGAAAATATTGGTTGGAACTGATACCAAAACCACGCAGGTCCCCAAAACAGGGGACTTTACGTTTAAATGATCTACATAATTGTCGAAATGACCATGACAAGCTTTTCCCATCTTAATCTTTTTGTATCTTTGTTCTCTGTTTCAATCCCATACTCATACTGCATAGTCCTTATGTAGAGCAAAGATATTAACTGTTCATGCTACACAGTAGAATCTAGATCTCTGAGGAGCACTACGCAGTATGATCCAGATCACAACCAGAGCTAGGCTTAGTGTTGTCAGAGCAGAATGTTCCCTATGATAATGAACAGGGATGTGTAATCCTGTTGAACCGGAGACCTAATTCTCCCCTGGGGTCTATGTCAGGCTCCAGTCAAACACTCCAGGAGAACTCAAGTGGCTCTGCTGTACTCTGCCCTGCCTGCTGTGGCTCATGAGTTTCATTTGCAACTATAGGCTATATATAAGTGATGAAAATGACATGAATATGAATCGTCAGTAGTTATAGAATCTAAAAGTGCATGTCTTCATGATATTCGCATTTACCCGACCATAAATACCTGAATTCTCTAAAAGCCCCCCCAAAAACACCCCCAGACCAGTGGAGGCTGGTGGGAGGGGCTATGGGAGGATGGGCTCATTGTAATGGCTGGAATGGAATTAATGGAACGGTATCAAACACATCAAACATATGGACACCACATGTTTGACTCTGTTCCATTAATTCCATTCCAGTCATTACAATGATACCCATCCTCCAATAGCTCCCCCCACTAGCCTCCACTGTCCCAGACAGACACAGCCATCCCTGTCGTCTTAAGATGTCTTGATATGTTGAGACATAATTGAGACATCTTGTGACATTTTGAGACATAAAGAATTGAAGATGAAAGCATGGTGAGGGTTAGGTATGGACTTTCTTTCCAGTTTCTCTTTGGCACTAGAGAGAGACCTTGAGTCCCACATAATGTACCTATAAGCAGGTAAACAATGCTAAAAGGTTGTATTTAGACTAGAGCATCCGTCCGTTATGATTTGTTCCTCAAATAAATTCAAGGTGTACAATTCCCGACCCGTCTGGGAATTGGAAATTTGACCATTCGTTGTTTAACCTGCAGATATGGACATGGTACTCAGCCTTACACCATGTTCCCTATTTTCTGTTCGGTTAAAAAAGGGTCATATTTTCCTGTGGAGAATACGTTTGGCCTTTACTTTGAACATAAAAAGTATTTTACATTGATTCAACCCAGAATATTTGTAAATTATCTTCATGGTTTGAATAAATTGTTTAGAAATGGCACACGTTTAAGGCCATTTGAGTATCGTGCCAGGTCATTCACTCAAAACCCTCTGACTGTTACCCCACTGGGAGCTAGCACGTGTTCAGGTCTTAGGTAAGGTTACTCATCACACAAGTGTAGTATCTGAGTAGATATTGTCTATTGAAGCATGTCTCATGTTGCACATAGTGTTGCACCTATTGATGAATGTGTATAGCCTATTGTTGAGAGGAAGTGCTTTTTTCTTCAGAGCTGAATATTGGAGGTGATAGATGATAATGGTTGTACCAGATATTCATCAGGCCAGGAAGACAGCTCTTAGGATGTGATCCTGCGCTGTTAAATAAATTATACAGCCGTTATGTTAGAAGCGGCACATTGAAATCACACAGGAAATATGATCAACGATGATGACAAACTCCCTGGATGTCTATCCTACAGAAAGCAAAGAACATTATGATTGATTCACTGTTTCTTTTGTTATAAAATACATGTACTGTATGATAGGAATGGATGGGAGGTAAATGAGAAAATACTGCCTCTAATTGTTCAGAACAGTGATGTTTAGACCAAGATCTCTAAGCCAAGCATAATTTCTGAAATAATTAAATACATTGATTATGCTTCAAAGGCTGTCTTTATCATGCAGTCATACAGTAGAATCGTCCATCCGATATGGCAGCATGTCAGTCTTCGTCTGTGGCTGTGTTTTTAGTCAATTTTTTGTAAGTCAAATTCACTTTTTTATTGTGCCTCTATCTAACCCAAACTTTTAAAAAGTGTAGAGGGCAGGAATATATTTTATACATTGAAATGCTAAGGCCGGTGCATTACAAACTATGGTGGAAAATTATTTAGGATCTGTCAATGTTTTTATCCCTTGTTGAAACCCTCCTCCCAAAACCAATGTGCCTGTTCAATGTGTAAACTGCTGTTATTAAACTGTAGTGCTCTGTGTTTTATGTTGTAAATGTTTGTGCTCCGTTTCTGTCCAGGTCTCTCTTGCAAAATATATCTCAATGAGACTAACCTGGTAAAATAAAGGTAAAATATATATAGATATTTTAAAGATGTCAAACATTTTATATTATCAAGATGTGAAAAGTAAATTCATAGCAAATGAAAAGCCTTAGTAGGTGGAGGAGGGATTTGAGGATCATTTAAAAGTGGTGTTTGCTGAAAGCAGTGACTGAATGTTCAGACTGCACAATTGAGGTACTTGTGAATTTTGAGAGATTCTTGATCCTCTGGTAAACTAATAAACAGAAGACAACAATTCCCAATCTAATTGTCCTCTCAAAAACAATGATAAACATAAAGTTTGAACAATCTAACTATTGTGCATCAAGGTTTGGGTTAACAAGTGCTTAAGAGTGAATATCCAACTCATGGAGCTAATTGCGATGCAGATTCGATGATTTGTCACCAACAGCTCCCTTTGCCCAATTTATGCAAGGCTGTTTAATACGCCCAGAGTGTGATCACAGCTGTAGGGGTTGTTTTTGAATTGCGGTGGAATTTGCATCATTTGCCTTTGCAACCATGAAAAACACTTTAAAATGACAAATAGATACACATCATACATGTTTTTGTTTATATTGAACTTTTCTTAAAGGATCAAACATAATGAAAGTCCTTTATTCTGCAAAACGTTATGTTTATGTATGGTTTAAGGATCTTAGATTTGAGCATCTGTGGCCTTCATTTAAGAAAATCCTCAATTACCTAAAATGTGTCGTTATTGTTACAGTCATTGGTGTTACCACTACTGGTGGCACAATGTTATCATAATAGTAAAAATTATTTAAAGTCATTAATCTGCCAGTTGATTTATGTATCTACCCAAATACATTTGAAATAAAAAGACAAATTAAGTAATTTTTCCAAAATGCCATGCTAAAATGCCACCGCAATTCAAGAAGGAACTATAGATCATTTTGTCCTAATGAATAACATAATTAATTGCCACAAATGGTGTTGATGAAACACCTGAATAATGCGTTGATGAAACACCGGTATATCCCCCTCGTGGAGCTAATTGCGATGCAGATTAGATTCTTTAATAATAATATATGGGACTTAGCAGACACTTTTATCTAAAGTATATGGGTGGCCCTGGGAATTGAAGCCACAATCCTGTTGTTACCAGTGCCATGCTCTACCAACTGAGCCATACAGGACCACACAGGTTTTTGTCACCAAAAGCTCCTTTTGACAAATTTATGCAAGACTGTTTCATACACCCAGAATGGAATCGCAGCCGTAGATAATTGTGTCCTAATGGTACTGAATATCTACCCCATTCAATGAACACTGTAATTATATGACAATATTGTAGGTTGACAATAGTTTTATTACACCATTTCTGATATATCACATGCCTTTCTTTGATTTTCCTGCATTAGTCAAATCGGGATTATGCCTCTACTGCCATTCATTCCAATGAGATTGTTTTGGATTTCTCCCTGCATAATATGGCTGCCATTTACACCCCATTCTGTAACTTTGAGGGTTTATGACATAGCCCTTCTAGTAATTTAATAGGATCTCTATGGTCAAAACTAAGTACATTCTAGAACTCTGTCAGAGACAGTCTCTATTCCGACTTAATTCATTTCTGTCAGATTCCATCTTTTCCTTGATAGCTCAAAGCATCTGTCTACCAACGCGCTTGAAGATTCTCTGTATCTCTTTTTGAAGACAGAGAGAGAGAGAGAGAGAGAGAGAGAGAGAGAGAGAGAGAGAGCGAGAGACAGAGAGAGAGAGAGAGAGAGAGAGAGAGAGAGAGAGAGAGAGAGAGAGAGATTCAGTAATGTGCATGAAGATGTAGCACCATAATTTGAAATTACCTCCAATAGGTAGGAGAGATCCAAGGAAGATATAACACTTTAATATACAGCACAGTGGAACATAGTAAGGTGAACTCTAACTCTCGCTGTCATCTGAAATATATTAGATTATACATATTCATGACTGGGGAAAGAGACTCTTTGATACACTCACAGACATGCCAAATGAACATAGTTAGGATTCTTCAAGCGAGAACACCTGTCAAACACGCTATGGGCGTCCCTTAAATTGTTCGACTGGTTACAGCATAGTGTGTCCAACTGTTAAGTACTTGTTTCTAAAGTACCACCCTCAGCAGGGTCGATGACAACCGGATGCATCCGATCTTCAAGGGAGATTGAAAGAGCCTGTGACGCGGCTTCCGCTTTTGGACTTAACAGAGCAACGCTCGATATTAACCCCTCCTCCACATTTACTGGATTGGTTGAACAGTGCAGAAGAGAACCTCCCCCAACAGTTTTTTTTTCTTCTCGTCAGGACCAGAAAGAAAGAAACGCTGCTGTCAACCCAGATACGTTTTCACATTTGACATGTAATAATGTAGACAATTTAGCAGACACTTTTATCCTAACTGACTTACAGTCAAGCATACCTTTTTTACGTATGGGTGGGACCCTGGACTCAAACCCACGGGCCTGGCGTTGCAAGAGCCATGCTATGTAGATGCTACTTATTACCTTGGTTTTACACACATAACAGTGCAAGGCTTATTAGTGACAGTAACAGTTTGCTGCCTCCACATTGTGCTTTAAAAATAGAAGGCCAATACTGTACATTCAGAACGTATCCATGTTAGGTTTGCACAATATATTAAATAACTATCAGTATTTCAATGGTTGTTGGTAACACTGTTTTCTATAGAACCAATATGACAAGAGGATGGATGTCCTTGTGTTAATTGTTGTTAAATTTAATGGCTCATATTCAATGGTTTTAAAATCAGTGGCTCATAGGCAGTTAAAATCAGTATTTTTTCAAGAGAATAACTAATCAATCCTTTCCAAATTCTGTATTCACAAAGGGCATTCTTGCTCGTACCATCTCAGCTGGCTCTTTTAAATATTTAAAAAGTTAGATATCTGTGTGAGACCTGCCTGCCTGCGGCCTGGGGTCACCTGCCTACTTTACTACATCCCCGGAGAAGGCAGGTGTCCCCAAGCCAGCCAGAGCATATGGAATCAGCAGATGTTAGGGATTAAAGGGTACATAGTGGCTGGTGTCAGCAGGTGTTGGAGAGTATGAGGAAGCATTCTGATTTCACTTAGCAGTGGGTTGCTCCTTTCAGAGTCAGAAAGGTTGGTGAGCAGGACGAGGAGATCACTATTCTCCATGTTCAATGCTTCTCAGCTTGGCCTCTGTAAGTGTGTGTATGTGGAGAGGAGGTGATTAAAAGTGTTTTTCTCTGTACCTCAGCACAATTTCATTTTTGTTAAAATGATCTCATGTGAATCCCTGGCACAATAAAATTGTCACAGTGTTTAGAAATAATTATATGGATAAGTTTCACTCCAAAGTAGGAAAGCTCTCTAAACCCTATTCAGTTTGATACATAAAGGCAGTTTAAAATTGTGGTGTTTGCTACAGTCTCAACAACCTGACACTAGCTTTGCTGAATCAAATTCACAACATCATGGCGTTTTCAAAGCGGCACCCACTGGAAATGTCTCATTAGGAGCTCAGTTTAGCTCCTTTACGTGAGACTTGAAACGAGTGAGTTTGTGGGAACAAGACAGCACTGGCAATGTGTTCCAATCCGAAGAATCTCCCTAGCACATGTGATACAATCAAACGGATTCTGATTTAGCCATGTAGTTCAATCCGATGAAAACCTCTCTGAATCAACCACGTTACTGAGACTTTCCTGTCAGTCTGGTAAACGCACGATCAGCAATGTCTGATAAATGCATTCAACTGAAACCTAAGTATTAAACCCACCCTGCATTTAGCTCCTGGTACCTTGATATAAAGCAACATCAGTGTTTTTCAGAGGGCATTGATGACTGTAAAGGATAAAGGACTGACACAAAATTGAGGAATCATTAAGCCAAGATGTTTAATATGCAGGAAAGACATCAAGGAAACCCAACTACAGTTGCTGGAAACATAAATCAGACCATAATGAGTTGATTACTTTACAGCCAGACTCTTGAAATGTCATGTGGTTCCTTCTTCACACAGGGAACTGCATAGCCAGAACCGGAGCCAACATTCCAGACTTTGTAAGCTTGGCTTTCTTTGTGGAGACACAATGTACAGTTCTCCCCAAAATACCATTACACACAATAACAGTTAGGGCCACAAGCAGCGCATTTCAATCAAATGCGATTTGCAGCATTTATGGTGTGTCGTCCCCAATGGTTAAACAAAATTACATTTTGGCTACACAACTCAGTACAATAGATTCCCCTCACAGGTGATTCTACTTTGTGTGTCTACTGTGGACACAGGTAGTTTGTAAACATTTACACTGCATAGCATGACAGAGGCATTGATTGAATCCAGCACCCTCAGCGGGGTGGGGAAATCAGAAGCTTTCGGTTTTCAGGGGAAAAGCAGTGGAGGCAAAGCCTGAAAACCAGTGAATTCGACCCTGCTCAGGTTATACAGTACGTGCTCCAGTATGTCCAGAATTCCTCTCATGAGCATTGTTTTACCCTTACAAGCTGTATGCTATAGGCTCAGTTTGAGGGTCTTTGCTTTGCTTTCACTATTCATTTTTGCCTTGGTATTATAACTATCATCCTACACAGAGGCTTAAAGCCTGAATGGAATGTAGAATAGAAGCAGCATTCTGCTGTAGAATTTCTGGAGTTTTAGAAGGAACAAAGCCTTTCAGGTTCATCTGCAACTGAGACAAATGCAGTAGCACATTACACAACCATGCCATCCCCCATCCTCAACCAAAAGCCTCCTGCTAGGAAGCTCTGTCAACAGGATGCACTTTACCCCCGTTTTCCTCACACCTTTTGTTTGTCATAGAAGTGTAGAAATAGATGGAGCTACATTGCTCTAGATCAGAACTGCTGAGGACGAGAGGAGGGGGAGGCTGTCCAAGTGAGAGATCACCCCACCCCCTGCTGCCTGTCTTCCTAGCTTTCCCTTGCCCAGGTCTCTCTAGTAGTGTTCTATAAGAGTGGCGCAGGGCGCGGGTTGATAATTCATATTTCTGCTGAGCATTAATTTACCAGTGACAGAGGGGTTTCCCCAGAGAGGACAGGTGACAGCTTCATTTCCATCTACTGTTTCGTGGCTGAAAGCCTTTTACTCTACTCTCCCAAGTGCTATAAAATTTATCAAGCAAGAAATCATTGTTCGGCGCAGTGGGTTCCCAACTCATGACTGTCTCACTCAAACAGGTTATGTATGCTTGACCTGACAGCTCATGTCAACTACTCCTCTCACCATTTAGACACTAGAAAAAACTTTGATTATGATGACCAGTCGGAAGGTATGCTTAGGGACTGAATTATCCTGATTACGCTGTCACAGATCTGGGTTCAGATTATATTACAAATAAATAAGCTGCATTTGATGGCACAGTGGAACCAAGGAGAACCAAGGAGAACCAAAGAGACACTATGGGCGTCCAATAAAGAAAACAAATAGACTACCATTTGAACCCAGGTCTTCTCTGTCAATGATAAGGATGTTGAGGAACGTTGTTTAACCTTTCTGTTGAAGTTCTGTTTGTATACCTAAAAATGTATTCTTGAATACCTTTTCCTACAGAAATCACAAAGTATGAGGGGGATGAGTTGAGAAAAGACGGTGACGTGAAGAAATACCTCGATGTCATCAGTAACAAAAACATCAAGCTCTTGGAAAGAGTACTAATCCCAGTTCAACAGTACCCCAAGGTAAGACAACCCAACACCGTTATGTTTGATCTCTTTTTATTATTCAATTAAAACCGCAAACAAATAAAGAAAGTATTTAAAAAAAAGACTAAATGCTCATCTGTTACAACATCAACATACTGTAGACAGTGGATAAAGACACAGATGGAGTTGGGACCATATTGGCCATTTTGGGGGCTAAGAGTAAATAATTACTGATGCCAAGAGTGCGGACCTCTTCACCCCATGTTGTGGTCAATACATCTGACTGTGCTGTGAGAATGACTGGCCAGTGTGTGTGTGTGTGCTGATGATCACATTGCAGCCCTCTGTTAGGGGGACAGGGACAGTGTGGGGAAAGCTCCAGGGCTTGATCAACCTTGTCCAGCCCCAGATGGTGGGTGTGTTAGGCATGGCGAGGGGAGCATATGATTGCATCTGACTCATATGGGATCAGGGTGGTTCCTGCCTGCTTCCCTCCCCGCTATCTGATGCAGAAAAATAGAGCTCATTGACTGGGAGACTGTGAGACATGTTAAGGCTAGCTAGGGCTATTCATTCATTAGTCATCATCACATTTGTTTGTCGCTTATTGTATGCTCACCCACAGTCATTATCAGTTTGCTGCTGAAAGTGCTTCTCTTTATAGATAATGTTTATAGATTATAGATACTTCTCTGTTGAGAATCGATGTATGCATGTTATAGTTTTAATCCATTGACATGCATTTATTGTGTATTCAGCTGTAGGGGAGAGTGGGGTAATTTGAGCCAAAGGGGTAAATTGAGCCACCCATGTTTCAAGGAAACCATACACAAAATGTATAATTTGACAAAATATTTAGGAAGAGGTCATCAGTTCATGGAGTTTGTGAAGGAAGAAACTACATGGAAAAAGTGGTAGGCAAAAACAGATTTTCACCAAGTCAAATTAATTAATTAATTGTGTTCAGTGGAGATTTTAGCATGTTAATTTTGGTGGGGCAAACAACATATTTTTTTTAGATGCATGTCAACGAAGCCACTACACAACTCTAAACAATACATTAATTGCACCATAACTGACAAATGGTGCCCACAAATGTTTAGGGTCTACATAAAGCTGTCCCGAGAGTGAAGATTTTGCCTGTGAAGGTTTTTATCATTTTAAGGGTGGAAAAGTTTCTCTCTGACTTGTCATCGGAGTTGTGATGATGATTTTGAGAAGAGAGACCATCTCAGACAAGGCCTCCTGCAGGTTGTTCTCGTAGAGGGATTTCAATAAAGAAAGTTCTGTCTTTCCAGTGTCCAGCTCAGGATGCCGGTAGAGAGTGGACAGCTTAGTTTTCATCTTCTCCTGGTTGCCCACAGGCCATAGCTTGGTAGCACACTGGAGTTCTGCGGTCGGAAAGGAATGTACATACTGGGGTAAAAATTAGCTCTCCACCAACTTTGCTGCAATTAAGTGGTCACTTTCAGAAAACCTTTCTTGCACATGAGCAGCGATTGTGTCGCATGCCTCCTTCATCACGGGTGCAGTGTCTTCTCCGCCTTGGTTCAGTGGCATCAACATGTCCTTTGGCCAGTGCATCAGTTTGCTCGCAAATGTTTTGAATGTTCACCTTGAAGTTGTTGATTGCTCCGCGATTCCTGCTGCATCAATGGTTAGTTTCTGCATTATGTTGTACAAAACATCCACCTCTGGCATGACCAAGGAAAATAACTCTAGCAGTTGCAGAAATGTGGGATCCTTGAGTTTCATGGACATGCCATAAGCCTCGCTGATGGTGACCTCATCCCATCCAGGCTGCGTGTGGATGTCCTCCATGCACTGGGCCAGTGCCCTAGTGCAGTGTCCTCCCATACAGTATTGACGGTTCTGCTTTTGAAGTTCCATCATGTACCCGGTGGCCTGCGGACCCGTCTGTTCGTTGATTCCGCAAGAGAGGAGAGTCTTTTGGGTGAGCCCATGAAAAAGGTGGAAAAGGAGGATAGGTCTGCAAAAAAACACTTTAAGCATGCTCACTCTCCCAGCACAGAGTTGCTGAAGTGTTAGATTCAGTTGGTTTGCATAACAGTGCACAAATTGCACATTTGGGTAAGTCTCCTTCAGTAGCGTTTGGACACATTACCACTCATCACCTCTGCCCCGTCGTAAGTTTGTGCAACTTCTCCTTGACATTCAGTGGCACTAGGACTTGTTTGATAGTGTTGAAGAGGCCAACACCAGGTTTGTCCTTCACCTCTACAAACTCCAAAAAACTCTCACACACACTGTTGTCTGGTAACATGTAGCGCAGCACTATCACCATCTGTGATTTAAACTAGACATCAGTGGTCTCGTCTGCCTGTACAGATGAAAAAGGAGTCTCAGACACCTCCTTAGCTATAGCTTCTCTGTGCACTTCATACATACAATCCAAAAGTTTGTTTTGGATCGTGCTTGATGTACCCTTAAACATTGGTTGGTCGTCATAATGCCTTTGTAGCCTGTGATCTCCTTCACGCATGGTCTCAAAAATACACATGAAAACGCCTGTGTTCAAGGAGTCGGCTGGCTTGTCATGGCCCCTCAGTGCTGTCTCACAATTGCTGCACAATTGAATGCATGCTATAATTCTGTCAAGCACGTATCTACTCTCCTTGTTGGTTGTGAAGGTCGTTGGCTCGTCTATATGCGGTGTGTAGTTGAGCCACAACGTTTGATTTAGTAATCCAAGTTTAACAGCGTTGTCTATATGTGATACACAATTCTCATGTTTTGAAACCCTTTCAGACAGATGTTTTAAATCCTTAAACCCAGACTTGGACCACACACCCTCTCCACTGAATAACAGGCAGGGGAAGCAAAATAGTGATTTCTTTGAGATGCTTGCAATTAGCCACTGCTTCCTTCCAAACCACTGATTGTTGAATTTGTGATTTCCGACTTGTTGTGTAATGTTTATGTCCAATGGCCGAGGAGCATCGAGACGTTTTATCTTTAATTTCTCTTCATATGACAAGGATTGAAAAGGATTTGTTAGTAGATTGTCGACTAGATTCATGATGATGCCCGCTAGCTTGCTAGCTAGGATTTTGAAAGTATGATGTTGTCCAATCAAAGGTACTGTAGATTTAACGTGATTTGATGTCATTCTATCTGTGCCCAATAATCTTGAGCTTTCTTGGATGGGCACTTCTAATGTAAATCTATTGCAGCACCCAAGGGGCAAAGATTACTGAGCTTTACCCATAAGACTTGGGGGTGACGTAGTGTCCCGATGAGTGACAGAACACTGAGCCAATCACGGCGCAATGCTCCATATTTTCTGCTAGCTTGCCCCACCACCATAGAAAGCACTGAGCTAGGCTAAAACACCTGCATTTTGGAGCTGCCTAACTCAAGAATGCAAAAAAGAGACTGTATGCAGCTTTATGAACTTAGTGATTTTTATACATTTTTTACATTGTTTGCAAACTGGTATGTGACACGTATTAATCCCAAAATAACAAGCAAAACAGGCAAGCCCCCCCAAAAACTAAAATTATTTATTTTTTATTATTTATTTTATTTAAACCAAAGTAGATCATTTTGAGATTGTTCTATACACCAGTTGAGGTATCTTTAACCTTCAACATGAGGTTCTAAACCTAGCATGAAAGTGCATCCTTGTAGCTGTGTGGGCTAATATAGTCAAAATATTGTGCCAAGAGACCACTTTTTTTGGACAAGTTATGTTTTCAAAACTGTAATGTTTACATTAATTCTGAAATATATGTAGATATCTTTGTTTGCAAGAATACTATATTTCCAATGATGGAGGGGGAAAAAAAACTTACCCCATTCTCCCATATATTTATTATTATTATTGGGGAGGCCTCTTGGTAGAATAAGGTCTTATTCATGCTATGGTCTATAGAAACATAGAATAAATAAAAAACTGTGATTGCAGTCAGAAAGTAAGTTGGGATTTAAATGTTTTATTTATTTTGTTTCTGACAAAGAGATATCAGTGTAGTTATATAGCGCCACTGTTTAACCAAACTTTCCAATCCTGCCCTACTTTTCATCTGTAGCTCAGCTCACTGGAATGTGTTGAAATTAGGCCATCTTCTTTAGTGAAATTCATAGATTTGTACCATGGCAACTGTACATGCTGCACAATATCAATACTCAAGCCCCGGGGTGTCAAACTCATTTTTCCCAGGGGGGCGCATTTGGTTTTCCTAGGGGGGCACATTCACTGTCAAAATGTGCAAAGAATTGTCCTCTATCCATCGTTTTGGGGAATTTTCTATGCTCCCTGACTGTCTAGCTTTCATTTAGTTGATTATTAGCAAGCTGGACCCAGTCAAAAAACTGTATGAATGAAGGTCCATTATAATTTATACACAATTTTGAATTGGTTTTAGCCATTTTAACCCTCCTGCTGTGTTCCGGACGAATTGGAAGTTTTCTCTCTGAAAAATGTATTTAATTTAATCTAATTGTCATAAGGTTCCATGACTTTGTCCACACAGGGCATCTGAACACACAAAATACATTTTGATGATTTTCATTACATTTTGGGTGTTTTATTTAACTTTTGTACACCTGTGGTGTTCCCGGTCAAAAATGACCGGTCATTAGAAATGAATGGGTGAGACTACAATTAGTGTATAAAATTGAGTTCAGGCACATGCCCATTCATCAGATGGACACACTTCCTCTCCCAGACCCCCACATGCATGTGTGTTTGAGCACACACACACACACACACACACACACACACACACACACACACACACACACACACACACACACACACACACACACACACACACACACACACACACACACACACACACACACACACACACACACAATAATATATAGAACTTTTTAGCAGCTCTGGTATATAAAGCATTTTTGAGGGCTTGCTCACAATTCATTCTGTTGCAGCACAATACCAAACAATATACTGTATGTGAGGCTCTTGATCATATCTTTGATCATGACACTGGTGAGGAGGAGAGAGTCCTTGTTAAACTTTGACTCAAGGTAGTCTGTGATAAATAGCACAATATGTTTCATCTGAGTATTTGTTATAGTCAAAATAATCCATACATTATACTTTTTCTACTCCAAAAAGAAGTTGTATGAGCTCAGGTCAATGAGGCCTACAGGCCATAAATAGTAAATAGAAGTTCAAAACTTGTAATGTTCACAAAAACTTAAGTTGATAAAAAGATCTAACACAACATTAGGTGATAATATTGTTATAACTAGCTTAGCTGTCACATTGCACATCACTCTCTCGTTTAATGACATGTGCCACTCATCCTGACAACCCATTCATCCGTCAAGCAGCACATTGTCGTAAACCATAACAACGTACAGTAAGGCGAGCATCACGTCGTACCATACATAACATCCCCCCTCTTTCCAAAACCAAGGACTGGTACCATATATAAAAATGTCCATAGGGCAAAAACCTAGAGTGATACCTGCAAGAAAGAAACATTTACCCTTTAACGGAAGACGTAAATAACGACTCTCCAAACTAGCCAGTTCAGTCCATTAACCTGGAGGTTGACTAAGAGGTCTAACAGAGCCTAAGACTGAAGGGAGGTTAAGTAGTCCACCAGATGAGCAGGGCGAGTTCGTGTCCTCATAGGCCGCTCTTCAGCCGCCCCCGCTTGGGTCTCTGGCTCTTGGGGAGCCCACAGAGGCTGGGGCTAGGGTGGTGGTAATGGAGGAGGTCCATCAGGTGGCTTCACCCTGTGTGCCCTGTCGAAATGGTGTTTCATTGCTCTTTGGTTCCTGGTCACTTCCTGCTTTTCTTGGGTGCACCTAGTCACGGGTTCTGCTACTCTCTGTGCTCTGAGTCTGTCCAGTGGCAGTTTCATCTCACGACCTAGCATGAGAGATGCCGGGGAGACCTGTGTTGTGTGTTTGCTTGCTCTGTAGTGCATTAGCGTTTGGTTCAAAGCAGTTTGGAACGTGCATCCCTGGACCAGGTGCACTTTGATGTCGTTCTTCAGCGTTTGGTTGAAGCGTTCCACCCTTCCGTTAGCTTGTGGGTTGTAGTAGGCCGTGCGGATGTGTTTGATTCCCTTGTTGCTGAGATAGGAGGAGAACTCGACAGAGGTTAGCTGGGGCCCATTGTCTGTGGTGAGGGTGAGGGGTAGGCCCCATCTTGTGAACAGGCTGTCTAGGATGTCCACGATGGCCTGTGTTGTGACAGTTCCGACAGGAACCACTTCTGGCCACTTAGAGTGGAGGTCATGTGCCACCACCAGGAAGTACTGATGGTGAGGGACTGCGTGCCCATGGATCTCGCCACAGATGTCCAGCTGGATGTGCTCCCAGGGGCGTGACGGCCACGCGAGAGGCTGCAGGGGGGTGGGGCGGACTTTCCTGTTTTCCCACTGAGGAGGCATGCAGCACAATCCCTGACCAGGGCTTCAATGTTGTGATCAATGCTTGGCCACCACACAAGGTCTCGTAATCACTGCTTGACTTTCACTATGCCCAAGTGACCCTCATGCACCATTGATAGAACACACGCACGCAGGCCCCTCAGGACCACAGTGCAAAACTCTTGAGAGACACAGACTTCTTCCCAGCAAGAAAGTTTGTGCTTCACCCTGGCGAAAGTCGCCAGCTCTTCCGGCACACGTGCTGGCCATCCAGTGCGTATGTAGGTGCGCAGGGTAGACAGTGTGGGATCCTGTTCCGATGCTTTCTTCAGCTCCTCCAGTGAGACGGCTGACTGAAGGGGAGCGTAAGAGCATTTGACCGAGCTCTGTTTCATTGTTGTTGCACTTGAGAGGAGGTCTGCCACCCCATTATCCCTCCCCAGAGTGAACTTCAGCTGATAGTCATACTGTCTGAGGCGGTCTGCCCATCTGTGCAGCCGAATTGGCTTGTGGCCAGTTCCTGATACTGACAGTAGCATTTTGAGGGACTGGTGGTCGGTTCGGAGTGTGAACAGCCGGCCGTATAGGTAGAGGTGCCACCTTTCACATGCCCAGACACAGGCCAGTGCTTCTCGTTTGCCCACAGAATACCGTTGTTCAGTGGGGCTCAGGGAACTTGAGGGGAAGGCGACGGGCCTCTCAATGCCATTCTGCAGCTATGAGAGGACAGCTCCTAGTGCTCCAGCTGAGGAGTCACAGGTGACAATGGTGGGGCAGACGTGGTCAAAGTGAGCCAAAACTTGTGCAGGCTCTTCAGTGAACGGACAGCGTCTGAACAGGCTGCCGTCCAGGCCTATGACTCGTCCTTCTTGAGGAGCTGGTGCAGGGGCGCTGTGGTCTGAGAGTAGTGGGGCAGAAACCGGAGGTAGTAGGCTGTCATGCCCAAGAATAAGGCCACCTGAGAGGCTGAGGTCAGTTCCGGGATGCGAAGGACGGCTTCAATGTTCGACATGAGTAGGGAAACTCACAAACTTGATGGCTGGAGCTGCAAAGTTGCACTTTCCACCGTTCATGGTCAGGTTGTTTCGCAGTAGAGCACTGAATACTCTGTGGTGTCAATGGTCATGGATGTGGAGGTCAGGGCCGTGGACCATAATATCGTCCAGATAGACTGCCACCCCTGGTATTCCAGCGAGGATGGTGCTCATCACCTTCAGGAAGCAGCTGGGGGCGGAGCTATGTCCAAAAGCCATGCGTGTATATCTGAACACACCAGCATGTGTGACAAAGGCTGTGAGGTCTCTGCTGGCTGGGTGAAGGGGCATCTGAAGATAACCCTGACGCAGGTCGAGCTTCGTGAAGACCGTGGAGCCATGAAATTGTGCGGTCAGCTCCTCAGCTGTAGGAAAGGGGTACTTATCCGGGGACAACAGTCTTGTTCACAGCACAGATATCCACACAGGTCCGGATTCCACCAGACTTTTTGGTTGCGATGACCAAGTTTGAAATCCAGGGGGCAGCGTTGACAGGCTCAATGATGCCTGCCTCCAACTGTGACTGGAGATATTTTGTGACATCATCACGCAGTGCAAACGGAATGCGCCGCAGGGACTGCATGACTGCGGTGACGTCCGGGTTCACTAGGGACCTGTGAGTAAAAGCTGTGAGGCAGCCCAGTCCATCAAACAGAGTTGGCCAGTTCTGTTGCCATGTGCCGGTAACTTGGTGGACCCCGACCCCTGTCATCTCTTAGTGTGAACCCCAAGCCTATGAAGAGGTCGAGGCCCAGGAGGTTGGCACCCTGCTTTGCAATGTGAAATGTGAATGATGGCAGGTGCTTGGCGTCGTAGTGCACTGGGACATGGAGGGTGCCTGCAATGTCTATCTTGGATCTACCATACCCACACAGGGCAGTTTAGGGCTGTTGAAGTGGTAGGTGACTGAAAAACTTGTAGTAAGTTACAAAGTTGAGCAACAACACCGCAGCTCCAGTATCCAGTAGCAAAGGCAAACCCACCTCGCCCAGCTGCACGGTGCATGTCTTGAATGACGCATGGTTAGTGGAGACGGTTCGGATTTCATGTTGAGAGCGAGATGAAAATAAGGGCCTGTTCTGGGTGGAACTAGTAGCTAGGGCAGAATGACACTTTAGCAAAGTGATTGTATTTTGAACAGTTCTTGCATATTTTCCCACGGGCTGGGCAGTTTGAAGTCCTTGAATTGTGAGAGCTAGCCCCACAGTTGCATCCGGTACTTCTGTTTGTTTCGTCTGTGTGCCTTCTGCACAGACATGCTGGTGTCTGTGTCCGTGCAGCTATCGATGTGGGAGGGAGTACGCAGCGCGTGATCGTTGTAGTGCGCCTGCTCGGGCTGAAGCTGCTGTGTGAGAATAGCTGGGGGACGAGTGTATGCTGCAGAGCTGTCTGTTAGCATAGTAGAGCATTCCATTGCCGCTTCAACCTGGAGTGCTATTTTAATGGCTCCATCAAGTTGTAAATGATCAGATTCCAAAAGCAGTGTCTCTCTTGTCTTTTTCCATCTGTACCTCGGCAGTGACGGAGCAGTGTTGTCCTCCGCTTGTCGGAGATTGTATAAAAGTCCATAGCTTTGAGATAAGTGTAAATCTTTCAAGCCAGTTATTCCACGGGACTGGAGGTTCACCAGGCACGGCGAGGAATGGTGCTGGTGGTGGTAAGCTGAATTCAGCCATCTTCGTCACCAAATGTTATATCTAGCTTAGCTGTCAAAGAACGCACATCCGCACAGTTTCACATTGCACATCACTCTCTCGTTTAATGACATGTGGCACTCATCCTGACAACCCATTCATCTGTCAAACAGCACACTGTCGCAAACCATAACAACGTACAGTACGACGAACAGCACATCGTACCATACATAACAAATTTATGTATTATTATAGATTTATAATCAGCTATAATGGTGCGATCATTTTGGACCGGGAACACAGAATTAATTAAGTGCATCGCGCTGACAGAGATAAACACCTCTCTGGGAAGAGGAAGGGCGGGAGTGTATGCTTCATGATTAACAACTCATGGTGTAATCATAACAACATACAGGAACTCACCCGACCTAGAATTCCTTACAATCAAATGCCGGCCATTTTATCTCCCAAGAGAAGTCTCGTCAGTTACAGTGGCTTGTGAAAGCATTCACCCCCGTTGGAATTTTTCCTATTTTGTTGCCTTACAACCTGGAATTAAAATAGATTTTTGGGGGGGTTTGTATAATTTGATTTACACAACATGCCTACCGCTTTGAAGACTCCAAATATTTTTTCTTGTGAAACAAACAAGAAATAAGCCAAAAAAACAGAACTTGAGCGTGCATAACTATTCACCACCCCCAAAGTCAATACTTTGTAGAGCCACCTTTTGCAGCAATTACAGCTGCAAGTCTCTTGGGGTATGTCTCTATAAGCTTGGCACATCTAGCCACTGGGATTTTTGCCCGTTCTTCAAGGCAAAACTGCTCCAGCTCCTTCAAGTTGGATGTGTCCCGCTGGTGTACAGCAATCTTAAAGTCATACCATAGATTCTCAACCACTCAAGTGTTGCTTTAGCAGTATGCTTAGGGTCATTGTCCTGCTGGAAGGTGAACCTCCGTCCCAGTCTCAAATCTCTGGAAGACTGAAACAGGTTTCCCTCAAGAATTTCTCTGTATTTAGCGCCATCCGTCATTCCTTCAATTCTGACCAGTTTCCCAGTCCCTGTCGATGAAAAACATCCCCACAGCATGATGCTGCCACCACCATGCTTCACTGTAGGGATGGTTTTCTCGGGGTGATGAGAGGTGTTGGGTTTGCGGCAGACATAGCGTTTTCCTTGATGGCCAAAAAGCTCAATTTCAGTCTCATCTGACCAGAGTACCTTCTTCCATATGTTTGGGGAGTCTCCCACATGCCTTTTAGTGAACACCAAACGTGTTTGCTTATTTTTTTCTTTAAGCAATGGCATTTTTTGGACACCCTTCTGTAAAGCCCAGCTCTGTGGAGTGTACTGCTTAAAGTGGTCCTATGAACAGATAATCCAATCTCTACTGTGGAGCTTAGCAGCTCCTTCAGGGTTATCTTTAGTCTCTTTGTTTCCTCTCTGATTTATGCCCTCCTTGCCTGGTCTGTGAGTTTTGGTGGGCGGCCCTCTCTTGGCAGGTTTGTTGTGGTGCCATATTCTTTCAATTTTTTAATAATGGATTTAATGGTGCTCCGTGGTATGTTCAATGTTTCTGATACCACCCACACAGACAGTGTAGTGAAGAAGGTACAACAGGGCATCTTATACCTGAGGAGGCTGAAGAAATTTGGCTTGTCACCCAAAACTCTGACAAACCTTTGCAGATGCACAATCGAGAGCATGCTTTCGGGCTGTATCACAGCCTGGTACGGCAACTGCAAGGCTCTCCAGAGGGTGGTGCGCAAAGCTCTCCAGAGGGTGGTGCGGTCTGCACAACGCATCGCCGGGGGGCAAACTACCTGCCCTCCATGACACCTTTCTCACCCGATGTCACAGGAAGGCCAAAAAGATAATCAAGGACAACAACCACCCGAGCCACTGCCTGTTCACACCACTACCATCCAGAAGGCGAGGTCAGTAAAAACAGCTTCAATCTTAAGGCCATCAGACTGCAAAACAGCAATCACTAACTCAGAGAAGCTGCTGCCTACATTGAGACCCAATCCCTGGCCACTTTAATAAATGGATCACTAGTCACTGTAAACATTGCCACTTTAAATAATGCCACTTTAATAATGTTTACATATCTTACATTACTCATATCACATGTACAGTGGGGAAAAAAAGTATTTAGTCAGCCACCAATTGTGCAAGTTCTCTCACTTAAAAAGATGAGAGAGGCCTGTAATTTTCATCATAGGTACACTTCAACTATGACAGACAAAATGAGGAAAAAAATCCAGAAAATCACATTGTAGGATTTTTTATGAATTTATTTGCAAATGATGGTGGAAAATAAGTATTTGGTCACATACAAACAAGCAAGATTTCTGGCTCTCACAGACCTGTAACTTCTTCTTTAAGAGGCTCCTCTGTCCTCCACTCATTACCTGTATTAATGGCACCTATTTGAACTTGTTATCAGTATAAAAGATACCTGTCCACAACCTCAAACAGTCACACTCCAAACTCCACTATGGCCAAGACCAAAGAGCTGTCAAAGGACACCAGAAACAAAATTGTAGACCTGCACCAGGTTGGGAAGACTGAATCTGCAATAGGTAAGCAGCTTGGTTTGAAGAAATCAACTGTGGGAGCAATTATTAGGAAATGGAAGACATACAAGACCACTGATAATCTTCCTCGATCTGGGGCTCCACGCAAGATCTCACCCCGTGGGGTCAAAATGATCACAAGAACGGTGAGCAAAAATCCCAGAACCACATGGGGGGACCTAGTGAATGACCTGCAGAGAGCTGGGACCAAAGTAACAAAGCCTACCATCAGTAACACACTACGCCGCCAGGGACTCAAATCCTGCAGTGCCAGACGTGTCCTCCTGCTTAAGCCAGTACATGTTCAGGCCCGTCTAAAGTTTGCTAGAGAGCATTTGGATGATCCAGATGAGGATTGGGAGAATGTCAGATGAAACCAAAATATAACTTTTTGGTAAAAACTCAACTCGTCGTGTTTGGAGGACAAAGAATGCTGAGTTGCATCCAAAGAACACCATACCTACTGTGAAGCATGGGGTGGAAACATCATGCTTTGGGGCTGTTTTTCTGCAAAGGGACCAGGACGACTGATCCGTGTAAAGGAAAGAATGAATGGGGCCATGTATCGTGAGATTTTGAGTGAAAACCTCCTTCCATCAGCAAGGGCATTGAAGATGAAACGTGGCTGGGTCTTTCAGCATGACAATGATCCCAAACACACCGCCCGGGCAACGAAGGAGTGGCCGTAAGAAGCATTTCAAGGTCCTGGAGTGGCCTAGCCAGTCTCCAGATCTCAACCCCATAGAAAATCTTTGAAAGTCCGTGTTGCCCAGCGACAGCCCCAAAACATCACTGCTCTAGAGGAGATCTGCATGGAGGAATGGGCCAAAATACCAGCAACAGTGTGTGAAAACCTTGTGAAGACTTACAGAAAACGTTTGACCTCTGTCATTGCCAACAAAGGGTATATAACAAAGTATTGAGATAAACTTTTGTTATTGACCAAATACTTATTTTCCACCATAATTTGCAAATAAATTCATAAAAAATCCTACAATGTGATTTTCTGGATTTTTTTTCCTAATTTTGTCTGTCATAGTTGAAGTGTACCTATGATGAAAATTACAGGCCTCTCTCATCTTTTTAAGTGAGAGAACTTGCACAATTGGTGGCTGACTAAATACTTTTTTTCCCCACTGTATATATGTAACAGTATAGCTTCCGTCCCTCTCCTCGCACATGCTTCAAGATGGCCATCATTGTTCCTGTAACCAAGAAAGCAAAGATAACTGAACTAAATGACTCTCTCCCCACTTATGTCATCATGAAGTGCTTTGAGAGACTAGTCAAGGATCATATCACCTCCATCTTACCGGCCACCCTAGGGACCCTCTGCACACATCAACGACTGACACCCACGAAGGATCGTTACCCATCGCGCCACAAAAGCCACGGTCCTTGCAGAGCAAGGGAAACAACTACTTCAAGGTCAGAGCGAGTGCCGTCACCGATTGAAACGCTGTCAGAGCGCACCCCGCTAGCTAACTAGTCATTTCCCACCGGTTACATATACTGTATTTCATACCATCTATTGCACCTTGCATATGCCGCTCGGCCATCGCTCATCCATATATTTATGTGAACATATTCTCATTCACCCCTTTAGATTTGTGTGCATTAGGTAGTTGTTGGGGAAATGTTAGATTACTTGTTAGATATTACTGCACTGTCAGAACTAGAAGCACAAGCATTTCGCTACACTCGCATTAACATCTGCTAACCATGTGTATGTGACCAATAACGTTTGATTTGATTTATATTAAGGTTGTTCCCCCCCTCGGGCCGAATGTTTGACACCCCTGCTCTAGCCTACGTCAATGCACTCTCTACAGATAATAAGCTGAAACAGTACTTTTTTTACAGTTGAAAATAGTACTTATATAGTTAAGTAGTTTGCCGACCTTGATACATGCCTTTATGTTACTCTTCCAATATAGAATGAAAGATAGAGGTGCTCAATGGTCACAGATGGGAAAATACATTCATGCTATGAAACATTTTGATCATATATTTCAAGGACACTAGACCTAACACCAGTTCACGAGTGAATCTTTCCTTTCATACTTTTCTTCTAGGAACTACTATTACTGTGTCTTTAGAAACCATTTGACTTTTTCCACATTTTGTTGTGTTACAGCCTGACTTTAAAATTGATTAAATTAAGATGTTTTGCCACTGGTCTACACACAATGTCAAAGTGGAATTTTGTTCTGAGAAATGTTTACTAATTAATACAACATTTAAAGCTGAAATGTATTGAGTCATTCAACCCCTTTGTTACGGCAAGCCTAAATACATTTAGGAGTAAAAATGTGCTTAACAAGTCAATTAGTAAGTTGCATGGACTCACTCTGTGTGCAATAACAGTGGTTAACATCATTTCTGAATTACTACCACATCTCTGTACCCCACAAATACAATTATCTGTAAGGGCCGTCCCTCAGTCAAGCAGTGAATTTCAAGACAGATTCAACCACAGGGAAGTTTTCCAATGCCTCGCAAAGAAGGGCACCTATTGATATATAAAAAAAGCATGGTGTTATTAATTAATTAAATACACTTTGGATGGTGTATCAATACACCCAGTAACTACAGAGATACAGACGTCCATCCTAACTCAGTTTCCGGAGAGGAAGGAAACCGCTCAGGGATTTCACTATGAGGCCAATGGTGACTTTAAAACAGTTACAGAGTTGAATGGCTGTGATAGGAGAAAACTGAGGATGGATCAACAACATGGTAGTTACTCCACGGTACTAACCTAAATGACAGAGTGAAAAGAAGGAAGCCTGTACAGAATACAAATATTCCTAAACATGCATCCTGTTTGCAATAAGGCACTAAAGTAATACTGCAAAAAATACGGCAAAGAAATAAACGTTTTGTCCTGATTACAAAATCCAATACAACACGTCACTGAATACCACTCTTCATCTTTCATGGCTGAATCATGTTATTGGTATGCTTGCCATCTGCAAGGACTAGGGCATTTTTGGGGGGATAAAATAAACAAATTAGACCTACAGTAAGCACAGGAAAAATCTTAGAGGAAAACCTGGTTCAGTCTGCTTTCCAACAGACACTTGGAGACAAATTCAACTTCTAGCAGGACAATAACCTAAAACCAACTTTAGATAATCTTTTTATTTTACAATTAAGTCCAATTGAATCCCAATTTGTAACACAACAAAATGTGGAAAAAGTCAAGAGGTGTAAATACTTTCTGAAGGCACTGTAGCTGCTGGCAACCAAGACTGTGACTGACTGAAATGAGATTTAGAGGATGCATTGTGGGTTGCACACCTTGAAGAAAACTGTATTGAGAATGCAATAAGAAAATCAATTCAAAATGCCAATATTAAGCACTGTTTGCAAGGCTTTTGTCTAAGTTAAATAAAGTCTGCATGGCTATTAAGCAGGAATACATTACTGTCCTTTATCAAGTTATATTTATCAATGTCTGTCTTCCAAAAAAATCACAAAAACAAATCACATACCAACCCAGTCATCTTTTGCCCTAAGGGTATGCACCTGGTGATAGATGATACATTATACTGACTAACTGGTGCCAAAAATTATATTCCAAAAACATTGACTCTTTGACGCCAAAACTACATAATGTATCTCATTTAATATTGTAACACTATCTGGACGCCTCTGGATAAATAGTTGTGTTATCATCTGGCTCATCTGTATTAGACACACTGTCCTGCTATCCAAAGCACTGGAACAACTCCAGCTATTCAATTACCACACAGTTCATCTCTCTAATATGGGAAAACATTTATCAGTCAAAAAAATTTGAATATCATGCAGTAATAAAACACATGCTGGAGGAAAAGAGGGGCTTAAAGCTAGTGGTGAAATATTAGAATTTGTGGGTTAGGGTTTGAATAACTTGAAAACGTGCAGGGTATACATGATGGAATCTGTTCAATCAGTTCTGTAGAGTTGACAGTTGGGGCAGCTCACTAGCAGAGCTGTATGCTATTTTGACAGGGTGACTCCTGCAGAGAAGAGGTAACTCTGTAGGACTGACCTGGCTCAGTGCTGCTGCTTGGGTCCTGCTCTCTTCTAAATAATTGGTGCCATGAGACAGAGACAGGTGCAGAGGTGAAGAGGGCGAGGGCTAGATCCAGAGACAGCCAAGTGACCATCAAACACGCACACACAGGCAGGCAGGCAGGCACGCATACAAATGCACGCTAAGGTGAATTGCTGCTGCATCGCAAGTGTCAACCTTTGACACACTCAACAGCTACTGGTTACTGTAATAACGAGCCTTCTTGCTTCCATCCTTGTGATAGTGCTTGAGTAGTGCTTCAAAGCTTTAAGGAGAGGCTTGACAGTGAATACTGTTATTAAATAATATTATGGGTGATCCATTTAAACTGCGTATACAGTCGATGGTTAAGGGGCCTTTTCCAAGTTACTTAAAAAAAGGCTGCATTTTCCTTTTGGTCAATGCATGCAACGTACTGTTTGAATGACCTTTTACACAATGGGTTGATTTGCTTGATGTGAAACCTTACAGTAACACAATCATGACAGTATAGATGCAATGTTTCTCATTTTCAGGTTGATCATCTGTGAGAAAGTTAATTTTGTCTTCATCAGGAACTCTCTGTGTTTAAACAAGTCTCAAATCTCTAAGATCTCAAATATCTTGTGTCTCGTCACCCGTCACCCACCACCCGCCAAACCCCTATTTTACGCTACTGCTACTCTCTGTGTATCATATATGCATAGTCACTTTAACCAGACCTACATGTACATACTACCTCAATCAGCCCGACTAACCGGTGCCTGTATATAGCCTCGCTACTGTTATAGCCTCGCTACTGTTATAGCCTCGCTACTGTATATAGCCTCGCTACTGTATACAGCCTCGCTACTGTATATAGCCTCGCTACTGTATATAGCCTCGCTACTGTATATAGCCTCGCTACTGTATATAGCCTCGCTACTGTATATAGCCTCGCTACTCTTATTATTCACTGTCTTTTTACTGTTGTTTTTTATTTCTTTACGTATCTATTGTTCACCTAATACCTATTTTTCCTTAAAAATTGCACTGTTGGTTAAAGGCCTGTAAGTAAGCATTTCACTGTAAGGTCTACACCTGTTGTATTCGGCGCACGTGACAAATAAACGTTGATTTGATTTAAGAGCGAGAGCCAAGTGGCCCTGTGTGTCCGGAAGTGTATAATAGAGGGGGCTCTGGAGCAGGCTGTCTCTGGTTCTGCAGTCAGTGACTTAGGCAGAGCTCCAGTTGCATGGCACCACTTTGATGTCCTCATTAAAGTAGGTTGATTTAAATTTTTGCATTTGCATAAAGTTGTGCAGGCTGTTTTTGTTCGGTCCCCATCTGAGATGTGCTAAACTGATCAGCCCTCCCAGTACTGTACTATATTTCTGGACAGCTGTGTCCACTGAGACATCTTGACTAATTAAAGTCAGCTCTTTTGTTGTGTCCTTTCATTGATATTATGAAATAAAGGTGAAAAACACAGCTTTAACTTTAAGCTTTTATACTTTTCATTGCCCATATTATACTGTAGCTGTACCTTGGCATCTCTAGGAAATAAGGTGGGGTCAGATAGGCAATGCCGGCGATACACTTCATTCCAGACCTTCTCCAAACTCATCATTATGTGCCACCATAGAGTTACAGTGGGAAATTAAATCATTTTGAGAGTTAAGTATTCCAATAATCTTGAATTAGAATGAGATAATACATAATTAATTGTCTGTCTTTACCTCCCTACTAATATTATCTGAACTGAAACCCAAAAATGACAAGCCACTCCACAGAATATTTGTTTAACATCACTCTTTAGCAGCAGCTAGTGTAAGGCTACATTGTTTTTGCAGCTGTCTATCTTTAAGAATCCCCAACCTTTTTGGTATGCCACTACCACACCGCGCCAGCTACCAATGGAAGATACAGTCCCTGCTGACACAGGCTCCTGAGGCCTTGGATGCCATACAGCAGAGATATAAGTCAAGGACCTTTCCTGTACATTGAAACAGGGGCTGAGAAAAGAATGGGGCTCACCAACATTACTAACTAGTAATGTCAGCAGATGGGGTTTCCGTAGAAACACCCATATTACACTTGGAGATTTAGGCGAGTCGGGGGTTTGTGGGGGAGAATCTATCAATCAATGGATATCTCAGTATTTTAGCCAAATAGTTTTATTGAATCGTGATTAGCTCAATCCCATATTGGTTACAGTAAATCCTTTGGTTACAGTAAATTGTCAGATATTTTCTGTGTGAGAGATTATGGGAATCGAATTGTATTACCTTATTGCAATACTGTTATCTGTGCCCTGATTGGTCGAGTGATAACGTGATAGAGTTTGCGCATTTGAGTTTATAAATATTATTATGATACTTTAGGACACCACTAAAGAAAACAGAGAGATTCTGGAACATGTTATCTTTGGCAAGAGTAGTAGCATCACAGATGACTGGGTACCATCTATCACAGTGTCTCATCAGCTGTGTCCTGTTGAAAGAATTGTTAAAACATTCCCCATTCATTATTTTGTTAATGTTAGAATACGTACTCAACCATCATAGATGGATACAGTAGCATAAATCTTGATAATACCATCTTAATTTATATCTAAGGCTAAGCAGAAAAAGTTACTGCCCCTTTGGGGTGCACTGCAAAGTAAGCAAGCAGGGAGCGTTCCAAGGGGACTGATCATTAGATACAAGAGTTGTCTAACAACAATTACTGTACTGCAGAAAAGTTGCGTAGTCAGCATATGAAGTCCCTTACTTGCTGTACTGCAGCACATTAAACATTTTATCCTTGATGTCATAGTTTGAGATAGTTCATATCTCATCACTTCTCAGATGACTGTGAATGTTTTGAAAACAATCAATAGCTGTGGAAAGAGATATTTAGCTTGTGTTGTATTGACCTTCGTTGCATCACCATCAAACCCAATGTTTTCACAGGCCTTCCACATGATTGGCCAAGGTGTCAGATAGACTGCTTGACCCACCCAAAGCCTTTGTAGCTAACTTGGTATGTTATTTCTTTCCACAACCCTGCCACACAACAGCGAGAAAACAATTATGTCAGTGTTTGACAGTCAGTCTTCAGTCAAATGAAACACCTTTCTGTTCTACGAGTGATGTGAGTCTGGGTCGTTGAGAGAAATAAAGTAGCATGTTTGCTACCGTTGATTGATTTACCGAAGGCCTATCTATAAGCCCATGGACAGCACTGATGATGAAAAAAGGCACATTTTTACAAGCTGCGTCAGGCATAACAGGCTTGTTTGACACCTTTGCTGATGCTGCACGTTCCACTAATAAAGCCGGGGTGAATTGACAATCTGGCATTTCGGGCAAATGCCAGATGGGCTGGTCTATTATTAGACCAGTGGGCCTGTCATACTAGTTATCTTTCTATTTTCTTGCACCACATGATCATTATTGGGCTAACAATGGAGGCCTCAGACAACAAAAAAAGGCTGTTGTTGTGGCCTTGATTTAAAAAACTAGGCCGTGTGGGGCCCCAAGGGGAAGAAAATGGGCCGGTGTGTTAGAAACACCAGAGCCAATTTCTGGTCCCAGTCCGGCCCTGAATAAAGCTGCACCACCTAACATTCTCATTACATTGTTTTCCGGAGTGTGCAGTCTTTTAACAGGTCCCAAAGAGGCAATCCATCCCAGTTGGGAAGTACTTTTCAGTTGTCTTTTCTGTCCACCTTTGAATCCTCCCTGCTGGCAGTTGTCCTGTTGTTTTTACAGCCAGCACATATGGGAGGAGAAAGCTGAGGCTTTAATGCTGCGATGCAACAAATAGTCACCAAACACAGAAGCTCAGGGCTGTCTGTATATCTATCTACACATCATACCTTGCCATGATAATTAGCAACTCACTGGGATTGTAAGGACCGACGCTGGAGATGAGAAGCAGGTACGGGGAGTCAACATTTAATTTGGAACAGACATAGAACAGGACAGGAACAGCGTCAGCACCGGGTAACATAAGGACATACAACAATTAATGCAGCAGCGGGGAACAGAGCTGGGGAACTGACAAATATAGGGGAGGTAATAAAACAGGTGATTGAGTCCAGGTGAGTCCAATAATTCGCTGATGTGCGTGACAAGGGAAGCAGGTGTGCGTAATGATGGTTGCAGGAGTACGCAGTGCTGGGCAGCCTGGCACCCTCAAGCGCCAGGGGGAGAGAGCTGGAGCAGGCATGACAGGGATAAATCACATTTTGAATGCTGATTATTTATTTATGCCATTGCTTCAGTTGAGTTTGTTTGTATTTCCCTCCGCTCTCTTAATGAGATTTAATTGATTCACATCAAATACCTCCATGGCTTGGAATAGATTTTCAGGGGCTCTGATTTCAACTTGATTCTTTATTATTTTCTGCAGACAGGGTTTTGGTTTGGAAGAACATACAAACCTTGTATGTCAAATTTAGTCTGACATAATATGCATGAAAGAAATATGATTTTATTGAAAAGTACTCATAAAACCCTTTATGATTTATTAATCAAATGTGGATTAAATACAGTAAAACAACTGATAACATATGTTTTATTTAATCTTGGATTCAAAGTTGTAATAAACTTGTGGACTTTTACTGTCATCCTGTATGCAGCTTGTACATCACAGCAACATAATTTTACTCACCTACAGTCTGTTAAGATTCATCCATGTAAATGAATTAATGCGTTCACCTCATCACGCCTGGGTGACTGCATCCTAAACAGTAAACAAACTCTGCACATACACAATGCTGCAGACTGTGTCCTTTAAATACCCGTACTGTGTCCTACTGCTACCTATACAATCACATCTTACCTGCACTATTCCAACTCCACTGGTCTGCTACTCAGTCTGCTTACTTACTGTGTCGCTGAAAACACTTAAGACACTGACACTGTTAGCCTTTTTGTCATGCACATGTCAAGGACACACACATATGCATATATATATATATATATATATATATATATATACTGTAGATTAAAACATCAAAATATGTAATACCTACAATATAAACAAACCATGCTAGTACTAATACAATTTTCTTTTCTTCTCAAAATTGCATTACAGATGTAGGATCTTAATTTGACCTATATTGTCACAGCAAAATAATCCTGCAGCGACAGTATGTGAACGTTTAATCCATGTTGCTTGATAGGTGGTTAGGCTATCAGCTGGCCAAAAGTAGGCTACAAAAGTGAAATACTGTTAATATAACCATGTGTTAGTATGGGTTTTCAGTCAATCCATGTAATTTACGAAGCTCATCTGCATTTCCTCCGTTGCAGGAAAATTCTCAGCAACAAAAGAGTGATTCTGTTAAGATCCTACATCTATACCTGTGTGCACTGATAAACTAAACCCCAACTCCTTAAGCTTGAAGTATTCCCAGTCATGTGTTTGGGTTTTAAGAGCCTTTAAATGCTTTTTCAAATGAAAATTCTTCCTCCAGGTACACATACAATGACATTTGGTCCTGTTGGCCTCACCGATTCAGGTTTATTATCAGTCTTCAGTTATTGTGACCTTTACATAGCGGCGTATCTGTGCTTTGCACATAGAATAATCTCATTGTTGTCTTGCCAAAGACATCCGTTGTCCCAAAGGAGGACCTACCTTGTTGAAAGGTGTTTAACATAGATAAGCACCTCAATAGGACTTTACAGCACATTGCAGGAAAAGTTAAGTGGATGTAAGACGGTATCTTCAGTTCTGCTTTGGAAACCTGCTGAGACACTTCTGTTGGTTTCTTTGTTTTACACAAAGCTGTTTATGAGATAGTATACAAAAGTAGTGATAAAAAGTTGTTTGGCTTGCTGCAGAGAGGCTTCAGGCATAAATTGTTTTCCTCAGAGAGTAAAGCAGAGGTCTTGAGTGTTTGGTCCTTCCTCACAGTTTGTAAATAGTTCAGTTGACCATCTGCTTCCGGCGGAAAACTTGTATGCCCCCAAACATTCTGATCTGTGGAGAAACGTTTGCATTGCAGATTGTCATCTTTTGACACTGCGTAGGATGAATCATTAGTAATAGCCAGGCAGTTCTTTCTGGACACTAACAGCTTGTCAAGAGCTAGCAAGCATACAAACATTGAGACACAACAACAATTTATAGATACATTATTTAATCGTGTTTATTTCTCCTCCAGAAAACTGTGTGGCTGACTGCTGATCTTAGAGAGCGTAAGACTGTCACGCTTTTCTCTGTTTCATGGTCCAAAATCGTTTTGGCCACTCAGACCGGGAGGCAGCAGCGTTCACTGTGGGGTTGGTGAGCCTCATCTGTATGGATAATGGCTTTAGTAACCTGTCAGCATTTCCCCTTCACAGGAAGGAGTTCTAATGTCCTGTTTGTTTACACAACATCTGTGCTGCTGGCCCCCTGTGCCAAGGCTCAATGTGTATATAAATGCACCAGATTCATCACAAGTTTTTCCTGCTGTTGCTTTGCATTCTGCGTCTTTACAATGCTGTTTCATAGGGGATCAATGTGAGAAAATGCAGTATATCCCCTAAATACTGTACGCACGCACGCACGCACACACACACACACACACACACACACACACACACACACACACACACACACACACACACACACGCGACGACGCACGCACGCACGCACGCACGCACGCACACACACACACACACACACACACACACACACACACACACACACACACACACACACACACACACAATCCCCAAGATTGTTTTGTCCTTTCCATCTTTTTTCCATCTTTTTTATTTGCTGAGTTCAGGATGATGTCATTGATTCTCAATACTTAAACTGATCATTATTTGAGTCTTTTCCTGTTGGCTTTCCTTAGTTGTCTGCAAGCGGTTCTGTTGATATAATTTAGCCTACAACTTTCCTTTCCAATTGAAGTACAAGTATAGACTTCAAAGATCGTATTGCAGCTGCTTCTTTTAAAATTCTACTCATATTCGTGATGAGATCAAGCATTTACACTGTCAAGAGTCTTGAGCTCAAGACAGCTATTGACACTACTGCCTTAGAGTAGACTGAAGAAGCAGCCATTGACTCTACTGCCTCAGAGTAGACTGAAGAAGCAGCCATTGACTCTACTGCCTCAGAGTAGACTGAAGAAGCAGCCATTGACTCTACTGCCTCAGAGTAGACTGAAGAAGCAGCCATTGACTCTACTGCCTCAGAGTAGACTGAAGAAGCAGCCATTGACTCTACTGCCTCAGAGTAGACTGAAGAAGCAGCCATTGACTCTACTGCCTCAGAGTAGACTGAAGAAGCAGCCATTGGCTCTACTGCCTCTGAGTAGACTGAAGAAGCAGCCACTGACACTATTGCCTCTAGACTGGGGATACACAGTAAAACACTTTACCGAACGGATGGCATTCACTTCCTACAATGAATTATGAATTGTCTACTTCAAAGATATGAATTATTGTTTGTTTTTCTCTATTGGTCTTCATATGCCCCATGGTATGTTCATCTTGCCATCTTGACTCCACTGTCTACAGCCCTCACACTCAACTCTGGACCTCAAAGCCAGTTCCACTGCGTTTTTTAATTCTTCCCCTCTAATCAGGGACTGATTTAGACCTGGGACACGAGGTGGGTGCAATTAATTATCCGGTAGAAGTTACATCTGGCTCCAGACCTCGTAGGGTCAGGAGTTGAATACCCCTGGTCTACAGCATTACTTACTACCTTTTCGGAGTGCATGGTGTATTGAATCAATTGGAGCATTACTGAATTAGTGGATAAAAGCTCATCAGACTGGATAAAACAAAAAAACTAAACAGAACCATTACACAACTGTCAGCAACATTTCTCTAAACAACTACATTTCACCCATTCCTTAAACCCAAGACATGTTCTAGTGTCTGTGCAGACATTACTTCCTGTAGTTCCTCATAGCTTCTTATCACAGTTCTCTTCCTGTGGGCTCATTAGCACCCTAGACGCCACTTAATAGAGTGCTGCTCTCTCTCTCTCTCTCTCTCTCTCTCTCTCTCTCTCTCTCTCTCTCTCTCTCTCTCTCTCTCTCTCTCTCTCTCTCTCTCTCTCTCTCTCTCTCTCTCTGCCACTGTCTAAAGTCTGTGCAACTAATGCTGCTGTCCTCTGACACACTGACGCCCAGTCATCCCTCAGCCATTAAAGCGCAGGCAGGCAGGGAGGCAGACCTCCGCCTCAGGCTATAATCCCCCTATCAGGCCAGAACTGGGTTTACCAAATAGCACAGCAACACAGCTGGCTAAACTGGCAGGGACGGTCTGACTGTCTCAGACCATCTGCAGATCTCATCTAGCCGTACATAACTGGGGTTGGTAGCTAGGGTGTAACGCACAACCACCCACCTGAAATCCAACAAAGAGGGACCCTTTTTTTAGGTCTAATCCTACATAACCATGTGGATGATGTAACAAGTCTAGGGGAGACCAGACCATTGGATGGTGTTAAAAAATGATCTTCTAATGACATATTTAGCTGTCTTTAAAAGAGCATCCTGCGGACATTACTCTCTAATGTTACTCTAATGTTGCTTTGATCTGTCAAGTGTTTCATACAAATGTTGACTCTTAATTTGACCAGTTTTGTTGCAGCAAAATAATCCTGCAGTAGCAGCAGGATTTGAACGTTTAGTCCATAATGTTGCTTTACATAAATTCACTGAAAACCCGCACTAACCCACGATTATATGAACAGTATTAAAATGTGTAATATAGCCGTAGCTGCCCAAAATTAGGCTACATTAAAAGTGCAATACTGTTAATACAACCGTTGGTTAGTGCGGGTTTTCAGTGAATTTTTGTAAATCATAAAGCTCATGCATTTCCTGTGGTGTGTGAAAATGTTCAGCAACAAAAGTGATCAAATTAAGATTCTACATCTGTAAGGTTTCCATTTTCAGTTGTTTCTTAAAGGCCCTGCGCAGTCGAAAACATGATTTCCCTGTATTTTATATATCAATACTACGAGGTTGGAATAATACTGTGAAATTATGATAATGCCCTTTTAGTGTAAGAGCTGTTTGAAAAGACTGCCTGCAATTTCAGCCTGTTTTGGTGGGATGGAGAATTGGTCTTCCATGATGACATCAACATACAGTGAATTAGTTAATAGTTAATAGGCCAGGTTTTGTTTCCCCTCCCCACTCAGACCACTTCCAGACAGTCCTGGCAAAATTCTTACTTGAGAAACTGCCCTATGCTAAGAAGCTATTTTTGTTTATTTTTTGACAATTTTAATTGAAAACAATGTTTACCCAGAAACGATTTGATTTTGAGTTAAAAAAAAATGGCTGCATTGGAGATTAGGCCTATTTCAAACCTTTCCCTCTGGAATAGGCAAAGAGGATTCTGAATGTCAATGACAAAGACTCCTTCGTGACATTACCATTGGCATTGTAGTGAATTCAATGTTCAACAATACTACTGTAGGATTAACCACTACATAGTTGTAATACAGAGGTAAACAGCTCTATCGTTCTACTAATTTAATGATAGTGCCATTTTAAACATTAGTCCATTAACAGGTGAGATGGAGATGGATAATTTTTTAAGCATACAATGTGTTAACGTGCCTCTTCTGTAAACAATTTCTAGTCTACACAAAAAACTGAATTTGCATTAATACAGTTGTAAACAAGGGCAATGAACAACAAAATAGACAGCTATTCAGCAAGCAGAAAATGCAATAAAACCAAAGACGGCAGTTAAATGTAGATGGAGAATAATGCATTTCAAATTGTCCAAGTGTGAAGCGCTGAAGTCAGAAGACAAATGTGCTGTGAGAGAGGCTAAATAGATTACAGCCATGTTAACTTCCTTTGTGAGCTGCATGACAAGACAGTCATTTTGCAGCCAATTCTCCTTCAGTGTGACGTTCAGTGGGAAGGCTGCCACAGTGTTTATTGAAGATGTTTCACCTGTTGTTTTATTGAAATCTCAGGGATCATCTCTAAGGAGATGTGAATCTTTGTCCTTACATTGCAAGTGTCTGGGAGTCTGTTTAAAGGCCACATCACTCACTTATCACAAAGAGAAGCTGTTGACGTAAGAACATTCAACATTCAATCACGGATCTAGGAGCAATTTAAACCTGTGACTTTAGTTTACACTTGAACGATTCACTTGCTTGTTAGATGCAGACATTCCACTGATTAAATTACCCAATTTTTTAAGTTGTGTATTAGCCAGTACACATTGGATTTTCAATGAAGTTTTTGCCAGCATTCTGAATGGGCTACTTGCATTTAGTAAGATAATCATCTTGCAAATAAATTTCACAAAACCTGATGAAACAAGGGCTTAGAAGTTGCTCTTTCAAAGTACTGTATGTTTGAAATAGGTAAGCCAATGATTCATCAATGGTGTGGAATTTCACATATGTGAACAGAGTACATCTCTATCTAAGTGATTTGTAGAGCAGGGCGTACTGGGGACACTGTGGGATGTGAAACATATTAGTCCCAGGAAACGTCTCCAAACAGATTATGCTTAACCATTTCGTAAATGGATTGCAATAGATTTGTAAGAGAATTACCCTGATTCGAGCTCAAAACATGCAATATTTGAGTTGAGTGATAAAAGTGGCTTGCAGCGTACAGTCTGTGAAAACATTTAGAAAAATCAATGCCGTCTACTTTGAAAAAACATCTACCCTCGAAGCAGGTCTCCATCACAGAGACCCGTGTAAAAACTAAATTGCTCGCCAGGGCCTCACAAGTCCTCAGATTCACAGAAGCATGGCTGACGAGCTGTCGATGCAACACATTTACAGCCTTACAGGAGGTTTAAAGAGGGGCTGAACGCATGGATTTTGCCTGGTGATGTCACCATGGAAAGATGAAACTCCCACCCATGCAACACCTGCTGTTTAAAAGGTCCTGTGTAGATTATATTTCAGGAAATTGCAACTATCAGGAAATAACACTGGTTACATTGTTTCACACTTTTACACTGTTAGTTTCATCACAGTTGTGTTTATGATGCTAACGTTAGCTCATGATTGTGAGGGTGTTTGAGTAAAAAAAGAAAAGCCCTTTATTAAAGCCAAGTCTTGTTCTTTCAACATGGCCCGACAATGTTTTGTATGTTGTCTCATGTAAACAAGTCAGAGACTCTGTGTCCTATTTGGTATTTCTGTTGTCTGTAAAGAAATGGGCAGGTCTGTCTGTCGGTTGATTCTGCTGCTGCAATTGGATAAAGCGCACTCAGCGCAGCTGTTTCTCCGTGCATGACAATTGTCCCTAGGCGTTACCACCCTGTGTTAGTGGGCAAGTGGGCATGACAAGGCATGATTGAAATCAAAACCCAACTCCTCAAATATCAGAGGTTTTAGGAACGTCATCGCTTTCGTAAAATCTCTGTTTTGGAAGATAAAGTCTTTATGACCAAAATTATGCTATTTACACTCTGTAGTATATGTTTGGCACTATAATCAATATTGATGCCACATAGGCCATTTTCAACCAGATAAGTTATATATATTGGGGAGGTCCTCCTTAAAGGAGCCCAGTCCAACTGCTGTGCCCCTATTAATAGGTTTTTATTATTTTGAACACACTATTCATGATCTGTAAAGATATACATATATAGATATACATACATAATACATTATACATGTCGGCTGTATGGCATATAACGATATAATGTGAATCGCAAAGGGCCACACTTTGATTTGATTTATTAGGATCCCCATTAGCCGACGTCAATGACAGCAATGGCTTCCCCACACCCATGAGCAAAACCATATAATGTTTGCCTGAAACTAATTGTTTACATCAGACTTGAATGTTGGCTATATGACATATACTGAATATGAAAACCATTTATTATGTCATCAAACTACACAAATCCTCAGTTTCAGACAAACATATGCTTTTGCTCAGGGATGTGGGGAGGTGTGCCCCTTTGCAAGTCATAATATAATCTTATACAGCCGACTTTCATATATATGGATGTACATGTATATAAGGAACTTTAGTTGTTAACATCACATTTTGACTTGAATGTTGGCTGAATGGCATATATGAGGGGAGGTGTGTCCCTTTCTGTCCAATGAGGTCATTTCTGGAAAAAAATTCTGCAAGTGAAAATATTGTCTCACCTTATTATAGGGAACACATAGGTAATATGCCATTATTAGTCCCCCATTGAGACATCTTACTAACAGTCTGTTTCTTGTGTAACTTGAACTTTATTAACTATTAATTTGCCTTTATTATAGCTAACAAGGATGTTATTAAGGAGTGGCCAGTAATACATGACATATAATGTTTGAATAAGAAAACACTTAATTAAGGCATACTATATGTCTAATAAGACATAATAAAGGACTTATTTTTTTTATTTAACCTTTATTTAACTAGGCAAGTCAGTTAAGAACAAATTCTTATTTACAATGACGGCCTACCAAAAGGCAAAAGGCCTCCTGCGAATATAAGGCCTCCTTATAAGCTACTTATATACACACTTATAAACTACATATCAGGGGATAATATGCGTACCTTAAAATAAAGTGTTACAGAAATAATAGTTGTTTTTGCTTTTCAGCATAAACAAACTTGATATCCTATGTGTATACAATTGTTTTTTTATATTAATGCATGCAGTATTTCCACATATTTGCTGCATACAATTGTTTTTTTATATTAATGCATGCAGTATTTCCACATATTTGCTGAATTAGTAACACGCCCAGTTTCTTACATCCTCAGGCCTATCAGTGTTGGGGCAGCAGGGGGTGCCTTGCATCATTTCAAACCTAATTTAACTCTGAACCGTGCCCCCTTAAAAGCCCAAATTGCCCACCACGGAGCCTCAGAGCGGCTCCAGACATTCATTAGTGTAATGAGAACAGGACACTCTTCTGCTGCCGCCCAGCGAGCTACTTCTTACTGTAGCCGTGGCGACCATCTGCTCAAGGGTTCCCAGCCAGCTGTAGGATATTCCTGTTAAAGCAGCCCCAGAGAAGACAGAATAACCCACCAGGGTCCTCAACTCAATCACCTCAGAAAGGAGGGATGGATGGATGAAGGGATGGAGGTAGAGTGGTGCTTTGTTTAGCACCCAACCATATCCCTTTTCTTTTCATGCAGACCTGGGCTGCAGTGCTCCTTCATGATGTCAGAGATAAGATAAGCTGAGTATGCAGTCATGTGCCTCCTTGGTATTTGTCAGACTGCTGCTGCAATACAGAACACAGTTGGCCATGGCTCTTATTGGCTGAGTTGTAGGCTGAGCTTCAGTGGGGGGGCTTGAGTAGTGTTGTGAAAAGGTTATAGTCATTTTTGAGGCCAGGGCAGGTGATGTTGAAATGGGCGGTTGACCAGCTGACAGCTGTTCAGCTCTGGAGGAGGTTGAGTTTTCAGCTGGTCACACCAAACATTTGAAGGTCAAGTCATTCATTTGAAAATTTGAAAATGTTGGCGGGGTGGTCGAGAAATGAGAACAACGGAAGAGACCTCAGCAGGAGTTTGGGGCGGTAGTTGGAAATCTAAATGACTTATTAACACATGGGGTGTTTCAAAATGGTGTTCTGATTGTGGTTTTAATGCATGAATAGACCAAGAATAATACATTTTCAATTATCAAATTACTCAACTAACTGACTGCTATTACGATGTTGAGGGTCACCATTGTGGTCAGTGCAGATCTCCAGCAGGGATAAAGAAAAAAGACAGTAACAGTAAAACCCAAAGGGCTGTGTGCTTTATGACCAACAGCACGTCTACCGTCAGTGAGATGTTATGTTAGCCAGTGCTGAAGGCAGGTGTTTGATAGTTCCTCATCTGGATAGTATTCCTTGATTTCCCATTGGGAAGAAACTCATTATTTCTCACTTTCCCAGCTCTGACCTCTCGATCATTGCCAGGGACATTATTGGCTGGTGCACACGTTTTATTTCCTCTCCATACAACATTGATGACCGTGCTGCATTAATAAGACACATGACCCACTGGGCACAGACATCAGTTCAACGTCTAGTTTTGATTTACATTTGGTGAATTCAACATGAAATCAACAAAAAAATGGCACCATATCTTTGGAGTTAAAAGTTGGGTAAAACAAAAAGGCGAAATACCTTTACGTTGATGACTTTTTGCAAATCCAATCAGTTTTCCACGTTGATTCAATGTCATCACATAGATTTTTTGGGGGGGTTGAAATGACCTTGAAACAATGTTGAGTCAACCAGTTTTTGCCCAGTGGGGAGTGACTAGACCTCAGTGGTTCAACAAAGGGATGGCGCTGATACCTGAAGACCATGGCTGTCTCAAATGGCACTCTACTCCATATACTGTATAGTGCACTACCCTTTGGGTCCTGGTCAAAAGTAGTGCACTATAAAAGGAATAGGTTGCAATTTGGGACTCAGACCCTGTTATGTTCTACCTCAGATGAGACTGAGACCCATTCATCTGGGTAATGCAGCACACATGGCTCAGCGTTATTGATTTGTTGTACAGTGTTTTTTCCAGGTCTATTTTCAATTCAGACATTCTGAATAAAATGATAAGATTTATTTTAAAAGGTTAATTGTTAGCCAACGGTAATCTATATTTTTATCTAATATTTTTCCCCTTGCAATATATGGGGTGGCAGGTAGCCTAGTGGTTAGAGCGTTGGACTAGTAACCGAAAGGTTGCAAGATTGAATCCCCGAGCTGACAAGGTAAAAATCTGTCGTTCTGCTCCTGAACAAGGCAGTTAACCCACTGTTCTTAGGCTGTCATTGAAAATAAGAATTTGTTCTTAACTGACTTGCCTAGTTAAATAAAGGTAAAAAAAAAAGATATATATATATAACCTAATTTCCATTTACTTCTAAGGTATATAATTGAAAACTGTCAAGGAATCTGTTTTAGAAACATTGCTTTTCCTCTCCTCTGTTGCAGTTTAATTTTGTTGGGAAGCTGTTGGGACCACGGGGCAATTCCATGAAAAGATTACAAGAAGAAACAGGAGCAAAGATGTCCATCCTCGGAAAAGGCTCCATGAGGGACAAAGTAAAGGTAGGATGACAACACCTCCTTAGAATGTGGTCTTTGACTGTCTATGTTTTTACCTTCAATGGAATACTTACTGTCCCATGTAGCTAACATTTATTTACTTATTTTGACAGGGAGTCATGTTGAGACCAAGGGCTTTTTCTTCAAACGAGCCTTGCAGAATAAAAAATACACACATCAAATACGAATACAAAATGCAATCAACGAATACAAAGAAAAAAAAGAAATACAAAACACAATCATAGAACACAAACACATTCAAATCATAGATGAAGCAATTACATTTCTGCTATTTACTCATGGTCAAAAAGGGTAAGAACGAACATCTCTCGAATTATTTGAATTATGCGTATGTTGAATTATGCATATGTTGAATTATGTACAATGACATTCATTACATATACCCCTGTATTGTGACAAGTGATAGCTTGATAGCACAAAATATTTCAGTGAAAAGTCCAACTGAAATGCATTCAAATACAAAAAAGATTAATGTAAACTAAAAGAGGTTTAGGGCTGCGCCACAATATCCTTATGTTATCACTACTATAGCCAAGATAAATGTAATAGGGCTTTAAGTATAGATAGCATTTTGCTTCCCAGCCAGGCTATTCATTCTCAGTGACTCGTGGTCCCCTGAAACCAGCCTTATCTGAGGATCAACACCGGCCCAGAGAACAAAGGGCTGGGTGGTCCAAGTAGCTCAGGTCATTACTGGAGCTTCAGTAGGTCCCAGTATACTGCTGCTGTATAGAATTATACAGCTATTGTTAGACCTGGACACATGAATACACACATCTACACAACAGGATAATAAAAGACCTGCAATACAACCTCAGTGATGGAAAGGGAGAACTATGTTCTCTAACACCTCACACAGTAAACACTTTAATTCTTCTAGCTGTTAAATCAAATCCAATCAATTGTTATTTGTCACATGCGCCGAATACAAGTTTAGACCTTACTGTGAAATGCTTACTTACAAGCCCTTAACCAATAATGCAGTTTTAAGAAAAACGAAGAGTTAAGAAAATATTTACTAAATAATCTAAAGTAAAAAAAAAGTAAAATAAAATAACAATAATGAGGCTATATACAGGGGGTACCGGTACCAAGTCAATGTGCAGGGGTACAGGTTAAAAAATCAAAAAATCAAATTTTATTCGTCACATACACATGTTTACCAGATGTTATTGCGGGTGTATCGAAATGCATCTAATGAATCTAACAATTCACAACAATACCCACAAACCTAAAAGTAAATGAAAGGAATTAAGTAATATATAAATATTAGGATGAGTAATGTTGGAGTGACTAAAATACAGCAGAATAGAAAACAGTATATACTGTACATTTGAGATGAGTAAAGCAAAAATATGTAAACATTATTAAAGTGACTAGTGTTCCATTATTAAAGTGGCCAGTGATTTCAAGTCTATGTATATAGGGCAGCAGCCTCTAAGGTGCAGTATTACGTAACCGGGTGGAAGCTGCCTAGTGATGGCTATTTAACAGTCTAATGGCCTTGAGATAGAAGCTGTTTTTCAGTCTCTCGGTCCCAGCTTTGATGCACCTGTTCTGACCTCGCCTTCTGGATGATAGCGGGGTGAACAAGCAGTGGCTTTGGTGGTTGTTGTCTTTGATGATCTTTTTGGCCTGCCTGTCACATCGGGTGCTGTAGGTGTCCTGGAGGGCAGGTAGTTTGCCCCCGGTGATGCGTTAGTTGAGGTAATTGAGGTAATATGTATATGTAGTTAGGGGTAGTGACTATGCATAGATAATGAACAGAGAGTAGCAGAAGTGTAAAAAAACAGGGGGGTCAATGGAAATAGTCTGCGTAGCCATTTGATTAATTGTTCAGCAGTCTTACGGCTTGGGGGTAGAAGCTGTTAAGGAGCCTTTTTGGACCTAGACTTGGCACTCCGGTACTGCTTGCCGTACGGTAGCAGAGAGAACAGTATATGACTAGGGTGGCTAGAGTCTTTGACAATTTTTAGGGCCTTCCTCTAACACCGCCTGGTATAGAGGTCCTGGATGGCAGGAACTTGGCCCCAGTGATGTACTGGGCTGTACGCACTACCCTCTGTAGCGCCTGCTCTACTACAGCCCCGTCGATATGAATGGGGGTGTGCTCGACCCTCCTTTTCCTGTAGTCCACGATCATCTCCTTTGTATTGATCACATTGAGGGAGAGGTTGTTGTCCTGGCACCACACTGCCAGGTCTCTGACCTCCTCCCTAATAGCCGTATCATTGTTTAGTCTTTGAGCAGGCCTACCACCGTTGTGTCGTCTGCAAACTTAATGATGGTGTCGTGCTTGGCCACACAGTAGTGGGTGAACAGGGAGTACAGGAGGGGACTAAGCACGCACCCCTGAGGGGCCCCCGTGTTGAGGATCAGCGTGGCAGATATGTTGTTACCTACCCTTACTACCTGGGGGCGGCCCGTCAGGAAGTTTAGGATCCAGTTGCAGAGGGAGGTGTTTAGTCCCAGGGTCCTTAGCTTAGTGATGAGCTTTGAGGGCAATATGGACAGCATTCTCTCGTAGGTGTTACATTTGTCCAGGTGGGAAAGGGCTGTGTGGAATGCAACAGAGATTGCGTCATCTGTGGATCTGTTGGGACGGGATGCAAACTGGACTGGTTCTAGGGTTTCAGGGATGATGGTGTTGATGTGAGCCATTACCAGCCTTTCAAAGCAATTCATGGCTACAGACGTGAGTGCTACGGGTGGGTAGTCATTTAGGGAGGTTACCTTGGCATTCATGGGCACAGGGACTATGGTGGTCTGCTTGAAACATGTAGGTATAACAGACTTTAAAATGTCAGTGAAGACACTTGCCAGTTGGTCAGTGCATGTCCTGGTAGTCCATCTGGCCCTGCAGCCTTTTGAGTGTTGACCTGTTTAATGGTCTTACTTACATCAGCTATGGAGAATGTGATCACACAGTCGTCCGCAACAGCTGGTGGTCTCATGCATGCTTCAGTGTTGCCTGCCTCAAAGCATACATTGAAGTAATTTAGCTCATCTGGTAGGCTCATGTAAATGGGTAGTTTGCGGCTGGGCTTCCCTTTGTAATCCGTAATAGTTTGCAAGCCCTGCCACATCCGACGAGCATCAGAGCCGGTGTAGTAAGATTCAATCTTAGTCCTGTATTGATGCTTTGCCTGTTTGATGGTTTGTGGCAGGGCATAGTGCGATTTCCTATAATGCACTTATTGATGAAGCCGGAGACTGATGTGATATACTCCTCAGTGCCATCGGATGAATCCCGGAACATATTCCAGTCTGTGCTAGCAAAATAGTCCTGTAGCTTAGCATCTGCGTCATCTGACAACTTCCGTATTGAGCGAGTCACTAGTACTTCCTGCTTTAGCTTTTTATTGTAAGCAGGAATCAGGAGGATAGAATTATGGTCAGATTTTACAAATGGAGGGCGATGGAGAGCTTTGTACGCGTCTCTGTGTGTGGAGTAAAGGTGGTGTAGAGGTTTTTTTCCTTCTGGTTGCACATGGTAGAAATGAGCTAAAACTGATTTAAAGTTTTAAAGTCCTCGGACACTAGGAGCGCCGCCTTTGGATGAGCATTTTCTTGTTTGCTTATGGCCTTATACAGCTCGTTGAGTAAGGTCTTAGTGCCAGCATCGTTAGGGTTTCATGAGGTCAGATTGGGCAATAACTTCTTTCTACCCAGTATTGACGCTCTAAAATGTTCTACATTTAGTGAATGTTGTCCCCTTTATACTTTTGGTGTTTTTAGAATTTCCAATAGGCAATGCATTTTATGAGAGGTTGCTTTTTCAACCATAGTTTAGATTGTCCATTATTTGTGACATACAGTACAAGTATCTCATGAAGTTATCTTCTATATTTGTTACATTTCACCTTTTCTTCCATATTGTGTAGACAACCTTACTGTATCACCATCGATATACACAGTAAACATGCCTACGAACAACTATTTTCAGTGGTGAACAATTGACATTGTAGCAAGGCAATGATGATGCCTGAGAGTTAACATGATTTGCTCTTTGTGGAACCAAATAAAATGTCCCTTCTTTATGAGCACAACATTGCAATAAATTGCAGACACATTTACAATTGACTTTCTATGAAATGAGCATGAATATAAATGGGTGAATGGGATTGCGAAAAGCTCATATCTGATATGCTCATATTGCAACGTAAACATCCTTGCGACATCATTATTTTTCACCTCAACCTCAACTGTAACAATAAGATGGTGTATAAATACCCTGAAGATTATATTGGACTTGATCCATTGTATTGACTACAATCGAATCAACACACTTGTTCTGGTGTTTTCTTTGTGGCAGGGCTCAGGAACACTTGCCATGCTGTAGGTCCCCCTAAAATGTCAACATGCACAATGTTTACTATTCTTAAGCCTCAATTTGAACACTGATTTATGTATTCAAAGGAGATGATGCTTCTTGCCTTCTTACTGCGCAGTTTGACATCTCTCCCGAATCCCATCTGCATTGATGGCGTGCCAAGAGTAGATTGTGAAAAATAACATCAAGGCATAACATCTCCTCCTCCATCAGTCCGTGTGTATAAACATGTTGGTTTTGCTAGCTTCATAGATCAGTTCAGCTCCACAACAGAACTTCACAGACATTTGTATTTCATATCTAATTTGATTATTGAGGTGGTACATGCATATTTTTGTGTACTGATTCTCAGGTTGAATATTTGAGCATGCATATATTTGCATAAATAATTATCTCAAAAGGTCAAATAGGTGATGCTTATACTTGTCCTGTTTCACACATGTACAAGTGTGTGGCGTGAAATAGAAATACATTTTTTTGCATATCCCATTCCCCTGAGACACCCTCGGAGAGTGGGGTCACGGCCAGGAATCAGCCATTATTGACATTGACCCTGAAGCAATTAGTGTTAAGTGCCTTTTCACCTAGTCGGCTCGATGGATTCAAACTTTCGGTTACTGGCCCAACGCTAGTCTACCTGCCGCACTTATCTTGGGGATTTCAGACAATCCAATTGACCCTTGTTTGAGTAATGTCATGAAATTCTTTTGAATTCAACAGATACCACTGTGTTGTTATGTCGTTGGAATATGTAGTCTGAGTGAGCAATGATTTTCAAATGGAATACAGAAAACTTGAAAATAGGAGCTTCAATGGCTTTCTTGAATGTTACACAACAATTTCATTCAAAGTAAATCAAACAGTGCTCAAGTAGAAACATGAGCACACTGTTTTGATTGATTCATTGTAGATCTGCAATACCCTGCAGATACAGTACATAATGATTTCATAATATCTTCTGCTCTCTTGTTTTTTTCTCTGGGGGTAAATACCACTTGCTACTCTGATACTGTATGTCTCTGCAGTATCTAGCTCTATTTCTAGTACTTCTCTGGTAACATGAGACAAGTCTATGCTTATTCTACAGGGAGGGAATAAAAACATTTCATGCCCTTTCTACTGTAGCCTACTGTATCATAACCTACGGGCAGTCTCACAAACAGCTTTTTAGGCTTTATGCTAATAATAATAATGACTACAAGGCAGCAGATTCTAAGATGTCTTGTTTGATTTTGGAGGAATATTCTGCAATGAAAGCAATTTTTCATTCCAAACAAGCTGCATAATATATGCTTAAAGTCTTAGGGAAGCATTTTCAAATGCTACTCTCCGAGGCTGACTAATTTGCTATGCATTGGATGTGTGTAGCGTAGATATTTAGAGGTCATCTGTCAGCCCACATGTTATATCTATGTATGAAGTCTTACTACTTTTCCTTCATGTCATATTTTCCAGTAAACTCCTTTCTCCCATTTACTTTTCAAGGAATGTTTATAGTGGTGGGAATAATGATGCATATAAACCCTGGATTGTTGATGCAATGTATTGGCCATTGAGATGCTTTGAAGCCACCGCTCAGCCATATTGGCACTCCCCAGTAGGAGCAGACCTCCATATGAATAAATGGAAATATACAGTATTTAAATGAAATGTTTCAAGGACAAAAGCATTTTTTTTTTGTGGGGACATTAATGTCTACATTTGTTTTTGCCACATTTGTTCCATTACAGACACCTAACTGCATACTTTTAAATTATATAGTGTGCGCTAAACATACAAATAAAACATAGAAATATATATTAAAACATGTTCCTTAAAATATATTTGATATTTGATTACTAAACCTCTTAAGGATCTACAGGATCGGTGTCCCTATACTGGGACGGTTGTTGCTAACATGTGCTAATGTGACTATAATGACGTTGTAAATAACAGCAAACTTTCCAGGACATAGACATATCTTATATAGGCAGAAAACAAACAGTGTTAGTAATCTAACTGCACTGTCCACTTTACAGTATCTATTACAGTAAAAACAAATGCCATGCTATTGATTGAGGAGAGTGCACAACAACAACAAAAAATGTATCACGGCAACTGATTTGATACCTTCACCCCTGAAGGTAAATAATGTACACTACCGTTCAAAGGTTTGGGGTCACTTAGAAATGTCCTTGTTCTTGAAAGAAAAGCAAAAAAAATTGTCCATTAAAATAACATCAAATTCATCAGAAATATAGTGTAGACATTGTTAATATTGTAAATGACTATTGTAGCTGGAAACAGCTGATTTTGTATGGATATCTACATCAGCATACAGAGGCCCATTATCAGCAACCATCACTCCTGTGTTCCAATGGCACGTTGTGTTAGCTAATCCTGTGACGTCTGCTTCCAACTCACACCCTCAAATACGTAGATCCCCTGAGCGCAGCTAACTTTCCAGCCCACTTTCCAGCTCACACTCTCAAACACCTAGATCCCCTGAATGCAGCTCACTCTCCAGATCCCAATCACCTGAATTCTAATCACCTGTTCACACACCTGTATGTCATTATCCCACACTTTTTAATTCAGTTCTTTGCACCCCATCACTGTGAGGTATTGTTTGTTTTGTGACACACGTCTTTCTGAGCGCTGGGTTTCCCGTGATATACTCCTCCCGTGTATGATAGTTTTTGCCTGCCTCACTAACAACGCCTTTTGCCTATTCCCTGCCTGTACTTTAGCCTATCGGATTTCCTGTTATCAACCTATTTCCTGATCTCCCGGACTACGTTACTAGCCTTTTCCCTGCCTGTACTGTTGACCTTCTGCCTGCCCCTGGACCCAGCTACCTGCCTCCTCCTGTGGTCCTCTGCAATAAACACCTGCTGCGCCCTGCGCTTGAAACCAGCTCTCTGTCTCCCCTCGTGTTCATTACAAATCCAAGTTTATCATTTTAAAAGGCTAATTGATCATTGGAAAACCCTTTTACAATTATGTTAGCACAGCTGAAAACTGTTGTTTTGATTAAAGAAGCAGTAAAACTGGCCTTCTTTAGACTAGTTGAGTATCTGGAGCATCAGCTTTTGTGGGTTCGATTACAGGCTCAAAAGGGCCAGAAACAAAGAACTTTCTTCTGAAACTCGTCAGTCTATTCATGTTCTGAGAAATAAAGGCTATTCCATGTGAGAAATTTCCAAGAAACTGAAGATCTCGTACAACACTGTATACTACTCCCTTCACAGAACAGCGCAAACTGGCTCTAACCAGAATAGAAAGAGGAGTGGGAGGCCCCGGTGCACAACTGAGCAAGAGGACAAGTACATTAGAGTATCTAGTTTGAGAAACAGACGCCTCAAGTCCTCAACTGGCAGCTTCATTAAATAGGATGCTGGCCTTCTAGGCAGAGTTCCTCTGTCCAGTGTCTGTGTTCTTTTCCCCATCTTAATCTTTTATTTTTTATAGGCCAGTCTGAGATATGGCTTTTTCTTTGCAACTCTGCGTAGAAGGCCAGCATCCCAAAGTCCCCTCTTCACTGTTGATGGTGAGACTGGTGTTTTGAGGGTACTCTTTATTGAAGCTGCTGGCTTGGTTGTGTTGTGTTTCAGAGGACGTACGGCTCTCGACCTTCGCCTCTCCCGAGTCCGTACGGGAGTTGCAGCGATGAGACAAGACTGTAACTACCAATTGGATACCACGAAATTGGGGAAATAAATGGGTAAAAATAAATAAACAAAAAATACTTACCCAGAAAGACTCATAGCTGTATTTGCTGCCAATGTGATTCTAACATGTATTGACTCAGGGGAATATTTATCTAATCAAGAGATTAGTGTTTTATTTAAAAAATATATCTTTTTTTTTTACAAATGTAATGACAATTAAATCAGTTTTAATCCCACAGAAAACTAAAGTGGTGTGAATACTTTCATTGGGTTGGACAGACATTTTCTATAATGAAGGAACAAATGCAAACAATCTTATTACGAGATCAAATAATTGTTTTAGTTGATCATTCTGGTTTATGCATTTTATTTTCTTGTTTCCCAAGATAAGCAATGTTTTTCCAATTTTAATGCATTTCAACTGTAGTGAAACTATTGAGTATTGTGTAGGGAAGTGATTCCAGGGTTTCATAACTAGTCCTACATACAAGTAGTCACACAATGTTCTGTCAAATTAATGAGAAGAACCTCAGTGGCAGCTGGGAATCCTGAAAGAAAGGGATCTTTGGCATGTGGCACTTGACTAACTGCTACTGAAACTGGGTCATAAGATTCTATTAAACTAAGTAAAAGTGTCAGGGTGAAGTGGTTTTCACTCCTTTGATATGTGTTTCTATACAGTACAGTACAGCAGGCAACGTCAATGTATTTCTCTGTATTCCACAGAAACACGCCAGAGACCTGTGTCTTTTGTGATCAATAAAGTCCCTGGCTGTCAGAGGAGAACTTCCAAATGCAATATGACTTGCACAGTTCTCAGATATACTTTGACTTTGTGTTTCCCTTAAAGTTGTTGTCAGTGTGCTTTTTAACAGACCTGTCATACCAGTGCTATGACACTCTTCTACAGTACCATATATCCAGCTAATAACCTACCTATCGATTATTAATTATTTGTTACTAACTTGTGGAAGTTGATTATTTTGTAATCAGTGTGTAATTGTAATTAATAAGTGGTGTCTTTAATCTGTTCTAATAATTACTTTAACTAGATAGTACACCAGTGAAATTAATTTGCATTTATAAAATGTGATATGCAACATTCCTGTAATGTTGCATATCAGATTACCAATCATCCATTTCATACAGTCATATTTGTTTGTGCCATTGTCTATCTATGAGACCTATTCATATTGCCTTCAACTATCTTCAACTTCTGCTGCACTCATGACCAGCTATATCAAGATGAAAAAGATCCCTCTGAAAAACCTTGTCATTTCAAAAAAAATTCTGCTGTACTCATATTGAACCAATAAAAAAACAAAAATTACATTAATGTTGAAAGACAAGCCCAGCTTTTAAAACAACAGAGCATTTTGCTATTCAGATTGGCATAAAAGGGAACAAAGTTTTCAGACACAAAACAAATGTCACCCAGCTATAAGTTCTTCTTCCATTCAGGAGATGAAACGCTGGAAAGACTTTCAATTGTCTGTTCTCTATTGACGTCAATAGTAAAATACCTCTAATTTAACATATTTGTCTGGTTTTATTTGAGTACAGGACCAGACCACACACTCACATAAATACACATATTGTCTCACTAATTTAAATAGTGGTTACTGTACCTTGAACAAACAATGACCAACCAGAGAAAGGAGGTAGAATTTCTAACCATCCAGTGTAGTTTATTGTTGGACGTCTCTGTGCACATGCTCTGTGGTGAAATAGTGTTATAGTGTTTTCACATAGGCCTACACAGTCATTATTTTTTCTCATATGTTCTCTGTCTGTGTAGAATACAGATCATTTCAGGAGTTTTAAATTGTCCCACCCTACAGTAGCTCTACACTGTAACACATTTCTGTGCATTTACAGCCACAATTCTACAGTTAGCTACTAGAATTCTATAGTACTGTAAAGAGCAATGCATTATGGGGGCTCAATGGCATTCCACTACACTACTGTAAAATTAACATTTTGCAGTAAAGTACTTTATTACCAGTTTCACTATAATTTTACAGCAGCATATTGTAAATGATGGTACATTGTGGGAACATGTTGTGGGTTTGGAAAGAATCTCTGGCTCATTAACATATTTTGATGTGTGCCTTGTATTTGCTGCACTCGCTAGTGAGAATGCTGTACACCACAGACTACAGTACCATACCGTATTTTAGGAATCTAAAAACCTTTTCCTGTAAATATACAGTTACTTGCTGGCAACTCTTATACCAGTAATTTACTGTAATTCAGTACCACTCCAGAGAAAACAGTACCAAACTGTATTTTTAAGCGCTAGAAACATTTTGAACTGTAGTGGCATGGTATTGTTGTTTCTAGCTCATTAACATATTTTATGATGTGTCTTGTAAGGGGCTATTTGTGTTGCACCCATTAGTGAGAGTGCTATACAAATGTAACTGATATGTGGTAGTAGTTCCCTAACAATTGAAGGGCTTAAAGTGCAAGTGATATAAAGCACCAAATATAATTTGATATGCCTTAATAATATCATTGCATATTCCCTGTTAGAAATTGGAGAATTGTTTTTCAATACAAGTACTGTATTGCTGTTTTGATGTATATTTACTGAAGCGTTCTGTAAATGAAGGTGTATTGTGGAAAAATGTTGTGGGAAGGGAAAGAATCGCTCGCTCATTAACATATTTTAAGGCGTAAGTGGCTATGTTTGTTGCACCTGTTAGTGAGAGTGCCGTACCAATTTAAGTGATATGTGGTGTTAGTTCCCTAACAATGAAATGTTTATAGGAGACAGATCAGAGTGGCAGCGGGTCGAATGGTTGAATATTTAGCCATGTCTTTTTGATCTGTTTTGCCCTGTAATCACGGCCAGTTTGGAAGCCTTTGTTTAGGCCTCTAGAAGTGATATAAAACACCTAGTATTCATTAATAAGCTGTAATATACAAATGCCTAGCAGCAAACCTGGTTGCACCAATCCCATGCAATTACAGTAAAGAAAATTATTACAGTTTAATAGTAACTTTTACAGTATTGTACTGTGTTTCATTGCGCTGACATTATAGTAATTTACAGGAAGCTGGCACCGTGAATATCTCAGTAATGTATTGGCACTATCCAGAGATAGGCAGAGATATATATTTTTTATATATTTTTCTCCCCAAATTTGTGATATCCAATTACGATCTTGTCTCATCGCTGCAACTCTCCAATGGGCTCAGGAGAGGCGAAGGTCGAGTCATGCGTCCTCTGAAACATGACCCACCAAACCACACTCCTAAACACCCGCCCGCTTAACCCGGAAGCCAGCCGCACCAATGTGTCAGAGGTAACACCGTTCAACTGACGTCAGCCTACAGGCACCCAGCCAGCCACAACAAGTCGTAAGAGAGCGATGAGCCAAGTAAAGCCCCCCCGGCCAAACCCTCCCCTAAACCGGACTTTTGTGCACCGCCCTATGGGACTCCCGGTCACAACACAGCCTGGGATCAAACCCAGGTCTGTAGTGACACCTCAAGCACTGCGATGCAGTGCCTTAGACCGCTGCGCCACTTGGGATTATTTTGAAGACCAATGTATCCTTAAAAATGTTTTTGACCGACACCATTAGGTTACTACCTTTAGGGTAGCTATGGGTTTCAAGAATACATTTGCTCAAGTGCCTCTTTCACCTTGGAACCAAATGAGGTTATCTATACAACATATTCTTAAGTCATCATAGCCTGTCATGTCGTACGCTCTAGGAATCAAGAAGTGTTTATTAAGAAATGGAGAAGAGGGCTGATGTGATGAGGGAGTGCACCACACCACTGATCAAGCATCAGGGAGAATTCCCACGTCAAAGCATCTCCAGTCTTTGAATGTGTGCCAGAGCCCAAGGTAATCAACATAAGAAGGTAATGCTGGCTGAAGTAATTACCGGCTTTCTGAAGAACAGTTTGTAGTGGCGACCTTCAGCAATCAGGCCACTTTGGAACGGTGACTGGTCCTTCAGAGTGGGAGGTAGTGCAATTTGTCTGAGGAAGATAGGATCTCTCAGTCATTCACAAATTCAATATAGCACACTACTAAATGTACAAATGCTTTGTCAACCACACTGTGAGGAGGTTTAACTCACATTTTTGATGGTTGTATCTTCATAAACCAGAATCCTACCTGGTGTATTTGCATTGTTGCATAATGATTGATTAACATGACAGTTAGTCAAATCAAATCAAATCAAAGTGTATTTGTCACGTGCTCCGAATACAACAGGTGTAGACCCCAACAGTGCCAAAAAGGTATTATGTGAACAATAGGTAAGTAAAGAAATAAAAACAACAGTAAAAAGACAGAGAAAAAAAACAGAAGCGAGGCTATAACAGTAGCGAGGCTATATACAGTAGCGAGGCTATAACAGTAGCGAGGCTATAACAGTAGCGAGGCTATATACAGTAGCGAGGCTATAACAGTAGCGAGGCTATAACAGTAGCGAGGCTATATACAGTAGCGAGGCTATATACAGTAGCGAGGCTGTATACAGTAGCGAGGCTATATACAGTAGCGAGGCTATATACAGGCACCGGTTAGTCGGGCTGATTGAGGTAGTATGTACATGAAGATATGGTTAAAGTGACTATGCATATATGATGAACAGAGAGTAGCAGTAGTGTAAAAGAGGGGTTGGCGGGTGGTGGGTGGCGGGACACAATGCAGATAGCCCAGTTAGGCAATCTGTGGGGGCACTGGTTGGTCGGGCCAATTGAGGTAGTATGTACATGAATGTATAGTTAAAGTGACTATGCATATATGATAAACAGAGAGTAGCAGCAGCGTAAAATAGGGGTTGGGGGGGGGCACAATGCAAATAGTCCGGGTAGCCATTTGATTACCTGTTCAGGAGTCTTATGGCTTGGGGGTAAAAACTGTTGAGAAGTCTTTTTGTCCTAGACTTGGCACTCGGGTATCGCTTGCCATGCGGTAGTAGAGAGACCAGTCTATGACTGGGGTGGCTGGGGTCTTTGACAATTCTTAGGGCCTTCTTTCGACACCGCCTGGTGTAGAGGTCCTGGATGGCAGGCAGCTTAGCCCCAGTGATGTACTGGGCCGAACGCACTACCCTCTGTAGTGCCTTGCGGTCGGAGGCCGAGAAATTGCCATACCAGGCAGTGATGCAACCAGTCAGGATGCTCTCGATGTTGCAGCTGAACCTTTTGAGGATCTGAGGACTCATGCCAAATCTTTTTAGTTTCCTGTGGGGGAATAGGCTTTGTCGTGCCCTCTTCACGACTGTCTTGGTGTGTTTGGACCATTCTAGTTTGTTGGTGATGTGGACACCAAGGAACTTGAAGCTCTCAACCTGCTCCACTGCAGCCCTGTCGACACACTAATACATACATTCCAAGTTAGGATGCAGCCCATGTATGTCATTGAAGACCACAAATACGGTTCACACATCATTCAAATTTGTAGTATCTTATTTATAATGTAAACCAAAACCAGCAATATGATTCAGCCACAGCTTCATGGTGTAAATCCCAGTGGGTGGATGCAGTCTGATAGGCTGGCTGGCATGCAACAGGGACATCTCCCTCCCAACCTCCCAAACGCTTGAGGGAAGAAGTCAATGAAAACATACTGATGAGATTGAATTTATCAACAGGCAGCTGTGGGCTGCAAATGATTCTTGTAAACCCCACATGCTTCACTTGATATCTCCATCATACCCACTGTACTATTTATAATTATCGCTTTCACTTTCTCCTTTCAGGCCGACAATAATATTTGACCTTGTTTTTTTTCTTCAATTTTTTCCTCAGGAAGAAGAGTTGAGGAAAAGCGGAGAGGCCAAGTATGCCCATTTGAGTAACGATCTCCATGTTTTAATTGAAGTCTTCGCTCCACCTGGAGAGGCCTATTCCCGCATGAGCCATGCCTTGGAGGAGATTAAGAAATTCCTAGTTCCAGTAAGTTTGTTTAAACCATTTCATTTACTCAAATTCCTTCAGGGTAATTGTGAGTTGTACATTCAGATGGGTCTGTGCACTTCTGCTCTTGTGGATTCCTCTACTGGGGCTTTTTTTGCACTCTCAGATGTAATTGAAAGTTTACAGGGTTAAGCAAGTGATTAAAACAGCTCCAGACAGACTGAGGTTGGATGTTGGACATTGACAAGTTTTGGCACAACCCCAAATGAAATATCTCAAGAATGAAAATGAAGTACTTTTTTCACATAACTTGCTATATTTTCTGGCAGGTTACTATAGTACATTTTTTTTATATTACAAGGCAAATAAAGCTTTTCCTTTGCCCTGTCCCTCCCCCTCCCCTCCCCCCACCCCCACCTGTTCCCATCTAGCTAACAAGTTAGTTAATTTATTCCACAATTAACAAGTGCAGTATGGAGCCACTTGCAAGGCTCTGCCGACTTTGAGCCTACAGCAGTTAACGGTAATTAATGTGCGTACTGTGTAGGCATGCTCAGCTGAGGTTGTAAATATTAATACATCTTTGCAGTGTCTGCCAATCCCTCTGGTAGAAGGGCTGGATGAGAGTTTCCTCATGGCATGTCTTGTGCTCCCCCCCTCCTTTCCTTAGGGTTTACATCACAGACTCTTAGCTTTGTTGGAGGGCCAGAGATACAGTATGCTTCAGCTTCGGCAGCTGCACTGATCAGGTCATAGTACCCCCCAGCTCAGTCCAGACTATATATTTAATATCTCCACTTTGCTCATAGTGGCCACCAGACTAGAATGTCAAGTAGAAGGACACCTGTGTGTACCCCTCAAGTATTGTTGCTTTGGTAAGGTTTGAATGTACTTCTACTTTTGGGATTCGTTTTTTCCCCGCCATGCCTTTTGTCTCATTTAATGGAGACTCATTTCCAGAGCCTGATGATAAACTCACCTAAATGCACCTGAGTTGGAGGAGGAGGATTTCTTGTTTGAAGTATTTATCTTTCTTTCAAATTAAGTATGGAGGAGGACCAAAGTAGCCAATCCAACGCTTGGCAATTTCCTTGGCATGCCCACCCACTACAGCCTACCAAAGCATGAGATCCTGTTAGTCTCTATATTCATCTGTCAGTTTAGAATCAATGGACTTCTTCCAAAGCTCGCCTTGCAAGCAAACAAAATGCCATGGTAGTCAGACAATGTGTAATCTGGTTCAGAGGGTTTTCCCTAAAAGGGGCAGGCGACATTTGTGAAAAGACCATTATGTACAGTGCATTCTGAAAGTATTCAGACCCCTTGAGTTTTTCCACATTTTGTTACGTTACAAGCCATGAGGTCGAAGGGATTGTCCTTAGAGCTCCGAGACAGGATTGTGTCGAGGCACAGATCTGGGGAAGGGTACCAAAACATGTCTGCAGCATTGAAGGTCCCCAAGAACACAGTGGCCTCCATCATTCTTAAATTAAAGAAGTTTGGAACCCCCAAGACTGTTCCTTTGGCCTGAATGCCAAGTGTAACATCTGGAGGAAACCTGGCACCATCCCAACGGTGAAGCATGGTGGTGGCAACATCATGCTGTGGGGATGTTTTTCAGTGGCAGGGACTGGGAGACTAGTCAGGATCGAGGCAAAGATTAATGGAGCAAAGTATAGAGAGATCCTTGATGAAAACCTGCTCCAGAGCGCTCAGGACCTCAGACTGGGGCGAAGGTTCACCTTCCAACAGGCCAATGACCCTAAGTACACACCCAAGACAATGCAGCAGTGGCTTCGGGGACAAGTCTCTGAATGTCCTTGAGTGGCCCAGCTAGAGCCCAGACTTGAACCCTATCTAACGTCTCTGGAGAGACCTGAAAATTGCTGTGCAGCAATGCTCCCCATCAAACCTGACAGAGCTTGAGGGGATCTGCAGTGAAGAATGGGAGAATGAGAGAATAAAAAATGTAATACATTTTAGAATAAGGCTGTAACTTGGAAGTGGTCAAGGGGTCTGAATACTTTCCGAATGCACTGTATGTGAGGAGTTGGGCCTTGGATCACGTACTGTCACTTGGTACCAGAAGAGTAGTGATTCGTGCTGCACAATGTGCAGCATTAATACTTAATAACAGGTGTGTCTGTACTATATCTCAGTCATCAGCAGTATGGACCACAGAGGAGTTGTTAGGGTGGGGACGCTCTCACTTGCTAACGCAGACCCCAATGAGGGTGCTGTACACCACAACCCACGAATCCCCCAATATACTGTAAGAACGCTCTAAAAGTGAAACAATTAATGCGAAATCTTCTGCAAATGTTTTGATGATATTGTATATCAGGTATTTTGGTCATCATATTATAATGGCGAATTTAACCTCTCTTTCTTTCTGCCAGTGTTTCATTATCTTCGCTGGAAATAGCTCACAACCAAAGCTCACTGTGTTTTGTCTCCAAGTTGTTGCCTCCTGGTTCAGTTACAAGCATTTTACCACTCAGTTTTCATTCAGAGACTAATTAGCCTAGCCTGGCCACCCAACGGCCTCCATAATGATCTCATCAGGCTAGCCATTACATCTATTCATCTCGGAATGCATTTATTTTGCGATCCAATTTGAGCCCATCAAGTTTTGACTATGGGGAAACTTGGTGCAATCAAGTGATTTCATTTGAAGCAATTCAAGGCATTGCTTGCTTTTCACAGAGCAAATTATTTAGGAACAGGCTTGATTGCATTTACTTCATTCACTCGCTGGAAAACAGCCATTTTGATCACGTCTGGATACCCTCAAGTCACTAGTCAATATGTTTTGGACTTATACACAAAATGCACAGACCCCGTAAGAGTAGGCAGTGGCTGCATGGCATGACGTCTGTATTGTTCACAATCAAGTGACCAAAACAACAAGTCAAATCTGTCTTAACTTTTACTGAAGTATGACAATTATGTACTTTTTCCATCACTGGCATTACGCCTGGGAGGAAAACACTTAAATTTGCTCAACTTGCCATTGGCTCAACCATTGGCTCAACTTACCCCATGGCCATTGGCTCAACTTACCCCAAGGCAAACATTTTGACTATATTAACCCACACAGCTACAAGGATGCACTTTCATGCTAGGTTTATGACCTCATATTGAAGCTTATAGAGACCCCAACTGATGTATATAACAATCTTAAAATGATACATTTTGGTTTAGATACAAGCATCATGAAACCTCTAACACAATAAATTCATTTGACTTGGTGAAAATCAATTTTTTTGACCCAATTTACCACCTTTTTCATGTGGTGTCTTCCTTCACAAACTCTATGAAATTATGACCTCTTCCTAAATATTTATATACATTTTGTGTATGGTTTCCTTGAAACATGGGTGGCTCAATTTACCCCTTTTGCTCAACTTATCCCACTCTCCCCTACAGTAGACTTTAGTTGCTTGTTTTTCTCAAAGCCTCTGTCAACACCCAACTTTTACAAGCCCAATCAGATTTGTTGCGCTTTGGTTAAGCTACACACTTCCAATTACGAGAGATTCTAGACGTTCCTTCACACCAAGATGTTGCTTGAGGCCATTTGTTTATACAGTATATACTATGAATCAATGGGAATGCTTGTGAGAAATGCCTTTAAACAGGTTAACATTAACAAGGCCGTAGGGTCAGACGGATTACCAGGACACGTACTCAGAGCATGCGCCGACCAGGTGGCAAGAGGCTTCACTGACATTTTCAACCTCTCCCTGACCCAGTCTGTAATGCCTATATGTTTCAAGCAGACCACCAAAGTCCCTGTGCCAAGGTAACCTGTCTGAATGACTATCCTCCCGTAGCACTCACATCTGTAGCCATGAAATACTTTGAAAGGTCAGTCATGGCTCAGGTCCCTCAGTCGAGCAGTTAAGCCTACTAGAAAGTGTGTACCCTCAGGCCTGGAGGGAAGCAAAAGTAATTCCACTACCTAAGAATAGTATAGCCCTCTTTACTGGCTCAACTAGCCGACAAATCAGCCTGTTACCAGCCCTTAGTAAACTTTTGGAGAAAGTAGTGTTTGTCCAGATACAATGCTATTTTACAGTAATCCCTAATAAATACAAATACAAAATCAACACCATCATCCCAGACACCCTGGACCCACTCCAATTCGCATACTGCCCCAACAGATCCACAGATGATTCAATCTATATTGCAATCTACATTTCCCTTTCCCACTTGGAGAAAAGGAACACATACAGTGCCTTCAGAAAGTATTCTCATCTAGGGCTGTTACGGTGACCGTATTACTGCCATACCGGCGGTCACGAGTCATGAAGGCAGTCAAATTCCACGTGAACGTTTAGTCACGGTAATTAGGCTTCTCCAAGCTCTGATGCTGCTGATGGTCATTATTAGCCTACCAAACTTGCTAACTGCCTGGTACTCAGCACTCTATTGTCACTCTAATCACTCTGACATCAATGCAAATGTAATCGAAAATCGAATCATTCACTTCATGAGAGCCCATGAGCTCATGTTGCGCAACATTTCTATAGGCTATGCAATTGCGTGATGGCCTCTATTAAAAAGAGGACGATCCCATCAGCTTTCTATAGGCTAGGCCTACTATATTTATTTCTCAATTTTCCTAATATTAAGCACATTGCTTATCTTTACAACAAGAGTATAACCTACCTGGCTGGCATGAAAATAAACCACGGGAAACGCATCCTCCATTCGCTATTATAGTGCATAGATGACATGTATTTTTCCCCCTGCCCCTGATCGAGACAGGTGCATGATAATGGTCCATTCTAAAGCAAAACAAATGTCACATATATTATTTAGTATATGCAAAGACAAGATTAAATCAAGAATAGTCTGATGGGTGACAATATTATCAATATTAGCCTATCACTTGTGAATTAAATATTAGCACTTGTGAATGATGCCCAGTTTAAGGCAAGAAACAATGCCTTTTTTTGTGACTTTTTCTAATCATAATCGCACACCTAATGTAGCCTAGCCCATAGGCCTATATGTTTTGATAAGGTTTGGTTTTGAGGCTAGTGGTTGTATTAATTTGGGATCTATCGCATCCCACAACTGTCTCAGACTATAGCAACATAAGGCGAGACCCAGATGCAGACACAGAAGGCAGATGGTAGCCTAGTGGTTAGAGCGTTGGGCCAGTAATCGCAAGGTAGCTAGATCGGATCCCCAAGCTGACAAGGTAAACATCTGTCGTTCTGCCTCTTAACAAGGCAATTAACCCACTGTTCCTAGGCAGTCATTGTAAATAACAATTTGCTCTTAACTGACTTGCCTATTTAATTAAAACAGTTGTTTGAGCTCTGATACTTATTATAGTCCAAGGGGTAGGCAAAAGGCAGGTTGGGGACAGTCAAGAGTTCATAACCAGGTCAGAGTCCAAAACGGTGCAGGGCGGAAAGCAGGCTCGAGGTCAGGGGCAGGCAGAGCGGTCAGGCAGGCGGGCTCAGAGTTAGGACAGGCAAGGGTCAGAACCAAAAGGACTAGAAAAGCAGAGACTGGGGAGAAACAGGAGGTAGGAGAAAATCACTGGTTGACTTGGCAAACAAGATGAACTGGCACAGACAGACAGAAAACACAGGTATAAATACCCAGGGGATAATGGGGAAGATGGGCGACACCTGGAGTTGGGGTGGAGATAAGGACAGGTGAAAAAGATCAGGGTGTGACAGTTCTACCTGGGCGCATACCGGGGTGCCGGCAGTAGAAGTCAGCGATGAGGGCTGGGTCCAGCATGTCTCTAGCGGGGACCCAGCACCTCTCCTCCGGGCCATAACCCTCCCAGTCAACCAGGTACTGGAAACCCCTGCCCCGTGGTCGAACACTCGGGGAGGAGGGGTGTGCATGGAAATAGAAGACAAAGGGCTGTGAGACACGGGCTTAATCCTAGACACATGGAAGTAGGGTGAATACGGAGGGTATGTGGTAATTAAAGATGAACAGCAGTGGAACTAAGGACTCTAGAGATGGTGAAAGGTCCAATGAAACGGGGGGAAAGTTTGCGGGACTTCACCCGAAGGGGCAGGTCCCATGTGGATAGCCATATCCTCTGCCCAATGCGATAGCGAGGAGCTGGAGTTCGGCAGCGATCCACTTGTCGAAGATACCTGGAGTTGGTCTTGAGGAGTGCCGCCCGAGCTCTTCTCCAGGTACGCCAACAGCGTCGGACGAACATCTGGGCCGAGGGTATGTTGACTTCCTGCTCTTGTTCTGGGAAGAACAGAGGCTGATACCCTATGGAGCACTCGAAAGGGGAGAGACCCGTGGCCGAACAGGGGAGACTGTTCCGGGCATACTCCACCCAGGCCAGTTGTCGGCTCCAGGTAGTGGGGTTTGTCGAGAGAAGGCATCTTAAGGTTGTTTCCAGGTCGTGATTTGCCCGCTCCGACTGGCCATTGGATTGGGGATGGAATTGGGGATGGAATTGGGGATGGAATTGGGGATGGAATCCGGAGGGACAGGTAGTGGCTGAAGGAGGCCGGACGGGGCTTGCTGCGTAGTCTTATTCTGAGCACAAACAGTGCATGCGGCGACGAAAGCCACCAGAAACGTTGTCGGAGGAAGGCCAGGGTTTGACGGGAAAATAGATGACAGGTAAGCCTGGAAGAATGAGCCCATTCCAGGACCTAGGACCGGACTGAATTAGGGACGAACAACCGGTTAGACGGGCCCCCCCCTCCAGGGGCAGGCTGGGAACATTGTGCCTTGCGGACAAGGGTCTCAATACCCCAGCCCACAGAAGACGGATGAGGTAGGGAGGATGGTCTCTGAGTCAGAGGGTATGGCAGCAGAACTGTATAGGTGAGAGAGGGCGTCAGGTTTAACATTCTTGGAACCTGGGCAGTAGGAAATGGTGAAGTTGAATCTGGTGAATAGCAGAGCCCACCGGGGCCTGCCTGGAGTTAAGGCACTTGGCTGTGCGAATTCTTATCGTCGGTCAAAACCAAAAATTGATGTTCTGCACCTTCCAACCAGTGCCTCCACTCCTCTAGTGCCATCTTGACAGCCAGGAGTTCTCAGTTACCTACATCGTAGTTTCTTTCTGCAGAGTTGATACAACGTGACAGGAAGGCACAGGGAGGGATCTTTTGGTCCTGGGCAGATCACTGGGACAGGATAGCCCCCACTCCAACGTCAGAAGCATCGACCTCAACCACAAACTGACGGGACGGGTCCAGATGGACAAGGATGGGTGCTGTAGTGAACTGATGCTTCAGGTCCACAAAGGCTCTGTCAACAGCTGGGGACCATGTGAACGGTACCTTGGGAGAGGTGAGTGCAGAGAGGGGGGCCGCCAGGGTGCTGTAGCCTTGAATAAACAGAAGTAGAAATTGGCAAACCCCAGGAAACATTGTAGCTGCACCCTGGACGTAGGTTGGGGCCAATCCACTACTGCTTTCACCTTTTCAGGGTCCATCTGGACATTTCCTTCAGCGATGACATATCCCAGAATGGAGATTGTAGAACGGTGGAACTCGCACTTCTCCGCTTTCACAAAAAACTGCTTCTCCAGGAGGACATGTTCTTTGGCAGACTGGGAAAAAAACAGGATGTCGCCGAGATAGACAAACACAAAACAATTTAACATGTCCAGGAGCACATAGTTTACCAGTGCCTGGAAGACAGCGGGGGCGTTGGTGAGTCCAAGCGCCATGACAAGGTACTCATAATGTCCACTGGCAGTGTTCACCTCATCTTCTTCGCATATCCGAACCAGGTGGTATGCATTCCGAAGGTCCAGCTTGGAGAAGATGGTAGCCCCCTGGAGAGGTTTGAAAGCCGAGGAGAGGAGTAGTAGGGGGTAACAATTCTTGATTATTCTCGTTATGTCATTAAGACCCCGGTAGTCAATGCACGGACGGGTCTTGTTCTTCTTTTCCACAAAGACAAACCCTGCGCAGGCAGGGGATGCAGAAGGACGGATGCATCCAGCAGCCAGAGAGTCCTCAATATACTCCTCCATGGCCTTGGTCTCCGGGCCGGATAGAAAATATAGCTGACCACGAGGCGGTGTGGTGCCTGGGAGAAGGTCAATAGCACAATTGTAGGGACAATGCGGGGGAAGAGAAGCAGCCCGTGCCTTGCTGAAGACCTCCAGGAGGTCATGGTACTCCGCGGGAACGGCAGAGAAATCCAAGGCTTTACTTAAACCCTGAGGAGGACGTCTCGGGGAAGGCTGCGCCGCTTTAAGGCAATGGGAATGACAGAACGGACTCCAACCCAGGATTGAACTCGTGGTCCAGTCAATAACGAGGTTGTGTTTTTGGAGCCAAGAAAATCCCAGAACAGGAACATGGGGGGAATCAATGAGGAGAAGCTGTATTGACTCACTGTGATTTCCTGAAACCCTCAGATTAATGGGAACAGCGCTGTGGGTAACTCTTCCAATGGAGCCACCGTCCAGTGCTCTAGCGTCCATAGGAACAGAGAGGGGTTGAGTGGGGATACCTAATTCAGAAATTAGGGTAGCGTCCATAAAACTCTCATCCGCCCCAGAGTCAATAGAGCGCCTGGAGAGACTTAAACTGGTCTCCCCACAGCAGTATCACAAGAAAAGTTAGATTGGATAATGAATTGGATTGGATAATTCCCAGTCTGGCTCACCAGAGTACTTGTACCTACTAAAGAAATATTAACAGGAAAGCTGGCTATATAACATCCCGCAGCCCCACAGTTCAGACAACAGTTGGAGCTCAGCCTACGGGAATGTTCCCTAGGCAATAATCCAGCTCTGCCCAGTTGCATAGGCTCAGGAGTAACCGTCTCACTCGTCGCCGATGATTCTCGAGGGAACTCAAGTGACTTTGGCTCTTCTCAGAAATGCACACTTTGGGGACTTCCGGATTCCTTCGGAGGTGAGCAAGCAGCAGCGGATGAACAAATGTTCCCGAGACCCGACCTCCTCTCACTCCGGCGTTCTCGTAGATGCCCATCAATCAAATCAAATCACATTTTATTAGTCACATGCGCAGAATACAACAGGTGTAGACCTTACAGTGAAATGCTTACTTATGAGCCCCTAACCAACAGTGCAGTTTAAAAAAAATAAGAATAAGAGATAAAATTAACAAGTAATTAAAGAGCAGCAGTAAAAAATAACAATATATACTGGGGGGTGCCGGTACAGCCAATGTGCGGGGGTTCATTCACCGGTTAGTTGAGGTAGTATGTACATGTAGGTAGAGTTATTAAAGTGACAATGCATAGATGATGACAGAGAGTGTCAGTAGTGTGGAGAGGGGGGGGAGCAATGCAAATAGTCTGGGTAGCCATTTGACTAGATGTTCAGGATTCTTATGGCTTGGGGGTAGAAGCTGTTTAGAAGCCTCTTGGACCTAGACTTAGTACTCCGGCACCGCTTTCCGTGCGGTAACAGAGAGAACAGTCTATGACTAGAGTGGCTGGAGTCTTTGACAATTTTTAGGGCCTTCCTCTGGCACCGCCTGGTATAGAGGTCCTGGATGGCAGGAAGCTTGGCCCCAGTGATGTACTGGGCCGTTTGCACTACCGTCTGTAGTGCCTTGCGGTCGGAAGCCGAGCAGTTGCCATAACAGGCAGTGATGCAACCAGGCAGGATGCTCTCGATGGTGCAGCTGTAGAACCTGTTGAGGATCTGAGGACCCATGCAAAATATTTTCAGTCTCCTGAGGGGGAATAGGTTTTGTCGTGCCCGCTTCACGGCTGTCTTGGTGTGCTTGGACCATGTTAGTTTGTTGGTGATGTGGACACCAAGGAACTTGAAGCTCTCAACCTGCTCCTCTGCAGCCCCATCGATGAGAATGGGGGCGTGCTCGGTCCTCTTTTTCCTGTAGTCCACAATCATCTCATTTGTCTTGATCACGTTTTGGGAGAGGTTGTTGTCCTGGCACCACACGGCCTAATCATAACGTTGATGAGGGAATCAAGGTCCAATAGTCCAATGGCAACTCCCGAGCTGTGAGCTAGTTTTTTATTTCCTCCGACAGTCCGTAAAGGAAGGTATCGAACGTGGTATCGAATGTGCAAAAATCTATCGCGTAGTCTGCCACACTACAGGAGTCCTGATGCACCTTCAGTAGTTTTCGGGCCGCCTCTCTCCCGGGCACCGGAGAATCGAATACCTTCCTCACCTCCACCATGAAATCGTCCAGGTTATGGCAAATGGTGGATTGTTGCTCCCAAACAGCTGTCGCCCAGGAGAGCACCCTTCCAGACATTAGCGTAATTAGATATCCGAAAGGAACGAAGATGGCTGTAGTTCAAAAATGAGGGAGCACTGGCAGGTTCCAGGATCGCCAGCATATCGCTCCGGAGGAGGTAAGCGGCATTCTCTGGGAGCCGGGGTAGGCTGAAAAAACCCACCACTAGTAGGGAAGTTACTGAGTGGCTGGGAGGTCTCAGATGTGCCGTGCTGCCTGTGAGCTAATTCACGGAATTGCTCCGTTAACGCCTTGAACCCCTCCATCAGGTTCTGAAGTAGCTCCTCCTGTCTCTTAATGGTAGCTCCCTGCAGGGAGACAGCGTGACGGATCTGGTCCAAGTCTGCTGGGTCAGTCATGGCCAGTTCGTACTATAACGACACAAGGCGAGACCCAAATGCAGACACAGGAGGCAGATGGTTTGAGCTCTGATATTTATTATATTCCAAGGGGTAGGCAAAAGGCAGGTCGGGGACAGGCAAGAGTTCATAACCAGGTCACAGTCCAAAACGGTACAGGGCGGTTAAACTAAGTAGAGATTGAGTGCTGTCCACAATGCCATCTCTCATATTTGTTTTAGCCTAGCTGTCTTTGCAAACAGGACGAGGATAAGTGGTTGGAGGAAATGAGACGTGTTTATCTGTCTAAGCCCGTTGACAAGATAATAAAATATGATTCATCCACTCTGTTATCTAGCCTGTGATTCAGATCCTATTCATGTTCAATGACTGACTGAGAGAAACATTGACGAATCAAGAGGCAGCAGTGCAATATTTTTAATTTTATATTTAACTTGGCAAGTTGGTTAAGAACAAATTCTTATTTACATTGATGGCCTAGGAACAGTGGGTTAACTGCCTTGTTCAGGGGCAGAACGACAGATTTTTACCTTGTCAGCTGTTACTGGCCCAACGCTCTAACCACTAGACTACCTGCCGCCCCATATTCACACACTAGAACAATGTAATAGCTGCTTCAATATGGCCTCCAATGCCCTCCCAACCCGCTCTTAGTGCAAATGAGGACAAATATTGTAAGTTGTTTCCATTGGTTCCTCACGTGACCCTCTGAAAGTCCCACAGAGTTTTGAAACTCAGAGGCTGAGTGTCTAATAACATATTTTTTTTTACACATTCAGCCCTTTTAGATCTGTGGCCTACTTGAGGGAGGAAGGACAGAAGCTGAACATGATATAGCTAGCCAAGGCCATGGACCTTGAATGACTTATGGTGCAGATAAATGCATTTATAAAACATTAGCTACATATTTATGCCTTACAGTAAAGAAAGTGTTAACAAATTTTCACTCTGTTTGCCTCTGTGTTTGTGTGTGTTTTGGATTGCAGTCTGCCGTTATCTTTTGAGACACTATTAATCCTGAGATTTTAATTTGTGTCCTTAAATTTCCCCTCGTTTATTTCAATGTTCTGAAATGTTCTAACAACTCTCAGTAGACTGAGACTTGTTCTCCTAAATAAAACAGAGTGATGGCCTCTATTAAAAAGAGGAGGATCCCATCAGCTTTCTATAGGCTAGGCCTACAATATTTATTCCTCAACTTTCCTAATATTAAGCACATTGCTTATCTTTACAACAAGAGTATAGCCTACAAGGCTGGCATGAAAATAAACCACAGGAAAAGCGACCTCCATTCGCTATTTAAGTACATAGATGACATGTCTTTTTTTTCCCCCTGACATGTATTTTTCCCCCTGTCCCTGATAATGGTCTATTCCAAATTAAAACAAATGTCACATATATTATTTAGTATATGTAAAGACAAGATTCAATCAAGAATAGTATTATGGGTGACCATATTAGCTTATTACTTGTGAATTATATATTATCACTTGTGAATGATGCCCAGTTTAAGGCAAGAAACAATTGGGGGGACTTTTGTTCTAACTCTCAGTAGACTGAAACTTGTAAACTACTCTGACCAGAACATTCTCTAAATTAATATTCAGTGTTAAACTAAATCGTGCATTTCCTGTGAATATCTTCTGAATATTTATTTGGGAGAACTTTGTTGCAGTTGCGAGCATCGGTTGTGTTTGGAAGACAAATCTTCTCTTTTATTTATTTTGAGGCCTGTTGTATTCTTTCCCACAGGACTACAATGATGAGATCAGACAGGAGCAGCTGAGGGAGCTCTCCTACTTGAACGGTGGATCAGAGGACACCAACAGAGGGAGGACAGTAAGGGGGCGGGGCTTACGGCTGGCTTCCACGACAACCACGCGGTATGTATTTGCCAAGACCAGCCATGCTGATTATGATCTGCCGGCTTGTTGGTTTCCATCCCAACTCATTACTGGTCATTGATTGGGTATGTGTGTGTGTGTGTGTGTGTGTGTGTGTGTGTGTGTGTGTGTGTGTGTGTGTGTGTGTGTGTGTGTGTGTGTGTGTGTGTGTGTGTGTGTGTGTGTGTGTGTGTGTGTGTGTGTGTGTGTGTGGTTATGTTTTGCATCTGTGTGAACTTTAACTCAATGATCACAATCAAAATGTGATCTTGGATTTATTGCTTCTAATACTCACACCCCGTTTGATGAATGATTCATATTTACTTTCAAGCACATATTGTTAATTATTCATTATGTAACGTATTAATCATTTATATATTTAATATCTCAGACGACATGACATTCCTCAATAATTAATATTTCATACAATCTTCGCCGGCCATGGCCATGTCTTCAGTGTGACAGTCCCTGAAGGATTTTGAGTGTACGGTGACAGCTTGCACTATACTACCTCAGATGGTAATGGAAATAAACACGCCTGTGTTCTCATGTGATTCTGATTCTGCTCATTTAGAATCACCACCACGTTCCTCCCCTGATTTGCTCCTTATGCTGCGCCGATAAGCTATTACTGTAAATCTCCATGAGAAATATGCACCGGTAATGTGGCCGTAATGCTCCTTGGAGTCTTTGTATTTTCGGATCATAATTGACTGCTAGCTTTAGTGAAGGATCAGCAGTGCCAGAAGACTGTGTATCTTCGGCCTCCTCCATCTTGCTAGTGTTAAAACGTCTGGATGTTCTCCAAATATAGACAGCTTTACGACCTTAAATCCACCCTGCGCTCCCTGTGGTGCTCCTCTGGCTCTTCTAGGCAGTAAAATCTCAGGACCGAAGACAGCATCCCAGCATCCGCCTCCCAACACCCTCATTTCAGCGCAGACACACCCGGGCCCATTTGCCTTTTGATCTGTGACTATTGGTACGAGTTGTGTGCACAGTCAAATAACTGTTAGTGCACCCTGAAAAGTATAGCCTCCCTCACTGGGATAAGCACAGGGAGTCAGGGGGACCCAGGTCATTTCTCTGCCAGCCTTGCAAACCAAAATTGGTTCTATGTTCTGCGAAAGTTCCCAGAACATTCATTAATTAGCAGAAAGTATTTTCATAACACAAAAACTGTCCAGTTGTGCTGATGATTATACAATGTTTGTATAAACATCCGCCTGATGTTGCAAGAATATTCCCAGAACACATTTTGTCTGTTCTATAAAAGTTATCAGAATGTTTCATCCAGTTGGGGGAACAGCCTGGTGGGACATTGTGGGGACATTCCCAAAAAACAAAAACCATCCAGTTATGCAGATGATTATACAATGTTTATTTTAGTGTGCAAAAAACATTCCTGAGTTCTTTAAAGGTTCCCAGAACATTTCATTCGGTTCTGGGAACAGTGTAGGTACATTACAAGAGATTGGTTCCCAAAACACAAAATCTGTCTAGTTGTGATGCCAATCTTACAATGTTTGTATCAGGGTGCACAAAACATTCCCTCAATGTTCTTAGAATGTTATTCCTATTTGCCCAGAATGATACAATTACGTTTTGAACAGGGTTCTTTCATGTGTCAGTGTTACTGTTGAGGAACTTACTGTTGAGGAAGTTAGTTGTACAGCAGTCCATGTAAAAAACACATGGCAAATCACATGAAAATGTCTTGGTCATTTATTCCTGTAATGTTTCCTCAGAACCACTTCTATTGGGCCCACATTTTGTTGTGGCAGTATGTTCTAAGAACATTACCGGAACATTGTGTTATTACATTCCCTGGCAACCTATTGAGAACCTTAGGAGAATATTCTGTGGTAGTTTTTACAGACATTGTGAACAACATTTTAGTGAATGTTGGGTGAACGTTCCAAGGATACTTCATTTAAATGTTTTGGGGGAGTAGTTAAAAACATTCTTTGAATGTTTGTGGGACGTTATCATCCTAATGTTACCAAACCCAAACTGTGACTTAATGGGAATGTTAGCTAATGTTTGCGGAATGCTTGCTGGAACGGCTGCTTCTGTATTCTACAGAGATGTGCGACAGATGGTGATGAGGATTCTCTACAAATGTAGGTAGAGCTGATTCTCCAGGTCATTGGAATAACAGTGCAGCGCCTGAATGAATAGCTTGTCTGGGAGAAAAGCGATATGATAACTGTTCTGCTTCAAACATCATTATGACTATATCTGTCTGAGCAGAAAAGGTTATGCTTATCTTCCACTTGACATCACTCAAGCTTGTGACTGAGGCAGTCTGTATAATACTGTATCTGTATGCATTAGAAACAAGTGTTGAGGTCAGCACTTGCTGCCTTGGTATTCTGATTGTTGAATTTCCATTCCATTGTTGCACATAGTTGTTTGAAATCAAGAGAGGACCATTTAATTTCCACACTGGACATTTTTGAGATGCCATCAATACCCATAGTGGTGGTTTCTGGTCTACAAATGTAGGATCTTAATTTGAGCCAGTTTGCTACAGAGGGGAAATAATCCTGCAGCAACAGGAAATGTGAATTAATTTGTGGATTATAATTAATGGACATTTATTTAAGGATTAATACATCTTTTGTAAGGGAAAATCAAGTCTGACATTTTTAAGTGGAAGTTACAAACTTCATAAGCCTTTTTAAACCTCAAATACACTACAAGTTTTACGTTTCCTGCAATAGGGTGATTATATTAAGATCCTACATCAGTATTTTGCTCAACATATTCAGAGTACGCTACACATGTGCTTTTTGAATATACTTAATTCACAAGGGACAATGTCAATGATCGCCAGACTACGTAATATCATGTTGTGATCTAATCTCTCATCGATGTTTTGTTTTTTAAACAGGGGACGGGGAGGCAGGGGGGCAGTTGCTCCCAGAGGGACAGCGGGTACGCGGAGTGCACTTCCACAAGCCACATTAGCGAGAGGAGTACCCGCTCCCAGGGCAAGGGGAACACCAGGGAACCCCGGATACAGACCCCCACTGTTGCCCGTCACACACGAATCATACGACGACTACGTAAGTCTGTCCCACTTTTCCCCACTTGTAAATTTTTTTGTTGAATACAATGCATTCGGAAAGTGGTCAGACCCCTTGACTTTTTCCACATTCTGATACGTTACAGCCTTATTCTAAATGGATTAAGTAATTTTTTCCCCTCATCAGTCTACACAAAATACCTCATAACTTTTTTTTGTTACAAAAACAAAACAAGAATATCACATTTTCATAAGTATTCTGACCCTTTCCTCAGAACTTTGTTGAAGCACCTTTGGCAGCGATTACAGCCTAGTCTTCTTGGGTATGACGCTACAAGCTTCACACCTGTATTTGTGGAGTTTCTCCCATTCTTCTCTGCAGATCCTCTCAGGCTCTGTCAGGTTGGATGGGGAGCGTCGCTGCACAGCTATTTTCAGGTCTCTCCAGAGATGTTTGATCGGGTTCAAGTCCAGGCTCTGGCTGGGACACTCAAGGACAATCAGAGACTTGTCCCAAAGTCACCCCTGCATTGTCTTGGCTGTGTGCTTAGGGTTGTTGTCCTGTTGGAAGGTGAACTTTTGCCACAGTCTGAGGTCCTGAGCATGATGCTGCCACCACCATGCTTCACTATAGGGATGATGCCAGGTTTCCTCCAGACGTGACTCTTGGCATTCAGGCCAAAGAGTTCAATCTTGGTTCCATCAGACCAAAGAATCTTGTTTCTCATGTTCTGAGTCCTTTAGGTGCCTTTTGGCAAACTCCAAGCGGGCTATCATGTGCCTTTTACCGAGGACTGGCTTCCGTCTGGCCACTCTACCATAAAGGCCTGATTGGTGGAGTGCTGCAGAGATGGTTGTCCTTCTGGAAGGTTCTCCCATCTCCACAGAGAAACTCTGGAGCTCTGTCAGAGTGACCATCGAGCTCCCTGACCAAGGCCCTTCTCCCCCAATTGCTCAGTTTGGCCGTGCGGCTAGCTCTAGGAAGAGTCTTGTGGTTCCAAACTTCTTCCATTTAAGAATGATAGAGGCCACTGTGTTGTTGGGGACCTTCAATTCTGCAGAAATGTTTTGGTACCCTGCTCTACGGAAAATTATTTCGACCTCGTGCCTTGGTTTTTGCTCTGACATGCACTGTGAACTGTGGGACCTTATGCCTCCCGAGTGGCGCAGTGGTCTAAGGCACTGCATTGCAGTGCTAGCTGTGCCATTAGAGATTCTGGGTTAGAGTCCAGGCGGCACACAATTGGCCCAGCGTCGTCTGGGTTAGGGGAGGGTTTGGCCGGCAGCGATGTCCTTGTCCCATCGTGCACTTGCAGCTCCTGTGGCGTGCCAGGCACAGTGCACGCTGACATGGTCACCAGGTGTACAGTGTTTCCTCCGACACATTGGTGCGGCTGGCTTCCGGCTCAAGTGGGCATTGTGTCAAGAAGCAGAAGAAGTCGTGTTTCGGAGGACGTACTGACCTTTGCCTCTCCCGAGTCTGTTACGGGAGTTACAGTGATGAGACAAGACTGTAACAACTAATTGGATACCACGAATTTGGGGAGAAAAAGGGGTAAAAAAAATATTAAATAAAAAAAATGTAGCTATATACAACAACAACAAAACAAATCTGGGACCTTATATTGACAGGTGTGTGCATTTCCAAATCATGTCCACAGGTGGACTCCAATCAAGTTGTAGAAACATCTCAAGGATGATCAATGAAAACAGGATGCGTCTGGGTTCAATTTCGAGTCTCATAGCAGGTCTGAATACGTATGTCAATAAGGTATTTTTAAATTGTACATTTGCAAAAAATTCAAAAAACAATTTTGTGTGTAGATTGATGAGGAAACATTTTTATTTACAAAATTTTAGAATAAGACTGCAACTTAAAAAAATGTGGAACAAGTAAACGGGTCTGAATACTTTCCGAATGCACCGTAAGTGATTGATGACAGGGGACCACCTTCCATCTTAAAAAGAAAGTCAGGTCGTACATTCTGTGTACATACTTTATGAAATGTTGTGTTGAACAAAGGTGAACATCTGGAAGAGATGATCCATTGCCAAAGTGTCATGTTATATAGGCCAAAGGTTCCTCTGCACAGCAACAGCAAACAAATAGAAAAAACAACAACAACAAAAACATATATAATGAGGTAGCTGTTAATGCCAGAGAATATCTGACAAGCAGAAAGATATTAAAAGTAGTTAAATATCAAAATACACATCAGTTGCTGCTCTATGATTAATGAAACATGAAAGGGTAAACTGTAAAAACACAGTCCATTCTATCCCAGCCTTGCTGTGTGCAAGTTGTTTTCAGTCCATATAACTGAAATCACATAAACAAAATTAAACAGCTCTTTTTTTATTGCCACTAGACTAAATGGAAAATATTTACTTTATAAGACATGATAAAGAGTACATAGGCCTACAGATAAAGAACAATTTGCAATTTTAAATTTTAAAAAATCCCTCCGATTTCGGGGACATTCAAAGTCATGTTAAAAGAGTTGAACAAGGTGAACATTCAATTGTAACCTAATGAAAAAAGCTATATTTTCACTAGTCAATTTCCACCGAGCTTTCCCGCTATGCGAAGTCTCTGTGTGTGCTGGCAATTGGAAGATTGGCCTGTCTGCATGGGGAAATGCACAAGCACAGTCTCATTACCAAAACCGAATTGAGTTCTGAGCGAGGGCCTGTGTATTTCTTGAGAGGCAAAAAGCTGGACATTTTTCTCCACAGTAATTGGGGGTTTGGAGTGAAGGTGGGAGCACAGACAGATACCAGGGGATTAAAGAATGAAGGAGTTTGTCCAGAAAATTTTTTCCCCTCTTATTTTCCCCCCACGAATCTCACCTTGCTCTATCCTCTACTCCAGGACTCATTTTTCTCTCAGAGTGTTTTTCCCAGAGCGTAGGCAGACCTCTCTCTCTATAAGGTCAAGGTATTTTTCCCCACTGAAGTGTACAGGATGCTGTGATGCCTTAGCGACTGTTCTCTGTCCTCAACCATTACCTCCTCCTTGATGGGGGTGCAGAATATGGTCATGGTCAAGATAAATAAGCAAAAAGTATTTTAATCCCTGACATAACTTTATCCCTAACTTTAATTGAGTCATATCCATGTTCATACTCATATAAAGCCACACAAGAGCCCGCAGCAGAATTGAAATAGTCTTGAGGCAACAAAGGAGACAGGCAAGTATCTTAGTAGACTTAAGCTTCAAAAATTAGTTTTTTCCTGTCGCTACTTTCCTCTATTTGTCGTTGTGAAGACATACTGTATATGCTGAATACTGAATATACACTGAGTGTACAAAACAATATGAACCTAATATTGAGATGCATCCCTTTTTGCCCTCAGAACAACCTCAATTCGACGGGGCATGGACTCTACAAGGTGTCGAAAGCGTTCCACAGGGATGCTGGCCCATGTTGAATCCAATGCTTCCCACAGTTTTGGCTGGATGTCCTTTGGGTGATGGACCATTCTTGATACACACAGTGTGAAAACCCCAGCAGCATTGTAGTTCTTGACACACTCAAACCAGTGCGTCTGGCACCTACTACCATACCCCATTCAAAGGCACTTCAATATTTTGTCTTGCCCTTTTTTAACCTGTCCTCCCCTTCATCTACATAGATTGAAGTGGATTTAACAGGTGACATCAATAAGTGAACATAGCTTTCACCTGGATTCAGCTGGTCAGTCTATGTCATGAAGTACACACTTCTCGTGGTGTAATAGGAATTTCTCCCTCATAAAACTGATACAATGACCATAATCACAACTGTTACAGCATAGTATTGATTCACAGCTGCAATGCATATATATATATAGACAGAGAGATAAATCAAATACAACCCATATTTATTTATTTTCCCTTTTGTAGTTTAACTATTTGTACATCGTTACAACACTATATATAGGCAATATGACATTTGAAATGTCTTTATTCTTTTGGAACTTTTGTGTAATATTTACTGTGCATCTATTTCACTTGCTTCAGCAATGTAAACATATGTTTTCCATGCCAATAAAGCCCCTTGAATTGAATTGAATTGAGAGAGAGAGAGAGAAAGGTTGAATTTCAAGGTTCCATTCTTGCTCTATATTTTGAAACATTATATACAGTGTAAAGGAAGTGACAGCACAGACATTACCTCGTTGTTGTGCTTGGTATTTTTGTATTTGAGTGCTTTTCTAGATCTCGAAATGTCATTGATCTGCCTATAAATTGTTGTTTTTGTATCCCGTAGATTTAAACTAGCTTATGCCGTGACATAATATGAATAAACATCATGTTGCATGGCTTTACCTCTTCTTTTGTTTAAACAAATCAACGTATTGAAATCCAGGTAATCATAGCTCTTCCGTTGATCAGCACAGCTAAAGCCGGTTTATTTTCCTGCTTTCACTGTCACCCACTCCCACTTTAAGCCAAACAATTCACAAAAAACAACTAAATGGATCCTGCAATTTTGTGAATTCACTCACTTCAGAGCAAATGTAGTGGTTTGCTGTTTCATCAAGCTAATTTACTGGCTTGCCAACTATGGCAGAACTGGCAGTGCCAGAACTGATTTGTTTCTAAACTGTGTCACGAAAGTTTTTGGTAGAAGACTTGATGCATATCAAGCAATAATTGTCTTTCAAATAGCATGAATCATAGAATTACTAAACATCATATACAACGACTCCACCAAAAATAAGAGGAAATAATAAATAATACTAACCATCTACAAAGGAAGGGAAAAGAGGGGACTACAAGAACTTACACAGACCCACATCAGTTCCAGACACCACAAGATCTAGAGCAGACCTCTTGAGACCCAGATCCAGACCAGACCTGGGTTCAAATACATGCCTTAATACATGAGGACCAAACACACCTGTGTTCAAATACATGCCTTAATACACGAGGACCAAACACACCTGTGTTCAAATACATGCCTTAATACACGAGGACCAAACACACCTGGGTTCAAATACATGCCTTAATACACGAGGACCAAACACACCTGTGTTCAAATACATGCCTTAATACATGAGAACCAAACACACTTGTGTTCAAATACATGCCTTAATACACGAGGACCAAACACACCTGTGTTCAAATACATGCCTTAATACACGAGGACCAAACACACCTGGGTTCAAATACATGCCTTAATACACGAGGACCAAACACACCTGGGTTCAAATACATGGAGTATTTAAATATTTGTATTTGAAAATACATGCCATTACATTCCAAATTCAACGATTGTATTTTTCAAACCAAAATAGTCCAAATACTTACTTCGAAATGTGTGCGAAAGTAATTGAAATATTTAAAACAGTATTTGAACTCAGGTCTGATCCAGACCTAAACTAATCTCAACACTCTTGTCCGAGATCATTGGCCAAGATCCAATCCCGATTCATGTGTGCTTGATAAGTCTTAAGGCCAATACCAAATTGCATACTCTGTCTCTGACGGCAGACCACAAATAAGACACATGAAAAAATAAAATGAAAGAATGTGTATTGTATTTCTTAGTGTTAAACCTGAACACTCCAACTCTACAGAGGCTACGCAGAGAAGGCCATAATGGGATTAAATGCAGGGCTTGGTGAGACTTTGAAAAAAAGATATATTTATCCCTGAACAGAATAGATATATTAGCCCAACGTCACACTGTGGAAATGGAACAGACTCTTTTCTCTAAGTGATCTCCAAAGATACGTGAAATTCTAATAGTTGAATCAATGTGTGTATTTCTCAAATGTGGTGTCAGATACAATATTGATGTAGCTCTTTTACGCACCCTATTTTTAATGCTCACTATTCTACATATGGGAAAAAGCTTGCATTCTAGGAACACCATGCATGATAAAATGGAACAAAATTGCTTTTCTTGGGCTACCTTTAAGGATGGCATGCACGTCTGGAGTAATTGCTTTTTAACAATAGGCTTGGTTACACTGCTGAGTTCCCATTTGTGAACTAATTATGGAAATGGAATTCTCCATGCACAACTCCCCTGTTTAATAAAACACATGTAAGACACACACCTCAAATAGATTGTTTAATAATTTCATACTCTGACTCAGAAGTAGGCAGAATACCCAAAAGCCTTGGTATCAGTTGCAATGAAAGGGATTCCTGACAGCCTTAGAAGAGGAAGAAAACTACAAATAAATTTGGCAAATACAACATATTCTAATTTCTCTATGAGACCAGTTAGAACCATAACCCTATTGGGTCACGAGAACGGTGCTCTCCAAGGTCTTCCCTATTTGGATTTGAATGTTTATTATGTTACTTTATATTTCTCATTTGATTCAAATAAAAGGAAAACTCCCAGACTGAATAACAGCTTGTGAAGTATTCCCTTTTTGTGGACTCTTTTTATGTCTCTCACATGCTGCAATAAATGTGAAATGCATAAAGCAGTGTGTCGCTTGAATATGCATAGGAGTAAAATCAAGTCCGTTCAGCCACAAAAACTGTATTGAAGCAGAAAGACAAAGGAACCCACCACTCATTTACTCTCCTTTCTCCTTTTCGGGGCTCTGCATTCAGAGGCAGCCCCGTGTGCTGATCAGTCACTGTCACGGGACATACAGGTTGTCAATTGATAATGAAGCATAGAGCTGAGGGCCTTTAGCTCCTTACGCTCCTCGCTGTCCTAATTACAGTGAGCCAGGACTCTCCAGCCCGTGTGTTAACACTTGATTTATTTCCTCCTGGCTTGTTCAATAGCACCAGCGTTAATTGGTTTTTCAAATGAGTGTTGAAATATAAGGATCATGCTTCATTAACTAGAGGGCCGACCGCAGCACCCGTTATGCATTGTCTTGCAAAAGCATGTAAAGTTCAGCGAGGTGAAAATCCAGGGCTCTGTAAACAAGCATGATATTGATATAGTGATACTGTAGCAAGACAATAGCCAATCAAAAGCTGCTAGACCGCATCTCATCTTTGACAACGTAGTTAGGAACAGTTCACAGATCAGGTCACGTTTTCATTTTAATTATGTTTTTTTTCCATTGAAAAACGTCAACAACAGTCGTTCAGACTAGCTGTCATGGTAGTGATTGGTTGTCATGTTTTTTTTTTAGGACATGTCTGGAGAATGTAGGGATAATTACATTCCATTTTGTTACATGATAACCTTGAAATTGAAGCAATATGTAATTGCAGAATTGTCCTATATTGACATGATCCTGTTTTACATGTCAGCGGCAAACAGGGCCGAGGCGATGTGGAGCGTTCTGTCAGCCGGGAATGCTAACAAAACGGTCAGTTAATGAGATAGGTAGGCCTCTGACCCTGTCATTATGGGAAAATACTCATAGAGAGAGGAAGTGAAATTAGATCCCCTGAACAACTTAATCCCTGACATAATCCCTAACTTTAATTTAGTCTAATCCATGTTCATACTCGTATAAAGCCACACAAGAGCCCAAAGCAGAATTTAAATAGTCTTGAGCCAACAAAAGAGACAGGCGGGTATCTCAGTAGACTAAAGCTTCATTTGACAACTCTTCTTCTCTTTTTATTGAGCATACTTTATGTAGAGAAGCTACTGTAGCATGTGTTATTAAAATAGAGAATGTTATTTCAAATTTATTCCAAGTAACTGTGAGGGAAGAGAATTATTAAAGCCACATGAAGACTGTCTGTCATAAGGCAGCTGATGAGTATTCTAGCATGAAACTCTTGGCAGAAGTGGTTTTCATAACAGTAGAGCTATAGAGCAGTAGAGCAGAAGATTATTGCAGAGTTATTATTGTAGCACCAAACCCTTGTATTTTCTGGTAGGTTATTGAAACAGTCAGATGATGATCATGACTTTCTATGATTAAACTTCTTCACAGTTAAGGTGTTCTGAGGCGAACCGTCAGTTCCTTGGTACTGACAGTGACATCAGCATTTGCTGTGAATGCAAAGATTCTATGTATACTAGTTCACTTAATTTATTTCCTCCTAGCTTGTTCAATAGCACCAGCGGGGCTCCTGAGTGGGGAAGTGGTCTAAGGCACTCATCTCAGTGATATTGAAGCTATTAATTAACCAAAAGAAAGAGAAAACAATTTGACTGTAATTTGCAATGGCAGACATTTTTTGTGTGAGTACAAGGATGAGAAGACCCCAGGAGATTACAGAATGTTGATGATTGACAGAAATTATGCACTTTGAAAACCAACCAAAAAGCTTAAAATAAGCAAGATCCAATGATGAGAAAGTGGGTTCACCTTCAGAAATGTGACAGAGGAGATAGCAGGGCCAGAAATAAACATGGCAGTGACAGCAGAGAGGATTAAACAGCAGTAGCACACTTTGAAAAGAGTAGCTCAGCCTGGAGCCTGGGTCTGCTACAACAGCCTTGTCATAATATGAACACTGACTGTCTGCAGCCTCTGTGCAGCCAGGCTCATTAAGGAAGAAATACTGTATGCCTATTTCCCTGTCTTCTCCAGTGTCTGAGAAGACATTACGGTAAACATGATCATATAAGTATTAGAACTAAAAATAAGAAGACCGTCGCTGAAACAATCGCTCTCTGGGAATTGTGGGTGTTTTAGACAGTGAAGTCTGGGGAAAGTGTTTCGCAATCATGACTCAAGGATAGCAAGTGTTGTTTCTACAACTACAGAAAGAGAAAAACTGAGTACAGTATTGGAGTATGGACTTAAACTAAATGGTAATGAAGCGAATAGCAGTACATTTCTCCTTTTATATGCTTTCCCCATTCCTTGGATACAAAATAGTGTACACTCTACAATAATTAGATAATGTACAACCGGATTTAAATACTTTGTTGTCAGACCTTAGAGTATCATGTTTATACACAGTATATATGTATTTTACTACATTATTATTGTGTACTTCATTGATGAGCGGCAGGTTTATATTGAAGTTACTTTTTTCTCTGTGTTGATCATTACAATAGTCACTGATCAAGACTAAAGGCCGTATTAGTGTTGGCTAAAGGTCAGAGGTGAACAGAGTGTCTGATACAACCTGCTAGCAAGACAGCTTCCCTGCAAACCCTAATCAATAGTCCGTGTTAGACATGATTTAGTGTTGTCACCCCTCCCATTCAGGGACTATATGTGTAACAGAGATCTTTCGCCCATGGAATTAAGCATTGATTTTTTAATGTCCCAACCCTAAACAATTAAGACTCCTGCTAGGTTTGAAACAGAGCTGCTTTTACATTGGCAGCGGTTTCTTATGCAGCATCCTTTTTGTTTGACCCGCAGGGCTATGATGATGGATATGACGGTGAATATGATGACCAGAGTTATGACGCCTATGAGGAGAACTACAGCAATCAGTCAAAGAGGTGAGTTAGCATACTTAAGCGTTCCTCTTATTGCAAGGTAAACGTACTTTTGATGAAGTATGAAAATCGTTGGCATACATATGCACATAATGGGCACACAGACCATTCTCGTTCGTTTAGAACATTGCCAATTTCTCAGTCTTTGTCTTCCTCCCCAATATAGATTATTGTTCTTAACTGCAGTATTTGCAATATTACTGTGAAACAACCTCTCCTGAGGGCACTTTGTCTTATTCAAAATGTTTTTAGTGAAGTTTGGCCGTTTTAGATAAGCCCGTTAGCACTTTTGAACTTATTGCATAGTAATAGAGTTATACCTGTGTTTCCTTTATTCTTTTTGTATATACAATATTCTGTACTTCACACATCGCTTCAAATTAAATAGACAGTGTAAATCATTAATGGGGATTAAAAAACAAACACAATGTACAATATATTTAATGAGGGGATTTTAATTTTTTTACTATTTCTATTCCATCTGTAAATATTGGACTAACATAATCTGTATTAAGGCCCCATGTTCCCCCCTTCTAAATAACCGTACCATTTGTATTAGACAGTCAATCAGGACGGCAGGTAATCTAAAACGATTTTGGAATACTGAATCATGAATCGGCATTGCAGCATTGTTTACGGTGAAGGTGCCATCAGAGAGTGGCGTAGTTGGTTGTGGTGTTACAATGATGAGTCATCCTCTGAGTGCTCCCGAGTGGCGCAGCGGTCTAAGACACTGCATCACAGTGCTAGAGGCGTCACTACAGACCCTAGTACGATCCCGGGATGTATCACAACCGGCCATGATCGGGAGTCTCATAGGGCGGCGCACAATTGGCCCAGTGGTGTCCGGGTTAGGGGAGGGTTTGACCGGGGTAGGCTGTCATTGTAAATAAGAATTTGTTCTTAACTGACTTGCCTAGTTAAATAAAGATAAAAAATAAAATACAAAATGTATATATACTGTACTGCATTAGTGAGAGGCCCAAAGCCCTTTGTAAAGAGCTTGACTAATGGAAGTTATTACGCTCCTCTTTTTCTCAACATTGTTTTTAATAACCTTTTTTATTTTTCAGCATTTCTGAATATTACGAATATGGCCATGGAACCAATGACGAAGCCTACAACAATTATGGTAAATGAAAGCATAGCGCATTTACTTATTTTATTTACACTGTTCCGAAGCCCTGAAATGAAGGCCACAAACCGACTCTCTTAACGGACAATATCCTTGTGTTATTCCCAATGCTTGAATATTCATGAGAGTTCTTTAAAACCAAGGCTATCGTGGCCTCAAGCCACCTCCATTATAAAACCTCAATGGCTTCTCCTTCCCTTAAACGGGACTACCTGCTAGGCTTTGATGCGACACAGTCATGGCTCCCAGCTTTCGCTGGACAATACTGTTTCACAGCTGAGAGATAAAGAAAGATGCCCCATAGTTTTGGCCTAGGCCTGGTCATTCAGGAAAGTTGGCATGTATTGTCATGAATCTTGCCCTTGAGGCAGCTCTGCAGAGGGGTCACTAGCTTGCACAGCCACAAAGTCATAAAATCTGATTTTAAACCTAACCCTAAAGTTAACCACACTGCTAACCCTAATGCCTAGGTCTAACCTTAAATTAAGACCCCAAATATTTTTTTCTCCCATTAAATTTTACAATATAGACCATTTTGACTTTGCAGCTTGCCCATCTAGCGGAAATCGCTCAGTTCTCCCTCCAGGGCAAGATTCATGACTAAGGTCAACCTGCGTCATTCAGGTCCAAGGATCAGATTCTGTATGCATTGCCCATCATACCCTTTGGCTAGCAAGATAGCTACAGGCCAGGATATGATTAGAGATGCAGCACAGCACAATGCGTGCCAGTGAAGGCCCAGAGGCCTGACTGATGCCTATTGAAAAGGTGGAGGTGGAGGTTCCGCCAGCGTTCTGCCTTTTGAACATGTGCCCTCATTGTGGATTAGATTGGATACCAGATCAGGGATGCTTCTGCTCTTGGCTCTGAGCTCTCTGCTCTCCACTGAAGCTGATTTCCAGTGTGGGTCTGCTACATCACGGTCATTCATTTTCAGCACGATGAAGTGTGGACGCAACAAAAACCAATGATTTGATTTTCTGCTCCATAAACACCTTGCGACATAGAACCAGAGCTCTGCACAGCGAAGGCATTTGCTCTTTATGTAATTTGACTCTAAAAAATGAGCTCCAGCCACCCAAGCCATAGATTGTTCTCTCTGCGTTACTGGTGCATCAAGTCTGACACCAACAAGCACCTGAACAGCTTCTATCCCCAAGCTATAAGACTGCTAAATGTTTTTCACTTTCTCTATGCACACTCACAGGACTCTACACACTCACGCACACACACACACACACGCACACACACACACACACACACACACACACACACACTCACACACACACACACACACACACACACACACACAACCTTATATTTGTAGCTCTACATTGATATTGATTACTGCATTGTTGGGTTTAGAGTTTGCAAGAAAGGCATTTCATTGTACTTGTGCACGTTAAAACTGCAGCCTGAATGAGCCAGAGCTCAGTTTTGGGCCGACAGAGGACAGAATGCTCATGTAATTAATTTACTGTGCTGAGAGCAGTAGCCCCAGTGGTACCTGCAGCAGAAAACAAGGACCCGAGAATACTCTCATGGACATGCATGCCCTTGTTAAGAAGGATTAATGCCCAAGATATGACAAGGATTTTCTCCCACAGCAGCTATAGTCCCATCCCGTGACAACAAGTTACATGGTATTGCCTTATACACATAATTGTATCATGTGGTGCAGTATTGCCCATAGAGATATAATTACTTGGTCTTATAACTTGGTATGACATGTGGATGAGGGCTAACAGGAGTGGCTAGGGGCACACTACTCTGTATTGTATGTTCTGTAAAGTTCATGGAGCGTTGATCCCTAGCACATATTATGAAGAAGCTAATTGATCATTAAATTAGGGTGACATTGCATACTCAACCATTGAAGTGGAAAGAACAGCGAGCGTGAAGCAAAAGCAAGTCTGTGAAGGGAATCATTGAATTGGTCATTGACCAAGACCAATTTCTACAGGGAAAATGTATTTGCTGCTTTATTGCCCACCTACAGATAAACTTTGACAAACAAAAATATCTGTCACAATTAGACGTGTTCACAGGTAGTAGTAAACAAAACATAAGCATTGCTTAGACAGGTTGAATTGATCTCAAAGTTTAGTTTGTCTTTGGTCTACCACAGAATATTACAGTAGTTCCTTACTTTGAACTTGATTTAAGTTAGTATCTTACTACAGTATATAATGTTGTCTGAACTCTACCTCTTGCAGAAGAGGAGTGGACTACAACCCGTCCGACCCTCAAAGCCCCAGCAGCAAGGATCTCACGAGTGGGCTACAGAGAACATCCCTATGGTAGATATTGAAGGGGCTCCACATCTGTGACCTCCGACATAAGACAACCATATGATTGATTAATTTTATCCCAGAAATGTTAGATTTTTTTATAACATGGACTCTTTTTTTAGAACAAGTAGTAGAGAAAACAAAAGAAAGACACTTGTGTTTCAATAAACATTGGAATGTTGTTCTTGGTTGTCAATGATTGTCTGTCCCTCGAAAAATAAAAGCATGAAGTTGTCACAGAACTTGATGCTTCTTGATAGCCCTTAGGGAACTTTGATTTCAGGATGAAAATGGGTTGCTACTATTGAGTAAAGTTAACCTAGGTGATAACTTATTTTTTTCTATATTTGTTATGATGTTAGATTTTGATCTTGTAAAACTAATTAAACATTTTCGTGTTGGGTTGAAAGCAATCAGCTATGTATGTAGCTTACTACAAGTGCTCTGTTCTGTGTTTAACTTGTATTTGTAAATAAAACATATATTAAAAATAACATAAAGCACCATGTGTAAGCTTCTCTAAATAGGTGGCCATAAATTGGTAAATTTGTTTTGCCATAATTTGTTAATAAAGCTGAAACTTTTTGGTAAAAACAGAAACATTTGAAGTACTTGTTTCTAGCACTAAATGCCTGCTTGGTTTCAGGTCATTGCTAAAATGTTTTTTGATACAGAAAGTAAAAAAAAAAATGAATTCTCAAGACTTGTCTTTCGTAATTGTTGTGTAGATAACATGCAGTAACACGATAAAGAATATTTTGTTAAATACTTTCAAAGTAAGAGCTAAATTGTTCCTTGAATCTTGGTTAGTCATTTTAAATGTATAACATGTTAATGGAAAGCAACTGTTTAGACTAATAAATGGATTTTTAACCTATTCTCTAAGTTTGACCTTATTAAACACAAATTCTGATTGACTTGTTTGCACTAGCATGTCTCTGAGAATGATATGGCGATAAAAGAGGTAAGAAAGTCCCCCTATACTACCATAATATTGTATAAATGCCTTCAACCTTTTCAACTTGGCTCGTATACAGTTCTCGACAAACAGTATGTGAATATTGTAGACATTCACACTCTTATGCCATCACTGAGTGAATGAATGGGATGGACTTAGATTGCTGTGTCTTTTATCAGCAACCCATCAGTGTCTCTGCTATCTTTCTCTTTTCCATTTTTCTTATTCAACCTTAGAAAGCTGCTGTAATTTCCAGTGCTTTTATATATCACCTCCGCTGATGGCCGTTTAGAGATCTGAATTCTGTTTTGTGACTAGTAGACCTGAAGACTGAAGGCTTATTAAGACAGTAAATCGCGGGACTCAAAGGATGACTAAACCTTAAGCAGGTAACCCTAATAATAACTCTAATTTTGCGTTTGCCAATTTATAAATGATTATAAAAAAGTAACTTACACTTAAAAAAGTAAACCTGTCCCTTCTAACCCCCAAATAAGAGGCACTCTAAAACCACTAATTCATGTTAACTAGAGACTTAAAAAATGACTCATCAAAATTAAGAAAATAACACAACAATCAATTTAAGACACTAAAACTAATATTAATGTCTTACCAGCTAAACTTTAGCTATATAACCAGAAAACAAAATGACCAAATAGTTCTGAAATTAAATTGTCATATTCCTATGGCTTTTGTCCTACCCTGAATTGGTTTACTTTTTTGACAGTAACATACTTTAGGCTTCTCATCCTGTGTAGAGTCCATAATGTTGCATCGCATGCAATCATGAAGTAGTTAATATAATTGGTATTTTCCATAGTCTGACCATTTTTTTTTCTTCAAATGTTATACTATTTGAAATGGTTTGTCCAGTCTTAATCACATTGTTTTCCCCCAACAGGTGTAACATATTGTGTGAACTGTTCGATAAGGGGAGTGTGAGAGGTAAATTGATTAATTCCTCATCCATGAACTCATTTCTAAACTATCATTTAACTATTTATTATTTTGTATCGTCTTGCCTCAACCAATCACAATCACAATCAATATTTCTCTTTTGCTACACTATTTAATTTAGCCCCCCTCAGTTATGAGGCAAGTTGAATAACATACATTGTAATCTGGCAGTTTACCATGATAAAGAGCTTTGAAGTTGTTTGGCAAGCATCCTATTTCAGTCCCCACTTTGCCTGAGGGAAGCTGATAGATGTCTCTAGATTCAACAGTAAGACATAGAGCAGCCCTGAGAGACATGAAACTTCTGTGTTGTCGCTCTGATTTTTTAAAAGGATGAATTCTACCATGATATTGAATTCTGGGTAGTGCTACTTCACCACAACGAAAGGAGAAAGCAATTAATATGTACATACATTTCCAATAGTGCAATGTAAGCGGTGCTGAATACTAAAGCTAGCTTGTTGTTCCTTGGAAGGGGACTGGTCCATCTGTCTATTATGTGAGGGGAAAGCAGATTGTGTCCGTGCTTGTTGTTAAGTATTTTCATCTTAATGTATTTGTTCAATGCATTGTGCACCTTTGGAAATGTAGAGCAATATACACACTGCTCCACCCAGCACATTAAAATAATGACATTAACATAAAAACAAATGTACAGCTACCATAAACGTTACTATACATATGCTTGCTTTTGAAATAGCAACAACACCTCAATGACAATGTTCATTTTTAGCAACACCATTTTATAATTTGAATAAACACATGGCATAGCATAGATATGTTACTGTAATACAGAAAAAATACTTAGAAAACACAGGAATGGTTTGCTGTTGGACATTTGCAGTTTATTTTGCTACATACCATAGAATCCTCTTGACAATGGAGAAAATTAGAAATTTATTTTACTTTCTTTCAAATGTACAGAATACCCCTCCATAACAGCCTTGGTTTACAAATACAGCAAATAAAATAACTGCATGTTGGAGTCTGTTAACACAATACAATGAATCATCTACTTAGCAGAACAACATAGCAGCAGATACATGGGGTTTGCTCGAAGGTAAAGTCTGTGCTGAAGGATGCAGTCTTGTTGGATAGAATATACACATTAATTACACACATGAATGCCAGTCTTTTGGGAGTATCTTTGCTCTAATGGAATTGTGCCCTTCTACTGCAATGCTAATAACATATGGGTAATTAAAAGTTCAATAAAAAATTATGCAGCAGTATTAGCAAGGCAAATCTAATGGTAAAGTAAAATAGTAATATCTAGTTAGAGAACACTTAATTAAGCATAGTATTTGTGGAAGATCTACTGTATGAGGTTACTTGTTAGTGGAAGCCTAAATGGTTGCCTATTTTTAACACAGGGTCCTTCAAACTATATTAGACAACAAACATAAACAAACATTGATAGAGATGTAGGCATCTCTACCCTAAAATAGCTGGGATAGAGTTATTATCTATCCTAAAACAGTTGCATTAATATCAGTAAACTACTTTCTGTTTACCATTCATTTCCTCATTAGTGGCATCACTATCAACACATTTCTCTTAAAGGGGCAATCTGCAGTTGCTACATAATTTTTGTACCCATTGATTCTCAAAGATTATAACTTATATATTAGCCTCATGAGCTTAGTTCCTCTGTCATACCCCATCAGAACCCAAAATGTAAGCTTGTTGTACTCCAATGTTTGTAAACAAAGTAAAACCTGGTTAAAACATGGTTAAAACTATAATTTTGATATCATGGATGGTCCGTTTTTTACGGAAACAGTAGCCAGGTGTACTCTTTGTTATTGTTTCAACCGCTGATTGGCCCTTTAAATTATAAAGTCAATCTCAATATGCCAGTAGATTTCTTGGTATCTGGTGGCTCACATTACACTCCTAACACTTTCCATACCTTTCTGGAGTACGATCCCATTATATGTCTTACCTGAAGTCATACAAATAACATTAAGTAGAAATGTGTTCATCTTAAATACCTTAAGGGCTGAGCTGGGATATTTATTACAATATAGATACACAGAGTGATAGTGATAGTGGCCACTGGCCAGCTCAGATGCTTCCTGTCGTTAATGTCTTACTGAAGCAGCGATGGCATAGTCTGCAGGCTGATCTTGATAAAGACGTGACATTAAATAGATAGTTAATTTACTTCTGAACTAGATATTAGATAAACCTCCTGCAAACCATCCTCGATGTATTGATTGCAAAAGCACTTGCCAATACTGGAGATCTCATTTGCAGAGCTGATTATTAAGATGTGAACCAGCTGGTGCTATGGCTTCAACTCTGAAAAACAGATCCTTCAATATGTAACATGTATCTGGTTTAAATACGTATTACTTCAGGTGCTCTGCAGGTGTGAAGGATCATGAATAATTCACTACTACATGGACTTTGTTAAAGCATGTTGCAGTAGCTTGGGGGCATACGCTTGGTGTAGGAAGCATATAGGGAATTACGTATTAAGTGATTAGATTACCTTAAATCCTCATACATCAGTTCTCATCATTATGGAATAAATGAAATGTAAGAAAATTAATTTTACCCTTTTGATTAGTAAACCCTTGGTCTCCAGTCTGTCTATTATCTTTCAACACATGGATTTCAATTGAAATGTCAGTCCGTATTAATAAACAACGTAACAGGTAACAGACAGAGAGATTGATTGTCATCTATGGAATCAGATTACTAGACTCATACTATAGTTTACCAATGGCAACATTTAACCCTGACATTCAAAGTTAACTACAGTACCAGTCAAAAGTTTGGACACACCTACTCATTCAAGGGTTTTTCTTTATGTGTACTATTTTCTACATTGTAGAATAATAGTGAAGACATCAAAACAATGAAATAACACATATGGAATCATGTAGTAACCAAAAAAGTGTTAAACAAATTAAAATATATTTTAGATTTGAGATTCTTCAAAGTAGCCACCCTTTGCCTTGATGACAGCTATGCACACTCTTGGCATTCTCTCAACCAGCTTCACCTAGAATGCTTTTCCAACAGTCTTGAAGGAGTTTCCACATATGCAGAGCACTTGTTGGCTGCTTTTCATTCACTCTGCAGTCCAACTCATCCCAAACCATCTTAATTGGGTTGAGGTTGGGTCATTGTGGAGGCCAGGTCATCTGATGCAGCACTCCATCACTCTCCTTCTTGGTCAAATAGCCATTATTCAAATCAAATCAAATAAACGTTTATTTGTCACATACACATGGTTAGCAGATGTTAATGCGAGTGTAGCGAAATGCTTGTGCTTCTAGTTCCGACCATGCAGTAGTATCTAACAAGTAATCTAACAATTTCACAACAACTACCTTATACACACAAGTGTAAAGGAATGAATACAACTATGCACACATAAATATATGGATGAGCGATGGCCGAACGGCATAGGTAAGATGCAGTAGATGGTATAGAGTACAGTATATACATATGAGATGAGTAATGTAGGATATGTAAACATTATATAAAGTGGTATCGTTTAAAGTGGCTAGTGATACATTTATTACATTCATTTTTTTATTATTAAAGTGGCTAGAGATTTGAGTCGATGGCCAAACGGCAAAGGCAAGATGCAGTAGATGGTATAGAGTACAGTATATACATATGAGATGAGTAATGTCGGATATATAAACATTATATAAAGCATTGTTTAAAGTGGCTAGTGATACATTTGTTACATCCAATTTCCAATTATTTAAAGTGGCTAGAGATTTGAGTCAGTATGTTGGCAGCAGCCACTCAATGTTAGTGGTGGCTGTTTAACAGTCTGATGGCCTTGAGATAGAAGCTGTTTTTCAGTCTCTCGGTCCCAGCTTTGATGCACCTGTATTGACCTCGCCTTCTGGATGATAGCGGGGTGAACAGGCAGTGGCTCAGGTGGTTGTTGTCCTTGATGATCTTTTTGGCCTTCCTGTGACATCGGGTGAGAAAGGTGTCCTGGAGGTTAGGTAGTTTACCCCCGGTAATGCGTTGTTAGTTAAATAAAGGGGGGGGAAAGGAGTACCTTAAAGTATTTTTACTTAAGTACTTTACTCCACTGGTTATTTCATAGTTTTGATGTCTTCACTATTATTCTACAATGTAGAAAATAGTAAAAACCCTGGAAAGAGTAGGTGTGTCCAAACATTTGAGTGGTATTGTATGTCTGTACTCCCTGTAAGCTGCAAATGTATTGATCCTAAAGTGGGATAGGACATACATGTTTGACCAGACAGGTTTGACATACAGTACTGTACACAGGGCTTTGAGTCTGCTCAAATCAGTGTCACAGAGGTGGAAACACTGCCAAACTTTGAAAAACTATTTCCTGAGCATCTAATTTGTCTTCTCTGTGGAGTGTCATGGTAGTCAGTGAAAGTGGCTACACATAGTATTGGTACAGAACCTGTTTAATGGATTACTTACAATTGCCTTTTTTCTGGCCAAGATAACGCAGTTGTGGGCCAACACGGCACAGAAAACACGCTCTCTTCATTTAAACAGTCCATAAAGAAACATAACTCATTTAAACTGTGCTGTAAATGTCTAGCTGTAAGTTAAGATCCAGCCTTTATTATCTGCAGTATGATGCTAAATTCATAAAAGATAGTTGTGATCCATCTGATTCCAGTAAAACAGATGTAAGATATCAAACTGTTTTGTATAGAAAATATCACACCTCATTGAGTGTTAAAAGGATTCTAGTTGAACAGCACGGTTCCAGAGAAGTATCTTGCTGATTCTGTAATTGAATTCAGGAGGATAACAACAGCACAATTAGCTGATGAGGAACTGTAGCAGCTCTCAAGGAAGAGGAGGGTGCCATTATGGTCCATTAATTGTGCCTTTGGTTGGCTACATTCATAAGTGAATACCGATTTTCTGAAATCGCAGATCCAGTAGTCGATCTCAAATAGCTGCGTTTACAATAGCCTTGAGCACTGTATGTTTCCCACATTTCTTTAGGTATGTCCCTTCTTCCTCTCTCTTGTTCCTTTTGTATTTTAATTTACATATTGTGTACTCTGTTTTCTTTCCTGTTCTAGGCTCTGAACTCTCAGTATGGAGCACACAGTAAACTCTTCCCAAGGGACTGTGGAGTGCCTTAACCCACCAGAAGAGCTGGGCACCACCATAAATTAGCTTTGTGCAAATGTGCATGGTAAGTATCTGGAATATTTCTTGCACACCTGCTGTAAAATGAATTCATTTTGTCCTCAATACTTTTTTTTTTTAAACTCTACAAAAACTATAGGGGTTGGGTTGCCAAAGAAGGGCCACAGCCTTTTGTTAATGAACTCTATAAGCCATTCAGAGAGCAAGCCAGGACTTATTTAAGTGGTAGCTCTCTGCTCTCCTCACATGTGTGAGTTCATGGGAAGCCATGAGGAAGAAGGGTTAAGTTGATCCATTGAAGATCTGTGAACCATAACTTCTATTTGTGCTGCAATCCAAATTGTGAAAACCATGTGAACTACAAAAGATCTTTACAACACAAATAAAATACTGTTTATTTCACAGCAGTTAGGTGTCTCCAAGCAATTAGGGGTTGAATAGGTACATCAGAGGGCTCACTTAAATCCGTATCGCAGAAGTTCAGCGCTATAGCGATTGAGCTGACATATACAGCGTGTACCGCGAATGCAGTCTGAGAACGCGGGAACATTTCCTTTAAATTCATATTTAGGGTTCAGAAATTCATATTCAGCTTTCAGAAAAAGGCTACTGATTCATCTGTTGGGGGGTTCTTTGTTGATTTAGAAAAGCTTTTGAAACCGTTACATTAAGCCTGAAGAGAGGGATTTAGTTCCTATTGTTCCACACTCTTGTAACATCAAAAGATTTGCTTAAGGACAACTGCTGAAGGACAACGGGCCTACTTTCAAAGGCTTTTGAATAATTCCCCAAAAAGTATTATTTTTCATGATTCCTTTTTTTTATGAACAGCTGTCCTCCTCTTCGCCCTTGACTTTGAAAGCCATCTTCTTCTCCCTGTAGCTGAGCCACTTGGCTCTCAGCAGGTGCATCCCGTTATGACTAGGAGTGATTTCTGTTGCTGGGCTAAAAGACGTCTGCCAGTGCCATTCATTAAGCCTTTGCCAAAAACACTCTCAGATCCACTTTCATAACAAGTGTGTCGCCAGCTTGACACAAGCCAAGAGCTCAAATCCCCAAGCCTGCTTTGAATGTTGGTGTACATTTCTTAAAGTATGGTCCATTGTTCAGAACCTTCCCACATACAGATTACCAGTGAGTCATTACCAGAGCTGGATTCCCAAAGAGTATTGCATTAGTCATTGTTCTGTTAGATGTGATGTAAGCAATTGTTAAAGACCGAAGTGCTTCAAGGCTTCTCAGATTACTATTTTTTTGTAGAAAAATTACAGCTGAGCAAAACTCAATTTCATTAATTCTCTTTTAAATGGACCCATGTTGATTCACCAGAGCCCATTACTACATATGTAGTTAGAGGAGTTAATGAGGTAACTTTGGTCAGACCAGGTACATTTCTATGGCAACAAATCCTTCAGAACTAACCTGCTCCAGAACAGGTTAACTCAGGGTTAACTAATTTATCCTGAATGAAGTGTCTGAGCCACGAGTTGAGAACCATTAAAATCAGACACCCTCCCTCTCGCAAAGATTGTGTCATCCCCTTCATTTGAGGAAGACGACTGATTAAATATTCTATTAATCAAGTTTTTTTTGTGTCAAAAATTGTAATGTTAAAATACCTATCACATTACACATTTAGTAATGACAGCATTGGCTTTCCAAACAGTACGTTTTTCGTGCGATTGTATTTTGAAATTTGATAAATAAACCGACAGCTGCAAACAACCATAGACATATAATCCATAGATGGCAGTTCCCATTCAAGTCAAGACTGGCAGCCATTGCTAGCGTGGCCATGAGATTAACAGTCAAAGCCAGGGTTAGAGGTTCCAAAACCTTTCTATAGATTATATGTCTATGGCCACAACGCAAAAAGCTGTTCCACAGATAGAAGAAGGAGTGATAGGTGCATTGATAAGCACGCCAAAGACGGAATTAACGATAAATTGTCAAATTAAGACGCCACTTCTAAAAGCCTATTTCACACCATAGCCTGCTGAATTAAATGTTTTGATTTCGGCACAAATTAAAATGTGGCACTGACTCCCCCATAGATTGATGTCTCAGCATTGTCTCAATGAAGAGTTCGACGTTCGACTAGCCAAAAATGACACAATGCACTTGGCTTGGCAGAGTAAATCTGGGTATTTGGGAAGGAATGAATATGCTTGCAAGCCTTTCAATCCAATACTAACCATTGACAATAAAAGGAGTAAACCCATGTTATATTCTGCATGATTATGTTAAAAAGCAGTACAGTATATATACCATAGTAATACTGCAGATAACACTTATTTTATACAAATACTCATGAATGTTCTCCTCTCTAGAAATCGAAATATTGGTATGAAGAGGGAGATTAGTTGGAGCAGATGTAGGTGTATTACCAGGGAAAAGATTCACTCACACAAGTTAATAAGCAACACAATTTGTGTTGTGCCTTATCCATGCATGAAAAGATTTCATTTTCCATTATTGTTTGTTTTCCCTGATCATTTCACAGATAAAGACAACTAAATGACTGTTGTTGCACCTATTGGGGTGTACAGCCCCCCCCCAGTTCTGCCAGTTCACAAATGAGCTTGGCATCTGGGTCGATTGCATGGCAAGGATGGTGTCTGCACAGCTCAGCGCACAAGGAAGTTTCTTATGTCTAGACTAGACTGAGCCGTCAGTGAGCCATTGCTCATCAACCGCAACTTTCCTATTTATTAAAGGGAAAAAGGGTTCCTAAAGGGTTCTTTGGCTGTCCCCATAGGATAACCCTTTTTGGTTCCAGGTAGAACCCTTTTTTTTGTTGCAGGTAAAACTCTTTTAAAAACGGTTCTACCTGGAACCAAAGTGTTCCACCTGAAACCAAAAAAAAGGTTATCCTATGGGAACAGCCGAATAACCATTTTAGGTTCTAGATGACACCTTTTTATTCTAGGAGTGTACTTACTCAGCAGCTCAGTAGTTTTAAATTCAAACCACAAAGAATAGCCACCGGGCGATGTTTCCTCTACCTGATCCAAAGTCTACAATAACACCATCAAGAAGATTGTTAAACTTTGTCTCTTGCCTGTTTTTTCAGATATGCGGATGTGGATGTGTAGCATCTTCCCTGTCCAAGTCAACCTGGCCAGGTGAATGCATAGACTATATAATGCATGTAGTCTGTTTGACCACTATGATTAAGTTAGTCATATCATACTAGCATATTGTGCTTCCATACAACCTTCAATGAATTACATGCTTATATAGTAGATTTGATTGGATTTGCATTTGATACAAGACAGCCTCGGCTTTTGTTAATGCTGAAAAGTTTAGCAGAACTTATACTCTTCCCTTGAAGCAAAATAAGAGGTTTTCCCAGTTCACCTGGGTTTCACCATAGTTATCATACTGTAGTTGTACCAGTATCACCTCTCCCACCTTTTCCACCCCAGAGAGCAGATCATTACTACAGACATGATGTGTTACCTAGGGGAAAGCACAGCCCCACTGCCCCAAAGCACCTCACCCACAGGCTGACTGCACCCATGATGTCAAACCCACATTGACAGAGAGTAGCCAGGGGTTGTAGAGAGATATGGTCAAAGGGAATATGGTAGTGACTGCAGGCGTACCAGCCATGATGCTCGACAGATACCTTTAAAGCTAACAGTGCGGAAGCACACTATCTTGTTGAAACAAACTAAGGATAATAGTGTCATCTGTCATGTATTGTATATACTGTAGACTCAGAATCCATACAAAAAGAAGTGATGAGTCTTTATTTCCTGTATCCTGTATAATACAATTTTCTCCACAAAAGCCCCCCAAAATATATTACAGGTATAAAGAACTAGATGTTTACTTAACTGTAGTTCGACCTCAGATGTCTGTTGACGTTTCTTTCTTTCTATTTCCCCTCACTTCAGGCAGTGAAGTATACATGCCGTTTGTGTATTAAGTCTTTCCTCTGCTTTGATTCTACTGTGTCTGAACAAGAAAACTACCGGGACAAAGGACAAACAGGAAATGTGTTTTGCTTTCACTCAAATGCTGACATGCAGGGTTGTAATGAGGTTTGCTAGTGAACTATGCAGTTGAAAGTGTCCTGTGCCACTGTGTTTGAACAAGGAAACAGACGGGACAAAGGACAAACAGGAAATGTGTTTTGCTTTCAGTCAATTGCTGACATGTAGGGTTGTAATGAGGTTTGCTAGTGAACTATGCAGTTGAAAGTGTCCTGTGCCATTTCTCAATTTTAAGACATCAACACAACAGGTCAAACGTTATAATGCAGCTAATTTGATAATGTATTTACATTAAAATCTCTTTTTATCCTACAGAATTTGCCTCTGTATGTTTATTTGGCAAAGAACAATGTTATACAGTATGTATGTATGTATGATTATTGTTGTAACTGATATCCTCGTTCAAATCCCGTAGGCATGACCTCTTAGCTCACTGATAAAACCCAACTATATTTTTTACAAAATATCAAATATATTGTCCTGTTTTAAAAAAGAGCAGCGAACATACAGAAAACACATGACAAAGTCTGCAGCACTGCGACCCTGGCTGCCACACAGGCTGAGAGGTATAGTCATCTGGAACCTGTTGTCATCAACAAATAGAGTGCACCCCGTGTGTGTTCCAGCCAGGCCTGCTAATAAATGGTGTGCTTGGTAGTGCCAACATGAGCATGTTAGTTCATTAGGCAAGTCGGGCCTACCGCTGGCACCCAGACCAGATGTCACAGACACTTTACTGCAGCGGCCTGTCAGTGCAAACTGAACAAATGACAGTGGCCAGCTATGGCGCGTTCCTCAGACTCCTTTCTAAGGGGTGATAATGAATGTTGCTGTCTGGACGTCTGCATATGGCACGCCATGATTAACACCTGAGATTAACTACACAAGCAACACAGTGCAAGGTGACAGTACAGCTGGCACATAGGGCTTTTGTCACGCTCTGTACTATAACGAAGATAGTATGTAGGGGCAGACTGGCCAGAAATTCCAGATGGGCTGGTCGATTTTTAGCACAGTGGGCCTGTCTAACTTTGTTTTTTTTTGCGCAAAATGATCATTATTTGGCTAATAATGGGGGCCTCAAGGAAAAAAATGGTCTGATGTGTTAGAAATGCCAGGGCCATTTCTGTTTTGCTATTCTCTGTACTATAGTACTATAACAAAGATAGTACGTAGGAGTTTTGCCATCCTTTGTACTATATAGTACTGTAACTTTTATTTTACCTTCATTTAAGCAGGCAGTCACCATTAAGACCAGGGTCTCTTTCACAAGGGAGCCCTGCATATACCATTTTATAAGACAAATAAAAAAACAAATACAATATAAAACAAGTAAAATACAGCGCAACACAAATATTCAAGAAAAATAATGACATTCCTCAATAAGAAGGTCCTCAATCAATATTTAAAATTCCCAGAGCGGCACCATGAAATCCAATTGTAATGTATTTTGTAGTTGGTTCCAGCAATGAGGTGCTTTAAAACTAAAAGCGTATTTACTTAGTTTGGTGGAGACCTGAGGAACCTCAAGAGTTATCCAACCTTGTGAACGGGTTCGTTATCTCATGTTTTTATATTTTAAAAGTGAAGTTAGGTATTTCAGAAGCAATTGTAGTAGAGCCTTGTAAGCAAAAAGGGAATAATTAAGTGATATACGGGATTTTAATGAGGACCCCCTAAGGTCTAAGGGCCCAGGGTTTGTTTTCTAATAAGCTAACACATGGGATTGTTTTAAGATGGTCATATGAAGGATCATTTAGCTATGTGATTTAGAATTGTAGAAGCCCTGTAAGTATAAAAACAGATGTGAAAAATAAATATTTGATAAAACATTGAATTTGGCCTTGCTGCTATTAGTCCATAAAAACTAATTGAATAACATATTCATACATGGCAAAACAGATAGTCAAAAAGTCATGTTTTGAAGTGTCTTTCTTATATCTGAGAGATATAAGAAAGATCAGATTTTGTCAAATGAATTATATCTGTATTCAACCACTTTTTTGTCACTAAGTACTTCCGTATATTATTCCATTCAGTTTTTTAACTGGTACCGGGGACATTCAGACAAGTCTTGTGAGGCTTGTGGGCGTCCTAGAGCAAAACAACCGACATGTACAGGAACCTTGCCAAGGACTATATATCTTTAATGAAGATTGTCAGGTGAGCCTTGAGCCATGTGGATAAGTGACACTGATGCTATTCAACATGTACTAGAATAAGAACTTGGAGGACAGAATCCCATTTCACTTAGCCTATACATTTTATAAGTAGAAACTCGCCCCATGAACATCTTAAATAAAGACATTCATAATTCAAACCTTTATTTGATATTGATATATTCCCTCAAAGCGTGATTCACTCCACCGAATCCATATTTTATCTGCCTTCATATATCTTGATCTAAATATTGAAAATACAAAAGAGAGAAAGTGGGTCAGGAAGCAGGCAGATATCCAGAAGAAATTTTCAATGATGCAAAACAGTGCAGGGCGACAGTTGAAACACACAGCAGCAGTGAATTCACCCTGCCTGGCAGAGACAGGTATCAGGAATCAAGGTAAGACCAAGATGCAGACTGTCGAAGTAACTGTTTATTGTAGCAAACAGGGGGAGGCAAAGACAGGTCAAGACAGGCAGGGGTCGAAAATCCAGGGTAAGGCAAAGGTGCAGGACGGCAGGCAGACTCAGGGTCAGGGACAGGCAGGGTTCAGTAATCCAGAGGTGGAGCAAAGGTACAGGACGGCAGGCGGGCTCAGGGTCAGGCAGAGAGGTCAGGCAGGCGGGTACAGGGTCAGGACAGGCAAAGGTCAAAACCGGGAGGACTAGCAAAGAGGGGCTGTGAAACGATAGGAGCTGACAGGAAAAACGCTGGTAAGCTTGAACGAACAAGACGAACTGGAAACAAACAGACAGAGAACACAGGTATAAATAGACAGGGGATAATAGGGAAGATGGCCGACACCTGGAGGGGGGTGGAGACAAGCACAAGGACAGGTGAAACAAATCAGGGTGTGACAACAGGTTCTTGAGAAAACCCAGCTTTATTTAAACAGTTTCTCCCGCTTGATGAGCCAGAATGGAAGGGATCGCTGATCATCACCAGAGTTAAAAAGGCGCTTCCCCGATAGAGAATTTATAATGAAACCAGTTTGCAGAGTCCTTGACATGTTTTGATTATTTTTCCTCTTTTCTTGAAGGCTGGCTGGGATCCAGGCATGGGTGACGAAATGTTGGGGCGTTAAAGGGTGAGCTGACAGCTCAAGGAAATTCTGTGCTACTCTGGCTCTGTGTATCAGATTTAGGTTGACTTCTGCACAGGTCTTGCCCTTCTCCAGCTCATGAGGTCTATATTTCACAGTTGATTGATGCTGTTGACATGTGGGCTATTTGTGCGGTACAGTACACAGCAAAGTCAAATAAGGTAACTTCTTATTGCGATTCTTCTGAGATTATCTAGTATACAAAATACGCTTGCATTACTTATGGCAATCTACATAGGGCATATAAGGGCACAAGGCGAGACCCAAATGCAGACACAGGAGGCAGATGGTAGAGCTCCGATATTTATTATAACAAAGGGAGTAGGCAAAGGCAGGTCGGGGACAGGCGAGAGTTCATAAACCAGGTCAAACAGTACCAGACGATAGGCAGTCTCGAGGTCAGGCCAGGCAGGGGTCAGAAACCAGATTCGAGTCCAAAACAGTACAAGAGGATAGGCAGGCTGGTAGTCAGAACAGGCTGTGGTCACGCAGGCGGGTTCGAAGTCAGGACAGGCAAGGGTCGAAACCAGGAGGACTAGAAACAAACAGAGACTGGGAAAAATAGGAGCAAGGAAAAACACTGGTTGACTTGGCAAACAAGACGAACTGGCACAGAGAGACAGGAAAAACAGGGATATATACACCGGGGATAATAAGCGACACCTGAAAGGGGTGGAGACAGTCACAAGGACAGGTGAACCAGATCAGGATGTGACAGGGCAACTGCAGAAAATCTGTCTAACTTAACATACATTATAAGGATTTGAAAGGGCAATAGATGTCCATTCAGACCCATTACCTGTACGAGCCTGGTACATCTCTACACCCCATTACTCATATAACCCATGTCAATTCATGGGCATACAGCTTCATACTCATATAAAACAGGTCTACCCTGTATTTAATATGAAATCACATGTGTTAACTGGACCTTTTAAACATTATGTTTACCAAAACATATGTTTTAAAGAATGTGTTTGTCTTTTAAGGTGTTGAATGTAGACTTGCAAATCTGTCTGTAAAAGAACACATTTTAGAAATATGCTTGCGACCATTTTGAGAAATCATATGAAACTTCAATAATGATACTAGACACCTTGATTATGCATAATACACTGCTCAAAAAAATAAAGGGAACACTTAAACAACACAATGTAACTCCAAGTCAATCACACTTCTGTGAAATCAAACTGTCCACTTAGGAAGCAACACTGATTGACAATACATTTCACATGCTGTTGTGCAAATGGAATAGACAACAGGTGGAAATTAAAGGCAATTAGCAAGACACCCCCAATAAAGGAGTGGTTCTGAAGGTGGTGACCACAGACCACTTCTCAGTTCCTATGCTTCCTGGCTGATGTTTTGGTCACTTTTGAATGCTGGCGGTGCTTTCACTCTAGTGGTAGCATGAGACGGAGTCTACAACCCACACAAGTGGCTCAGGTAGTGCAGCTCATCCAGGATGGCACATCAATGCGAGCTGTGGCAAGAAGGTTTGCTGTGTCTGTCAGCGTAGTGTCCAGAGCATGGAGGCGCTACCAGGAGACAGGCCAGTACATCAGGAGACGCCGAGGAGGCCGTGGAGGGCAACAACCCAGCAGCAGGACCACTACCTCCGCCTTTGTGCAAGGAGGAGCACTGCCAGAGCCCTGCAAAATGACCTCCAGCAGGCCACAAATGTGCATGTGTCTGCTCAAACGGTCAGAAACAGACTCCATGAGGGTGGTATGAGGACCCAACGTCCACAGGTGGGGGTTGTGCTTACAGCCCAACACCGTGCAGGACGTTTGGCATTTGCCAGAGAACACCAAGATTGGCAAATTCGCCACTGGCGCCCTGTGCTCTTCACAGATGAAAGCAGGTTCACACTGAGCACGTGACAGACGTGACAGAGTCTGGAGACGCCGTGGAGAACGTTCTGCTGCCTGCAACATCCTCCAGCATGACCGGTTTGGCGGTGGGTCAGTCATGCTGTGGGGTGGCATTTCTTTGGGGGGCCGCACAGCCCTCCATGTGCTCGCCAGAGGTAGCCTGACTGCCATTAGGTACCGAGATGAGATCCTCAGACCCCTTGTGAGACCATATGCTGGTGCGGTTGACACTGGGTTCCTCCAAATGCAAGACAATGCTAGACCTCATGTGGCTGGAGTGTGTCAGCAGTTCCTGCAAGAGGAAGGCATTGATGCTAAGGACTGGCCCGCCCGTTCCCCAGACCTGAATCCAATTGAGCACATCTGGGACATCATGTCTCGCTCCATCCACCAACGCCACGTTGCACCACAGACTGTCCAGGAGTTGGCGGATGCTTTAGTCCAGGTCTGGGAGGAGATCCCTCAGGAGACCATCCGCCACCTCATCAGGAGCATGCCCAGGCGTTGTAGGGAGGTCATTCAGGCACGTGGAGGCCACACACACTACTGAGCCTCATCTTGACTTGTTTTAAGGACATTACATCAAAGTTGGATCAGGCTGTAGTGTGGTTTTCCACTTTAATTTTGAGTGTGACTCCAAATCCAGACCTCCATGGGTTGATAAATTTGATTTCCATTGATAATTTTTGTGTGATTTTGTTGTCAGCACATTCAACTATGTAAAGAAAAAAGTATTTAATAAGATTATTTCATTCATTCAGATCTATGATGTGTTATTTTAGTGTTCCCTTTATTTTTTTGAGCAGTGTATATGCCACGTTTGTTTATACAGTGGGGCAAAAAAGTATTTAGTCAGCCACCAATTGTGCAAGTTCTCCAACTTAAAAAGATGAGAGAGGCCTGTAATTGTCATCATAGGTACACTTCAACTATGACAGATGAAATGAGAAAAAGAAATCCAGAAAATCACATTGTAGGATTTTTAATTTATTTATTTGCAAATTATGGTGGAAAATAAGTATTTGGTCAATAACAAAAGTATATCTCAATACTTTGTTATATACCCTTTGTTGGCAATGACAGAGGTCAAACATTTTCTGTAAGTCTTCACAAGGTTTTCACACACTGTTGCTGGTATTTTGGCCCATTCCTCCATGCAGATCTCCTCTAGAGCAGTGATGTTTTGGGGCTGTCGCTGGACAACACGGACTTTCAACTCCCTCCAAAGATTTTCTATGGGGTTGAGATCTGGAGACTGGCTAGGCCACTCCAGGACCTTGAAATGCTTCTTACGAAGCCACTCCTTCGTTGCCCGGGCGGTGTGTTTGGGATCATTGTCATGCTGAAAGACCCAGCCACGTCCTGGTCCCTTTGCAGAAAAACAGCCCCAAAGCATGATGCTTCCACCCCCATGCTTCACAGTAGGTATGGTGTTCTTTGGATGCAACTCAGCATTCTTTGTCCTCCAAACACGACGAGTTGAGTTTTTACCAAAAAGTTCTATTTTGGTTTCATCTGACCATATGACATTCTCCCAATCCTCATTTGGATCATCCAAATGCTCTCTAGCAAACTTCAGATGGGCCTGAACATGTACTGGCTTAAGCAGGGGGACACGTCTGGCACTGCAGGATTTGAGTCCCTGGCGGCGTATTGTGTTACTGATGGTAGGCTTTGTTACTTTGGTCCCAGCTCTCTGCAGGTCATTCACTAGGTCCCCCCGTGTGGTTCTGGGATTTTTTCTCACCGTTCTTGTGATCATTTTGACCCCACGGGGTGAGATCTTGCGTGGAGCCCCAGATCGAGGAAGATTATCAGTGGTCTTGTATGTCTTCCATTTCCTAATAATTGCTCCCACAGTTGATTTCTTCAAACCAAGCTGCTTACCTATTGCAGATTCAGTCTTCCCAACCTGGTGCAGGTCTACAATTTTGTTTCTGGTGTCCTTTGACAGCTCTTTGGTCTTGGCCATAGTGGAGTTTGGAGTGTGACTGTTTGAGGTTGTGGACAGGTGTCTTTTATACTGATAACAAGTTCAAACAGGTGCCATTAATACAGGTAACGAGTGGAGGACAGAGGAGCCTCTTAAAGAAGAAGTTACAGGTCTGTGAGAGCCAGAAATCTTGCTTGTTTGTATGTGACCAAATACTTATTTTCCACCATAATTTGCAAATAAATTCATTAAAAATCCTACAATGTGATTTTCTGGATTTTTTTCCCTCATTTTGTGTACCTATGATAAAAAATACAGGCCTCTCTCATCTTTTTAAGTGAGAGAACCTGCACAATTGGTGGCTGACTAAATACTTTTTTGCCCCACTGTAAGTACAACTTCTCTAGAGCCTATAAATGTAAAGTAGAACAGAGTTGCGCTGGCACTATTGTGACCATGGGATTAAATGTTAAGGTAGGGCATAATACAGTGAGTATAGCGCAATATCTATAGTACAAAATCTACGTGCTTTCATATAGAACAATCATAGGCTACTGTGGAACATACCGTATGTGCAGGTCTGGTCTACATACCAATTACTGTGATAATTGGGTGATTTTGGTACCTCCGTACCACTGACAGCCCAGCTCAGTCTTGCATCGTTCACCAAGATGGCCCCTGCGGTATTTCCCCGGGGCAGTCTCTTTTTCAGCCGCTGCATCGTCCATCTCTAACACACCAGGTCAAAACATGCTCAGGGATGTTCACATCAGCCAGCCACAGGTACAGATATAATGAATCCTAAAATACACACTCTTACAGAGACAGACTCCAGCCCGGAGCAATGTTCAGCCACAGAAAAATGTGTGCAAAACCAACTCATCTTGTTGGCAGGGTTTGTATAGCCCCCACAACAGCGTTGCTATCATTGTTTAGTCGTGTTATTCCCAAGCTATTTCTATTTATTTTCTGACAAGTATTTAACGGATGTACACGCATGTTTCACAACCTGGGTAGACTGTAGTAAATGTGTTTAGAAACCCAACGGTATGTTTTATCATGTGTTGAATTGGTGAGCATCCCAGAGCATGGTATTTTCAAATTACTCAGGAACCATGCCTCTCGTTCACACTTCTGACATGAATAGGATTAAATAGGTCACAAAAGATCAATGAATTGGTGGGCTATCATGCCCATGCTTGCATAGAGATACACAGAGTAGGAATGTCAGAGGAGCTTGCTGAGCACAAGGCTTTTACACCCCACATAAAAGAGGAGCAAACAACAATCTCAGTTTCAGATGATATATCCACCTTTGCTATCTCACGTTGGTATTACTTTACAGAAACGTCAGTGTGTACAGTATATCAAACCAAAAAATACAGCCTACATGCAAAATATCGACCGCATATCTTGAAAACCAAAAGCTGTCAAACACAGTTACTCCTAATCCAAAGAGGCATATTATAAGTCTGTAAATGTCCACGTGGTTCCTTCCACAAGCCGTTACACCATGGCGGCACGTCAGAGCAGGGAGAATAGTTCTTTAATGACGTTCACCACGGCTCTCACCAGCTGGTCATCATTAGGAATTCCCTCTCGTATGCACTGTTGACGTCCCATGCTCTGCTGCCCACCACAGCACTGCTCCAGCACGCCCAGTCACCCTCAGCTCACATTCCACAGTTTATCCATAAATTAAGACATGGATTCAACTGAATTATTCCACAAGAGAAAAATAGAAGAAATAACACCCCCACACAAACCACCCCCTGATACAGTATACCACCGCCTGATACAGTATACCACCCCCTGATACAGTATACCACCGCCTGATACAGTAAACCACCCCCTGATACAGTATACCACCGCCTGATACAGTAAACCACCCCCTGATACGGTATACCACCCCCTGATACAGTATACCACCGCCTGATACAGAATACCACCGCCTGATACAGTATACCACCCCCTGATACAGTATACCACCCCCTGATATAGTATACCACCCCCTGATACAGTATACCACCGCCTGATACAGTAAACCACCCCCTGATACAGTATACCACCGCCTGATACAGTAAACCACCCCCTGATACGGTATACCACCCCCTGATACAGTATACCACCGCCTGATACAGAATACCACCGCCTGATACAGAATACCACCCCATGATACAGTGTACCACCGCCTGATACAGAATACCAATGCCTGATACAGTATACCACCCCCTGATACAGTATACCACCCCTGATACAGTATACCACCCCCTGATACAGTATACCACCCCCTGATACAGTATACCACCCCTGATATAGTATACCACCCCTGATACAGTATACCACCCCTGATATAGTATACCACCCCCTGATACAGTATACCACCGCCTGATACAGTATACCACCCCCTGATACAGTATACCACCCCCTGATACAGTATACCACCCCCTGATATAGTATACCACCCCCTGATACAGTATACCACCCCCTGATATAGTATACCACCCCCACATATACCACCCCCTGATATAGTATACCACCCCACATATACCACCCCCAGATACAGTATACCACCCCATATATACCACCCCTGATACAGTATACCACCGCCTGATACAGTATACCACCCTGATACAGTATACCACCCCTGATACAGTATACCACCCCTGATATAGTATACCACCCCTGATACAGTATACCACCCCCTGATATAGTATACCACCCCCTGATACAGTATACCACCCCCTGATACAGTATACCACCGCCTGATACAGTATACCACCGCCTGATACAGTATACCACCCCCTGATACAGTATACCACCCCCTGATATAGTATACCACCCCCGATACAGTATACCACCCCCTGATATAGTATACCACCCCCACATATACCACCCCCTGATATAGTATACCACCCCACATATACCACCCCAGATACAGTATACCACCCCATATATACCACCCCCTGATACAGTATACCACCCCCACATATACCACCCCCAAATATTCCACCCCTGATACAGTATACCACCCCCACATATACCACCCCCCAGATACAGTATCCCACCCCACATATACAACCCCCCTGATGCAGTATACCACCCCACATATAACACCCCCTGATACAGTATACCACCGCCACATATACCACTGCCTGATACAGTACAGTAGCAACAAAAGCATTGTGAGGCAGTGATTGAGCCAATTGCTGATGGTGTGCAATGCAGCAAGCAATGACGAGATTTCCAATTCCACAGTGTGTACTTCGGCAACTTGTTATTGCACTAAACTATGACTAAGGCCAGAATTCAATCAGGTCAGCAGCAGCCCGCTTATCATTGCTTTTGTTTAGGTGGAGTCGAAGGTGTAACTGTGTTGGAGCTGTCAAATCCACAAGCGGTCCCAGCATTATACTTATCGCGGACATTGCCATTGGATGCACATTGAGTCGCATTAGTAGAAATCACATGCAGTCGTGTTACATGTTCAAAAACTGTGATGTAATCTACACATTGATTAGGCTAATATAAATCCTTATTATTTGGTTTAATGATTTTCAATTTGAGTGTCATTATTTATTATAGCATACACTTTCTCGTTCTGAACTTCTAACGGGGGTGGTTTTGTGACAATGACCACACGAGCAGCCGCTCACTGATTTGACAGCTCCAACTCAGACCTCAGATACTGCCTGAACAAAAGCAATGATAAGCTATGCTTTTGTCATCTACCGCGGGTTACAGCTGATCTGATTGAATCCTGGCCTTTTAGTATCAGACTGGGTCAGATCAAGATTGCTCTCTCACCAGTCAGACCTTGGCGTAGAAGACTACATTCCAGGACAAAGACATCTGCAAAAAATATTTTTTGTTCCACCCTATCACACTTAAAGGAAGATGCACCATTGTTGGATTTGAGCCAGGTGTCAAGTCTGTCATGCCAAGATGGATGGGTGAAACATCCATTTCAAAAATATGTTTTGGCAATTGATTCTTCAGATTCAAGGTCACGTTTTCCCCTATTCAGTTTTCCTATTGCTTACCGCCTAACTGGTAAGATCACACAGGTGACTATAGTGATATGCAGTGCCTTCAGAAAGTATTCATACCCCTTGACTTATTCCACATTTTGTTGTGTTACAGCCTGATTTAAAACTGTATTAAATATTGATTTGACAATGTGAAAACATGTTTTTAGATTTTTTTTTAAATGTATTGATGAAATGAAATCCATAAATATCTCATTTATTTAAGTATTCACACCCCTGAATCAATACATGTTAGAATCACCTTTAGCAGCCATTACAGCTGTGAGTCTTTGCACACCTGGAGAAAAGATGAAGAGTGGTACTCAGTGATCTGTTGGTTTTGTCCCAAACATAACGCTATGTATTCAGGACACAAAGTTAATTTCTTAGCCACATTTTTTAGCAGTTTGACTTATCGCAAATATGATGCATGTTTCGGAATATTTTTTACTCTGTACAGGCTTCCTTCTTTTGACTTAACTGTCAGTTAAGTTAGTATTGTGGAGTAACTACAATGTTGTTTTCTCAGTTTTCTCCTATCACAGCCATGTAACTGTTTTAAAGTCACCATTGGCCTCATGGTGAAATCCCTGAATGGTTCCCTTCCTCTCCAGCAAATGAGTTAGGAAGGTTTCCTGTATCTTTGTAGTGACTGTGTGTATTGATCCATCATCCAAAGTGTAATTAATAACTTCACCATGCTCAAAGGGGTATTCAGTGTCTGTTTTTTTTTTTTTTTACTCATCTACCAATAAGTGCCCTTCTTTGTGAGGCATTGGAAAACCTCTCTGGTTTTTGTGGTTGAATCTGTACTTGGGGTACAGAGATGAAGTAGTCATAAAGAAATCATGTTAAACACTATTAATGCACACAGAGTGAGTCCATGCAAATCATTATGTGACTTATAATGCAAATGTTTACTCCTGAACTCATTTATGCTAGCCATAACAAGGAGGTTGAATACTTATTGACTCAAGACATTTCAGCTTTTCATTTTTAATGAATGATTTCTAAAAACATAATTCACTTTAACATTATGCAGTATTGTGTGTAGGCCAGTGACACAACATATCAATTTAATCCATTTTAAATGTAGGCTGTAACACAACAAAATGTAGAAAAAGTCAAGGGGTATGAATACTTTCTGAAGGCACTGTATATATATTTCTAGTGTCAAATGCTGGGGAGATTGACTGTAATAAATCAGGGTCGGACGTAACATAGTGCATTTACATTTGTAACCCTCCTTTTAGTATGATATGTTAAGTTTCATATGATATGTATTATGTCCATCATCCATTTCATATATGTTACGCCCTCAAATTCATACAATATGTTATGAATTTGCAATACGTATTTGACTAATGTTAGCTAGGTGGCTAATGTTAGCTAGGCTATGGGTTAGGTTTAGGGTTAGGGGTTAAGCTCAGGGTTAAGCTCAGGGTTAAGGGTAAGGTTAGGAGTTAAGGTTAGGGTAAAGGAAAGGGTTAGCTAAAAAGTAGTAAGTAAGTAGTAAGTACTTAGCTAAAATTCTAAAGTTGTCCGTGATTTGATCAGAACACGCAACCTTTGGGCTACCCGTCCCACCCATCCTCTCCGAACAACCTCCCTCCTTTAGTTTTTTGGCATAAAGTGATGCTACAAAGGTTTTATATATTTTCAGCCAGTAGTTTTGAAAGTAGTGCTCATGAGCCAAAACTGGTCTCTGAAAATTGTCCACAATTGCGTACAACGTCATCCATTTCGTATGATATGTTACGTCCTGCAATTTCTATGATGTTAGTAATTCCAATTCGTACGATATGTTACGAATTTGTAAGTGCTTTCACTATGAAAGGCATGAGCGTGCAACTCACATTAACTAAATATTGAAAGTATTGAATGTAAGGATCGCATGACTTTCTCCGCCAAGAGAAGATTACAGATGGTGTACTATGCAGGTATGAGCCATACACTGACAGGTGGAGTCCAAAACAGAAGGTTTAAAAAATATGAAATGTTGTTTTCAAGATCTCTTTCAATCTATTTAAGTAACCTTCTGTCTATATAAGCATACTAACGTGACATATCATACATTTACATGTACTATGTTACGTCTTTAAAACCAGGCTGCCTTTCAAAACAGAACCCTAGCCAGGGGGAAAGTATCTTTACATCTATGCTGACAAGACGGGTACATTATCATTTACTCTATTGTGGATCTGTTTGTTAGGTTCTTGACTTTGCCTAATCTTGTTGAAACATTCTGCGCTGGTGTCAGGAGCTCAACTGCAATGAAGATGATCAGGCGATGATCTCATGTTTTCCCGCATAACGATTATCTCCAGCAGCTCTTTACAACTGACCCGTTGAGGCAATTGCAACCTAACAGTCTCACTTCACACACACATAAATATAGCTAGAAGTGTAATTTCCTTCCTTTCACTTACAGTAAACATGCTACATTAGGGTCGTATGTACACTCTGTCCACCCTGTCCAATTCAACATGGCAATAAGGAAGGACATCATTCATTTAGTGATTGACCCATTTAAAAACGGAATCATCTCCATTTGAGCTAAAGTTAAATCTAGACTTGGTTTCCTCTATCGTAATCGCTCCTCTTTCACCCCAGCTGCCGAACTATCCCTGATTCAGATGACCATCCTACCCATGCTAGATTACGGAGACATAATTTACAGATCGGCAGGTAAGGGTGCTCTCGAGTGGCTAGATGTTCTTTACCATTTGGCCATCAGATTTGCCACCAATTCTCCTTATAGGACACATCATTGCACTCTATACTCCTCTGTAAACTGGTCATCTCTGTACACCCGTCACAAGACCCACTGGTTGATGCTTATTTATAAAACCCTCTTAGGCCTCACTCCCCCCTATCTGAGATATCTTCTGCAGCCCTCATCCTCCACATACAACACCTGTTCTGCCAGTCACATTCTGTGAAAGGTCCCCAAAGTACACACATCCCTGGGTCGCACCTCTTTTCAGTTCGCTGCAGCTAGCGACTGGAACGAGCTGTAACAAACACTCAAACTGGATAGTTTTATCTCAATCTCTTCATTCAAAGACTCAATCATGGACACTTACTGACAGTTGTGGCTGCTTTGCATTATGTATTGTTGTCTCTACCTTCTTGCACTTTGTGCTGTTGTCTGTGCCCAATAATGTTTGTATCATGTTTTGTGTTGCTACCATGTTGTTGTCATGTTATGTTGCTACCATGCTATGTTGTTGTCTTAGGTCTCTCTTTATGTAGTGTTGTGTTGTCTCTCTTATCGTGATGTGTGTTTTGTCTTATATTTATATTTGATTTATTTTTTATTTTTAATCCCAGCCCCCGTCCCTGCAGGAGGCCTTTTGCCTTTTGGTAGGTCGTCATTGTAAATAAGAATGTGTTCTTAACTGACTTACCTAGTTAAATAAAGGTTAAATAAAGTAAAATAAAAACGGACCATCAAACTTCCCTGTCCTTGATGTATGACTACATGGGACGAGAGACTACACTAATCACTTTGCAGCACATGCTACAGATTTGAGCCTCAGATCACTGAATTGGTAATTCATTATGGGGCCCAAGCAGTTTAGACACCAATTGTATTTAACCATAGCTAGTTGTTTCTACATTCACAACAAGTAATGAGTTACCACTGGGCTTAATGACATTTGGGAAGCTGCTTGGGGGATTGCAATTTGTCCAATCCTTCACAGAGTGTCAATAAATCACTGTAACTCTCCCCATTCTACTTCCTTTGCTTCTGAACCTTTTTCCTATTAACAGCCATGGTATTGGCAGTCCCCAGCCCCAGTCCAGATATTACTGGATTATTACTTCCATTGCAGTGCTTTGTTTCTGGGCTAGAAATGCCCAGAGGGTTAGCGCTATAAGCTGTTGAAGTCGATTAGGCGCTTACATTGACCTCACCTTATCAATGTGGCAACCCCTGGAGCTGCATGTGCTCTGCTTTGTCTAAAGTGAAAACACTGCACCTAATTTTCTTTGGAAAGAACAAAAGGGAAATATGTGGGAACTGCAAAAAGAACAGAAGCACTTTGACATTTTCTAATCAGCCATTTTCTTTCCACCAGCATCCGTTCTCAGTCCTCAGACTTCAACTGTCAGACTGGCCAATAGCTTCTACCCCCAGACCATCAGGCTGCTGAATAGCCACTAGGTAGCTAACTTCCCCCCCACACACATTTTTTTAATATGACCTATACATTTGGGGGTTGGGGGGGTGGGGTGGGCTTGATTGGTCCTTTTTGGGTAGCCTCGTGAAACTGCGCTACACCACTGTGTGAGGGAAGGTTTTTCTTAAGCCATGACCGTTATACGCCCACACCATTCAAACACAGAAAAGCTGCTTTTTAACATACTTAATTAGCATTTTTTGGAAGGAAAACTATTTCACTCATATTGTAAGTAATTATAGGTCATATTTCATAGAAATCTGGAAACACTGGGCTGTTACTTTAAGCCGTGGAAGCTCCTCATTGTAATTCTCTGTACTGAGTGCTGCTGGAGAATGGCCTTCAGAAGTGATAAAGCCATGCTCCCTGAGGAGTGACCGAGGGAGCTACTGTATGGACCACAAGATGGAAATTGACACTGCTGCTGTGTGAGAGGTGAGGGATGCGTCAACTTTTTAAGCCTTATCTGTTCCTAAACAGAAATATATATGTTTGAGGAGGAAAAACATGTTTTCCATCTAAACAGAGCTTAAAATATATTCTAGCCACAACAGGGACCCGCTGCAACTCAAGTCAGGTAAACAATAAACTATTATTTTATTTCGACTTAGCAACAGCCTTGCCGAAGACAGTCTCCCTGGTCACAAACAACACTTGCATGGTTCATTCATGTTTCTCACTCACAATGTGTCACACCTGAGAGATGCTGAATAGACTCCTGAATAAAAACAAACAAAGGTAATGAGAAATGTTACCTGTAAGACTAAAACAAAATCAAAACAATCTGCCTGCCTGCATGGGGGTTCCCATGGTAGCTAGCTTACTATTATTCTACAGAAAATGTATGAAACAGATTCTGTGACATATGGAGAGGGGTAAAACCGTGCATCACTATCTCACAGATGACTTGCTGGCTCAAGGAAATGTGTGTACATGTGGTCTGAAATGAATCAAATCAAAATAAACACTGTTTGTAAAAAATTATCTTACACACATTATACATCCTTTCACATTTTAGAAATCAGGCCCAGTGACTCCAAACTTAAGATTCTCTGATACTTTTGCATACTTTTTAGCCAGTAGTTCTGAAAGTAGCACTCACGAGCCAAAGGTGTTCCCCAATAATCGCATACTACGTCACATACGTGCAGATCAGTGGCGATTTTAGCATGTAAATCTTGTTGGGGCAAACAAACAAATAATGTGGGGTTGCATGGAAGCGAAGCCACTACTTTTATTTTATGTTATTTTTATTTTTATTTATTTATTTCACCTTTATTTAACCAGGTAGGCAAGTTGAGAACAAGTTCTCATTTACAACTGCGACCTGGCCAAGATAAAGCAAAGCAGTTCAACACATACAACAACACATAGTTACACATTGGAGTAAACAAACACACAGTCAATAATACAGTAGGAAAAAAAAAAAAATCTATATACAATGTGTGCAAATGAGGTAAGATAAGGAACATAAGGCAATAAATAGGCCATGGTGGCAAAGTAACTACAGTATAGCAATTTAACACTGGAATGGTACATGTGCAGTAGATGAATGTGCAAAGTAAAAATACTGGGGTGCAAAGGAGCAAGATAAATAAATGACTACGGTAGGGGATGAGGTAGTTGGTTGGGCTATGTACAGGTGCAGTGATCTGTGAGCTGCTCTGACAGCTGGTGCTTAAACTAGTGAGGGAGATAAGTGTCTCCAGTTTCAATGATTTTTGTAGTTCGTTCCAGTCATTGGCAGCAAAGAACTGGAAGGAAAGGTGGCCAAAAGAGGAATTGGCTTTGGGGGTGACCAGTGAGATATACCTGCTGGAGCGAGTGCTACGGGTGGGTGCTGCTATGGTTACCAGAGAGCTGAGGTAAGGCGGAGCTTTATTTAGCAGGGACTTGTAGATGACCTGGAGCCAGTGGGTCTGGCGACGCGTATGTAGCGAGGGCCAGCCGACTAGAGCATACAGGTCGCAGTGGTGGGTGGTATAAGGGGCTTTGGCGACAAAGCGGATGGCACTGTGATAGACTGCATCCAGTTTGCTGAGTAGAGTATTGGAAGCTGTTTTGTAGATGACATTGCCAAAGTTGAGGATCGGTAGGATAGTCAGTTTTACTAGTGCAAGTTTGGCAGCATGAGTGAAGGAGGCTTTGTTGCGAAATAGAAAGGCGATTCTAGATTTAATTTTGGAATGGAGATGTTTAATGTGAGTCTGGAAGGAGAGTTTACAGTCTAGCCAGACACCTAGGTATTAGTAGTTGTCCACGTATTCTAGGTCAGAGCCGTCCAGGGTAGTGATGCTAGTCGGGTGGGCGGGTGCAGGCAGCAAACGATTGAAAAGCATGCATTTGGTTTTACTAGCGTTCAAGAGCAGTTGGAGGCCACGGAAGGAGTGTTGTATGGCATGAAGCTCGTTTGGAGGTTAGTTAACACAGTGTCCAAAGAAGGGCCAGAAGTATACAGAATGGTGTCGTCTGCATAGAGGTGGATCAGAGAATCACCAGCAGCAAGAGCGACATCATTGATGTATACAGAGAAGAGAGTCGGCCCAAGAATTGAACCCTGTAGCACCCCCATAGAGACTGCCAGAGGCCCGGACAACAGGCCCTCCGATTTAACACACTGAACCATGTCGGCAAAGTAGTTGGTGAACCAGGCGAGGCAATCATTAGAGAAACCAAGGCTGTTGAGTCTGCTGATAAGGATGTGGTGATTGACAGAGTCGAAAGCCTTGGCCAGGTCAATGAATACGGCTGCACAGTAATGTCTCTTATTGATGGCGGTTATGATATTGTTTAGTACCTTGAGCGTGGCTAAGGTGCACCTGTGACCAGCTCGGAAACCGGATTGCACAGCGGAGAAGGTACGGTGGGATTCTACACAACACAACACTAAACATTACATTAATTGCACTATAACAGTGACAAACCGTGCCCACAAACTGTTAAGGCCTGCATAAAGCTGTCCAAACAGCAGAGTCCAAACAGCAGTCCCTACACCTTACCACTGCTGCACCTGGCTATCAGCAGAGTCTTGTCTGGCAATGAAACAGTTCATTCAGCCTTATTTACTGCCTTTTAAAAAAACATAGCTGATATGGCTGACTTGCTTAAACAAATGTGGTTTCTACTGACAATTGAGATGTACAAATTATGGCATAAGGGGCAGACAAGCGGATAAGAGGCAATCCGTAATTTTGATTAAGACATTAATGAGCGAGCTAGGAATTACGTAGTCAATATAACTATTTGTGCAGAACTTTTGAAATGTACAGCGACAAAAGAACAAGGGCCATTCTTACAGTGTTCTCCATGTACACCAAGTCAGAACCATATGATAAATAAAGGGGGCATGTAAGCAGACAATGAAAGCTCTTATAATATTTGATGATTACATTTCTCTAAAACAGGTTATTGGCTACATGTGCACCACCAAGTCAGAACATTAGGCAAAATTAAGAGGGGAAAATAGACCAAATTATTATGGTGAAGCACTAACAGCTTACTACACAACATACTTACTGCCCCACCTGCCTTGAATGACTGGTCACCACTGGTGCAGATATGTGCACTACGTCATTGCTCTCTCACTCTGCTGTGTCCACTGAGCCATTGGGCCTGCCCTGCAATCTCATTGGATAATGCTAGGAAGGCCTCTTGCTAGCTGTCACTGAAATGCGAGGGGCGGAAACTGAAATTGCTGAAATTGCTAGGGGTCTGGCCCTCGTGTGGTGAAATGTAGTGAAAATGTCAAGACACAGCTTCAAACTAGGGATTTTGTGGCTAATTGAGGTTAAACAGTAATTCTGTTCATGTATGAACTACATTGATACATCCATCCCAAAGCGGGAGGTTTAAAAAATACCTTCTTAGTCGCCAAAGTACCAGAGCATGTCTGTGATTCTGGTGCTTTTTCACAACAGCATGTGCTATATGGGATTAAATATGTGCATGTTATTGATAACCAACCAGAAAACACTTAACTCCTTGACACAGAGTTTTCACCATGTCTAAGTTTCATGCGCCTTGGAATGAGTGGGTTTATTCATAAACAGCTAACGTCATCCCTGGATGGTTTAATTTTTTGCAACTTCAAAGCTTGATTATTACATTGATACAAATGAGTACTGACCATGCCCACCATCATTACATTGATACAAATGAGTACTGACCATGCCCACCATCATTACATTGATACAAATGAGTATTGACCATGCCCATAATTATTACAGGTACAACCCCAAATCCGTAAACAAATCCGTAAACATGGGCACCCTCACAGACATCATCCTGACCAACTTGCCCTTTAAATACACCTCTGCTGTTTTCAACCAGAATCTCAGCGATCACTGCCTCATGGCCTGTGTCCGTTATGGGTCCGCGGTCAAACGACCACCCCTCAACACTGTCAAACACTCCCTAAAACACTTCTGCGAGCTGGCCTTTCTAATCGACCTGGCCCGGGTATCCTGGAAGGATATTGACCTCATCCCGTCAGTAGAGAATGCCTGGTTGTTCTTCAAAAGTGCCTTCCTACCCATCTTTAATAAGCATGCCCCTTTAAAAAAATGCCCTGCCTTGGTTCACTCCAGACTTGACTGCCCTTGACCAGCACAAAAACATCCTGTGGTGCACTGCACTAGTGGCGCACTGCACTGAAAGAGCTGCAGAATCTAGATCCCTACAAATCACCTGGGCTAAACAATCTGGACCCTCTCTTCCTAAAATTATCCGCCGCCATTGTCGCAAACCCTATTACTAATCTGTTCAACCTCTCTTTCGTATCGTCTGAGATTCCTAAAGATTGGAAAGCGGCCACGGTCATCCCCCTCCTCAAAGGGGGAGACACTCTAGACCCTAACTGTTACAGACCTATATCCGTCCTGCCCTGCCTTTCTAAAGTCTTCGAAAGCCAAGTGAACAAACAGATCACCGACCATCTCGAATCCCACCGTACCTTCTCCGCTATGCAATCTGGTTTCCGAGCTGGTCACGGGTGCACCTCAGCCACGCTCAAGGTCCTAAACGATATCACAACCACCATCGATAAAAACAGTACTGTGCAGCCGTCTTCATCGACCTGGCCAAGGCTTTTGATTCTGTCAATCACCGTATTCTTATCGGCAGACTCAACAGCCTTGGTTTCTCTAATGACTGCCTCGCCTGGTTCACTAACTACTTCTCAGATAGAGTTCAGTGTGTCAAATCGGAGGGCCTGTTGTCCAGACCTCTGGCAGTCTCTATGGGGGTGCCACAGGGTTCAATTCTCGGGCCGACTCTTTTTTCGGTATATATCAATGATGTCGCTGTTGCTGCGGGTGATTCTTTGATCCACCTCTACGCAGACGACACCATTCTGTATACATCTGGCCCTTCTTTGGACACTGTGTTAACAAACCTCCAAACGAGCTTCAATGCCATACAACACTCCTTCCGTGGCCTCCAACTGCTCTTGAACGCTAGTAAAACCATATGCATGCTCTTCAACCGATCGATGCCCGCAGCCGCCCACCCGTCCGCCCGACTAGCATCTCTACTCTGGACGGTTCTGACTTAGAATATGTGGACAACTACAAATACCTTGGTGTCTGGCTAGACTGTAAACTCTCCTTCCAGACTCATATTAAGCATCTCCAATGCAAAATTAAATCTAGAATCGGCTTCCTATTTCGCAACAAAGCCTCCTTCACTCATGCTGCTAAACACCCTTGTAAAACTGACTATCCTACCGATCCTTGACTTTGGCGATGTAATTTACAAAATAGCCTCCAACACTCTACTCAGCAAATTGGATGCAGTCTATCACAGTGCCATCCGTTCTGTCACCAAAGCCCCATATACTACCCACCATTGTGACCTGTATGCTCTCGTTGGCTGGTCCTCGCTACATATTCGCCGCCAAAACCCACTGGCTCTAGGTCATCTATAAGTCTTTGCTAGGTAAAGCTCAGCCTTATCTCAGCTCACTGGTCACCATAGCAACACCCACCCGTAGCACGCGCTCCAGCAGGTATATTTCACTGGTCATCCCCAAAGCCAACACCTCCTTTGGCCGCCTTTCCTTCCAGTTCTCTGCTGCCAATGACTGGAACGAATTGCAAAAAAGTTAGAGACTTATATCTCCCTCACTAACTTCAAGCATCGGCTGTCAGAGTAGCTTACCGATCGCTGCAGCTGTACACAACCCATCTGTAAATAGCCCATCCAACCTACTACCTACCTCATCCCCATATTGGTTTTTAATTTTTTTCTGCTCTTTTGCACACCAGTATTTCTACTTGCACATCCTCATCTGCACATCTATCACTCCAGTGTTAATTGTGAAATTGTAATTACTTCGCCACTATGGCCTATTTATTGCCTTACCTCCTTACTTAATTTGCACACACTGTATACAGATTTTCTATTGTGTTATTGACTGTACGTTTGTTTATCCCATGTGTAATTCTGTGTTGTTGTTTTTGTCACAATATTTTGCTTTATCTTGGCCAGGTCGCAGTTGTAAATGAGAAATTGTTCTCAACTGGCCTACCTGGTTAAATAAAGGTGAAATAAATTTAAAAATGACATTGATACAAATGAGTCCTGCCCATGCCCAACATTATTACATTGATACAAATGAGTACTGACCCTGCCCACCATTATTACATTGATACAAATGAGTACTGACCATGCCCACCATCATTACATTGATACAAATGAGTACTGACCATGCCCACCATTATTACATTGATACAAATGAGTACTGACCATGCCCACCATCATTACATTGATACAAATGATTTCTGACCATGCCCAGCAGTATTACATTGATACAAATTACCGTAATGGAATAAATGGGTTAGACTTTCTGGATGTTGCAAGAAAGGTCTGAGTCTGAGGATGAAACCAGAGTTCTGTATAAAAGTGACCACATTTAAAAAATAAATACCATTACCTTTACAAACTATGAATTCTTCTGAAAGTTGTTGCTTATCCTTAAAACTGAATATAGCTATGCTTATCATTGGCAGTACAGAAATATGTGAAAACCATTTCCTCTGCTGTTTGCTTTGTGAAATATCCAAATTTGAGAGTCTGAGAGGATGAAAAACTTGGAAGACTCTTTATTTTTATGTCCAGTACGTTGGCGTGGAACTCAATGAGATTGATTTTCCAAAGCCTTTCAGCTTGGCAAAGCTTTAGAGCCATGACACTGTCAACACAGAACCAGGAAGTATGTTTTGTAATCTATCAATGTCAAAGAGGCCATCAGAAGGATTACTGTGAACTGTAGCTCCTCACATCTTTCTGGTGCTTATCTCCATCCCACTCAGGGTGCCTTCCAACTCTTCGGCAGCAGCATGGGGAGCCTATAACCAAGCTCTGCTGCTCTGTCTGACTGGCTGCACACACACATAGCACGCACACGCACGCACTCGCACACACACATACACACAAACACACGTTATAGAAAAAAGAGAAGAATTCTTCTTTCAGCTGGTTGATTGTCAGTGACATTATGTCCTCCTAACATCCTCCAAGGACTCCCTGCTCGCACAATTCACTCTAATAACAAGGGGTTTTGGTTCCCATTTTCCTCTTTGATGTGTCACACTCTGATGTGGACTTGTTTTTAATACGTGTGACAGGATCCACTTATCTACCAAAAGAACGGGATAGACTTATTTCCCAGAGTTATAGAACTCCCTCCTCCCCTCCCCCAACGACAACTTTTGACGAGGCCTACCTCTCTCAAGTGTGTTCCAGAGAAGGCATCTCAGGCAGTAAAGTGGAGATGGAGTTTATAGCTAAATCTTAATAACAGAAGGGATGATTCATCTATCAATACACATGTCACACGTGGGTGAGAACCCCGAGCAGACAGGGCTACAACCCACTGACAGCTCCTCCACCTCTATTATGGTCTGTTTTTGTAACTTAATATCCCAATTAAAATTAATTACATGCCCAACAGTGTTTCTAATGGGAAATTCCTTGTGGATGAGCAAGCTATTTCTTTCTCCCCATTCTATGGGAAATTCTCTGGGGAAACAAATGTACTTGAATCTCTCACTCTCTGCAAAAAAAGATCTCAAGGACACAGTGAAGGTCACTATTTCCTTCTCCAACTGCGGTAAGTATATCTACAGTACAAAGATTATGACAGCACAGTTAAACTAGTTTGCACTTTATTACCATGTCATTACCCTTTATTCTGTGCTGTAAAGTGTTTCCAAAGACGATTGAAAATGCAACCCTCTTTGCATGATGGTGTTTGAGCAAATTAAAACATGTTTATCAAAGTGAACACTTCCTCTCAAACGATGTGGTGGTGGTGGTATTAGAGACATTTATTTGACGCTACTTGAAATATCCCTTTCAGGGGTCGTGATGTGTCCAACTCTCCCTGTAATGAGAAGTGACAGCATGGCTGCAGGTGGAGCTCACAGAGAAACTAGTGAAGAGTTAGGGAGCGGAGTAAATCAAATGTGCAGCAGTTTCACGAGTCTGCCAGGTTAATGAAGTAAAACCAGATACAATAACAACAAGTTTACATACAGCCCCAGGAAGTCCGCATCCAATTTTAGACCCAGCAGGGGTTTTTTATGTGTCACACAGCCCGGGCTAATTATGTCCCAAGAGGAAGGTCTTTGATGCTAAATGCCATTTTTCTTTCATTTTGAAGACGACAAAAACGTCTTTCTCCCTTTGAGATTATGCACATCGACCAGTGGTTTAATTGACTCGGCACCACGAGAATCAATAGATTTATTGTAGGTGAGGTACTGTACGTGAGAACCAATACAAGGTTTGAACTCTTATGAGAGCATACTGTATATGATCCTGTTGCAATTGTAGAGAAATGGTCTATACGATGTCTAATTCATTTAGGGCACCACATGTTTGTTATTAGTCAACAAGAAACTATAAAACAGTTCCAATTATAACTACAATTATCCTATGAAGGTAATTAAGTTATTTAAATGACAAGGCAATACATTCTCTGAGAACATTAGATACTTTATAAAACAAAGTATTGTATTAAACAACTTTACATTTCTTTGTCACCAGAGGATTTTAGCTCCACGGATAAATTATTAGACTATTAGTGATTTACATTATTTGGATGGCTCACAACATCCTTCAGCTAAATCAAGACACACCCCAACCATGTCATTTTCAGTCCGTTTATGCTGTTTCTTGAGTTTTTGAGGCACTTTGTGTGTAGTCCATCAATTCCTATGGAGAATCTCCTTAGCTGAGCCGTAGTCATCATCACTCTTCATCGGTACCCTGCTGGGTCTCCTATAAGCTGTCTGAGTATTGTCCTGGGCATTGTCAGACGGATTGTCCTGGGCATTGTCCTACGGTATCCTGGAAGTGTGAAATTAATAAAAGGGAGGAAGGACTACTTCTGCTAGGAACTTGCTGTTAATGGTCCCCCTCTTCCTGTGTTCTCTGGCCAGTGAAGAGAGATCCTTGTGTTGTGCTATTGTCTGGCGTGGATGTATGAAGTTGACGCTCCTCTACCCAATCATTACAAATCCATACACACTGTTGAGAGCAGTAAAATGCATTAATGTGCATGGTTACCCAATTTGAAATCCTTTGAGCAATGTCAAAGTAATCATCATAAATGAACATCTGGGGCCTATTCAGATCCACACCAACCCCATCTATACATCAATGTTAAAAAAGGAATTCACAGACAATCTGATGCAATGTAAGTTATAGAATGGAATTGATCAGATGATATCCAGAGCCGTACAATATACTTTGAAAAGGCTCAACCGTCCAATTGACCCCTTGTCAAACCCCGCCCCAAAACATTTTATCATTTGATTGACTGGCTGATGAGCCAATCCCAGTGCTACGGTGGATAGTAACTGTCGCTAAGCAAGCTCGAGTCACTGGCTGACCATGGAACATGATATTCACAAGACGCCAACCAACAATGAATAGTTCAAATCAAGTCAAATCAACGCTTATTGGTCACGTACACCAATTAACTTTGCAACCAACAATCAATAGTTTCACCATACTGTATGACAACACTGCATGAAAAGCAGGTGGAAGTAGAAGGTCAGTATTTTCAGCGTTGTCTCAAACATAACATAGTAAATGTAAATCCGGGACACTCAAATTAGTATGATACTGTATGTTATGTTTGGTATGGTTACATAAGACATCTCATCACGGACAATTTTGGAATATTAGTTAATTAGCAACTTTGCAACTACTTACTACTTTTTATCTACTTTACAAGCTAGCTAACCCTTACCCTAATCCTAACCTTAACCTTTTAACCTAACTCCTAACCCTGACCTGAATCCCTAGCTAACGTTAGCCACCTAGCTAAAGTTAGTGTTAGCCACCTAGGAACCTAGCTAACATTAGCCACAACAAATTGGAATTGGTAAAATATCATACATTTAGCAAATTCTTTACAATTCATACGGATTGTAATTTGTAACATAGCATACGAATTGTAAATCGTAACATACAGTGCTTTCTGAAAGTATTCAGACCCTTTGACTTTTTCCATATTTTGTTATGTTACAGCCTTATTCTAAAATGTATTAAATTGTTTTTTTCCCCTCATCAATCTACACACAATACCCCATAATGACAAAGCAAAAACAGGTTTTTGTTTGCTAATTTATAAAAAATTGAAAACAGAAAAATATCATTTACGTAAGTATTCAGACCCTTTACTCAGTATCTTGTTGAAACACCTTTGGCAGCGATTACAGCATAGAGTGTTGGGTATGACGCTACAAGCTTGGCACATCTGTATTTGGGGAGTTTCTCCCATTCTTCTCTGCAGATCCTCTCAAGCTCTGTCAGGTTGGATGGGGAGCGTTGCTGCACAGCTATGTTCAGGTCTCTCCAGATATGTTCAATCGGCTGGCCCACTCAAAGACATTCAGGTTCACCTTCCTGTTGGAAGGTTGGGAGGTGAACCTTCGCCCTAGTCTGAGGTGCTGAGCGCTCTGGAGCAGGTTTTCATCAAGGATCTCTCTGTACTTTGCTCCGTTCATCTTTGCCTCGATCTAGACTAGTCTCCCAGTCCCTGCCTCTGAAAAACATCTCCACAGCATGATGCTGCCTCCACCATGCTTCACCATAGGGATGGTGCGAGCTTTCCTCCAAACGTGACGCTTGGCATTCAGGCCAAAGAGTTCAATCTTGGTTTCATCAGACCAGAGAATCTTGTTTTAGGTGCCTTTTGGCAAACTCCATTCGGACTGCCATTTGCCTTTTACTGAGGAGTGGCTTCTGTCTGGCCACTCTATGATAAAGGCCTGATTGGTGTAGTGCTGTAGAAATGGTTGTCCTCCTGGAAGGTTATCCAATCTCCACAGAGCAACTAGAGCTCTGTGGAGAGACCACTGGGTTCTTGGTCACCTTCCTGACCAAGGCACTTCTCCCCAGATTGCTCAGTTTGGCTGGGCGGCCAGCTCTAGGAAGAGTCTTGGTGGTTCCAAACTTATTCCATTTAAGAATGATGGGTGCCACTGTGTTCTTGGGGACCTTCAACGCTGAATAAATGTTTTGGTGCCCTTCCCCAGATCTGTGCATCAACATAATGGGGTATTGTGTGTAGATGGATTAAATTTAAAGAAATCTTCATAAATTTTAGAATAACACGGAACCCAAACCGGCTGCTCGCGTGCGCCATCGTGTATAAATATATTTTGTCCCCCTACACCAAACGCGATCACGACAGGCAGGTTAAAATATCAAAACAAACTGAACCAATTATATTAATTTGGGGACAGGTCGAAAAGCAGTAAACATTTAACGTTATGGCAATTTAGCTAGCTTGCACTTGCTAGCTAATTTGTCCTATTTAGCTAGCTTGCTGTTGCTAGCTAATTTGTCCTGGGATATAATGTTAAACATTGAGTTGTTATTTTACCTGAAATGCACAAGGTCCTCTACTCGCACAAGGTCCTCCAATTAATCCACACATAAGATGGTCAACCGAATCGTTTCTAGTCATCTCTCCTCCTTACAGGGTTTTTCTTCTCTGTGATTGGCAACTTTCATAAATTAGGTGCATCACCGCCACTGACCTCGTTCGTTTTCAGTCACCCACATGGGTATAACAGTGCAATAATTGAATAATATAGATTTCTAAATGTATTTTGTAATGCTCACACACGCGATGCGAGCTGTGTAGTCAGGGTATAAGGCTGTAACGTAACAAAATGTGGAAAAAGGGTCTGAATACTTTCCGAAGGCACTGTATCATACGAAATGGATGCTGGATATCCACAAATTAACACATACCATAAGAAACATAACATATGATGCTAATTGACCCAGATTTACATTTATTACGTCTACCCTTGAGTCAAGGTTGGTATTTCAAGTTTAGGCTTGTAGCTGTGACTAACAGTACATACCAAGACTCTTCAGTTAGCCTGCAGGAAATCTGAGACCCTGAAACTCAGAAACACTCAGAAACACTACAGGTACTTTAGGCTGTTCAGAGTGAATAACAAGTAGTGTCTCTCTTTTCACCCCTTGAAACTCAAGGTGATACAATATTGAATATGCTTTCACAGTCTTGATTTGAAGGTCATTGCAGATATCCCTTGGACATTTTTCAGTTGTGATATTGACAAAATAAAAAATGTATGCTGGGAAAATTACAGTGACTTCACAACATGCATGGCCACTCCTGTGACAACAAATAATTGTTTTACAGTTTTTTCCAACTGGAACAATTTTAAGGTTAACACAAATTGATATAGTTTATATACCCCACTTTATCCTGTTGTGGGTACAATAACATGAGAAAGGGTTTCCAGCTCTGTATCCATAGTTTTTGAGTTCATGTTGTCAGACTCACTCCGATATACTTTTCCTGAGAACTCAGGGGTAAAATGGAGGATCACTTGTTCACAATTGCACTACAATTCAAAGTAATTATTTTTGACAAATGTGCACCCAGCATACCCTTGTTTGTGCCAATTAAGGAATAAAATGTCTTGGAAAAGTTAGGTATTTTTTTTTGATTCCCTACAGTTTCAGTTCAAGGGTAAAGAAACATGGTGTTCTGTGCATGGTTTTGATCTTACTCTGTAACAATCCGGAACAAATGAACACTAGCATAAAAAATAGAGTAATGACAAAGTTCTGCATTATTTCAAGATATAGGTAAAACAACTTGGGAGATCTACTAAACTGATGACAACTTGGGAGATCTAAGCTGATGACAATGTTGTTTCATATTGATTCTTACCTTTAATGGTAAACTGTAACAATCAAAATGTCCTAAAGTCACCCCTACTATGGAATGCCAGTTCAGTTCAGGTTGGCACGCTATTGTGAACATTTTATTATTGACAATAAACAGATCCAAACATAACACAGCTTCCAAGTTATGTGTTGAATGACAAGGAGAGATGAGTATCAAAATACACAATCATTCCCAAATCAAACTCCACAAAGGAGTACATTTTTAAGCATCAAATTGAGGGCGCAGATAATTAACCCTGCCGTGAAGGTGGTAAGAATAGCTAAGCAATGTGATATTTGAGAGGAGTTGATTTGAATCAAGCTGCAGATGATTATTTGTGCAGTTTACATTCCTCTTTTTAATTAGATTCCCAGCACCCATCCATTTACACCATAAAGTCATACATACATTAAGTAATATGCAGTGGTTGCCGCTGATTGGGCGAATACCCTGGGCGGCGGGGGGTTGGGGTGAGGGAGAGTTGTCAACAAAGCAGCATGACAGAAATATTACGCCAAGTTTTCAAATTACCGGTTGGCTTTTTGGGAAGATATATAAAGTGACCTGTGCATTTGAACAACAGCATAAATACACCTAATTCCCTTTTGAATGTAAAAACAGAATCACCCCAGCTGCACATGCTGCCACTGTTTTGATGACCAACTATTTTAGTGCATCGGTGAAACAAGCACAGGGGAAACGCAACAAGCACAGGGGAAACGCAACAAGCACAGGGGAAACGCAACAAGCACAGGGGAAACGCAACAAGCACAGGGGAAACGCAACAAGCACAGATGCGACAAGTAAAAAGAAAGGATCTAACTGGGGATAGCTAGCATAATGTCACAAAGCATGATGAGCTCACCAGTTAACTTTAGTTAGACTTGAAATTGGCATGCGAGCCAGCTTGCCGGTAGCTGGTGTCCACTAGCAAGCATCTGATGAACAGCAAGGGAAACCAAAAACCTTGTTGCGAATTGGGCACAGAGCCATGGTTGTTTTGTCCTACTAGGTCTGCAAGAAGGTTCGAGCTAGTGTGCCTTCTGTCCTTCAACTGTTGATGGATGTAGATGTCTGGTTTATCAGGTCCCAGGCTCCCAATTATTATTTATTTATGTACAGACATTAACCACACATTTATGGACATTTTAAACATAATCCATGAATTATATAATATACACTACTGTTCAAAAGTTTGGGGTCACTTAGTAATGTCCTTGTTTTTGAAAGAAAAGCTATTTGTTGTCCATTAAAATAACATAAAATTGATCAGTAATACAGTGTAGACATTGTTAATGTTGTAAATGACTATTGTAGCTGGAAGCGGCAGATTTTTTGTGGAATATCCACATAGGCGTACAGAGGCCCATTATCAACAACCATCACTCCTGTGTTCCAATGGCACGTTCTGTTAGCTAATCCAAGTTTATCATTTTAAAAGGCTAATTGATCATTAGAAAACCCTTATGCAATTATGGTAGCATAGCTGAAAACTGTTGTTCTGATTAAAGAAGCAATAAAACTGGCCTTCTTTAGACTAGTTGAGTATCTGGAGCATCAGCATTTGTGGGTTCGATTACAGGCTCAAAATGGCCAGAAACAAAGAACTTTCTTCTGAAACTCGTCAGTCTATTCTTGTTCTGAGAAATTAATTATATTCCATGCGAGAAATTGCCAAGAAACTGAAGATCTCATACCATGCTGTGTACTACTCCCTTCACAGAACAGAGCATACTGTCTTTAACCAGAATAGAAAGAGGAGTGGGAGGCCCCGGTGCACAACTGAGCAAGAGGACAAGTACATTAGAGTGTCTAGTTTGAGAAACAGACGTCTCACAAGTCCTCAACTGGCAGCTTCATTAAATAGTATCCGCAAAACACCAGTCTCAATGTCAACAGTGAAGAGGCGACTCCGGGATACTGGCCTTCTAGGCAGAGTTCCTCTGTCCAGTGTCTGTGTTATTTTGCCCATCTTAATCATTGTCTTTTAATTGGCCAGTCTGAGATATGGCTTTTTCTTTGCAACTCCGCCTAGAAGGCAAGCATCCCAGAGTAAATAATATACTACTTTTTACTCCATACATTTTCCCTGACACACAAAAGTACTCGTTACATTTGGGAAAATGTTCGTAAATGATGTCTTGGGTGTTGGCGTGTGCCCATGGCTATCCGTAAAAAAAAAGCAAGAACACAGTGCCGTCTAGTTTGCTTAATATAAGGAATTTTAAACAATTTATACTTTTGATACTTAAGTATATTTATAACCAACAACTTTTAGACTTTTACTCAAGTAGTATTTCTACTGGGTGACTTTCACTTTTACTTGAGTAATTTTACTCAAGTATGACAATTGGGTACTTTTTCCCACCACTGGCCACTGATAATATGCCATGTAATAACAATACCCCAGAAACCAAACCATCTAAAATCAAGGAACTTCCTTCTCTGGTGTAGATTGGCTGCAATCCCAGAGGTTATATTTTCAGAACCTAAAACTACAGGTAACTGCCAAAATAAAGGAAACACCAACATAAAGTGTCTTATTGGGCCACCACGAGCCACCAGAACAGCTTCAATGGCATAGATTCTACAAATGTCTGGAACTCAGGCCTCTCGAGTGGCGCAGCGGTCTAAGGCACTACATCGCAGTGCTTGAGGTGTCACAACAGCCCCGGGTTTGATCCCAGGCTGTCTCGCAGCCGGCCGTGCCCGGGAGACCCATGAGGGGGCGCACAATAGTTTTGGCAGTTACCTGTATGTCTCACTACTGTTTATTTTACCCTCCAAAGAACTTGAAATAGAAGTATTCATTTTTCTTAGATGGGAGAGGGGGTTGGGGGGGTTACACCATGAGGAGAAGAGAGCCGAACAGGATGGGAGGTTGTACGACAGGAGAGGGGCCGGGCCTCGTGGGAGAGAGGAACGCTAGCTTCCCTGCTGATGAATGAGGAGAAAGAGAGCAGCTAATTTGTTTTCACGCTCTATGTTTCCACAGCAGGAAACCACTGGGGACCGACTGCAGGCTGAAGCCACCTCCCTCCCAGTCATCTTGTTATCCCACTGTCGCTTCACCCACTAACATCTCCACCACATAAACTTATCATGCCTTATTTGTGCTAAACAATATAGTCCCAGTCCAAACAATTAGTCTATGCTTACAGAAAGTATTCAGACCCCTTGACCTTTCCACATTTTGTTACGTTACAGCCTTATTCTAAGATGGATAAAATATTTTTTCCCCCTCATCAATCTTCACACAATACCCCATAATGGCCAAGCAAAAACAGCTTATTTTTTTGGGGGGGCAAATGGATTCAAAAAAAAAGTATTCAGACCCTGTGCTATGAGACTCGAAATTGAGCTCAGGTTCATCCTGTTTCTATTGATCATCCATTGATCAAGATGTTTCTACAACTTCATTGGAGTCCACCTGTGGTAAATTCAATTGATTGGACATGATTTTGAAAGGCACATATCTGTCTATATAAGGCCCCACAGTTAACAGTGCATGTCAGAGCAAAAACCAAGCCATGAGGTCAAAGGAATTGTCCGTAGAGCGCTGAGAGAGGATTGTGTCGAGGCACAGATCTAGGGAAGGGTACCAAAACATTTCTGCAGCATTGAAGGTTCCCAAGAACACAGTGGCCTCCGTCATTCTTAAATTGAAAAAGTTTGGAGACACCAAGACTCTTCCTAGACCTGGCCGCCCGGACAGACGGAGGAATCAGGGGAGAAGAGCCTTGGTCAGGGAGGTGACCAATAACCCGATGAGCTCCAGAGTTCCTGTGGAGATTGTAGAACCTTGTTTCTCATGGTCAGTCCTTTATAGGCTTTTTGGCAAAGACCAAGCGGGCTGTCATGTTCCTTTTACTGAGGAGTGGCTTCCATCTGGCCACTCTACCATAAAGGCCTGATTGGTGGAGTGCTGCAGAGATGGTTGTCCTTCTGGAAGGTTCTCCCATCTCCACAGAAGAACCCTGGAGCGCTCTCCCTCGATTGCTCAGTTTGGCCGGGCGGCCTGCTCTAGGAGTCTTGGTGGTTCCAAACTTCTTTCGTTTAAGTATGATGGAGGCCACTGTGTTCTTGGGAACCTTCAATGCTGCAAATGTTTTTGGTGACCTTCTCTAGATCTGTGTCTCGGCACAATCCTGTCTCGGAGCTCTATGGACAATTCCTTCAACCTCGTGGCTTTGTTTTTGCTCTGACATGCACTGTTAACTGTGGGACCTTATATAAATAGGTGTGTGCCTTTCCAAATCATGTCCAATCAATTGAATTTACCATATGTGGACTCCAGTCAAGTTGTAGAAACATCTCAAGGATGATCAATGGAAACAGGATGCACCTGAGCTCAATTCCAAGTCTCATAGCAAAGGGTCTGCATACTTATGTGAATAAGGTATTTCTGTTTTTTATTTGTAATAAATTTGCAAAAATGTCTAAACCTGTTTTTTCTTTGTCATTATGGGGTATTGTGTGTAGATTGCTGAAGGGAAAAAAATGATTTCATCAATTTTAGAATAAGGCTGTAACGTAACAAAATGTGGAAGAACAGAAGGGGTCTGAATACTTTCCGAATGCACTGTAAGTATATTTAAAACCAAATCCGTTTAGACTCAAGTATTATTTTACTGGGTTACTTTCACTATTACTTGAGTCATTTTCTACTGAGGTATGCTTCCTTTTACTCAAGTATGACAATTGGGTACTTTTCCCACCACTGCCTTTGCGCATTGCATTAATGGTACTGGCACTGACCTGTATATAACTGCATTATCGTGTTTCTCTTAATTTTTTCTGCTCTCATATTTCACATGAGCTTTTCTTCTCATGAAACTTAAGCAGAACAGTGTAAAGTTCAGTGCTATGCAAATATTTTTTTTATTAAGTCAGCTGTCTTCATTAATTTGGAGGGTTAAAAGTTAATGGGAAATTATAGGAATATGTGGTATCAAGTAGCTAGAGATGCTTCTGTCAATGATGAGGACTTGTAGACTAGGGAACAAATTAGTCTTTGTAATTTAACCAGCTCCAAAACTCACTCACACAGGGGCGTCATTTCAGTTAAACCTAGGGTATTGTATCACAAAGTGACTGTTGAAGCTCATTTACTGCATTTTTACACAATTTAAAAACTCTAAAATGTGATTTGTATGACGACCCTCCCACTCTGCCTGCCCAATTCTTTATCTTTGCTCTTGTTTTCCTTAATAGGATGTCGGTGGGCAGAGCCGGGAGGGTCGTCAGCGAAATGGGAAACATCTGGGCCCGGGTGTGTCCCGGGATAAATACACCTTTCCCCCATTCATGGAGGAGACTCTCTCCATGCAGACACACAGTTGGATTTTGGTTGAGGTGTTTTTGTGGCCATTTTGGTTGTTTTGGCACCTTTCAACACACCTCATATCACATCTATGCATGCAACCACTCACTTACACTACTGACTACATGCACCATTGTTACTTCAGTTAATACATATATTTTTGTTATTCCTTTATCTCTACGTTGTCTCCCTTTTTGTTAGGGCTTCAAGCCGGTTCGTGACATTTGGAAAAAGCAAAAACAAACCAACTTGATTTCAGCAATTATAACCTTGTTACTGTAGCTTCAATCACCTCAGTCAATAAGGAACTTAACATTCTACAAAAACATACAGTACCAGTCAAACGTTTGGACACACCTACTGAAAGGTTTTTCTTTCTTTAAAAAAAAACTATTTTCAACATTGTAGAATGATAGTGAAGACATCAAAATAACACATGGAATCATGTAGTAACCAAAAGTGCTAAAACAAAATATATTTGAGATTCTTCAAAGTAGCCCCCCTTCGCATTCTCTCGACCAGCTTCGAGAGTCACCTAGAATGCATTTCAATTAACGGGTGTGCGTTAAAATGTTATGCGTTTGAGCCAAAGAAATTCCACAAATTAAGAAGTAATCAGTTGTGTTGTGACATGGTATGGGTGGTATACAGAAAATAGCCCTATTTGGTAAAATACCAAGTCCATATGGCGAGAACGGCTCAAAAAAATAAAAAGAAACAGTCAATCATTACTTTAAGACATGAAGGTCAGTCAACACTGAAAGTTTCTTCAAATGTGAGTCGCAAAAACCAAACGCTGATGAATTTGGCTCATGAGGACCGCCACAGGAAAGGAAGACCCAGAGTTACCTCTGCTGCAGAGGATAAGTTCATTAGTTACCAGCCTCAGAAATTGCAGCCCAAATAAATGCTTCATAGAATTCAAGTAAAAGACATATCTCAACATAAACTGTTCAGTGGAGACTGCGTGAATCATGCCTTCATGGTCAAATTGCTGCAAAGAAACCACTGAAAGACACCAATAAGACTTGGTTGGGCCAAGAAACACAAGCAATGGACATTAGCCCGGAGTCCAAATGAGATTTTTGGTTCAAACTGCTGTGTCTTTGAGATGCAGAGTAGGTGAACAGATATCTGCATGTGTGGTTCCCACAGTGAAGCATGGAGGTGGTGTGATGGTGTTTTGCTGGTGACTGTCTGATTTATTTAGAATTCAAGGCACACAAGCTTTTCACACATACCAACACACAGGTGTGATCATTCTACAGTGGTCCCTGTAGCATTTGATCAAACCAGTGTGATTAGAACGTCAAGTTTTGAATTACGCAACAATCAGCATTTAAGCTGGCCACACTTTTTTCAGAAAAATTTAGCACAAATGCAGTTTATTATTGGATGCAATGTTCAGACATTCACAGAAGTAGCATACAGCATAACAGAATCAACCAAACTGGAAAAATGTAGACTACATTTGTCCTAGCACTAACTGAGGAAAGATTGACGTAACACAAGCGGTCATATTTTTATAACTCTCAGCTGACAGAAACTACAATATGAATTAGCTAATAGCACTTACTATTTATAATTAATCACATCATGGGTGAGCTCACCATTGATCAAAATATAGTAAAACACTTTCTAGAAATCGAAAGTAATCCAACGATGGGTAGTTTGTGCGCACCGCCATGCTTGTTTTTTTCGCATGAACCAACGATAGAGACAAGATGAGTTTGGTCTGTTAATAGTATGCATGTTGAAGGGGGTGTGTCATCTACGATCATCCACTTCCGTTCATTAACTTCTGGAAGTTTACCTGAAAGATGAGTGAACCATTCCTTCACCTCATTATAACATCTTTGGTCTGGCAGATTACGTGGCACCCAGAATGCATTGTATAATGTCAACAAACATGGTGCCACACATAGCTGGCAAATAGCTTAGCTCATTATAATCAGTAATTGAAAACGTGAATAAAACTGTAAATACATTTGCTCCATACATACATACTGTATGCACCTACAGTAGAAACGACAACACGATATACAGAAAATAAGGAACTTACTTTGATAGGAACGCACACCTGTCCAAAGTTGTGTAAGGAAAACAACAAGGAAGGCAAAGCGAGCGCCAGCAAGAAAATGTTCCAATTCTTGCAAGACTGCGCAAATATATGCATCCTTGATCTGCACAAACATGAGTGAAGTGCAGTGGGTTCTCCTAGAAGAGAGAAGTTTATGCGGCTCAGTAAAGCCTCAAACATAAATTGTCCGCAACGCTGAAATGGACTACTTCATTGGACTACTATGTGAATTAATGAGGAGGTGGAACATACCTCAATTCAAACTGTTAGAAAATACAACTTGTTAGAAAATAATTAGAAATGGACAAGTTGAAACATAGCCTATAGATAATTAGCAGGCAGCGTGTGTTAACTGTCCTGTTGCATAATAATCACATTTTGGAACAGTGAGTGCATTCTGACATCACGTGCATAAAACAACTCACGCTGGGGCGACCGTTAGAGATATTTGGAACTCACGTGTGAAAAGTTTAACCCGCATGGCTACCACAGCATTCTGCAGCGTTACGCCATCCCATCTGGTTTGAGCTTAGTGGGACTATCATTTGTTTTTCAACAGGACAATGACCCAAAACACACCTACGGGCTGTGTAAGGGGCTATTTGACCAAGAAGGAGAGTGATGGAGTGCTGCATCAGATGACCTGGCCTTCACAATCACCCGACCTCAACCCAATTGAGATGGTTTGGGATGAGTTGGACCGAGTGAAGGAAAAGCAGCCAACAAGTGCTCAGCATATGTGGGAACTCCTTCAAGACTGTTGGAAAAGCATTCCTCATGAAGCTGGTTGAGAGAATGCCAAGAGTGTGCAAAGCTGTCATCAAGGCAAAGGGTTTATACTTTGAAGAATCTCAAATATAAAATATATTTTGAACACTGTTTTTGGTTACTACATGATTCCATGTTTTATTTCATAGTTTTGATGTCTTCACTATTATTCTACAATGTAGAAAATATTACAACGTTCAAGAAAACCCCTTGAATGAGTAGGTGTCCAAACTTTTGACTGGTACTGTCCTGTACATACAATAATTAGCTGCTACGCACTAGCTCTGCACCAGGATTAAAACTCTAGTATATTTTATTGTCAAGTCAAACAGCAGTTACCTAACCAAAGCCATCAACTACAGCCATCTTTAGCTCTGCATTGTATTGAGAAAAGGTTGCGCTGTTCCTTGCAGTTGTGTCTATGTACTCTCCAAACAGCCAGCTAGCCAGCCATGCAACCAGCCTTCCCTCCCTCTCCCAGGCGTCCGCATGGTCCTAAAGTCATCCCAGTAATACAGCTAAACTGCATTTGCCTTTTAATTGAGATTGGAATGATTTTAGTATCCTATTATAAAATTGTTGATGTGGAGCAATGGAGGCTGCTGAGGGGAAGACGGCTCATAATAACATCTGGAATAGAGCTAATGGAATGGTGGAGCTAGGGTATGGCAACTGCCATACCAAATTTGACGCCCCTGCATTTGCCTATTTAACATTGTAAGGAGGCATTCGACAATTACTCTGCTTTCAAAGTGCACTTTTGTGGTGTTGTTAACAAAGCCGTGCGCCAAACATGTCATTAACTTTGTCAGAAGATTTATCACAAGAGAACACAATGGCAAAATTACATCTGGGTATTGTGTAATCTAGTACATGTTTTGGTAATAGAAACAGACAAAAAGTTTGCACTCACTTTCATTCAAGAGAGTAGAAATAGTATTTTTCAGAGTTGGACGGCAAGGGGAAAAATAGGACCGTTAAGTTCCTTTTGACCTCAGAGAATAATTAGCATTTCGGGGCCAGGTAAGAAACTTTGAGGTGCCAGTCCTCCAAAGTATTATTAAGGACTTTCAACTCCCTCTGGCCTCACATTGTCACAAAAATATGTTAACCGCCATGATGGCCCACTTCCTGCGCTCTAAGACTGCCATGAAGTCAACTGCATTGAACAGGTGCGCGGTCAAGGGCCGAGGAATTTACACGTTTTTTCTCAGGTACTTTGGGAAATGGCTGGTTTACAGAGGAACAGACATACTGTGATTTGGCCCCTTATGCTGCGCTGGCGATAGAAAATGTTCAGCACTTGAAGGGACTGACTGAAAGATAAAATAAAGTTATCATCCATGAATCAACTCAACGTAACACCTGCTTCTTTACCCACTTTTTGGAAGACTAGAAATGTGTTTGACCCATAATTATTGGTATTGCATACATTTTCTACAAGCGTTTAAATTTGGAAATGTAAGGAGGCTGCTCTTTGCCCTTCCAAACAAGTCTGCACCCTACTTTCAGAATTCTCTCAGTCCAGTGTCAAAGACTGTATGACAAGGTAAACATTTTAACTATCTTAGACTGTATGTTTGTAGTAAGCGCTTTGGCAGTTTGTCCATTGGGCTCTAGTGGGTAAGAGTTGGAATGTTCCAAACCTTAGCTGCCTCAATTAATTGCGCTGAGTATTTGGAGACTTTATCCACCATGGAGTTTTACCAGCTGGTGACGAGGGACTTGATCTACATGATTTATTACAGGTTTATGTTCTGACAAAGCTAAGTTATTTTTTTAATTTAAAGAATATGAAACATAATGCTCCAATTAAAAGGGGTCTAACTGTGGTAGTCTTATTGCTTGCACCACTATTATTGTCACCTGCTCTCCCATACACTTGACTGAGCCGGTCTCTGAGGCCCTTAAAGGGGCAATCAGCTGAGGACCCTTAAACGGTAAAAAGCTGAGGGATTGGGCAGGAGAAATGTAACCACTCTCAAATGAATAGGCAGCTATGGATGCAAGGACTGACCATCCATGATATCAAAATATTTTTTTTTATAATGATTTGAGGCTTATTTATAGTTTATTCACAAAATCGTCTGTAGCATTTGAATGGTTTGGCCTACAAACTATTATGACCCCTCTATGGAAAGATGAGACTCTCTCCCACAAACGTTTCGGGATTCGTCTGAAGTCGGCACAGCCGATCTGCTAAATTCTGTATGTAGTGTCCAGCTTAGACCCCCGGCTTTGACAGTGTTTAGACTTTTATGGGTTAAGAGAAATGTGGAAAAAGAGCAGGTCCCTTGCCTTCGAGGGCCAGTTGGTTTATGTGTGGCTTACCTTCAAACATACAGTCCTTTTTTAAGTATTGCATAACAAAATAAACCATCACAGCATAGGTTACTCTGATGTCCTCAGGAAATGACATTTTAGCACCTCCATGTGGTGTAGCTGCAACCTGGTCTCATTTCATATTATTCTGTATGTAAATCCGAGACATGGTTGTATTAATTTGTGGATGTCCATCACCCATTTTGTATGATATGTTACGAATTACAATTCGTATTATATTTTACGAATTAGCAAATATACAATATGTTACGAATTTGTAAAATGTATGATATGTTACGAATTCTAGGTAGGTGGCTAAAGATAGCTAGCTAGCTAACGTTAGCTAGGCTAGGGGTTAGGGTTAAGGTTAGGGGGAAGGGTTAGCTAAAAGGGTTAAGGCTAGGGTTAGCTAAAAGGGTTAAGGCTAGGGATAGCTAAAAGGGTTAAGGCTAGGGTTAGCTAAAAGGTTTAAGGTTAGGGGAAGGATTAGCAAACATGCTAAGTAGTTGCAAAGTATCTAAAAAGTAGTAAGTAGATGAAAATATGCAAATTAACTAAAATGCTAAAGTTGTCCATGATGACATTCGAACTTGCAACCTTTGGATTGCTAGACATTTGCGTTATATGCCCACCCATCCACCCCGACGAACCACCCTACTTTAGTTTTTGCCTTAAGTAACCATTTGTCTTATGTAACCATACCAAACGTATTATACTAATTTGAGAGTCCCTGATTTACAATTACTATGTGACGCCCAGTCTATGAGACCAGGCTGTGTAGTTAAGCTGCTTCCAAGAGATTGGAAAATTCAAAGATATTAGGATGCTGGGGCTATTTAAAATCAACAATTTGGTATATCCAGGCCTCCCCCACCCCAAAATCTTGAGTAATTAGTAGGTAGAGGCTCTTTGATGAAGAATTTTGGGTGCATAGCAATACAGTAGCATCCCTCAAATCTCTCCTATCCTTTTGTGCAGCAGGGTGATTATGCCTTTGTAATCATTCTATGCCTGTAAACATGACAAGTCCTTTGTTATTCTCCCTTGAAATTTAAGAGGGAATAGGCCCCCGTTTACACTCGGATACTTAACTGATATCCTATCTCCAGGCACAAGAAGAAAGCAATCTGAATCATCCTTCATTTGAACTTGTTATTACAACCAAATGAACAAACACTCAAAATTCAAAACGACAGACAAAAACAGCCTATTCTCCCAATCGCAAAACGTCTGAGCAGCATGTTTGGCTACTCTAAACCACAGGTTCTTAAGGGAGACAAAAGATATGTCCGGTTCTTCTCCCAAGGACCGAGCATCAGCAACCCTCTTAGGACCATGAAATTAGCAGGTCCATTGGCACATCTTCTGTCTGCCTTTCCATCTTCTCTCCACACCAGCTATGAGCGCCCTGCGAGTGCAGCTGTCACTGTCAACAGTTCTGTGCTGCACAATATAATCTATTTCGACGCCCTCCTCCACCTCCTCAGCAGCCTTGATCTTCCCCTCCTCACTTCAACACGTCACAAACAAAATGCACTAACAAAGACCTGCACATCAGTCAACAACCGATGCCTTCCCGACTTCTCCCTCGCTCATTCTTATGCATGAAATCTGAGTTTAGGTGGGGAGGCTGTGAGAAGAGGAGGAGGTGGAAGAGAAAAAAAGGAGGAGAAAGCGGCCAGCAGCGTGAGATGAATTTAATCCTCTGCAGGCCAGCATGTGCACTGGTAGACCCTGTTAATTAGTCAACGTCAAGACACATTAAGAGAGGTAGAGGGTATTGCGCTCTGGCTGGATGGGGTTCAATCACTATGACTTTCAGTGTCAGGTAAAAGGAGAATTTGATGCAGAGGACAGGAGAGGTTGACAGAGAAAGATGTTCATTTGGTCACATACTCAACAACATGCTCAGCAAATTAGTAAATATGGAAGCAATTGAGAAATTTCTTTTTTGAAAATGCATTATTCAGTATACTCTTATTTATACATTTTAAACCTCACACCTTTGTCAACACAAACGCTGCTTTTTTGTAAATCATGTCTGATCACAACACTTGTTTCTGTGAGGAATATAGCCTTCAATTCAACACTACGACGTTAAGCGCTTCAAAGTGCGAACTTATTCCCTGTGGAACCAAAACCACTGAATTTTTTCCAGTGTACTACCTAAACGATTAGAGGAGGAGGAATTATACCAAGAGTCAATAAAAGCTTCCACAAGATAACTGACCCTGGTACTGCCCAGGCTCGGTCCACCATTTCATAGATAGACTAACATGGCAAGCAGAATCCATAAAATGACCTACAAATCCCATAGAAATAAACAGAGAATATAGAATCAAAACACATACCAATTAATATTCCAATTTCCATACAGTATTATCTTCATGAACGACTGACAAATGGAACTCATTACTTGACCATAGGCTTGAGACTTCAGAGCGGACACCTAAACAGGACCTGCTTTCACACGACATCCTTCCATGTAGACAACTTCATTCCACAATGTTCATCTATTGAAGCAAGGAGGATGTTAAACTAAGAGCCATATTTTACTAATATACTCATAATAAATATAGGTACTATAGTAGTGTCCCTTTAATGATGAATAATGAATATCTAACGTACTGTAGCCATACTATGCCACCTTTTAGCATCATGAGATGAGGTCCTCAAAGCTAACAGGCCACAGGGGTATGTTGAGCAGCTCTACCCTGTTACAAGAGCACCCTTATACAAGGTCATGTACAGTATGTACCGGTATATACACTGCAAATGGGTTTTGAATGGTGTAGAATCTCAGCGATGGGATTTGCTGGGGAACCAGACGATCTAAAAGTCCCAAATCAAATCTGTTTTGGATCATTTCATTTTGTACACCAAGACACGCAGCACAGTAAATACATTTATCTCACTCTCCACAAGATACATGGAATGGAATTATCCCTGTGTAGCTGAATAAAAAGGTGCCTCGGCATTCAGGAAACACAGGGCCTTGCTTTTACTGAATACATTATACATTTCCTATCAGCCTTTTGTAGTGAATGGATCCATCCCCACTAGGCTTCTAGTCCACGTATTGACTAATGGAAGAGAACAAATCACACCGTGAACCAGTGAAGTTTATAATATGGCTAATGATTTTAAATCCATTTGTCGAGGTGAACGCTGCCCCGGTGAACTGATGCAAGCCGCTAGAGAAGGGACAGCTTTGTCAGAAGCAGTCAAGCTCCACCAAATATGAAACATCAAGGTCTCTTGCTGACAGTAGCGCAGCTGTGCACTGTTCATATCCGCTCACCTTATTATTTGTGCGTAAATCCTCTGCCAAGCGTCATGCTCGGATTCCAAAAACTAATTTAATTCTAGCTATGTGGCAGGGTGCAGGCAGGCACCTAGCAAGCCACGTGGTAATGCTTTAGCATTAAATGTGAGACTGCGATGCACTGTAGCCTGATGAGCTACTCTGCAGCTCTCTTCAGGCCACTTTGCCAAAGTAAGGTTTCATAAAACAACCAGGTAGACTAACACTTTTAAAAACAGTGGTAACATGAGAAGGAATATTTTAAGCTTATGCGCAAATTTAAGTAGCACGTTTAGAGATAAAAAAAAAAAATGTACGTGTCAAGAGCAATTATTTTATTTTTATTTAACTAGGCAAGTATTGCAAGAGCAATACAAAAAGCGAAATGTTATTTAAATTATAGATGTTTTAGAATATGGACAGAATATGCACACAATACTATTTGAAGAACATATGGAATTTTTTTCTGCATACAGCTACCACAGGAAAACCATGGCACCTAAACTCTAAACTTTATACCCGAGCCACAGCATCCGCCATTAAAATTAAGACACATCACGCACAATAAACCATTAGTGATTGAACCTTCCATGACTTCAACTGAATTGCATGAATTCTTGGGACAGCCTTTGTTACAAAACAAAGTTAAAGTAGAATACAGTTACATAAAGGTGTAAGCATTAATAGCTCAATTTGTCCCTGAACCTTTTACTACAGTGAGCTAAATCAGGGTCACACAGTGTTCCTTGGTAGTCTTAAATAAATCTACTTTGAAACAAAAGTATACACCTCACACACATAGATACGGGCTTAAAAAAAAAATACACCTGTACCATGTTAGATATAGAGTTGAAATGTATTCCATTTTGAGTTTGCATCCCAATATTACACTTCATATACACATCACAGAAGACTGAAATATAACAAAACCGCTTGACATAGAAACACCGAAATGTTGGCATAAAAAAAAAATGTGTTTATTCATTATGAAAAATCTTAATAACATTCCACCCATAAGGCCATTAGGTAATTTGACTGCAGGAAATGTTTTTCTTTGACTGCAGAAAAGGCACCATTACTTTCCCTTGGCCTACCAGGGGGACCCATTTAAATTCACAATGCAGGTCCCTCTCTGGGTCTCTAATTGACTCTACATTTAGCCCTCAGAGCTTGTTACAGAGCACTGGGAGAGAGGAGTGACGAGTTTGTACAGGCGAGGGCAGAGTGAGTGAGAGAGAGGGTAGATTGTATAGGGCACAGTGAGAAGGATGGAGGAGAGCACAAACGCCATTACTGAAACATCTAGGAGGGTGGGTGGGGGGCATAGGGTATTGTGGACATGCTGTGGGTGGACTAATTGAAGTCAATTCTAAAGGGAAAGAATCACAAGGCAGTGTTATAATTAATATTGTGCTGCATTTATATTCTAATGCAGGTCCATAAGCCATTATCCAATTTGATCAAGCATTAAACACAGTCCATCTTGATTAGTTTGCACATTAATTACAAGCCAATATATCCTACAAACCAAAAGCTGACATGTTTTGGGAGGAGAAAAAGCTTGATATTATATAGCAACTTAGGCTGTGGAAAACTCCAGGAAAGACCTAAATAAAATTGCATCCAGTGTCCTTGAATACGCAAGCCACTTCACACAAGGGTTTAAATAAAGACAGGGTCTTGCTTAAGCAGTGTAATTGTAAACTGGTAAAGATCTCTGGGCTACTTTGAGTAGATAGTCATGCTAGGTTTGTCTGGAGTGCTACATGAAATAGCCATAGAAGCTCGTAAACTCAACATTAACTACATATAGTATATTAAAATCTCTCAACATTGAGCACATTTCTAAATATGAAACCAACTTAATTTATCAAATTTGACAAGTTACACTGTGCAGAATTCACTAATATTGTATGATATTTTGTGGTCTGATGTGAATTGAATAACCAAAAGTAAGTATGTGATAAAGATTTGAAAGAAATATTAGCAATTTCCACCACACCACTTCAGTTATGGGCAACCAACATTATTCACCTGTAATTCAGCCAAGAGGCCTTACACGACAGGGTGGGCTTTGGGTAAATTGCATCAAGCGTATTCCAAGGCAGTGCAATACAACAGCGGAAATTGTGTTTACTTGTATCCATCACTTGTTAGCCTCTGCCGAGTCCCCAACAACCGGATGTTCTGGTTTTCAAGGGAAATGGAAAGAGCGCCTGCAACAACTTCAGCTTTTGGACGTTAACAAGGCAACACTCCAACTTAATTCCTCCTCAACATTTACTGGATTGGTTGAACAGTGCAAAAGAGAAACCTCCCCCAACAGTGTTTTTTATTCTCGTCAAGACCAGTATGTAGGGGATCTAGTTTCAGGCATTTATTTTACGCCTGCTACGTTAGGTTAATCCCTTGTGAGCAAAAACAATGACATTGCTTCCGGGGCAGCTAGGATATTTTCTGGTCATAGCCCAATGAGCAGGCAAATCTTTGCCAGAGCGCAAAGTCTGGCCGTAAGCCAAAGTTGTTTAAACCTGAATGGGCCTCACATAAGAGAACACAGGGAGGCAACACCATTCCCAAACAGACTATTTCAAAATGAATAGAATTGCACCAATGTCAGCTTTCAGACAGTGAGAAAAACTGTAGATTCATCACAGCAATGAATTAGAAAGAGCATCCAACTGTTCAGGTTTGAGAATTGTAGTTCTAATGTAGGTAAATCCCAAGATTGAGGTTAAGGTCAAGATTAATCTTTTGCTTGTTATTGTGTTGCATTAGTCAACCATCAAATAAGCACAAAAGAGAAGATCTTCATGTTATTCAACTTTATTACTACGTACATGTAAATGTAAAACAGAGGACAGCATTGAACATTTTGGAGAAGAATAGAAAATCATTCTTCTTGGTAAAAAAACATTTGACTGGATGGGAGCTTTATTCAAATCTACATAGTGAGGAAATGTTATCAGGGATGTTTAAGAATATCAGGCATCTTGGAAGAAAGAATCCAGGTCCTCTGTTATTTCTGCTGCCACCTCCTGAGGGAGGTTCCCTGGTCCTGATGTTTGGTGAGGGGGTTTGGTGGCGGGGTTGTCCTCCCGCTTCACTTCCACCTTCACCCCAGCCCCGGGACCGCCTAGCAGCTTCTGGCTCTCCATGAAGTACTGGTTGGGGTGATTGAGTGAGAACCCAGAGTCCTCAATCTGGATACAACAGAAAACAGTTTTGTTAGGTGTCAGACGGTAAAAAGAATACCTTGGACAGAAGTGTCAGAAAGACAACTCTGCTTCAGTTATTTCATTAATGGCATTGTACTGGTGTTCTGAACTGATGCAATTCCTCCCTCCTACTTCAAGCCAGACTGTGTGATTGAGAGGGAACACCGGCTTTAAAAAGTCTCCCTGATTAAGGCGTCAGCATGTTTCAATTCGGCCAGAGCCTAGCCGAACCGAACGAGTGTGCTCGAATACTCCCTTAAAAGACCTTTGCTTGAAAAACAAGAAAAAGAGCAGCAATAGTACGGTTTGTCCATTTTGAGACACCGTATCCAGTATACACCTCAAAATAGTCTAAGATAACAACAAATCTAACATTCATTTTTACGTTTTTGGTCTGCCAATTTTAAATCTAACTAAGATGTTTGGTGCAGTATTTCTCAATGAAAAAAAAACTAGTATTGAATCCCAATCACAGATGAACAAAAACGCCACAAAATGACGTCATAATATATGTACGAACTCTTCCGAACTGTTTCGACTCTGAAGCATGAGGGCATTTTAAGTCTCTCTCCTGCCATCACCTTGAGATCATTGTCCAATTCCTTTGTCTAGCTAGGCAAATGCAAGCTGAGTGCTGGACTGTATTTGAACCAGTGGGGGTCCACATGTATGGCTACATATCTCAGCAGCACTTGATTCCAATGAACTCCTTACAAAAACATCAAAAGAAACAAGTTCCCTACTCATTTAAGAGAAAAAAAACATCTAATTTCTCCTGTTAACTGTCCTGTCTCTGTTCACTGTCTGCGCATTGAACTTATTAAAGAGTGGAAAAATCTCAGAGCCACAGGTTTCACGAGTAGAGAACTGTGCAATCCATTACACCCGGATCTGTCTCAGCATTACCACATAGCACTTGGCCTTCTGGATGTGACAAATGACAAATGCATAAACATGAAACAATCCGAACCCAAGATCAGAAACAAATCAATCTTTGAATAATTTTGCTGCTGCAGCACCCTCCCGCTCCCATAATCCGAGGTGAAGCATCTCGGAGCTTGCCATTTCATTACTCTTTCTATTGTTTGATTTATTGCTCCTGTGTAAATATTTAATCAGTGAAGTATTATATTTTGACCTTTAATAAACGCTGCCAAGGAGGGAGGAACAACAGATCTATCTGTACAAACCCACAGATCTGGAACCAGGTAGGCCATTAGGGCTGGGAATTGCCAGGGATATCACGATACGATATTATCACGATACTTACGCGGCGATACAATATGTATTCCGATTCTCACGTTTCTACATGTATTCGCAAAAAATTATATGTTTTTATTGCGATTTGATGTTCCAAACATATTGCTCACGGTCTGTTGCAGAAAGACAAAAGAGCATGCGAAAACTTGTTTTGATCAGTCAAGGGAAACAACACTTTTAAAAAGAAGATGGCGAACAAGCTATAGGTTAAACAAATACAGGCGTTTTGGGGCAGGTACAACTGACTAGCGCTAGTCAGTTGTACCTGCAGTAGCAAAAAAAAATGTAAATATCAATAACATTGCGAAATCAGTTAATACCCATATCACTATAGGACGTGGCAGATACTTAATTCTCCCAGTGGCAGGTAAGGGAGAAAGGAGTTGGTAGTCTTTGTGCCCCATGATGACTATAATTTAAAGATTAGGGGTCGTATATTGGTGGGATTGCCCATACCCCCCACACAAAATAACTATTCTTTCACAATGCGTATTAATGTCATAAACGTGCAGTTTGGACGACAGGACTAAAATATGACTGACTCATGAATGTCATAAATGTGGATTTTTCATTTCGGAGGTGGTGGGGGGTTCCGTTTATCTTTCAAAGGCTGTTAGAGCATGCTGTTTGTTTATCAGAGCTGCCATCTTATTTATTCCTGGGGAATTATCCCTGGGACCCTCTGACTGTACAGCTCCAGGCTATTAGTCAGCACCTATGACCCAGAGCACCGTTTCATTCCTCCAGAGGGTCCAATGAATGATGATCTTGGAAAGCAATGACAGTTTACTGAAACACCATTAGAGGCATTTAAATTGTTCTCTGTGACAATGTGAGTACATTACAACACTAAATGAGGAGAAACAAGCCCCACAAATATTAATCATAACCATTAGGTTAATTACCAAACGGACAAATTGCAATAGTGGACTAGATTAACTTCTTAGGCAGCGGCAGCAGAGGTGACGGTCACGGTTTTGGAGAGTCTGGCGTGCCCAAAATAAAATGCCTGCCACTCCGGCCCAGAAAATAGGATATGCACATAATTAGTACTATTGGATAGGAAACTCTGAAGTTTCTAAAAGTGTTAAAATAATGTATGTGAGTATAACAGAACTGATATAGCAGGCGAAAACCCGATGAAAATCCATTTGGATTTGCAGTTTTTTTTTTTTTGTACATTACCTTTTTCTCCAGGCTGCCTATTGATTTCTATGTTAACTAGGACTGAGACAGCAGTACCTATGGCTTCCACTAGATGTCAACAGTCTTTATACAGTGTCTGGAGGCTCTAGCACTAAGCAGAACAGATAGGAAGAGGAAGTAGTGAAGGGACCACATTTGTCAACAACGTTTCACGGGTGCGAGATCGTTCACGTTATCGTCCGGTTGAAATATTACAGTAAATATACATAAAAGGATACCTAAGGATACATTAAAAATTATGTTTGATTTGTTTGGAGAAAGTGTATAGGTATAATTTGAACGTGTTCTCTTCACGGTTCAATCGGCCACTCGACAGTGTATTTTCTGATCATAACGCGCCAACTAAACGGAGATTTATGGATATAATAAATGACTTTTTCTAACAAAAGAACCATTGGATGTCTTCGTTGGACACTTGGGAAGCCCTCAGCAGAAGTTCTTCAAAAGGTAAGGGATTTATTTTAGCTCTGATATGGGTTTTGTGTGACCCGCGCTGGATATGAATTTATGCTAATGTGGAAAATATGAGAGGTGCTATCCTCAAACAATCAAATGTTGTGCTTTCGCCGTAAAGCCTTTTTGAAATCTGACAACGCTGTGATATTGCCAAGAAGCAGAGCTTTTGACTATGCAACACTTGTATATTGATGAATGTTTAATAATTCAACTTTTGGATTTTGAATTTGCCGCCTTACATTTCACCGGGTAGTGTCGGGAGCAGCCCGCTAGCGCTCCGCTTCTCCCTAAGTGGTTAAGGACATTTATGACACTATCGAGTCTAGAAATATACAGTTTCACAATTCCTGACATTTAATCCTAGTAAAAATCCCCTGTTTTAGGCCAGTTAGGATCACCACTTTATTTTAAGAATGTGAAGTGTCAGAATAATAGTAGAGAGCTTCCCACAATAAGTTGGGTGAATTGTGGCCCATTCCTCCTGACAGAGCTGGAGTAACTGAGCCAGATTTGTAGGCCTCCGTGCTCGCACACGCCTTTTCAGTTCTGCCCACAAATGTTCTATGGGATTGAGGTCAGGGCTTTGTGATGGCCACTCCAATACCTTGACTTGGTTGTCCTTAAGCCATTTTGCCACAACTTTGTAAGTATGCTTGGGGTTATTGTCCATTTGGAAGACCCATTTGCGACCAAGCTTCAACTTCCTGACTGATGTCTTGAGATATTGCTTCAATATATCCACATCATTTTCTTTCCTCATGATGCCATCTATTGTCAGGTGCACCAGTCCCTCCCGCAGCAAAGCACCCCCACAACATGATGCTGCCACCCCCGTGCTTCACGGTTGGGATGGTGTTCTTCGGCTTGCAAGCCTCCCCATTTTCCCTCCTAACATAACGATGGTCATTATGGCCAAACAGTTCTATTTTTGTTTCATCAGACCATTGGACATCTCCAAAAAGTCCGATCTTTGTCCCCATGTGCAGTTGCAAACCGTAGTCAGGCTTTTTTATGGCGGCTTTGGAGCAGTGGCATCTTCCTTGCTGAGCGGCCTTTCAGGTTATATCGATATAGGACTCGTTTTATGGTGGATATAGATACTTTTGTACCTGTTTCCTCCAGCATCTTCACAAGGTCCTTTGCTGATTGATTTTCACTTTTCGCACCACAGTACATTAATCTTTTGGGGACAGAATGCGTCACCTTCCTGAGCGGTACGACGGCTGCGTTGTCCCATGGTGTTTATACTTGCGTACTATTGTTTGTACAGATGAATGTGGTATCTTCAGGCGTTTGGAAATTGCTGGTCTTGGCTGATTTCTTTTGATTTTCCCATGATGTCAAGCAAAGAGACACTGAGTTTGATGATAGGCCTTGAAATACATCCACAGGTACACCTCCAATTGACTCAAATGATGTCAATTTGCCTATCAGAAGCTTCTAAAGCCATTTTCTGGACTTTTCCAAGCTGTTTAAAGGCACAGTCAACTTAGTGTATGTAAACTTCTGACCCACTGGAGTTGTGATACAGTGAATTATAAGTGAAATAATCTGTCTGTAAACAATTGCTGGAAAAATTACTTGTGTCATGCACAAAGTAGCATGACCGACGTGCCAAAACTATAGTTTGTTAACAAGAAATTTGTGGAGTGGTTGAAAAACAAGTTTTGAATGACTCCAACCTAAGTGTATGTAAACTTCCGACTTCAACTGTAGGTCTTGTAAGTAAGGAAAAGAAGTTGAGTAGAGCTGAAGCCAGTAGAAGGCTCTGATGGGAGTATTACCTCAACCAATAAAGATCATTTAGGCTGGTAACCAGGAACAATGTGACCCACCCACCCAAGAGTGTAGCTAGGTCCCTGCAGACACAGTGTCCTTTGCTTGGCTGGGGAAGTGTTCTCGTCAAGAAGCAAAGTGACTTTCATCGGAATGACTTTCAAAGTGACTTTTGTCTCTAGCTCTCAAACTAGCAACAAATGGGTCTTGTGAGTTGTAAAGTTTCAATGTGCAATGATGAAATGGAGTTAAAAAAAGAACACGACTATCATAAACATGCCCAAAAAAGGCTAGGTAGTCTAAAACCTTATTAAATCGCTATCTTTTTTTATCAGAAATCTGTCATTTAAAATATATTTGGGATTACGGTATAAAGTGCTTTACATGTAATTTTCCTGGGTTATCAGATTGAAATGTGATCCGAGGATATTAGCTTCTCAGAATAAACTTTGCACCAGAGCGACGGCAAACATTCTGAAAAGTTTACCTCCAACATTAACATCAAAGACTGCTCCCTTCTCTACTTCTCCGACTCAGTCAAATTAAACTGTCACATAGCAGATAGTCAACATTTACATCTTGGTGCTACGTGCCCACATTCTCATCAGGATTCTGTCACTTCAGCTGCGTTGAACGCTGAGGGACAGGGGCACGTGTTAAAGAACTAATCCTGACTGACATCTCTAGATTATTGCTTTCTCACTGAAAAAAAAAAAAAAAAAAGAAGCCATCTCTCTCCTCAGTCTGTCAGTTTGTAGAGCTTCCAATTTAAATACAATAAATAGTGTAGCATGGAAAATCACGCGAATTGTCAACACGTATCGGAGACGGGCTTCCACTCATTTGCTTTTCCCAATAGCACTGACCCAAAAAATGCTTTTATGGGTTGCTGGAAATAACACAGACGTTTGTAAGCAATCGCTATGATCAATGCATAACAGCAACCCCTTACAAGACAAAGAGCAATAAGAACAAGTTCTACCCTGCTTATTTCACATACATTTTTTCTCCCTCCTAAATAAGGACTGAATATTAAAAGCCTTGAATGTGACTGAAACTGCTGATCTAAAGGTTCTCCACTAAAAGGTATTAGATCAAATAAATGTCATTTATCAGGGGCTAAATTCATCTAAAGTGCCATAATAAACCCATACAAGTTAAATGGATATGACAGCTAATGATGGATGTGATTACAGAGCTGGAGGCCCCTCCCTCCAGAGGCTTCATGCATATCCTGCGGGGCCCTCCCTCCGGTCCCCACAAAGGCAGGCAGGCCGCCCCAATTACATCCGTCCCCAAATGAAAGCCGTCCTTACACTGTGCGTCAGTTCAAAGTACTTCTGGCAGGCCAGCTGATAGTGCATTCCCTTGACCAATTCCAGGATCTGAAAACAAGAAAAGAAAGCAGGGGGAATACAGAGATTAAAAAGGTGTTGGGGTTAGAGAGAGATCTTGAATTATCATTTGTATAAGAGGGGATTTGACATTGACCAATCACGTTGGCTAGCAGTTATAGATGGGTTAGCTGACAACGTCACGAAAATGATGTGCGCTCTTCCATGGGGCAGAAGTCAGCGTGCTGTTGTGATTCTGGATGGCCAGATTGTGAGCAAGAATGACAAGAAACTGCCATGTGGGGAATCTTAAGTGGCTCGTTGCAGCTAGTTTCATACTGTTCTTGATACCATGTCTTGTTTTGAGGTGTTTTGACTGGTTTCATGTCAATGCTAATATGGCAAAAACTTGCAAGTTAGCTAACCAACAACTGTAACAATGTATTTGAGAAACAAGTGCTTACATGTTGTCATCAATCTAGGCCATTCCTTATGTTTTGCCCCATAGTGGCGCACGCTTTATTTCTGTTGCTGAACAACCAACCCGTCTATATGCAGTTTAAGGAACAACTTTGCATGATGGATGAAGTGCTTGTGTTAAGGCCCTTGTGTTTTGTGGGTGCCAATTATGGAGCGACATCATAGTGCGGCTTTAAAATGAGTCTCAAGGTATTACTGGAAATATACACAAATATAAACGTAACATGTAAAGTGTTGGTCCCATGTTTCATGAGCTGAAATAAAAGATCCCAGAAATGTTCCATACAAAAAACATCTCTTAATTTTTTTGGCAGATTTGTTTACATCCCTGTTAGTGAGCATTTATCCTTTGCCAAGATAATCCATCCACGTGACAGGTGTGGCATATCAAGAAGCCGATTAAACAAGCATGATCATTACACAGGTGCACCTTGTGCTGGGGACAATAAAAGGCCACTACAATGTGCAGTTCTGTCACAACACAATGCCACTGATGAGGGAGCATGCAATTGGCATGCTGACTGCAGGAATGTCCACCAGAGCTGTTGCCAGAAAATGTAATGTTAATTTCTCTACCATAAGCCACCTCCAACGTCATTTTAGAGAATTTGGCAGTACGTCCAACCGGCCTCACAACCGCAACGTGTATGGCGTCGTGTGGGCGAGTGGTTTGCTGATGTCAACATTGTGAACAGACTGCCTCATGGTGGCGGTGGGGTTATGGTATGGGCAGGCATAAGCTACAGACAACGAACAAGTACATTTTATCGACAGCAATCTGAATGCACAGAGATACCATGACGAGATCCTGAGGCCCACTTTCGTGCCATTCATCTGCTGCCATTACCTCATGTCTCAGCATGATAATGCACGGCCCTATGTCACAAGGATCTGTACACAATTCCTGGAAGCTGAATGAGGTCCCAGTTCTTCCATAGCCTGCATACTTACCATACATGTCACCCTTTGAGCATTTTTGGGATGCTGTGGATCGACATGTACGACAGTGTACATCAGTTCCGAACAATATCCAGTAACTTCGCACAGCCATTGAAGAGGAGTGGGACAACATTCCACAATCAACAGCCGGATTAACTACGCGACGAAAAAGAAGTGTCGCACTGCATGAGGCAAAAAGTCACACCAGATACTGACTGGTTTTCTCATCCACTCCCCTACTTAAAAAAAAAAATTGTGTTATCTAATGAATTTATTTCAATTGACTGATTTCCTTATATGAACTGTAACTCAGTCAAATCTTTGAAATTGTTGCATGTTGCGTTTTTTTGTTCAGTATACATGCCATGGCTTGACTCTTAATGGGATACTTTGGGATTTTGGTGATGAGGCCCTTTATCTACTTATCCAGAGTCAGATGAACTTGTGGATACCATTTTGATATCTCTGTGTGCAGTTTGAAGGAAGTTACTAACTAGCGCTAGCGCAATTGCTAACTAGCTTTAGGGCAATGACTGGAAGTCTATGGGTATCTGCTAGCATGCACAAAAATGGGGAGAGAACTTGATACATCTTATTTGCACACACCAAACTAAAATAAGACCGTCTGCTAAATGATAAGCGTAAAATAAATGATTTAGAGGGTTTGTGTTATGATAAAGTGAAGTACAAAATCTCAATAAGCTATTGACCAGACCTTCAGATATTGCGCTTCCAAACCCCCTGTATTCCTCTCAGTACACAAATCAAATTAGGATTTGAAGCAATAGGTCAACTATTTCAGAACCGTTTCGCACTGCTCTGAGACAAACATGGGGACTGGTCTTGATAAATCAATAATATTTTCACTAAATCTCTGAATATAGACTACAATTAGGTTATGGAAATGTTATGCTCTTAGTACTGTAGCCTACTCCTGAACGTCACGTTGTACAGCGCCATATTTTCCGTTCCATCCTAACGGAAACTGAGGGTTACGCTTTTCTTGGAACAGAAACACCATGATATTAATCAAATTAAGCTACATTTCTTAAAATCAATTCCATATACTATGTTCTTACAAAAAAAGGTTTTACATTCTCTAGTACAGCCAATATTGAAGGTATCAAATGCTTCTCAAAGATGCCCTCGTGGTCAAACTAGCACTAAGTAGCATTAATGGTAACAATGCCTGACAATTAAATAACGTGCCATAGAATTCTGCAGCAGGTGTGCTGCAGTATGACAACTTTTAAAGGAAGAACCACTGTACATAGCCGGTCTCTCTGCTCAGGAGCCTACATGGTGCCTGCACTGGCCTCCAGGGCCAAACCCCACACAGTGTCAGCGTGTCCTCCACTCAACGCTGAGTACTTCTATAGGGGTTGCTGAGGGGGACAGGGAGGAAATGATTAATTTAATTAAGAGGGATAAGCTCCCTTTGGGTTGGCTGTCCACTTAAATTAGCACGCTATCATCTAGTCCTTCCCTAGTGCTGAATGGATTGCTTAGTACACAGATTATTTTAAATATTGATTAGCCTCTCACTAGTGTGGTCTTTAGACTTGACTCTGCAGATTTGTACATTGAACTATAATCTAGATTCTATTTCTATAGATTTGAATACATAGACAAATCTGGGCATGAATAGGCTACTTTGACCAGTGCTTAGAATGGGCTGTGTTGAATGCTTCAGCACACAGTAACATTTAAATAAACTACCTTAAAACACTCACAGAAGCTGAATTGATCTCATATACATGCACTAGAGATATGTCTAGGAGCTGTATACAACCATCCATTTCAGGTCTACTGTTCTTTTGGTGGGAAATAATCTTGTGTGGAATGTTTGAGTGAAATACAAGCATATTGTTTGCAATGACAAGCGAACTGCTGACAATTTTTACTGCAAGTGACTCACTCATATTGAGAATAATTTTTTATTTGTCAATGAATCGGCAGAGAATGAGAAGCTTTGAGCTCTATTTATTGACTTGAGTGTTATGGTCCCATTCACAGTAAATAAATGTGGAAATGTATCAAATTCTAAATATAGCTTACAGGTAGGGATGCACAATATATCAGTTAACATATCGGAATCGGCCGATATTAGCTAAAAATGGCAACATCGGTATTGGCTGATGTCTAGTTTAACGCCGATGTCAAAGCTACCGTGCATACCTATATAACGTACGTAGTAATGACACCATGTAAAATTCCGCGCTACATGTGGTACACAGCATTCCTAACCTAGCCCACTATGTCTGCTGTATGGATCGAGCAGTCAACAAGTCGAGCAGTCATTTGAAAGAGTAAGAACATTTCAGCAGGACAACTCAAAAGGCGAAATCCATTAAAGCACAGCGGGAAGACTGTACTTTTTTTGGTCAGTGTCAGTGGAGGAAAGGGAGAGCGGAGGGATGTTGAGAAGCGGACCCTCAGTCTGCCGCTTTCTCCCTCGCTGAGACTGGCCATCAGATGCAGGCACCAACAACAAAGTAAAATAAAAAGTAATTATTTAAATGTATGCTCACTTAGCAGTGTAAAATGTTACATGTAAGGGATTACAAAAAAACGGTAACTGTAATCCGTTAGAGTACCAGCAAAAATATTGTAATCCGATTACGGATACTTTTGAAAACTAGATGGTTACCTTTAAATTCAAAAAGGATGTTCGCGGATTTTGGTTTTTGACACTCATGTTTTCTCAATGAGGCACAAGTTTAAGTTTGTTCCACCTGGGCGAGTCTGACCACAAGTCAGAGACCACTATGATGACACACCAAATGAGTTTGATGGATCGCGGGAAAAGAGCAGGAATAGGCTTTTGTAGGCTACAGTCCAAGTTATGTCATCCAATAGTGTGACTGCTGTCAAAATCCAAAGATTATCCAACTTGAATAAACACTTAAGAGGTAAGGATGACAGCAGTGGTGTAGTCCACGCCCATACGGATATCACGTATTATTTGTATCTACATAGCGCATTGATGTGAATCACATTGCTGCTCTCTCATTTAGCTATTTGCACCTTACGGATTGTGGTTGTTGTGGATGGCTGTTCACAAATCTAAATGTGAATCACATCATGTCAGTGATTCTCTCGTTAACACAGGTGTGAGTGTTGACGAGGACAAGGCTGGAGATCACTCTGTCATGCTGATTGAGTTCGAATAACAGACTGGAAGCTTCAAAAGGAGGATGGTGCTTGAAATCATTGTTCTTCTTCTGTCAACCATGGTTACTTGCAAGGAAACACGTAAAGTCATCATTGCTTTGCACAAAAAGGGCTTCACAGGCAAGGATATTTCTGCCAGTAAGATTGCACCTAAATCAAACATTTATCGGATCATCAAGAACTTAAAGGAGAGTGGTTCAATTGTTGTGAAGAAGGCTTCAGGGCGCCCAAGAAAGTCCAGCAAGTGCCAGGACCGTCTCCTAAAGTTGATTCAGCTGCGAGATTGGGGCACCACCAGAACAGAGCTTGCTCAGGAATGGCAGCAGGCAGGTGGGAGTGCATCTGCATGCACAGTGAAGCGAAGGCTTTTGAAGGATGGCCTGGTGTCAAGAAGGGCAGCAAAGAAGCCACTTCTCTCCAGAAAAAACATCAGTGACAGACTGATATTCTGCAAAAGGTACAGGGATTGGACTGCTGAGGACTGGGGTAAAGTCATTTTCTCTGATTAATCCCCTTTCCGATTGTTTGGGGCACCCGGAAAAAAGCTTGTCCGGAGAAGACAAGGTGAGCGCTACCATCAGTCCTGTGTCAACAGTAAAGCATCCTGAGACCATTCATGTGTGGGGTTGCTTCTCTGCCAAGGGAGTGGTCTCACTCACAATTTTGCCTAAGAACACAGCCATGAATAAAGAATGGTACCAACACATCCTCAGAAAGCAACTTCTCCCAACCATCCAGGAACAGTTTGGAGACGAACAATGCCTTTTCCAGCATGATGGAGCACCTTGCCATAAGGCTCGGGGACAAAACATCGATATTTTGGGTCCATGGCCAGGGAACTCCCCAGACCTTAATCCCATTGAGAACTTGTGGTCAATCCTCGAGAGGCGGGTGGACAAACAAAAACCCACAAATTCTGACAAACTCCAAGCATTGATTATGCAAGAATGGGCTGCCATCAGTCAGGATGTGGCCCAGAAGTTAATTGACAGCATGCCAGGGCGGATTGCAGAGGTCTTGAAAAAGAAGGGTCAACACTGCAAATATTGACTCTTTGCATCAACTTCATGTAATTGTCAATAATAGCCTTTGACACTTATGAAATGCTTGTAATTATACTTCAGTATTCCATAGTAACATCTGACAAAAATATCTAAAGACACTGAAGCAGCAAACTTTGTGGAAATTAATATTTGTTTAATTCTCAAAACTTTTGGCCACGACCGTATAGCCTCATAACATTGTTAAAACAATTTTGATATCATGGATGGTCAGTCCTTGCATCCATAGCTCTGTCTATTAATCTGAGAGTGGTTACATTTCTCCAGGCCCATCCCTCAGCTTTTTACCAAAACCAAGTCGGGGCGTCCGTTCTGTTATCGTTTCATCTGTGGATTTGCCCTTTAAACAGCTGCATATTATCAAGATATCAAAGTGTCACCAACAACAATAGGCCTACAGCAAATGCAGCATATGGCATTAATTTTTCACATGTAAATAGGACTTTTCAGTAGTGTTCAAAGTATGCCATTTCATGAGCACAGCATTTATTTTGACGGAGCCCAATCAATCCTCCATGACAACAAAATCATAAACAGAGTAGGGCTGGCTAATAAGTCCTTCGTTTTGGGGTCATGCTCAGGTAAAACAATTTTGCTAATCTATACTTCCATATTTCCAAGTACTATTCTTGAAGATCAAGGGGTATAACATTTATTGGAATGACTGGAATTCTTTGGGTTTTAATGTAAAGATATCATTTAATTATATTATCTTATGTAGTAGAAAGCGATGGATTAGAAGAAGCCTACATTTTACATCCATATATGGCTAGCTATGTAAACTTTAACATTGATTTATCCTGCAATAAATGTCATTCAATTGGTAACATACATTTATGTCTTCTTCTAATGCCTCTTAAGGGGAAAGTAATCTAAAAGTAACCGAATGTAATCAGATTACGTTACTGTTGGTTAACCCAAAAGTCACATTACTGATTACAATTTTGGACAGGTAACTAGTAACTAACGGATTACATTTAGAAAGAAACCTACCCAACGCTGCTCACAAGTAATACAAAATGGATCTATTACCGGTGAGATCATATAGCCTACCTCAAATTCAGAAATACATATATATATATTTTTAAATGGCCCGAACAACAATGCATTGGCAGGGCAATTCAAGCAAAGCCAATATGCGGTGATAATGTATTAAGCCTATAACTGGTATTGGAATAATAATATTTTGGAAGGTGGTTTCTTGCATCAAACAACATTTTCAGTCACCTTGTCTGAAGGACAAGTGGATAAACAGTTTAATGTCAAGCCCTGCATATTGTTTTCAAAAGTCTCATGGAATGTAGGCCTACATTGAAACACCACACATTGGCTGCTACTGTAGGCTGAATGATAGAACAGCTATTTCCATGTTCAAATGTTATGGGATGCATTTCTCCATTGTTTTTGATGGTAGGCCAACATTATGATCAAATAGCCAACGTGGCCTACTTGACCACTTAAAACTAACTTAAAGCAGGTACAGCCTCAGTGTTCACAGTATACGCACGCTGGAAGTTGCACAGAATTTTCACATTGCTAAAGTTTGCACTCAGCACACATGAAATTTGCTCAGTGCTGAAAAGGATTTGAGGGAACATTGGATGTCAGTGTGTCATGTACTGGAAAAGGGTCTATATTCCCTAAACTTAGTTAATTACATCTATCAGGACACTTCCAAATGACATTGGAAGACTATATTTCTAGATTATACCGTGGGCTGTTAGGCTGCGAGTATATGTTCTTCATACCAGACATTGAACAGTGAACTTTATGGCCCAATTAAAAAAGGGGACCATGAATTAAATTAACGTCCTGAAGGTCCATAACTCCATGAGACCGCTACGGCAAGACCTTACAACTTCATTTCATTACCTGCACCATTGAACCCAGTTTAATGTGTTGGGAGAACACATTGAAAGTGCTTAAAAAGAGCATTTGAAAATATGCCCCGATTCATTTTAAAAGACACAGATGCTAAGGCGGTCAAAGCTGTAAACTCACTGAGTTGAGCTGCTCATATATAAAAGCTGGGCTCTAGGCTGGAGCACTGCAGGTTTCAACTACACGCAGGATATCAATGCTAAAACTACTCACATACCTACCAAATACTACTGACGAGGCTAATGATCTCTGAGGAAAATTGCACCTAAAGTCAACTGAATAAATTTTTTAGAGAATTGGTTAACCTGTATTAACTAAACACTTCATAAAATACAGTTAACAGATATGTTTCTGGTGTATAAAAATGTCAACTGCATTGTTTTACTAAGAGCTGTGAAAAAGCAATTAATTCCTCACTTTTCCTAGTGTTATAATAATCTGTCAACCTTGTCGAAAGTGTGATGACAATCTACATTTTGTGCTGTACTGAATACATATTCTAATCTATACTTAACTTTTAGAGAATTAAACTTTCTTTCTTTCTTTCAAATTACATTTCTGGTATTGTTATGGAGCATAAGGCAGACTAATTAAGACAGTTTGACTTTTGTAAACAATTTCGGTGACACTGTAGTGTTCATTTTACGTCCGTAATGTGCGTTTGTTTCTTGCCATCTAGGACTTAATTTCTTGTCAATAAAAAATAATTACAATAAGATCACCAGGTTAAACTACATTCATCAATACAAAGTAAATCATGTAGATGAGACTGCCTGAACATATTAGTGACAACTGCAGTCAGTTAATGTTGCATTGTTCCATGGGTTAACAACAGAGCATCTGAGAGAACAGAACAGCTTCTGCCTCAGGCGTGTTCTGGGCCTCACCCACCTGACTGATGCCGCTGGGGGAGACCTTATAGGACTGCAGCTTCTGCTTCAGCAGCTCTGGGTCACTGTGTCGGAATGGACACCCTGCAACCACCAGGTCATAGAGAAATGATGCATGAGAGAATGGCAGGTATTCACAATAGTAGCTCTGCTAGGAAAATTATTTTTTGCCATGAGTCAAACGATTAGACATTGAAATCAAAACACTGCCTTGCATTTGTTATGGCTGGGTTCATAGGAGAAAATGCATCCATACATAACCCTTTTCATGGAGCAAATTTTCACCGGTATCACTGCTACAGGCTTAAAAGGCTAATAACAATAAAAAAAGGGCTCATCACGTGTGCAATAACCATGCATCTCTCCAGGTCCATGACTCACCGTGCTGGTCGCCTTGGCTGGGTGGGTTTGACAAAATCACCTTCATGCAACTGAAAGGGGTGTAGTCTGTGCGCTTGCCTTCCTTCCCGAACATGTGGCGGATGCTGTAGGCATATGCTTTGTCAAACTGCAAGGCAAAAAGAGCGAGAGAAAAGAGAGGTGAGACATGGGGTTGTAGTGAAAGAGGGCAAGGGAACAGAGGGAGGGATAGGGGGTGCGGGAGGTTGGGGGTGAAAACAGAGACGTTGTCGTACATCATGTTGGTGGCGGCAGGGTGTTTTCCGCCATGAAATATTGAGCTATTAAAGGGAACCTGCTGCAGAGGTGTTTCCAAACTCCAGACAGCCGTTACTGGATTATGGGTAATGTGCCCCCCCCATCTCTTTTTTATCCCTCCATCTCTCTTCCCTGTTACTGGCTGCACACCTCTTCACATATATGCTGTGATCATTTGTCAGAAAGGAGTTAACATAAGGAGACCGATTTAAAGCAGCAAAAACGCCAATCACACAGTCACATTACCGGCCCATACACTACAGACAACCTGTTATTGGAAGGTTCCTATTGAATTGTGGACCCATTGTTGTGGATGATACAATCAAAACCATCAATCCTTGTGAAAAAAATACATAGGCCTATAAGACATGACAAACACATATGGAAAAAAAGTGCTCAGAACTCACTCAGTTGAATAATTCAATAAAACCCAACGAACCGCTGATCCACTGAAAATCAAAATAAGCATTCAACATTGACAGCAGAACCTCTGAAGCAGCGTTTCCCAAACTCAGTCCTCGGGACCCCAACAGGTGCACGTTTTGTTTTTGTCCTAAGACTACACAGCGGATTCAAATCAGAGCTTGATAATTAAGTTGATGATTTGAATCAGCTGTATAAGTACTAGGGCAAAAACCTAAACGTGCACCCCTTGGGGTCCCGAGGACCAAGTTTGGGAAACCCTGCTCTAAAGCATCGGAATCTTTCCATTCCATAGCCACAACTCCCTGCAGACAGACCTACTGTCGATACAGACACCTCCGAGGGTCCGCCTCCTGTCCTGCTCCAAAATATATGGCATGTGCTTAAGAAACCATTACAGTGTTTGCGTTCGATGGGGGTCACTGCATTCAATCTCAGCGGTGAACTCAATTTACCAATCATATGTACTCTTGTAGCTGCTCAAAAGGGAAATACAGCCTCCCCCTGATGGTAAAATCAACAGAGGGCTGCGGGAGAGTGAGAAAACATTAATCACAATGGTACTCATCATAATCCATTCCAGTTGCAATAAAACCCCTGGACTTGACAAGGTGACCAGCTGCATCGTGGCAATCTCAGGAGCGATAAAAACTACTCACCAATCATATATTCATTATATGGTGCTCCTAAGGATTTAGGAAGCCATTTCCAGTTTAAAGATCACAGCCTACTGTATTAAAATTGTTCTAGGAGTGCTTTGGTCGGTGCTTTGACATTTGTGTAAAAGTTCCCTGTGTTACTGCTATTCATGCATATTAATAAATGACAGTGAGCATGGAGAGTTTGACACTAAAAACTTAGGACATCGAGAACAGATAGTTACGGAAAGGACTTCATATTCTTTTGACAAGTACATCTACGAAGCCACACAAACTGCGAAGTTGGTAATTTTGATTGAAAGGTCACAAGCCACTGCTTCCGGATGCCTACTGGTCCATCCAGTCAGAGCCACTCACAAGGAGCCGAGCTCCAAGGACAACAATGACATTTGCTAGATAAAGCCAGTCTAATTACACAGTGGTGTAGCTATTGAGTGTCAGAAGTGGCAGCCATTCAGTGCTCTGCTGAAAGACTGCTACACACGGTGCCACTGCACACCCCACTTACTCTTATAACAGTAATTACTGTATTAATGTCAACTGCTTCCAAAGTAATGTATGCAAATGCTCATTGGAGGAAGTGCATTGTTTTTCTATCACTGATCTTAAATTCCAGCTGGAATAAATTGGCAGCAAGCTTTTCTTTAAGGTGTGGTAGCGTTTACTTAGCATCTCTGAAGAGTGCCAAACGTAATTTTCAAACTGTCCAAACCGATTCTACATGTACAATCTCGTGAAAATATATATATTTTTAAATAAATAAAATACACTCCGCCAAATGAATGGTGAACAAACGGCAGAACGACATTCGGTGCGGTGTGCGCTCCCTTACGGAATGTGATTTCAAGACATGTCAAAACCTGAGAGAGGTGCTATTCTTTCCAATGTTTGACAGCAATATGTAGGCTAGTTGAAGTGAGATGGATGTAAGGCATGTCTGACGCTAAACTGTAACCCGTAACCGAAAAGCTAGCTAATCCAATAATGAATCACAATGGAAACATTTAGCCATTTCATCATTCAATTCAATACCAAAAATGCCTCAAAGCATTCAGGTTCTGTTTTGCACACCTATCAAAAACAACATGCAGGGAAACGCTTTATCAAAGCTTTATCAAACACATCCCAAGAGGTAACAGTTCCTAAGAAGTTCGCCTCAATGTGGCAAAATTGAGAAGAAAAAAAACATACAAGTCATAGTAGCATGCAGGCAGTACTACTTCACTTCACCCCAAACAGTCCCTCATTTTTACTGAGGGTTTTGGAAGAGGCTGTGTGAAAACTATAGAAAGCAGCCAGAGCGGAGAGGAAGTAAAGCATGTTGACACGGCTGTTGGATAATGCAGTGTCTGCCCTGTGGGCCTACTGTACAGTCTGTTGGATAATGCAGTGTCTGCCCTGTGGGCCTACTGTACAGCCTGTTGGATAATGCAGTGTCTGCCCTGTGGGCCTACTGTACAGCCTGTTGGATAATGCAGTGTCTGCCCTGTGGGCCTACTGTACAGCCTGCTAACATCTCCAGTCCAATACACGTTGGCAATGGTGTCAGAGTAGAAAGGATAAGAGGTGTGTGTGTGTACACAAGCCTTGCCGTGGCTCCTCAGAGACAGTCCATTGTGACTGATGTGGCACTAGGACTAATCCATTTTATGTGTAATGTCATTAAAGCACGTTTCATTTTAATCACCACTATAAGCCCTATGACAAAGAACACCTTGTCAAATAAAGGGTGCACAATCAGGGCAACATTGAAGATGAGGGACTCCACAATACATCATGGCTATTTCCAAAATGCACATTTGTCTGCTGCTGCGGTTAAGAAAAGTGCAGCCTTCAGAGACCATTATATTAGTGGGTTGGGTAAATAGCTTGAGGATACAAGCTACATACATGCTACATAATTGTTAGGCACTTCGTGCCTTTATGGATGACAAATAAATGTAGTCTTAACATTTTGGGAACTGTAGGCTATAGACTGGCTCTGGATTTAGGTGGAAAGCACAGAGGATATTGGATATATTAGTATGTAAAGTCTTCTTAAAATCCATACAATTTTAATCCAACTCCGGAAAGGTTTCTTCAGCAAGTCCAAGCCCATAGTGGACTTTACGGCAGTAGTCTCTAAGCAATCGCAATATATGTTCCGAAGCTTTGTTTTTTTCAATACAGGAAGCCTTTTATTCGGTGTCAGGGTGCGAACAGAGCACAGTTCCTCCACCTTTCTTGTCTGGCTGTGTGAAATGTATCAAGAGCAGACAGCAAAAGCGAGAGCGCTCCAAAGACTAATGCTTCGGCAGAGACATTAAGCATAGAACTAGATGGAAACAGAGATTACATCCTGGGAGTGACTTGAATAATAAAAACCTGTAGCACCTTCAAGGAGCATTTAAATAGTTTGGAAGGGTTTGCATGCAGCCAGTCACGTATGGATTCGCCAGACACTCAAATGTTCCTGGGTCAATTACCTAATTACCCGGTTTCAATCAAGGGCAGTGAATGAGAAACTATTAAACTGCAGAAAAACTAAGTGCTATATGGAGGACCGAGTCATGAGTAGGAGTGGAGGGAGAAACAAATTGGACTGTTATAATAGGAGTTTCTGGTCTCAGTGTAGGATAATGAAAATAAACAAATACCTGCATCTAAATACCATAACATCGAGCATAATTATATTTTAGCAAACACTAGCATTTATTTACTACGGGCCTCCAGTTGAACAGGATAACCTACCTGTCATGCATGGGTATACAGTACTAGTTTAAAAAGTTTGGACACCAACTAATTCAAGGGTTTTCTTTATTCTTACAATTTTCTGCATTGTAGATGAGTAGTGAAGACATCAAAACTATGAAATAACACATGGAATCATGTAGTAACCAATAAAGTGTTAAATCAATAAATATTTTATATTTGAGATTCTTCAAAGTAGCAAACCTTGCCATGATGACAGCTTTGGACACTCTTGGCAAAGCTGTCATCACTTTCTACGTTGTTGAATAATAGTGAAGATTTAGACCCCTTGGACTTATTCATTTTTTGTTGTTGTTTTGTCAACAATCTATACAAAATACTGTGTCAAAATGTCAAAGTGGAAGAAAAATCTTATTTAAAAAAAAAAAAAAATTCATTAACTTGTTAGGGAGTGGCAGCTGAGGGGTCGGTTTTGGAGAGCCTGGCGTGCCCAAAGTAAAATGCCTCCCATTCAGGCCCAGAAAATAGGATATGCACATATTTAGTACCATTGGATAGGAAACACTGAATTTTCCAAAAGTGTTAACCATTTGTCTGAGTGAAACAGAACGCATATGGCAGGTGAAACCCGAGGAATTTCTGTCCTGGAAAAAGTGATTTTGACACATTGCTCATTTGGAACCCCTCCCTCATGAAAATGACCATATAAGGGCATATGAATGCAGTACCCACCGCTTCCTTTAGATGTCAACAGTCTCGAGACAGTGTACATTTTCAATTTGGATGAATTAGACCAGAGAAGAAGAGCAAACCAGGAAGTGACCTTTTTATTTAAACAGTACCCAGTGCGCGTTCCCGACAAGGCGCGCAGTGTCTTTTTTACCGTTCTTTATCGATCAGTTTATATTCCGGTTGATTTATAATAGTAAATATACGTAAAAGTGTTCCTAAGGATACATTTAAAACTATGTTTGATTGTTCTTGGACAAGTTTATAGGTATAAGATGAACGAGTTTGCGTCACGTTTCAATGGAGGAGTGGAAGCTGTCGTTTCTGATTATAACGCGCGAACCAAATGGAGATTTATGGATAAAATACATTACTTTTTCTAACAAAAGAACCACGGATTGTCTTCGTTGGACACTTAGGATGACCTCAGCAGAAGTTCTTCAACAGGTAATTGATTTGTTTTCGCTGTGAAATGTGTTATGTGTGTGCCATGATGGCTAATCGATTCATGGCTATGGGAAAAATATGTGAGGTGCTACCCTCAAACAATCAAATGTGCTGCTTTCGCCGTAAAGCCTTTTTGAAATCTGACAACGCTGTGATATTGCCAAGAAACAGAGCTTTTGATGAGTATGGAACACTTGTATATTGGTGGATGTTTAATAATTCAACTTTTGGATTTTGAATTTGGCGCCTTACATTTCACCTGGTAGTGTCGGGATTGGGGCGCTAGCGCCCCAGCAATCCCTGAGAGGTTCATTAAGTTGAATTCCTCTCCCAGTGTCTGGTGTAAAGCAGGTTTTCCTCTAGGACAGAGGTTCTTAAGACGTAAGCTCGAGACCCAAATGTGAAATGCACTGTCCTCAAAAGACAAAAAAAAAATTCAAAACCTAGCTGACATTTTCGGAACTTTTGAGGGCATTACATTGCAGATAAACATTGTTAAATCAGATGTTATGAAACAAATGGAGGCAGTGTCAGAGCTATAGTTTTCATGATGCCTGGCCATATCACTTTCACCCATCGTGTTTACAGATTAGTGGAGATGAAGGAAAGGAGACAACGAGAAGAGGATGCTACTTTAGAGTTGAGATTGACAGCCACGAGTAAAATAATTTGACTCTGATCAAATAAGACCACCTCTTTCGATTTTGCTGCATAAATAGATTCAACAGAATTACTTTTCCACTGGAGCAACTCAAGTAAAGCAGCTACTTCAGTCAAGGGCACATTTCTTCAGCGTTCGAACCTGCTTGAAACCTTCACAGATCTAGAAGGAGTGAGTCCCACCCACTTCACACCCTGCCACCCTTGAGTGTCTTCTCTCGCTGTCAATTAGTGGTGGGAAGTCATGGAGGCGCAGGTGGGTTTTGTTGAGTAAACAGCGTCTAGGGCAGCCAGGTAGAGCTGCTTGATGGAGGAGGCCTCGTTGGTGCTGTGGACTGTGATGTCTCAGGAGAAGGGGAGTGCTCTAATTAAACCAGCAGCTGCTTTGCAAGTGTGTGTGCGTGTGTTGTGCGTGCGTGTGCGCAGGTGTGTGTGTGTGTGTGCGCGCAGGTGTGTGTGGATGAATGGGGATACTATACTACCCGTCTGGGCCTATTATCTCTGGGCCGATCCTGTGCTTGTTGAACACCACATGCCTTTTTTGACATTGGCAAGGGGACAGCGTTTTTACCATAAATTATACACCGCTTACTGCCTGAAGGTAACAGATCAAAATACACAGTAAAGTAGACCTTGGTAGACAGTAGAAAAATAGAGGGTAAGATTGAGAGGACTACCCAGCTACTAAGCACAGCTATTCTGCACAGTAGTTATAGAATATCTTGCCACTAATTGGCACAGAACAACCAACCACCCTTACGGCTCTATGCATAAGAGAACATAATATCAGGATTTGCATTCCAAGTATTGGGCCTATACAATTTTACGCTGCAATATGCATGAATTGTCATCCTTATACCAAGAACGATGTCTAAATATTTGAAATGCTTCTCAATGAGACACGGTCTGACCATTTACTTGAGCAGAGAAAGAAAGTAGGGGCTGATCAATGCAGCTAAACTGTTGAGGGTGAAATTCCTACACGTAGCCAAGCCCTCAAACATCCCATCAGGCTTAGACTGAAGTCTGGAGACCTACCCAGGATACACTGCGGCAGGCAGCAGCAGTAACTTAGGCAAAATCTGGCAGTGCTGGGCTGTTGCTGCACACCAGTGGAGAATATTAAGAATCCTGAAGAGGGGTTGGGTTAAATGCGAAAGACACATTTCGGTTGAATGCATTCAGTGGTGCAACTGACTAGTTATCCCCTTCCTCCTGGTGGACTCCTTAGGCTGGCTGTTCAGGGAGCTGCTTCTCCCTCTTCAGCCCTCTGTCTCAGTGGTCATCCTTCAAAAGCACCCCTCAGCACTTACAGCTCCGCAGAACAAAGCCTAGTGAAGCATGTGTTTTTAAAGTTTACATTGCTAGAAGAGAAAAAAAGACTGTCAATGTTGAAAAGCTTTGATGACAGCAGCTCTGCAATCTCCTGAAACAATCCATTGTTGTTTGCCCATCTATAAAGCCATCTGTCCATGAGCAAACAAGACTAAATTCACTACACAAACTCAAAATAAAAAACATGTAGAATAAAGGTTTTACAGTAATAAACAGTCATTAGGGTCTAGCCTGGAGTTGCATACCAATTGATAATCTATGCTCATCTCTTTTCAAACCAATTTCATTACACCTCCTGTGAATGATTCAGAGAAAACCAAACAAACACATCTTGTGAATTCCAATTACAGTGCCTAGTTGGGCTACACACCCCTTGCACTGTCTCCACATTTTGCTGCCTTAAAATGACATCAAAACATTTATTACATTTGATTTTTTTCCCTACAGATGTAGTACACAACCTACTCCACACTTCCAAAGTGAAAGAAGAATTATAGTTGTGCAAAGTTGGTAGAATCGTATTCAAAATGATTCACAGCTGTAATGGCTGCCAAAGGTGCTTCCACCAACAACTAACTCTGGTGTGTGAAGACATATCCAATCAGGGCAGCATGGTTTTTTATTGGTGTTGTAAAAATTATTTAAAACTTTGAAAAGCAAATCAAAGTTTATTGGAAATAAATCCTTCGATTTGACCATATTTAACCGCAGACTAATGTTGAATAGGTTTTGTAGAATTGTAGGAAAAAACACATTTATTCCCTTTTTAGATTTCATTTTAAGGCAACATAATGTGAAAACTGTGCAAGGGGTGTGTAGACTTTCACTAGTGACTGTAACTGAAGAATATACACCCAACATAATATCGGTGTTGGTGTCAGCTTCGAGGTCAATAATACAACTCCACAGGTCCGTATGCCTGTGTTTATAGGCTCATTACACCCGCAGGCGCTATAAAAGATGCTCCGATGCTCCGAGCTGCTACACAAGCTGCCAACACCTGCTAGACTGTAAATGTTTTTTTCTTTAAATAAAGACCGGCAGCACCTTGGTCCAGACTTGCTGCTTTCATCTTTAGATGGAATGCGATTCGGAAAGGAAATAGGAATCGCTAATGTAGATACGGCGTGTCCCTGCATGGCCAGTCAGGAGGATTAGCTTTTCTGCAGGTCGGTCCGCCAGTGAGCCAGTCACCCTGACACACCTCACTTTGTCCACGCTCCATCAACACAAATGTTGTACGCTTAGCAGCAGTAGAGACCTGGGGCGTTCTGCCCTGCCGGCCCCCTGGCCTCCAACCACAGAGAAGAAAAGGTTAACATGGTCCAGGCTATTGATATGGAGCGTATGCGGTCAGAGTGCAGAGGCGCGAGACAGTGCAATATTGATGAGGGTTTTCTGAGGACGTAGTCATGTTCCAGGAGCATGCGGAAGGCTGACAAGGAGCTGGGTGAGGGCCAAGGGGCTTCTTGCCATTATTTATTTACACCAAATCAGCTTCATACTGAACTTAGTCAATAATGGAACTTACACACATTGGTTCATCACGAGTCGCCACATCTGAGCTGATTCCGGCTGTTTCTCCTTACTTATGCAGCGCCGTACTTGCGGTGGACATATGAGTGTCTGTTGACAAATAATTTACCTTCACTTAACCCCTTACACTCGTGGGAATTTGCCTATATGGATAGGGCTAAATTGAAATGTTTCTAAAAAAATAATAATATGGAAAGTACATGCATAACCATGGTAACAATTAAAAGGTTAGACTAAAGGTGAGGACAACAGTTCACCTGACTAGACTGAATCCAAACATTACATTTGATTTAATGCGCATTTTACATGAACTGCACTTTTCCACATTTATTGATAATGAAATCTGAAAATACTCTGGACACATTCAGTAGCATTTTAAGAATATTCTTGGAAAATATGGGTAGGTGCAACACGAGACAAAACAATTACACGGGTTTGAGTGAGAGGACTAACTGGTGTCTCCAAGTGGCCACAAACCTCTCCAAAGTGTGCACAGTTCCTAAGTAATTTCAATGCACTTTTATGACTCAAAAGAAGAGTTCATCTATACAGTGTTTTTTTGTTGCTCTGCTAGCTGTGCCATTGAGGAACTACAGCAAGCACACTTGTAGTTGTTTTGATTGGAACACAACCCTGCTTCCCCCCCATCACACAATTACTGTTGTTTACGCAATCCAAAAAACGGTACATTATAAAATCGCAATCTGGGTCAGGTGGGTATCATTTGAAAGCTTGTTCTATTGACAACATGACTAGCAAAATTATGAAATACGATCTTCCAGCGTTCGGCTTTCACAAGGCAATTCAGAGAAGCAGATTTTGGTGCCCATAGTACGGAGTCATGAGTGCATTCAGCTGCGTGGTCCACTGCAAATTGTGTTCACAGTACAACAAACATTAGCTCATTGTGTTCAAGATAACCCAGGGTATAAGCCATGTCATCTTGGAACTGTACATCAAACATTGTGATCAGAAATGTTGACACTATATTACATGAGTTTTATGATACGGAAATGTAAATTACACATTTGGACTCAAGGGTGTTTGGCTTGCTTGTATGACGTCAAAGCGGTATTTATTATAATCCTCAACGTACTGGATCATCTTCCAAAATACATTGAGTCCTCGTAATTTACAGCATTTCCCTCACTCAGGAAACAAAAAAAAATTAAAAGTTGCCCAATTACCAGGAGGGGTGAGGGCTTATTGTCGCGAATGCGGCGCTCAAGTTCGGAAAGGCTGTCAGTCAAAACCGATACAGAGCGGTGAAGCGGCGACCCTCAGCTCTGACGTCATGTATAGCATGTTAGTGTACAGCCACTGAGCTCTGACGTCATGTATAGCATGGTAGTGTACAGCCACTGAGCTCTGACGTCATGTATATCATGGTAGTGTACAGCCACTGCGTTCCAATTTAGGCGCTTATCGGTGTCCAAATCTGCCATGTTCAAGTCATATACGGGTATGAGTGTAAAGGGCTACCGTGGGATATCATAGCCAAGTACCCAGAGTCAACATGACCGCAAAACAGCAGAACAAAAGAGAGTAGTCATCCAAATTAATACCTTCCGGAGAAACCCAGAAATCAATGGTGATCACGTTCACTTCCATAATTTTCTTCCTCCCTGTTCTGTAACATTAGGTACCCCTGGCAGCCAAGGCAGGCCCCGTTTCAGCCTCGCTGGCTCCAATCTTCTCCCCCCGCGCCAGCCACATGCTAAATGGGGAGGCTTTATGCAGCCTGCCACAAACGGCACATACATCACTGGGAGAGCCGCGACTTGCCTGGCACCAGCCTGCATCTCTGCTGCCTCCTCCACCATGGGACAAAGGCCTGGGCTTTGTGTGCGCCGCAGTCCAGGTTCCACCTGAGAGGACAGACAGAGGGGACCCAGCCACCCTGAAAATAGGTCACTTTGAGGAGTGGCGTTCCATGACCGGCAGAGAATCTGTCCGCCCGCCTGGGCTGGGAGACGCTTAAACAGGACAAATGGTGCGAGGCTACTGTAGGATGGGGGATGTGGAGGAAGTGAAGCTGGAGGAATGGAAAAAGGACACCCTCATTGCTTTTGAGAGTGTGTGAAAGTGGCTTAGCAGTAGTAAAGTAAAAGCAACTGAACTGTGGCGTGCCTCCATAGAAACCAGTACAGCAAGGCTTTTTTCTGTTTGCCACGCTGTACTGCTGAAGTCTCAGTGGAAAAGGCCAGTCTTGAAGGTGTCTCACAATGACCCTAATCTACTGGATGCCTAAGTCAGTCAGAAAGTTGAGAAGTGTGCAGGGAGAAGTGTTCACAGAAATGATTTAATTTCAGGTGTTTGAGCAGAGTTCTGCTAGAAATCAATGTACATTTTTATGTCAAAATATACAGTATTGACTTATTTCACATGACTTTTCCCTCTCAACGTGTGAAAATCGAAGGGCAGCTCAGTAAGTATACACTGCATTGTGAACGTGAGTGTAGAAATTCAAGCGTCAGTCAAATAGTGTAACTGGATGGACATTGACCACAAAGTGAAACTCTAATGTACATAAGACCAAAGTTTTCATTTCTATGATTAGCTAGTCTAACTCGTATCAAGTAGGCGTATATCAATGTATGGTGTCTAATTCTGATTAAAACCTGTGAGACAATTCAAATTTCTAAGACCCTGTTTGAATCTAGCTACTTGTGTTGGGCATGTCAGCTAATATTGTGAAACTACAGTAATCTGTGGCCATTTGTCTTCCTTTTTGAGGACATTTTTGTAAAGTGGTGCTTCAAAACACATAATCTTAATTTTTGCTCTTACAAAGTGGCAAAGACACCCATTTCCTCTGCGGTGCACACAATTTTAAACAATCAGCAAAAAAGCAGTATCTGCAGAAAGAGAAGCATTGTGTTTCTTCATTTTACATTACTGGAAGTGCATAAACACACATCTTATCCCTCCCCCACCTGTCCTTGTACTGTCACAATGTAACACCTGTATTTGTAGCCCTAAATTGATCAATACAATTGCTGCAGTCAAAGCACTTTAAAAGCATACATTATTCATTTTGTGGTATATTCTTCTCATTTGCAAGATAACACAGCTCACGAAGAAACAAACATAACCTTCCAGATTTATGGTATTGGGTTTCTTTCACCAAATCATGTTGTTTTCTTAATCCATAAATTATTCAAGCTCAACTGAAAAGTCAAGTACAAATATAAAATGTTCAAAAAGGTTCCTGTAAATGAATTATGCTGCTCCTACAGCATAACTGTTACGTCTGTGATGTTGATACATTCTAGCCTATGTATCCTGCCTGGGAATAACACTTGCAGAATCCTCATACACATATCGTTAATGCAGATTAGAAAATCTATCCTTCACCCCTTGTATGAATTCGCTATCCTCCTGAAAATGTGGGTCTAAAAAGAGTGAGCAAACTCCCTTAAAACATTTTTCATACTATAATTCCAAAGTTTCTAAAACTGCTGCTTTATTTCATTTGTTTACCCACCATAACTGCTCACATAACAGGTACGCGCAATCAGCCAGTCAACAACACACTAACCATACCGTACTGCCACAAATTGAAGTTCTTACCTGAAATACAGTAGCCACTAACATTACCACCATGGATGCATACAACTAGAAAACAGAAAGACCAGCACCCTTGACCTAACAAAGGGATTTCACTTTAACAGCCAGAGATACAGCAGACATTGAGTGGCTAAGACTTGAGCGGGTGAAAAATTGGGAAGTGGGTGGTGTTATTCTCCAGTTGAGCCTGAGGTGAAATTCCAATTGAACGATAAAGGAATTTACAGTGGAACAGCTTGAGTGAGCGCTCAAATCTCTTGACAGAGGATAATATTCAAATGTATCAGCCTTCAAAACACCTCCCCTCAGGTAGATGGGGAACCTCATCAGGGTTCTGGTGACTGAGGATCACTTGGAAAGAACAGTTCAGATGCAGAATGAGAAGTGGAAACCGGGAGAGACTAGTTCAGCTGAGGACAGTCATTTTCCTGTTGAATGTACCGTAGACATGAAGTAAGACGGAATCATAACAGAGGTGCATTCGCTTACAATTCTATAATTAAGATCCTGGAGGAAGGGCAGAACTTAATCTCTGCCATCAATACAACTATAAAGTATGAGGACATTTAGGCCATACAACCAACCCGAGTAACTTGAGCGTTTCTTTGTGAATACATTGTGTTAATTATCCATGTACGATTAATTTCCTTCCTACTTCAAAATATTGCTAGTTGAGAAATTGGACTGGCAATAGGCTCAACATCTAATTAATTTGAAATCAAACTCAAATCAAGTCCAAGAATATTACCTTGTCGGCGTCCACTTTGCCCTTGACGAACTCGGACCTCCAGAACTGCAGGGCCTGGTCCAGAGTGAGACCGATGCCCTTGAGAAACAGTCCGTACTGCATGCGCCCGCCGTGGCGGAGGTGGTGGCTGTCCCTCAACCCCCGGTGGAGCTGCCTCATGCACAGGGGGTAGGACTTGGCCGATAGCTAGAGGAATAGGAGACATTAACATATGCAGGCAAAAGGCAAGTCAACTATCTCACTCTACCATGGCAGTAATGCAATCAACAAGCTGCATGGAATTAACCATTTCATCCACCAATGACTCCATATTCCATATTTTATTTTTGCTCTATGAAAGCACAGATACGCACCCAGTTTGTAATGTCACCTGCGATATCCTAATCCAGACTAATCTAAAATGTATCTAGGCCTGACTTCCTAATCACTTAAAGCTGTGGTGGTACTGTGAAATAAATACAGCTCAATATCATGTAAATAAAGCACATGCATCTCTATACAACTGCCTTCCTGTAGACTTTTTCCCTATCTTGTTCCATGTTCCCATTTTATTTTTAATGCCCTCACTGTAACACAGAGATGTAATGAAAAGTTAATTATAGGTAAAATGTATTATTAATGGCTGATAAGGAGGAACGCTGATTTAGCAGACCTGTAGGAGAGAGGAGTTGCGGTGCCTGGCTACCCCAGCCATCTGGGGATCACAAGGTCCTGTATTAGCCACTCTTAGCTCAAGGCCAACTCCACAGATGCCGATCAAAAGTAGAAAAAAAATAACTAGATCCAAGGCCACAGACAGCCTTTTAAATCTGGTAGCAGAAGTCTACTACTGGGAGGTTGGAGACAGCACCAGTTATCATCGGGGTTACCAATCTGTTGAGCACAACGTCACAAAGAGCTTAAAGCCCTCAGGTCTCAGTCTCATTCGTCCACACAACAGGACCAAGTAGTAGAGGAAAGTCTTGCCAGAAGAGCAGACAAAAACGGCTTTCCTGATCGACCCATAGCCTTGGTTTATTATCCATTTCCTGCTCACCTTCATGCCATGCCTGCGTCAGAACGCTTAGAAAGAAGGCTGTGATTTTGCCATTAAAATGTAGTACTAAATATGTGTTTGCATTGAAAAAGAAAACAAGCATTGTGTGGGTGACATTTCCTGTTGTATTGGGGGCAGGGAACATTTCATTCTGAATGAAAACATTTGGAGTCGAGTCCAAACGGAAATGTTCTTGTTTATGCACCAATCGTAAAAGGGCTTCTAATTTGATACATTACTTCCGTTGACGGCGAGTAAATACAAGGAAAATCTGAAGGACGAAATTAGCATTTGCTGACGAGCCACTTAATTGGAACAGCAGTGGTCTCTGAAATGGAGAAAGTGAAGAATGCACAGTGAGGCTGAGCTGAGCTGTGGCCTCAGTCAGTTTAACTGCCCCTATGAGACACCACAATGGTTCATTAAAAAACCCTTCGGAATCCCTTCTGAATGTCCATGTAGAGAACGGTCTGTTTCGCTAATGCAAAGACATTAGGTATGAAATCTGAACGCCATTGCCTTTCAAACAGTAATCCTTGTGAAGACTGAAGAAACAACTTGCCAAAACTTACATGACCCTGTGCAATCAATAGACAAGAATAAAAAAAAATGTATTTTAAGACTCTGTGCAAACTAGCTACTTGTTTTTTTGTGATCTTAAGGAGGTCTGATTATGGGAAATCAGCAATGTAGTGGTAATAAAACAGTAAACGCTGACCTTGGTTCACAATGAGTAAAGTAACACTCCCTATACTTTTAATGAATTTTTCCCGCAAAAGGTATGTAAACGCTCAAGCAAAATAGGTGCGTAAAAAGGAGTTTACTCTCCACTACGCCACTGATGGAAACATACACTATGGACCAATACTGAGACACTGTAGCAGCAGTTCTGTCCACCTACGACCGTTTACATTTCTGTCCTGATATAATCAACATCCTCCATCTTACTTGTCCTTCCTAGTATAAATGTGCTCTTTGTGTTTCAATGCATACTCACCGGATCGATCTGCTCCAAAGAAATTTTCCCAATACTCTTCTGTATGCTGTAGTCCTGACCCACGTAAGCATGGCTACAAGGACAAAAATGGACCAACAAGAAAGGGGCAAAGAGAAAACATATGACTCCTGTCTATAACAATAGGTCCAGATAAATAACAGTCATTAGCCTACAAAGTGCTTCAGCAGGACATGGTTACATGGTTAGGAATCAGGGTCCATGATAACAAGCTTACTCTCCGCAGTCCTCATAGAAAGGTGTAATTGTGCACTAAACAGAGATGAAGTATGACTTATTTCATTGAATGGCAGATTGCAGAGAATTTTTTTGCAACTTCCATAGAGGAGTCCTTTAATGCATAGCAAGAAAAATATGTTTCAAATGCCCTTACATTTGGGAAATAAGTCCCAAATGAAAATGTTCAATGTTTCTCAAATAAAGTATGTGTCCATGTTTCTGGAATAAGTCAAAAGTAACATTCTTCCTGCATGTTCTGCAGTTGTATCTATTTCTATTGTCCCTCCCAGCAAAATGTTACATTGGTCAAGATCAATCCCATTGATCGATATCTGTGTGATTGATTTATCAGTGCCTGACATTTGAACAGGAGCCCTCAAAAAACTAACTGACTTGTCTTTGTGCAACTTCAGTATGCCAAAAAAACAGCTGTTCAATGAAGAGGATCCCCAAAGACCCTATGTATTACACAACCTCAGTAATCTTACCCAGTTAACAAAACACTTAACTGTCTGAAAATTGCAGGACGTTACATTCATTTACACACTTTCAAAATCTAAACATTGCTTCAATATTGCGTCCTCTCAAATCGCCTAATTTGGGCATCTTGATTTGATGCCATGGGTAAAGGTCAAACCCCTATTTAACCTACAAAAGCTTAATAAATGTGAGGTGCGTCTTCTCGCTCTGATCACAGAGCCTAACAGCACTGATATAATCCAGATGACAAAAATTGAGACTAAATGCCATTTGAAAGGCCACTTGATTAACTTCTTTGGGAGCAGCGCACGAGGTGACCGTTTTGGAGAGCCTGGCGTGCCCAAAGTAAAATGCCTCCCATTCAGGCCCAGAAAATAGGATATGCACATATTTAGTACCATTGGATAGGAAACACTCAGAATTTTCTAAAAGTGTTAACATTTTGTCTGTGAGTATAACAGAACGGATATGGCAGGCGAAAACCCGAGGAATTTCTGTCCTGGAAAAAGTGGTTTTGACAGATTGCTTCATTTAGAACCCCTCCCTTATGAAAATGCCCATATAAGGGCATATGAATGCAGTACCTATTGCTTCCTCTGGATGTCAACAGTCTCGAGAAAGTGTTCTGATTCTTTTTAGATGCTTTTAGAGCAGAGAAGAAGACGAATAAGGAAGTGTCCACACAGATGTCAATACAAGTAAATGCGCGCTCCTGGATGGAGCGTTCTTTGTTTTTTTCCTTTCTTATCGCCCAGTTTATATTCCGGTTGAAATATTATACATAAAAGTGTTCCTAAGGATACATTTAAAATTATGTTTGATTGTTCTTGGACAAGTTTATAGGTATAAGTTGAACGAGTTCTCTTCATGTTTTAATGGAGGAGTCAACGCTCTATTTTCTCATTATAACCCACCAACCAAACAGAGATTTATGGATATAATACATTACTTTTTCTAACAAAAGAACCATGGATTGTCTTCGTTGGACACTTGGGAAGCCCTCAGCAGAAGTTCTTCAAAAGGTAATTGATTTGTTTTCGCTGTGAAATGTGTTTTCTGTGAACCGTGGAGGCTTATGAATTTATGGTAATGGGTAAAATATGTTAGGTGCTACCCTCAAACAATCAAATGTGGTGCTTTCGCCGTAAAGCCTTTTTGAAATCGGACAACGCTGTGATATTGCCAAGAAGCAGAGCTTTTGATGACTATGAAACACTTGTATATTGATGCATGTTTAATAATTCAACTTTTGGATTTTGAATTTGGCGCCTTGCATTTCACCTGGTAGTGTCGGGAGCTAGCGCCCCACCGCTCCCTAAGAAGTTAAATGGAGCTCAACAGCCGGGTTACAGGCTAAATCAGGTTTGTAAAACCAAATCCTTTGACTTAGATTAGAGGCCTGGACCACCTAATTTCCCATGAGGCAACATTAATACAATATATTGGGTCAGATGGCGATCATTTAAAATAAATGTTTTTAAACAAGGTCCTTTTCGGCATCACTAAAACGGTGTAAACCTCAGTGCCATTGACTGTCACACAGGTTTGTTAACTATATCTGCAAGCTACTTAGATGAGGACATTTCATCTAATTGATTTATTATGTTGACTTACGGTAAACCAATATCTAGAATTTGTCATTTCATGGAAAATTATAATGAATTATAACTGTATTTAATCAAATATGACACATTCATCATTCAGAATGTATGTCCTAATAATTTATTGTTTTCCTAGTATGCCTTAATTCTAAAAGGAGAGGTGGTGTACATTAGTTTAAAGGGGGATCAATGATGCACTCCAGAAGCTGCCTTTTGAAAAATCGGTTAAGACATTTGTGGTTCCCAGAGATACAAAGACAACTTTGGCTGCGGATGAAACCGGATCCTTCCCTGGTAATCTAGCTTTTACCACAGAACGTCTCAAAGTGAAACGGAATCATCTGTGGGACCCAGCGACCAACGGTCCAAGCACAGGCTTTGGGCTTAAGCTGCCTGCTCAATTCTGATGGAGCAGGGCCCTGCCAGCTATCACTTCTGCGTCCAAGTCCTCTTGTTTTCCCCTTTCGATTCAACAGCTAGTTTGCATGAGGACACAGGTTTGTTTCGAGGGCACAAGCTGGCCCCATGACACTACCTTATCTGGCTGCCCCAGCATGCATAGCCATGCATTGCAACACAGTGGGAACCATTTTGCAGTCGAAAAAAACCTAAGTGCCTGCAGTGACGGATCCAATTAAAAGAGGCCTCAATCCGGCTTCATTAAAAACCAAATAACACAGCTGGTTGGTAGTGTTGTCTTTGGGAAATGCCTCGTTTCCCTATCCTTTACAATCATTGAAGGCTGCAGGGGGGGCTAGATGGCCAGTGAGACGCAGGTGGAGGAGCTTTAACCTAGCCCAGGACTTCCTGGTGGGTCCTTTTCTGAAAGCCAGGATGGGCTTTAGACCTGTAGGGCCCAGGTTGGATCATTCCTACACAGAGCAGGGGACTACGCCTTAGGCTATTTCAGAAAGCCATTGAAAGAGAGCATGTGTGGAAGAGATTTGAAGGAGGGAGAAAAAAAAGAGATTGCGGAAAATAGTAATCTGCAGAGGTCGTCGTGGCGATACAGAGGGATTCCTTGGCTTTATTTTGCTCAGGCAGTCTGTTGGTCATGGGTGGGTGGATACTGTCGGGGCCTGGCTCTAAAAATAAAAATCCCTGGCTTCCAGTTGACACATTAGCTTTGCTGTTTGCGTTCCATTATCACAGTGTTCGGAGACAGAGGGGACACGGTCTCAGAGGGAATGTACCGATAGGAACATTAGGCCTTTTCTGGGAAACGTGGCACACAAAGCGGATTCGGTAACATTTGTGAAGTGAATTTGAGTCGACCTAGAAATGAGATACTGCTTTTCAACAGAGAACTCAAGGTGTGAGTTCACCACAGTTATTTCAGTACCCTTTCAATCGGGTTCCTGTATGCCCCGTTAGTTTTGTAAAGCTGTATTTTTTGGGAGTGCAACCATAATGACTATATTGTCATAATGAATAAACTAAACCAGCAGCAGAGAAAGCAATAATGCTACTAATGATGCCAATTACCTGAGGTGGTTAAGCAGAGGTTGGAGTCGTTCATCAGACTGCACTGCCGGTAGGGAGCGGGCTGTCAGCTGCAAAGAAAAAAAGGGCACCACATGAGAAACAGTAGCACATCAACATGTTTGGAAAACATCAGTGAACGTTGCTGAAAGTTGCTGCAACAATTGAATGTTACTGTAATAATACTTCAATCTAAAAAGCAGAGGATATAGCTAAGGTCTTACAAAGTGTAACATCCTCATTGAAATTACGTCACTCCATGGCTTATGGAGAGAGGAGGTGTTATTATCCTTGCCAGTTGGAAGAATTGGGACACCAACCCAGCGATGGTGATTAATGTTTTACACAAGAGATATTTTATGAAACTCAACCACGAAGAGCCTTTTATCCCTCTCTGCACAAATTCCACAATTCTCACCCTCAATTCTATTTACGAACATCCCATAAGCATCCGACTTGGGAAAGCTTCCTCTTGGAAGTTTCTGCACCAAGCTCTAACGCGATTCAGTCTTAAAACGTGTTTATAAAATTGAACAAGAAAGAAATACCCCAAGAAAGTCTGAAACTTCCTCAGGCTTTAGAAAAGACACAGAGATGCTAAACTTACAAGATATGAATCCAACGAGGTCCAAAATGGCCACTGAAACAATTAAAGCACATACAGATCTTTCGCCCTGCAAGGGTCATCAATTAACGCTGAAGCCAGCGTGACAGGATATCTGTTTAGCGGAGCTAGAATAGAGACAATGATGAAGAGACGTGGCATTGTGAGCTTGATCAAACTATTGAAGCGGCGACAAATTGGATACCGTGGCCAGTCCACTGTGCCCTTTTCAGTCAATTGATCATCGCCTCCAGATCATAGGCGGTACCTTTCAGAGATTAAGAGCCAGATGTAAAAAAAAAAAAAAAAAATGATGCTGCAAAGGATGTCTTGTCTCATGGAGCTGGAGACAGATATCCTGACACATGGGTCAGTGTTCCCCTTCCTTTGTACACTTACCTACAACAGCTGCTTGCCCTACTGATCGCTTCATTTTTCATGTTTATTGATCAACTGCACGCTGGCATTAAGTATAAGCACTTAAAAAAAAACACAGGCCTTGCTGTGCAGGTACAACTTAAGCATACTAAACATATCTAACCATATATTACAAATTCAACAATTATGATATGGTTTTTCTGCTATTAACAATGACTATATATATAAAAAAAAAAAGCCTGTTTTTAATCTGATCAGATTTCTCAATCCCAAAAGGTTAATCAGAATAGAACAAACCTCAGCCATAAATTGATACCGTACAGATGTTATTGCATCCTAACAACTGTAGATGCAAGAGTGAAAAAGACACTGAAAACAAGAAAACAGAAAAATATTTATGTCTCTTGAAATCAAAAATGACCGAGCGGTGAAATCTAGTCAGATGGGGATCAAGCTTTGAATTTGACGCTCTTTTAATTACATGCTTTCTGTGATATCCCCTCACAGTCCTTGACGGAAGAGAATCGCCATTCTAATAACAGCCACAATGGCACACTTATATGGGTGGAAGGAAAGGGTCCATTACTCCATTGCAGTGGCTGGTGAACCGGATAATTGCCACGAACGACGAATGGGAGTGACTCCCAATTTCTGAAGTCTAGCAGAGTGGGGTCAGCCTGTCCCGTTTTAGAAGTGCCAGACAAAAAATACATCTCATACGTTGACCAAGAGGAAGGAGTGTCCTCCCTCCCCAGCTTCATTGCCATGACAATCACATCTTGCTCTACTGTCTGCACATGGATATTTGATCCTGATTGGATACCGGATTGGACTCTGATCCCATTTTTGCAAAGCCTCCCTGCCACTTCATATTTATTAAATAATATAGATCTTCATGAAGCCAAAGCAGAAGAACTTGGCTGTGTAACGACAATTGCTGTAAAGCATGCCTATCCGTGGAGTCAACTATTTTAACAAAAGGGAAGAGGAAAACCTTCAAAAGAATTTCAGTACTCTACCAGTTTAACTTGAAGACGTCTGACGCTTGTCTGATGTTTTTATTTCACCTTTATTTAACCAGGTAGGAAAGTTGAGAACAAGTTCTCATTTACAACTGCGACCTGGCCAAGATAAAGCAAAGCAGTTCGACACATACAACAACAGAGTTACACATAGAGTAAACAAACATACAGTCAATAAAACAGTAGAAAAACAAATCTATATACAATGTGTGCAAATGAGATAAGATAAGGAAGGGAATAAATAGGCCATGGTGGCGAGGTAATTACAATATAGAAATTAAACACTGGAATGGTAGATGCATGTGCAAAGTAGAAATATTGGGGTGCAAAGGAGCAAGATAAATAAATAAATACAGTAGGGGATGAGGTGGCAGGTTTTGCAAACTATCACGGATTACAAAGGGAAACCCAGCCGCAAGCTGCCCAGTGACGCGAGCCTACCAGACAAGCTAAATTCCTTCTATGCTTGCTTTGAGGCAAGTAACAACCATGCATGAGAGCACCAGCAGTTCTGGACGACTATGCGAGAATGCTGTTAATTGACACCAAAGTGCCCTCCGAGCTCAGGACCCGGGTACTGAACACCTCCCTCTGCAACTGGATCCTGGACATCCTGACAGGCCAAGGTGGTGAGGGTAGGCAACAACACATTCGCCATTGTCATATTTACAGTCATACGTGGCCACGCACGACTTCAACACCATCATTACATCTGAGGACATGACGGTGGTATGCCTGATCACCGATGACGACAAAGCCGTCTAGACAAAGGAGCTGATTGTGGACTACAGGAAATGGAGGTCTGAGCAAGCCCCAATCCACATCGACGGGGCTGTACAGCAGTTGAGTAGGTAGAGAGATTCAAGTTCCTCTGTGTCCACATCATTAAGGAATTAACATGGTCTACATACACTACAGTCATAAAGGAATGGAATAAAAAATATAAATGAATAAAATAACCTCTTCTGAGGAGAATGAAAAGATTCTGCATGGGCTCTCATATCCTCAAAAAGTTCTACAGCTGCACCATCGAGAGCATCTTGACTGGCTGCATCACCGCTTGGTATGGCAACTGCTTGACATCTGACCACAAGGCGCTACATAGGGTACATTGCCATCCATTACCTCTATACCAGGCAGTGTCAGAGGAAAGCCCTAAACATTTTCAAAAGATTCCAGCCACCAAAGTCAGACTGTTCTCTCTGCTCTCATGGCAAGTGGTAACGATGAAACAAGTCTGGAACTAAATAGGACCCTGAACAGCTTTTACCCCCAAGCCATAAGAATACTGATTATACTGAACAAAAATAAACTAAACATGCAACACTTTTAACGACTTTAGTGAGTTACAGTTCATAAGGAAATCAGTCAATTTAAAAAAATAAATTAGGCCCTAATCTATGGATTGGGTAGGGGTGCTGCCATGGGTGGGCATATGCCCACACACTGGGGATCCAGGGCCAGCCACTCAGAATGATTTTTTTCCCCACATTAGGGCTTTATTTCAGACCGAAATACTCCTGTTTCATCAGCTTTCCGGGTGGCTGGTCTCAGACAATCCCGCAGGTGAAGAAACTGGATGTGGAGGTCCTGGGCTGGCGTGGTTACGTGTGGTCTGCGTTTGCGAGGCCAGTTGCCAAATTCTCTAAAATGACGGAGGCGTCTTATGGTAGAGATATGAACATTCAATTCTCTGACAACAGCTCTGGTGGAGATTCCTGCAGTCAGTATGCCAATTGCACGCGCCCTCAAAACTTGAGACATCTGTGGCATTGTGTTGTGAGACAAAACTGCACACATTCTGTTCAATCAGCTCATGAATCATGGGACCAACACTTTACATGTTGAGTTAATATTTTTGTTCAGTATAGTTAGGACCACAATGGAAATAATATTTTAAGCTTGATGGTTTTCTTAAAATTGCATGTGGACGCGTCACCGGCTGGAGCGTCTTTATGAATGAATGAATGAATGAATGAATGAATGTATGTAATCTCAACTGTCAACTTTATTTTCAGCAAACGTAACATGTGTAAATATTTGTATTAACATAACAAGATTCAACAACAGACATACACTGAACAAGTTCCACAGACATGTGACTAACAGAAATTGAATAATGGGTCCCTGAACAAAATGGGGGGGTCAAAATCAAAAGTAAGTCAGTATCTGGTGTGGCCACGAGCTACATTAAGTACTGCAGTGCATCTCCTCCTCATGGACTGCACCAGATTTGCCAGTTCTTGCTGTGAGATGTTACCCCACTCTTCCACCAAGGTACCTGCAAGTTCCCGGACATTTCTGGGGGTAATGGCCTTAGCCCTCACCCTCCGATGTAAGAGGTCCCAGACATGCTTTTTGCCAGTCCTGTCTGGTCCAGCGACGATGGGTTTGTGCCCATAGACGACGTTGTTGCTGGTGATGTCTGGTGAGGACCTGCCTTACAACAGGCCTACAAGCCCTCAGTCCAGCCTCTCTCAGCCTATTGAGGACAGTCTGAGCACTGATGGAGGGATTGTACGTTCCTGGTGTAACTCGGGCAGTTGTTGTTGCCATCCTGTACCTGTCCCGCAGGTATGATGTTCAGATGTACCAATCCTGTGCAGGTGTTGTTACACGTGGTCTGCCACTGTGAGGACGATCAGCTGTCCGCCCTGTCTCCCTGTAGCGCCGTCTTAGGCGTCTCACAGTAAGGACATTGCAATTTATTGCTCTGGCCACATCTGCAGTCCTCATGCCTCCTTACAGCATGCCTAAGGCACGTTCACGCAGATGAGCAGGGACCCTGGGCATCTTTCTTTTGGTGTTTTTCAGAGTCAGTAGAAAGGCCTCTTTAGTGTCCTAAGTTTTTCATAACTGTGTCGGAAGTTTACATACACTTAGGTTGGAGTCATTAAAACTCGTTTTTCAACCACTCCACAAATGTATTGTTAACAAACTATACTTTGCGCATGACAAGTAATTTTTCAAAAAATTGCTTAGACAGATTATTTCACTTATAATTCACTGTATCACAATTCCAGTGGGTCAGAAGTTTACATACACTAAGTTGACTGTGCCTTTAAACAGCTTGGAAAATTCCAGAAAATTATGTCATGGCTTTAGAAGGTTCTGATAGGCTAATTGACATAATTTGAGTCAATTGGAGGTCTACCTGTGGATGCATTTCAAGGCCTACCTTCAAACTCAGTGCCTCTTTGCTTGACATCATGGGGAAAATCAAAAGAAAATCAGCCAAGAACTCCACAAGTCTGGTTCATCCTTGGGAGCATTTTCCAAACGCCTGAAGGTACCACGTTCATCTGTACAAACAATAGTACGCAAGTATAAACACCATGGCACCACGCAGCCGTCATACCGCTCAGGAAGGAGACGCGTTCTGTCTCCTAGAGATGAACGTACTTTGGAGCGAAAAGTGCGAATAAATCCCAGACCAACAGCAAAGGACCCTGTGAGGATGCTGGAGGAAACAGGTACAAAAGTATCTATATCCACAGTAAAACGAGTCCTATATCGACATAACCTGAAATGCTGCTTAGCAAGAAAGAAGCCACTGCTCCAAAACCACCATAAAAAAGCCAGACTATGGTTTGCAACTACACATGGGGACAAAGATCGTACTTTTTGGAGAAATGTCCTCAGACCATCATTATGTTTGTAGGAATAAGGGGGAGGCTTGCAAGCCGAAGAACAACATCCCAACCGTGAAGCACGGGGTGGCAGCATCATGTTGTGGGGGTGCTTTGCTGCAGGAGGGACTGGTGCACTTCACAAAATAGATGGCATCATGAGGATTGGAAATTATGTGGATATATTGAAACAAAAAAATCACAAGACATCAGTCAGGAAGTTAAAGCTTGGTCGCAAATGGGTCTTCCAAATGGACAATGACCCCAAGCATACTTCCAAAGGTGTTGCAAAATGGCTTAAGGACAACAAAGTCAAGGTATTGGAGTGGCCATCACAAAGCCCTGACCTCAATGCTATAGAACATTTGTGGGCAGAACTGAAAAGGCGTGTGCAGGCCTACAAACCTGACTCAGTTACACCAGCTCTGTCAGGAGCAATGGGCCGAAATTCACCCAACTTATTGTGGGAAGCTTGTGGAAGGCTACCCAAACTGTTTGACCAAAGTTAAATAATTTAAAGGTAATGCTACCAAATACAAATTGAGTGTATGTAAACTTCTGACCCACTGGGAATGTGAGGAAAGAAATGAAAGCTGAAATAAATCATTCTCTCTACTATTATCCTGACATTTCACATTCTTAAAATAAAGTGGTGATCCTAACTGACCTAAGACAGGGAATTTCTACTAGGATTAAATGTCAGAAATTGTGAAAAACAGAGTTTAAATGTATTTGGCTAAGGTGTATGTATGTATGTAAAAATTGTCTAATTCAATCAAATCACTATACTAAATAGCTACCTGGACTATCTACATTGTCCCTCTTTGCACCAACTCGACTCAACACATATCTATACTGTTGCCTCGTCACTTTACCCCTAACTATATGTACATATCTACCTCAATAACATTGTACCCCTACACATTGAATCGGAACTGGATGCCTGTGTATACAGCCAAGTTTTCGTTACTCATTGTGTATTTATTCCTTGTGTTATAATTTCTCTCTCTGCATTGTTGGTAAAGGCCCATAAAGATGCATTTCACTGTTGTTTACAAGGCATGAAATAAATACAATTGTATTTGATCTTAAAGGGATACTTCGGGATTTTGGCAATGAGGCCCTTTATCTACTTCCTCAGAATTAGATGCTAACACTAGTTAGCAATGGCTCACAAAACTACCTCAAACTTCCTTTATACTGGACACAGACATAAAAATGGTATCCACAAGTTCATCTGACTCTGGGGAAGTAGAAAATGGGCCTTATTGCCAAAACCCCAAAGTATCCCTTTAACATTTAAGTTTCATAACAATATGAAAGGTTCCAGTGTTCTTCTGGAAAACAATTCTGGGGGAGGGAAAACAACATTAATCAAAAGGTCCAATGCAGCCGTTAATCTCAATATCAAATAACTTCTGGGCAAGAATGAAGTGGCTTATTATGAAAAATAGCTTCTTAGCAAAGAGCATTCTCTCAAGAAAGAATTTTGTTAAGATTCTCTGGGAGTCTGAGTGGGGAGGGGAAAACTGAAAATAAACAGAGGTTTGGAACTTTTTCTTATTGGGTCAATTAACTGGTTATGTCACTGGGCAGGCCAAAACTCCATTCCACTAAAACAGGTTGAAATTTCATACAGTCTTTTCAAACAGTGCTTACACTAAAAGGGCATTATCATAATTCTCACAATATTATTCCAACCTCAGTGTGGAAATATATATAAAAACACCAGTGAATCCCGTATGACTGCACTTGGCCTTTAAGAAAAAACATCTAAACATAAATTTGGCTTGCACATCACAAGAGCACTTTATGGTGCAATTTTACATATTCTGTGCAAATAACTGTGTTAAGCATTTAAGTACATTTGGCTACACTAATGCACACAAATTAAAATTCCTTCCTGTATTATGTTAACGACAATACAGAGTTTTTCCAGGACTGTAGTGTTGCACTGATGTTTCCCACATAAGCGCTTCCCAACACCCCTGGGCTGGTTTAATTATATGCCCTGTGGCTCACAATTGTTTTTTTTATGACTGACACTATATGACCCTATACAATGTACAAAATGTGGAAATTGATAGTCACATTTCAGTCTATTTCTGAGCAGAAAGGTTGTCATAATAACCTCAGCAACTTGAAGAAAGAAATATATATCTATATGTCATCATCTACAATTTTATGGCGTAAATAGGTTGCTTTCTTAAAAGTTAAAAAGTACTTGAGAGAGAAAACACAGGGAAAATGCCTGCAGTTCACTGGAAAGCAATAATACATAATGACAAGACAGCTCCACCAACAGGCCAAACTGTAGAAAAACAGGTTTTCAAGAATACAGTTTTTCCTCATCATTACAATGATAATTGTGTAGTCTATTCAAATAACGGTCTCAAAAAAATGTCATCACTTCAGGGTTTTCAAGAAGCGCTGACAGAATTGCTGACAGAATGGCTTTTACACCTGCATTGCTTGCTGTTTGGGGTTTTAGGCTGGGTTTCTGTACAGCACTCTGTGACATCAGCTGATGTAAGGGGGGGCTTTATAAATAAATTTGATTTGATTTGATTTGACTTTAGGCACTGCCCCTAAACTATTAGTATGAGGGACCAATGCACTGTTCCCCATTGTTCCATTTGGTCGACATCCAGAGTCCATCTGGATAAAGAGAGGGCTTGAAAGCCAAACTTGGGGGGCTTGCGAACCAGACTGCCTCTGAACTTGAATCCAACTTTGTCCTAACACTAACTGGGGTCATGCATCTGAAAGCAAATAAAGTCAGTTGGATATCTTAATTAGCTTACACACAGACAGCGATAGTGTAACGCAACACTGGGGGAAATTAAACTAGCCTAAGACCTGGTGCTGAATGGTGAGACTCCTCAACCAGCCAAGAGCACTATAGAAAGATTGATACTTCAGTGGCACTGTGAAAGACTTCATGCCTCATAAATGAGGCCGTTACAACATATGTCCCTCATTAGCCCTGGCTCCATTAATTTATCAGCATGGGTCATCTGTACCTTGGACTGGCGCTCCATGGAAACAGCTTGCCAAGCATAAGCACGTAGCGAAAGGGGGAGGAGGTGGAGGAGAGGGGTGAGAAAGATGGGGAGTGAGTTGGGGCGGTTTCCAAAGTTACTCATCTCTAGAGCGTTGGTCAATAAAGAGCGTCTGCGGGAACGTCATGACATCCCAGCTGCCTACGTTTGCAAAGGTCGACATCACATTGACTTCACAAATGGCTCATTTGCATGCATCTAATGATTCCCTAGTCAGCGGTTCTCCAGGTTTTAAAGACTTTTCTCAAATGGGGAAAATGTCACAATCGCAGCGAAAAAGGTTACGTGTCAAGAAACACCATATCCCTTTAGATAGGATCTGGGTTTAGAAGCTCTAGAAAAGAGATATTTCAGTAAACACATCTTAAGGACCTTTACTCATTTGACAAAATGACAAGCAAATAACATGGGACATTGAGTACGGTTACATGCACACAATACGATTGTGAATATTCGGATATACAGTTGAAGTCGGAAGTTTACATACACCTTAGCCAAATACATTTAAACTCAGTTTTTCACAACTCCTGACATTTAATCCTAGTAAAAATCACATCTTAGGTCAGTTAGGATCACCACTTTATTTTAAGAATGTGAAATGTCAGAATAATAGCAGAGTGATTTATTTCAGCTTTTATTTTTTTCATCACATTCCCAGTGGATCAGAAGTTTACATGCACTCAATTAGTGTTAGGTAGCATTGCCTGTAAATTGGGTCAAATGTTTTAGGTAGCCTTCCACAAGCTTCCCACAATAAGTTGGGTGAATTTTGGCCCATTGCTCCTGACAGAGCAGGTATAACTGAGTCAGGTTTGTAGGCCTCCTTGCTCAGATGATTTGTAGGGATCCAGATTTTGCAGCTCTTTCAGAACATCAGCTGTCTGGATTTGGGTGAAGGAGAAGCGGGGGCTTGGGCCAGTTGCTGCGGGGGTGCAGAGCTGTTGCCGGGGTTGGGGTAGCCAGGTGGAAAGCATGGCCAGCCGTAGAGAAATGCTTATTGAAATTCTCGGTTATCATGATTTATCAGTGGTGACAGTGTTTCCTAGTCTCAGTGCAGTGGGCAGCGGGGAGGAGGTACTCTTATTCTCCATAGACTTTACAGTGTCCCAAAACTTTTTGGAATTAGTGCTGCAGGATGCAAATTTCTGTTTCAAAAAGCTAGCCTTTGCTTTCCTAACTGTGTGTATTGGTTCCTGGCTTCCCTGAAAAGTTGCATATCGTGGGGACTATTCGAAGCTAGTGCATTACACCACAGTGTTTTTGTGCTGGTCAAGGGCAGTCAAGTCTGGAGTGAACCAAGAGCTATATCTGTTCTGTTCTACATTTTTTGAAAGGGGCATGCTTATTTAAGATGGTGAGGAAAGCACTTTTAAAGAACAACCAGGCATCCTCTACTGATGGGATGAGGTCAAAATCCTTCCAGGATACCCGGGCCAGGTCGATTAGAAAGGCCTGCTCACAGAAGTGTTTTAGGGAGTGCTTGACAGTGATGAGGGGTGGTTGTTTGACCGCGGACCCATAACGGTCCACGGACCCAGATATTTCCATCATTTCAAGCAAAGAGGCACTGAGTTTTAAGGTAGACCTTTAAATACATCCACAGGTATGCCTTCAATTGACGCAAATTATGTAAAATTAGCCTAATCAGAAGTTTCTAAAGCCATGACAACTCAGTGCCTCTTTGCTTGAAATGATGGAAATATCTGGGTCCGTGGTCCGTTATGAACTTAGCGTATGTAAACTTCTGACCCACTGGAATGGTGATACAGTGAATTATAAGTGAAATAATCTGTCCGTAAACAATTGTTGGAAAAATTACTTGTGTCATGCACAAAGTAGATGTCCTAACCGACTTGCCAAAACTATAGTTTGTTAACAAGAAATTTGTGGAGTGGTTGAAAAAACTAGTTTTAAATGACTCCAACATAAGTGTATGTAAACTTCCGACTTCAACTGTAACAGTTAATTTAAAAACGTTAAAATGCTTTGGAAGAAGCACGATTTCCCTAATAATCCTGTTTATATGGAAATCAGACTACCTGATGGAACCTAAATAAATGCAGAAAAACGACAATTAAAATAAATTCTACCACAGCGACCATGTTACTTCCAAAGCATAGTTCGGACATAAAACGTATGTATGTGAACTATTTCTAACATGCATACTTTCAGAACTCACGTCACTCACGAATAAGAGGGAGGCTTGTGCTACCGGTGCTAGCACATGCGCAGCTCAAATACACCGCTGAAACGCCAACTAAGCTGTTTACATCTCCTAATAATTTGAAAGCTTACTCAGAAAACCAAGGTGTTTTAAATCGGCGTATGCTTACTTCGATTATCTTAATGTGTATGGTCAACATCGGAGTACAACGTTTACATGACTAATGCCATAATCAGTTTAATATTATATTATAAGTGTGCATGTAAACATACTCAGTGATGGGTATTGGTCCCCAACATTTACCGTATTAGTGTTCATTATTATGCAAATACATTCAACGTGAGACTCTGTTCTAGCATTTGCATGTTACATGCAGCATTTTCCAATTGTGTGGCATAACTGGAAGGTCATAACATTAGGAAAAAATATTAATAATATCAACCCAGATATTGAACGAATGAAACCACAAAAACAACAAAATAATGTGCCCACTTGACTCCCGAGTGAATTTTAGACCTTGGGGATATCAATGCATCATTTAATTCCCAAGAGGCACAGATGTTCCTACGGTTTGATATCTCCCCATCAAATCAGCTTAGGTTTTTACATTTCATATCGTTTGTGACATTGATCTAGACTTGGCGATAAAAACAAAACCCTCATACACGTTCTCCAATAACGTTAGGGGCGTGAAATGCTGTAAGCAGGATGATTGCTGATGCAGTTCCAAATCCCAAGATGTCACTCTATATTGGCTATTGGATTAGAATGGTCTGGATATAAGATGGAAAGTAATCTTCCCCTTGTTGACAGAGACATCAGCATCTCGATAGGCAATCAGTAATTGACTTGACAAGATGCACTATCTGGACCCACGAAGGGTATCTGTCCAACAAAGATATGGATGTTTCAGCACAAGGGGTTGAGTAGAGGTGTACTGAAATTGCGACACTGCAAGAGATCCACAATATTGGCTATATCTGTGCACATTCATTTCAGGAGCTTTGATGGTTATCGGAGAGCAAGCAAATAAATAATTTGACACAAGGTCATTTTGAGAAACAAAATGAATACAATAGGGAAATGTGTTCATGATCAGTGAATAGAGACTATTTCAAAGTATGTTGGTGGTTAACCAAGCCCTGTGGTAGCATGATTACACATACCTCTAAAAACCTTAATATTGGCAGCTTCACTCATGCATGGTTCGTGTATGAATAAATTACATTGTTAACATGCTCTGACAATGACACTGCAGATGGCAATGTGTCTATTAATTTAGAATAGAGACAATGTTCTGGTGGTATGGGTATCTGAGGGCACTAGTTTAAAGCCTGCAATGACAGGTGCGCTGAGGACTGGTTGCTAAGAAACACTAGCTCCACGCCTTGAGCATCTCAACACTACTACCTTAGAGGAAAATGAAGACAGGTGAGGGAATATTCTACTACAAAGACTCAGTCATTATGCCTAACACAATGCAAATGAATTTGTTTATGGAGTGTCAACAATACAAACTGTATTGTAAATAACTAAATTAAATGTTATACATGTGTTGCCAGCGGGAGACATTAAAGGGTCAAGCTGCAGTTGCTACATCCATTTTTGGACTTCTAAATGTACCCATTGATTCTTGAATAATATAGAAAAACTTAATACATAATAAGCTTACTTCAACTGTCATACCCCATCAGAACCTAAAATAACCTTGTTTTACTCCAATGTCTGTAAACATAAAATGTAAAATAAAAACTACATTTGGATATCATGGATGGTCAATCCTTGCATCCATAGCTCTGTCTATACATTTGATAGTGGTTCCATTTCTCCAGCTCCATCCCTCAACATTTTACTGAAAGAGGCGAGGAGTTGGCTTTGTTATGGTTTCAACTGTTGCTTGCCGCTTTATGGAGTTAAATCAACCTACAGAGGGAGTAACTGCCTTTAGCATCCCCTACTTTCACAGACTATTGAAAATAAAATGGCATGATGAATCACATTGTGGCCTTGGTGACCAGTCACAAGCTTGCTGCATAAACATCATTATTTATTTGATTTCAGCCAAGAAGCCCCATGATGCCAATTAGAACAGAGGAGCTTTCAGGAGCTGATTGATTAAAAACACCAACTGTCTTGCTAGCATTACAGCAAAATGTCATTTTATGCTAATTCAGGGAGGCTCAGGGACAGCAGTAAAAGTGCAGAGTTGGCATTAAAGCTTGGCAGACCATGCAGATGGCTGACATATGAATTGATGAGAAGTGCAGGACCGTTTAAAAAAGTCTGAATACTGTGGATCACCACTTCACTTCACACAAATGGAGCTACTGATATTTTAATGTAACCACCAAACCAAAAGGTATGAAAGTGGACATAGCATCACCTATGCACATGTACGCACATCTTAAGAGTATGGCTTTAACTCCAGGAAATACAAAAGGGGAGATAATGATTCTGTTTACAAACATCATTATGCACAAACTGTACAAAAGGGTCAGTATGGGGTTCATTTGAACTAATTCCAAAGCATCAACTTCTATATACATGAATTTAGCCTTTGAGAACAGTTAGGAATTAAATAGTTCAAATCCTTATGGTACTTTCGCTCACTTCTCACAGGAAAAATACAAATCAGACAAAAACAAGCACATATTCAATACCATTTCAAGTCTGTTTACATTCCAATGACCTTATTGAATTTAAATCACCCAACAAAAAGTCAGTATAGTGCATTTAACAGATTTTTAAAACTCACCTGAGAAGGAAGAAGTAGTGGATAGTTGAAAAACATCACTCCTTTATTTGATCAGCCAGAGTAAGAGATGCTGAACAACTGAGGGGAATGCTGGTGCTCTATAGTGAAATATCACAGTAGATCACAGAAGCAATTTCTTCCCTGGCTCAGCGATGAGTTAAAGGTCAATCATCTTAAAGGGAAAAGACTGTCTGCCTCCAAACACAACTCCCTGCTTCTAGGGACCAGCAAGAAGCGTTAACACAATGACAACATTACATGTCAGGTTGCGACACAGTACTCAATTTACAAGGTGCTGAACTAAAAGTGCTAGAGGACAAACAGGGGGGAAAAGGCACCTTTTCATATACTGGGACAAATGGCAACAAAAAAGTCAAGCATTTCCATATTTTCTGTGCATAAAGAGGGCCTAAAATGTGCACTTCATATGTCATGTGCACTTCAGGTCAGATACACCTGCAAGGTGTGTGACCTGGAAGAACATGTGCAGTACAACAACAAAAGCAAAGAAAAAGGCAGAGAATAGCGATTGGACGCCAAATGAAGGCTAGGTCCCTGAGGGCAGAGGGACCTCTCAACACTTCATAAATGTCTGCAGTTTCCACATACTGGCGGGTCTGGGGACAACCTAATGGGCTGGCAAGATCTAGGGACACCAGAGTCGGTGACATTCACCAGGCAAAATGGGATGAAAAAAAAATTTGAGGGCAGAGAGACATGTAGTCACTGAACGTGCCTGAAATGCATTGGAAGTTCTGCATCCTCAAGCTCCAAAGGATGTCCATCATTTGTTGTCATATGTCAGCGTAATGGCCAATGAGTCAAGTATGGCCTAGTTTGTGGTTTAGACAGTCACTACAGCCTTACATTTTCTATACAGAAATTAATTGGGCCTAATGTTTGGTTAAACTACGACGCCAACGACATATAATTAATTTAATGGTTTATGTTGGGGTATTAAACCCTCAAAACACATTTGGTCCATGCTACTCACAAAAAAAATCCCCTTCAGCCTAATTCAAATTAGGTTAAACTGCTATATGGGCATATACACTATATATACAAAAGTATGTGGACAGCCCTTTAAATTAGTGGATTCGGCTATTTCAGCCACACCCATTGCTGGCAGGTGTAAAAAACTGAGCACACAGCCATGCAATATCCATAGACCAACATTGGCAGTAGAATGGCATTACGGAAAATCTCAGTGAGTTTCAACGTGGCACCAACAAGTCAGTTCGTCAAATTTCTTCCCTGCTAAAGTTGCCCTGGGCAAGTTTTTTTATTTTATTTTTTATTTCACCTTTATTTAACCAGGTAGGCAAGTTGAGAACAAGTTCTCATTTACAACTGCGACCTGGCCAAGATAAAGCAAAGCAGTTCAACACATACAACAACACATAGTTACACATTGGAGTAAACAAACAGTCAATAATACAGTAGGAGAAAGAAAAAAAACACAAATCTATATACAATGTGTGCAAATGAGGTAGGATAAGGAACATAAGGCAATAAATAGGCCATGGTGGCAAAGTAATTACAGTATAGCAATTTAACACTAGAATGGTAAATGTGCAGTAGATGAATGTGCAAAGTAAAAATACTGGGGTGCAAAGGAGCAAGACAAATAAATGACTACGGTGCTATTATTCTGAAGTGTAAATGTCTAGGAGCAACAGTGGCTCAGCCGCGAAGTGGTAGGCTACACAAGCTCACAGAACGGGACTGTCGAGTGCTAAAGCACATAAAAATCGTCAGTCCTTGGGTTTGCAAAACACTCACTACCGGAGTTTCAAACTGCCTCTGGAAGTTGTCGGAAGCTACATTAAAATGGGTTTCCACGGCCAAGCAGCCGCACACAAGCCTAAGATCACCTTGCGCAATGCCAAGTGTTGGCTGGAGTGGTGTAAAGCTCACAACCATTGGACTCTGGAGCAGTGGAAACGCATTCTCTGGAGTGATGAATCAAGCTTCACCATCTGGAAGTTCGACGGACGAATCTGGGTTTGGCGGATGCCAGGAAAATGCTACCTGCCTGAATGCATAGTGCCACTGTAAAGTTTGGTGGAGGAACAGTTTTTGGGAGGCCCTTTTGTTTTTCAGCATGACAATGCCCCAGTGCACAAAGCAAGGTCCATACAGAAATTGTTTGTTGAGATGTGTGTGGAAGAACTTGACTGGCCTGCACAGAGCTCTGACCTCAAACACCTTTGGGATGAATTGGAACACCAACTGTGAGCCAGGCCTAATAGGCCAACATCAGTGCCCAACCTCAGTAATGTGCTTGTGGCTGAATGGAAGCAAGTCCCCGCAGCAATGTTCCAACATCTAGTGGAAAGCCTTCCCAGAAGAGTGGAGGCTGTTAAGGCAGCAAAACGGGGGACCAACTCCATATTAAATTGTTCATGAGTTTGGTATAAGATGTTCGACGAGCTGGTGTCCACATACTTTTGGTCATGTAGTGTATGTGCCTATACACGAAATAAACATTTACAATTCTAACTGCAACAATTCCATATCTTTAAAATTCATCTCACTTCTCTGGTTTGTCAATTGCAAATGAACTAAATTGAGAAGTACGCAATCGGAAAATTGCAAACAATGTTTACCCACGTATATTGTGCACAAGCACACAAGCTATGCATTGGCAACAAGGCGCTTCACACACGTACAAAGCGGTTAATGTAGAGTAATAAAAAATAAAAAGGGACAACGTTGAAAGTTCAATAAGCAATTCATCTTAAAAGAGAGAAGAGTAATGGGATGCCACAACAGTGACTACAAGGCAGAGCGGAACCTGCTTGTTCATGTGACACAGGCTATCCTTGAAGATTTTCACCCGCACTGCTCCGGGAGGGGGGAGATGAAGCCTTTAATATTTAAACAGCCTCACTTCACCACAAGAAGGAATGTGAAAAATAATTAGAATTTTGAAATATTCATCCGGTTGGCTTTTATACGCAAAAGCCTTCATCAAGGCAGAAGGAAAGAGCTCCGCAGCAGCCCAGGTAGAATTTTTACAGGTGGAATAGGATATCACAAACATGCTGGTGCGGTCTTCCTAGTGACCTCAGGAATAAGAACACAAAAGGTGGTTAAATAGTGTTCCTTGGACACAAACTAGGAACAGTCCCATTATTAAAACACCAACAAAGTACATTGTTATACAGTACCTACTCATTACAGGGTTTTTCTTTATAGTTACTATTTTCTACATTGACGAATAATAGTAAAGACATCAAAATTATGAAATAACATATGGAATCATGTAGTGAACTACAATATATATCCCTATATAGTAGGGGAAAAAAGTATTTGATCCCCTTCTGATTTTGTACGTTTGCCCACTGACAGAAATTATTAGTCCATGATTTTAATGGTAGGTTTATTTGAACAGTGAGAGACAGAACAAAAAAAATAATATAGAAAAATGCATGTGAAAAATGTTATAAATTGATTTGCATTTTAAATGAGGGAAATAAGTATTTGACCCCTCTGCAAAACATGACTTAGTACTTGGTGGCAAAACCCTTGTTGGCAATCACAGAGGTCAGACATTTCTTGTAGTTGGCCACCAGGTTTGCACACATCTCAGGAGGGATTTTGTCCCACTCCTCTTTGCAGATCTTCTCCAAGTCATTAAAGTTTCGAAGCTGACGTTTGGCAACTCGAACCTTCAGCTCCCTCCACAGATTTTCTATGGGATTAAGGTCTAGAGACTGGCTAGGCCACTCCAGGACCTTAATGTGCTTCTTCTTGAGCCACTCCTTTGTTGCCTTGGCCGTGTGTTTTGGGTCATTGTCATGCTGGAATACCCATCCACGACCCATTTTCAATGTCCTGGCTGAGGGAAGGAGGTTCTCACCCAAGATTTGACGGTACATGGCCCTGTCCATCGTCCCTTTGATGCGGTGAAGTTGTCCTGTCCCCTTAGCAGAAAAACACCCCCAAAGCATAATGTTTCCACCTTCATGTTTGACGGCGGGGATGGTGTTCTTGGGGTCATAGACAGCAGTCCTCCTCCTCCAAACACGGCGAGTTGAGTTGATGCCAAAGAGCTCCATTTTGGTCTCATCTGACCACAACACTTTCACCCAGTTGTCCTCTGAATCATTCAGATGGTCATTGGCAAACTTCAGACGGGCATATATATGTGCTTTCTTGAGCAGGGGACCTTGCGGTCGCTGCAGGATTTCAGTCCTTCACGGCGTAGTGTGTTACCAATTGTTTTCTTGGTGACTATGGTCCCAGCTGCCTTGAGATCATTGACAAGATCCTCCCGTGTAGTTCTGGGCTGATTCCTCGTCGTTCTCATGATCATTGCAACTCCACGAGGTGAGATCTTGCATGGAGCCCCAGGCCAAGGGAGATTGACAGTTCTTTTGTGTTTCTTCCAATTGCGAATAATCGCACCAACTGTTGTCACCATCTCACCAAGCTGCTTGGCGATGGTCTTGTAGCCCATTCTAGCCTTGTGTAGGTCTACAATCTTGTCCCTGACATCCTTGGAGAGCTCTTTGGTCTTGGCAATGGTGGAGAGTTTGGAATCTATTGATTGATTGCTTCTGTGGACAGGTGTCTTTTATACAGGTAACAAGCTGAGATTAGGAGCACTCCCTTTAAGAGTGTGCTCCTAATCTCAGCTCGTTACCTGTATAAAAGACAGCTGGGAGCCAGAAATCTTTCTGATTGAGAGGGGGTCAAATACTTATTTCCCTCATTAAAATGCAAATCAATTTATAACATTTTTCACATGCGTTTTCTGGATTTTTGTTGTTGTTATTCTGTCTCTCACTGTTCAAATAAACCTACCATTAAAATTATAGACTGATCATTTCTTTGTCAGTGGGCAAACGTACAAAATCAGCAGGGGATCAAATACTTTTTTCCCCTCACTCTGTGTGTGTGTGTGTGTGTGTGTGTGTGTGTGTGTGTGTGTGTGTGTGTGTGTGTGTGTGTGTGTGTGTGTGTATATATATATATATATATATATATATAGATTCTTCAGAGTAGTCACCCTTTGCCTTGATGACAGCTTTGCACACTTGGCATTCTCTCAACCAGCTTCATGAGGTAGTCACCTGGAATGCATTTCAATTAACAGGTGTGCCTTGTTAAAGTATATTTGTGGAATTTATTTTTATTAACGCGTTTGAGCTAATCGGTTGTGTTGTGACAACGTAGGGGTGGTATACTGAAGATTGCTAATTTGAGCTGTTCTTGCCAAATAGGGCTAAGAGAAACAACTAGGGTTGCATAGGGTCGGAAATAATTTTTCCGGAAATGTTCCGTGGGAAGTTAAGCCAGGGAATTTGGGGAATTTTGTTACAATTCGTCAAAAAAGTTAGCTTATAACAGTGAACCTTTTTTGTGGAATACACAAGGCAATTCTAGGTATTGTGGCATATTTTGGTTAAACTATACCAAATTCAATATAATTGCAACCCTCTGCATGCACAGTGCATTCGTCCATCACATGTGCAGTGCGCTTTTCCATCACATGTACAGCTGATTCTCAAGATCTTGCACACTAATGAGATGCTATTGAGCCCACACTACTTCACTGTCTGAGCCAAGGACTACATGCTTTATGGTAAGTTTTGATTACAATACTGGGTGGGGTGAATGTCATAAAACACACTTGATTCTTTTGTTTAAAAGTTAATTGTAGCCTACAGCAAAGTGTGTTTAAATCACTTCTACTTAACAATTTCTGCTAGTTGGTTTTTGCTACTAAACTCAGCAAAAAAAAGAAACGTCCCTTTTTCAGGACCCTGTTTTTCAAAGATAATTCATAAAAATCCAAATAACTTCACAGATCTTCATTGTAAAGGGTTTAAACACTGTTTCCCATGCTTGTTCAAAGAACCATAAACAATTAATGAACATGCACCTGTGGAACGGTCGTTAAAACACTAACAGCTTACAGACGGTAGGCAATTAAGGTCCCAGTTATGAAAACTTAGGACACTAGAGGCCTTTCTACTGACTCTGAAAAACACCAGAAGAAAGATGCCCTGGGTCTCTGCTCAACTGCGTGAACGTGCCTTAGGCATGCTGCAAGGAGGCATGAGGGCTGCAGATGTGGCCAGGGCAATGAATTGCAATGTCCGTACTGTGAGACGCCTAAGACAGCACTACAGGGAGACAGGGCGGACAGCTGATCGTCCTCGCAGTGGCAGACCACGTGTAACAACACCTGCACAGGATCGGTACATCCAAACATCACACGGGACAGGTACAGGATGGCAACAACAACTGCCCGAGTTACACCAGGAACGCACAATCCGTCCATCAGTGCTCAGACTGTCCTCAATAGGCTGAGAGAGGCTGGACTGAGGGCTTGTAGGCCTGTTGTTCTCACCAGACATCACCGGCAACAACGTCACCTTTGGGCACAAACCCACTGTCGCTGGACCAGACAGGACTGGCAAAAAGAGCTCTTCCCTGACGAGTCGCGGTTTTGTCTCACCAGGGGTGATGGTCGGATTCGCATATATCGTCGTAGGAATAAGCGTTACACCAAGGCCTGTACTCTGGAGAGGGATCGATTTGGAGGTGGAGGGTCCGTCATGGTCTGCGGCGGTATGTCACAGCATCATCGGACTGAGCTTGTTGTCATTGCAGGCAATCTCAACGCTGTGCGTTACAGGGAAGACATCCTCCTCCCTCATGTGGTACCCTTCCTGCAGGCTCATCCTGAGACGACCCTCCAGCATGACAATGCCACCAGCCATACTGCTCGTTCTGTGCGTGATTTCCTGCAAGACAGGAATGTCAGTGTTCTGCTATGGCCAGTGAAGAGCCCGGATCTCAATCCCATTGAGTACATCTGGGACCTGTTGGATCGGAGGGTGAGGGCTAGGGCCATTCCCCCCAGAAATGTCCGTGAACTTGCAGTTGCCTTGGTGGAAGAGTGGGGTAACATCTCACAGCAAGAACTGGCAAATCTGGTGCAGTCCATGAGAAGGAGAGGAACTGCAGTACTTAGTTTCTGGTGTGGCCACCAGCTGCATTGACTGTTACTTTTGATTTTGACACCCCCTTTGTTCAGGGACACATTATTCAATTCTGTTAGTCACATGTATGTGGAACTTCTTCAGTTTATGTCTGTTGTTGAATCTTATGTTCATACAAATATTTACACATGTTAAGTTTGCTGAAAATAAACACAGTTGACAGTGAGAGGACGTTTCTTTTTTTGCTGAGTTTGTGAGTTTTAGCTTGATTGAGCCTGCTAACCGAGGAGTGTTAATTCACCTGTTTCCATACATGTTTCATTTTAAAACATTTATCTTACAAAAGAGTTGTTTAATCCAACTGCTTAATTATTTATCTGTACATGGATTATTTTTTTATTCTAATCTTTACAGGAAAATACCAGAAGCACCATCTGATGTGTGGAGACATTTTACTGCAGCTAATGTAGAAGGAAAAGCTGTGTACATTTGCAAATACTGTGCCAAATCATATGTGAAGAATGCAACAAAGATGCAGAATTATCTGGCCAAGTGCATGACGTTCCCTCAGCACTCACAAGCAACCTCTGACAAAATCCCTCTACTTCTATTCGAGGTGAAAATGATGAAGACACCTTATCGATAGCAACGGCTCATAGTCCTCCTGGAATCAGAAGTGTTTTTGACTCCATGGAGGAACATAGTCAGAGAAATGCTGATGAATGTCTTGCTCGAGCTGTGTATGCAACTGGTTCACCTCTGATGCTCACAGGCAATGTGTACTGGAAGAGTTTTCTGTATGTTCTTCGCCCAGCATACACCCCTCCAACCAAATATGCTTTATCTACTAATTTGCTGGATGCAGTGTTCAACAGAGTTCAAGTGAAGTTCAAGCAAATCATAGAGAAAGCAGACTCTATTGCAATTATCTCTGATGGGTGGTCAAATGTTAGTGGGCAAGGAATAATTAACTACATAATCTCCACCCCTCAACCAGTATTCTACAAGACCACAGACATAAGGGACAACAGACACACCGGTCTCTAAATTGCAGATGAGCTGAAAGCAGTCATCAAGGACCATGGACCACAGAAGGTATTTGCACTGATGACAGACAATGCTGCGAACATGACGGCTGCTTGGTCTAAAGTGGAGGAGTTCTACCCTCACATCACACCCATTGGCTGTGCTGCTCATGCATTGAATCTGCTCCTCAAGGACATCATGACACTGAAAACAATGGATACACTACAAGAGAACCAAGGAAATGGTTAGGTATGTGAAGAGTCATCAAGTTATAGCAGCAATCTACCTCACCATGCAAAGTGAGAAGAATAAGAGCACCACATTGAAGCTGCCCAGCAACACCCATTGGGGAGGTGTTGTCATCATGTTTGACAGTCTCCTGGAGGGGAAGGAGTCTCTCCAAGAAATGGCCATATCACAGTCTGCCGATATGGACAGCCCCATCAAGAGGATCCTCCTGGATGATGTATTTTTGGAGAGTGGTAAGCAGCCTGAAACTCCTGAAACCTATAGCAGAAGCCATTGCACGGACTGAGGGAGACAATGCCATCCTGTCTGATGTTCAGATTCTGCTTGCAGATGTAAGAGAAGAAATCCATACTACCCTGCCCACGTCACTATTTCCGCAAGCAGAGGAAATTGCAGTTCTGAAAGACATCAAAAAGTGTTAAGACTTCTGCCTGAACCCCAAGTATGCTGGCAAGAGCATCCTGTCTGGTGCAGAGATCAACAAGGCCTATGGTGTCATCACTAGTGTATCGCAACCCTGGTCTAGATGAGGGCAAGGTTCTTGGCAGTTTGGCGAAGTACACTTCCAAGACTTATGGCAGTCGTGCCAACATATCTCATCAGCCACCTGGTGGAAGTGACTTTGTGGATCTGAGGCGCTTTCCCTTGTTGCCTCCATCATCCTCCAAATACCACCAAAATCAGCCGTCTCAGAGCGCAACTGGTCCTTGTTTGGGAACACACACACACACACACACACACACACACACACACACACACACACACACACACACACACACACACACACACACACACACACACACACCAGGCTGACCAATACAAAGGTTGAAAAATTGGTGGCCATCCGGGAAAATTAGTCTTTTTGAGCCTGACAAAGAGTCATCCTCAACAAGGTTGGAAAGTGACAGTGAAGATGAGGCCTCAGTCTGATGTTCAAGAGGTGGACATTGAGGAGGTCCAGGGAGAAGACATGGAAGCCTGAGAGGAAGACAACCAAAGCTTTAGTTTCTAGACTATCATTTTACAGATTTATGTTGAAAACATTTTGGGGAGATGTGATGGATCACTCAATATTCCCTTTTGATGTTCAGTGAAAACATCCCATGTGAAGAGTCAACTCATTTAATTAAAGTTAAATTTGTAACTAAATGTTTTTATTTCTATTGGAAGGATTTAATAATTTGCTTATGATAAGGTAAAATGTATGTTTCTGTCTCCATATGATATGGTAAATATATCCAATGCAAAAAACATCTTCATTTAAATGGTATTAATATTAATTTGCATATATTTCCGTTAATTCCCACGGAAAGTTTACACCTCTGAATATTCCCCAAAATGTGCCCTAGAAACAACAGTCCATTACTTTAAGACATGAAGGTCAGTCAATCCAGAATATTAATAACTTTGAAAGTTTCAAGTGCAGTTGCAAAAACCAAGCGCTATGATGAAATTGGCTATAATGAGGACTGTCACAAGAAAGGAAGACCCAGAGTTACCTCTGCTGCAGCGGATAAGATCATTAGAGCTACCAGCCTCAGAAATTGAAGCCCAAATACAGTTGAAGTCAGAAATTTACTTACACTTAGGTTGGAGTCATTAAAACTCGATTTTCAACCACTCCACACATTTCTTGTTAACAAACTATTGTTTTGGGAAGTCGGTTAGGACATCTGCTTTGTGCATGACAAGTAATTTTTCCAACAATTGTTTACAGACAGATTATTTCACTGTATCACAATTCCAGTGGGTATTGAAGTTTACATGCACCAAGTTGACTGTGCCTTTAAACAGCTTGGAAAATTCCAGAAAATGTCATGGCTTTAGAAGCTTCTGATAGGCTAATTGACATCATTTGAGACAATTGGAGGTGACCGGTGGATGAATTTCAAGGCCTATCTTCAAACTCAGTGCCTCTATGCTTGACATCATGGGAAAATCAAAATAAATCAGCCAAGACCTCAGAATAAAAATTGTAGACCTCCACAAGTCTGGTTCATCCTTGGGAGCAATTTCCAAATGCCTGAAGTTTTCAGCTGTGATAACATAATTGCAAAAAAGGGTTTTCTAATGATCAATTAGCCTTTTAAAATTATAAACTTGGATTAGCTAACAACGTGCCATTGGAACACAGGAGTGATGGTTGCTGATATTGGGCCTCTGTACGCCTATGTAGATATTCCATTAAAAAAATATGCCGTTTCCAGCTACAATAGTTATTTACAACACTAACAATGTGTACAGTGTATTTCTGATTAATTTGATGTTATTTAAAAATGGACAAAAAAAGTGCTTTTCTTTTAAAAACAAGGACATTTAAGTGACCCAAAAATGTTGAACGGAAGTGTAATTATTCAGACCCTTTACTCAGTACTTTGTTGAAGCAGCGATTACAGCCTCGAGACTTCTTGGGTATGACGCTACAAGCTTTGCACACCTGTATTTGGGGTGTTTCTCCCATTCTTCTCTGCAGATCCTCTCTGTCAGGGTGGGTGGGAAGCATTGCTGCACAACGATTTTCAGGTCTCTCCAGAGATGTTCAATCGGGTTCAAGTCCGGGCTCTGCCTGGGCCACACAAGGATATTCAGAGACTTGTTCCAAAGATACTCCTGCATTGTCTTGGCTGTGTGCTTAGAGTCGTTTTCCAGACATGACGCTTGGCATTCAGGATCGAACCCATCAGACCAGAGAATGTTGTTTCTCATGGTTTGAGAGTCTTTTGCCTTTTGGCAAACTCCAAGCGGCTGTCATGTGCCATTTACTGAGGAGCGGCTTCCGTCTGTTCACTCTACCACAAAGGCCTGATTGGTGAAGTGCTGCAGAGATGGTTGTCCTTCTAGAAGGTTCTTCCATCTCCACAGATGAACTCTAGAGCTTTGTCAGAGTGACCATCGGGTGCTTGGTCACCTCCCTGACCAAGGCCCTTCTCCCCCGATTGATTGTTTGGCCGGGCGGCCAGCTCTACGAAGAGTCTTGGTGATCCTAACTTCTTACATTTAAGAATGATGGAGGACACTATGTTGTTGAGGACCTTCAACGCAACTGCACATTTTAGAGTGGCCTTTTATTGTCCCCAGCACAAGATGCACCTGTGTAATGATTATGCAGCTTAAATCAGCTTCTTGACATGTCACAATTGTCAGGTGGATGGATTACCTTGGCAAAGGAGAAATGTTCACTAACAGGGATGTAAACAAATGTGTGCACAAAACCTGAGAGAAATAAGCTTTTTGTGCAATTGGAACATTTCTGGAATCTTTTATTTTAGCTCATGAAACCAACATTTTACATGTTGTGTTTTTTTTGTTCAGTGTAGAATCGTGAGAATCTCAATACATATTGGTAACTAAGTATCGTGATAATAGTGTATCGTGAGTTCCCTGGCATTTCCCACTGCTAATATTGACTGCTCCCTAATAATGACCGCCATGTTAACCTGTCAGTTCAGTTTGCAAACAGGACATCGTTGATTTGTCCGCTTGTCACAATGCGTGAGTTATCATTGGCAGAAATGACATTTGCCTACTCACTGGCCTGTCACCAACGGGTGCCCTCTTGACGTCTAGACACACAATAGCCACGTCACAGATGCCAACCATTAAATCACAGTAAGTATAATAATTCTCACTCACTCTCTCAGAGGGTCCGCAGTGATGGAACATAACGTCTCTACTTGGTGCTATAGGATGTAACACCGGAGTCAGTGCACCTTAAATAGGAATCTGGACTGACGGGTCAAATAAAATAAAAAAGCTGGAACATTTACCCCCTCCCAATGGTGACATTCAATTACATTGTTGAGCCCTCAATGTAGGCGTTGGTGTGCTATAATGAAATACTTTAAATGTACAAAACAAAAACAGAATCTAAATATAGGCCTGACATTTCAAAAACATAAACCTGTTTTTTTTTATATGGTTTATAAAATTAGGAATTTGATTAGCTTCACTGAGAACATAACTTTAAGTATTGTATTGTGGTATGACACTGATCAATGAAAGAACAGTGCATAGGCCTAGGTGTCACAGCTGTTTACAGGATGAGACTGATTAAAATATAAAAAGGATATGCCAACTCAAGCCTCCCACTAGTCTAATCTCCTCATCATGTATTTCTGGCCATAAACCCAGTACCAAATTCTACTTGTGACGCCGACTGCTTCACACAAAATTGAATTGGACTTAACAGCTCCTAAAACCAAAATCTTGGCTAAATATGCAACTGGAATAAACGTTGTGGGCTGCCCGGACGGAGCGCAGCGATAATGGACTCAGTGATACTTTATATCCATGTCTCGTGTCTCCACAGGATGCACGTTAAGCTAACAACTATTCTCACTGTGGTACAGCTCAGGGTCACCTTCGCCGGAAGCCAGGCAAGCTAAATCGGAAAATGTAATAATAAAAAAAAACCTGTTCAAAGAGGATCCTTGAACGAGGTGGATGGGTGATAGAGAAAGTGCAAAGAAAGTGTGTAACAAAGGAGAATTAGAGTATGTGTAGGAGTGCATCCGAATGACAAAATACCATATCTTTACGGGGTTTGTTACTAGACAATTATCAAGTCTAATACAAGACATCACATGACCTGGCTTCTCTGATCTCCCCACCATCACACGGACCAATATATTTACCATCTTAATAATTTATCTAGGGAAAATAGTGGCATGTAGGCTGTTGTTTTTACAGTTTCTGCGAGCTCATGGCTACATACAGTACAACACAAAGAATGGAAAGGAATCCTCACTTTTTTTTTTGTTGCAGCTTTAGAGTAAACTTGCGTCAATAACCTTTGTGCCAAATGTATCAAAGTATTTATTCTACGGGAAGAAACGCGAACACAGAAGACAAATTCATCAATAGATACCTGAAAGCTTTTATGTGAAGGGTGTTCCCCAAAGAATACACTCAAGAAATTGCATCAAACTGAGTCATCACTCCGCCTTGAACAAGTCATGCATTTTCCAACTTCACATTACCCCTTTCAAGCGGTTTGATTAAGCTTTACTTTTCCACATGAAACAACTAGGGCCATGTTGGAAACTTGTCCTCAAGATCATGCCATTAACTACAAAAGGGTAACGGATATTCTATCAATATTCCAGATAAGGGTACATACAGTGCCTTCAGAAAGTATTCAGACCCCTTGATTATTTCCACATTTTGTTACTTTACAGCCTTATTCTAAATTGGATTAAATAAAACAATTTCCTCAGCAATCTACACACAATACCCCATAATGACAGTGAAAACAGGTTTAGATTTTTTTGCAAATGTATTAAAACAAAAATACCTTATTTACATAAAACTATTCAGACCTTTCGCTATGAGACTCGAAATTGAGCTCCGGTGCATCCTGTTTCCATTGATCATCCTTGAGATGTTTATACAAATTTATTGGAGTCCACCTGTTGTAAAATCAATTTGATTGGACATGATTTGGAAAGGCACACCCCTGTCTATATAAAGGTCCCACAGTTGACAGTGCACGAGAGCAAAAACCAAAAGGACAATTAGAAGGAATTGTCCGTAGAGCTCCGAGACAGGATTATGTCGAGGCACAGATCTGGGAAGGGTACTAAAACATTTCTGCAGCATTGAAGGTCCCCTAGAACACAGTGGCCTCCATAATTCTTAAAATGGAACAAGTTTGGAATCACCAAGACTCTACCTAGAGCAGCCATCGGGGGAGAAGGGCCTTGGTCAGGGAGGTGACCAAGTACCAGATGGTCACTGACCGAGCGCTAGAATTGCTCTGTGGAAATGAGAGAACCTTCCAGAAGGACAACCATCTCTGCAGCGCTCTACCAATCAGGCCTTTATGGTAGTGGCCAGACAGAAGCCACTTCTTGGAGTTTGCCAAAAGGCACCTAAAGACTCAGACCATTTATTTATTTATTGTATTTAACTAGGCAAGTCAGTTAAGAAGAAATTCTTATTTACAATGACGGCCTAGGAACAGAACTGCCTTGTTCAGGGGCAGAACAACAGATTTTTACCCTGTCAGCTCGGGGATTCGATCCAGCAACCTTTCGGTTACTGACCCAACGCTCTAACCACTAGGCTACCTGCCACCCGAGATTCTCTGGTCTGATGAAACCAAGATTGAACTCTTTGGCCTGCATGCCAAGCGTCACGTGAGGCATGGTGGTGGCAGCATCATGCTGCGGGGATGTTTTTCAACTGCAGGGACTGGGAGTCTAGTCAAGATTGAGGCAAAGATGAACGAAGTACAGAAAGATCCTTGATGAAATCCTGCTCCAGAGCGCTAAGGACCTCAGACTGGGGCGAAGGTTCACCTTCCAACAGGATGACGACCCTCAACACACAGCCAAGACAACGCAGGAGTGGCTTCGGGACAAGTCTCTGAATGTCCTTGAGTGGCCCAGCCAGAGCCCGTACTTGAACCCGATCAAACATCTCTGGAAAGACCCGAAAATAACTGTGCTGGGACGCTCCCCATCCAACCTGACAGAGCTTGCCAAGCTTGTAGCGTCATACCCAAGAAGACTCGAGGCAGTAATCGCTGCCAAAGGTTCTTTAACAAAGTACCGAGTAAAGGGTCTGAATACTTATGTAAATGTGATATTTCCATTTTATTTTAAAAAATAAATTAATGTAAACTTATATTAAAAAAAGGTTTTTGCTCTGTCATTATGGGGTAATGTGTGTAGATTGATGAGGGGGAAAAATTATTTAAATCAATTTTAGAATAAGGCTGTAACCTAACAAATGTGGAAAAAGTCAAGGTCTGAATACTTTTTGAAGTCACTGTATATTTGGAATGGAAAAGACTGAAAGACTAAGCACCTCAAAACAGATGTTGGAATATTCAGGAGAACTAACAGTACAGTAATAATACAATAACGTAATTTGTATAGCGCTTTTCAATAAAGTAACAAAGTGCTTCACATCATTAAAAAAATACTAACAAAGAAACAAAAGGAAGGAAAATGGAAAAAAAGATTGCTAATTAAAATCCAACATTGAAATCATAATAAGTGTCTTCAGCAGGGAATAAAAATAAAAAAAAGAGGCCCTGAATGTGCAAGTCAGTACAACATAAGCTACCTTGTGTATGAAAAGGCACAAAGCTAGACAACATTAGTTGATTTGATAACCCAGTGGGGTTATCAGTGCCTCCAGAAAGTATTCATACCCCTTGACTTATTCCATATTGTTGTTACAGCCGGAATTAAAACAATTCTCACCCATCTACACACAACACCCCACAATGACAAAGTGAAAACATATTTTTAGAAATGTATTGAAAAAAAAAAATGTAATTTACATAAGTATTCACACCCGAGAAAATACTTTGTCGGAGCACCTTTGGCAGCAATTACAGCTGTGAGTCTTTCTGGGTAAGTCTCCAAGAGCTTTAAACACCTGGATTGTGCAACATTTGTCCAAAATTCTTCCAAGATCTGTCAAATTGGTTGTTGATCATAGCTAGAGAACCATTTTCAGGTCTTGTCATAGATTTTCAATTAGATTTAAGTAAAAACTGGAACTCAGCTACTCAGAAACATACCCAGTCCTTAACAATTACAAGCATACCATAACATGATGCAGCCACCACTATGCTTGAAAATATATAGAGTGCGGTACTCAGTAATGGGTTGTATTGGATTTGCCCCAAACATAACACTTAAAATCAAATTGGGCACAAACACATGGTTAGCAGCTGTTACTGCGAGTGTAGTGAAATACTTGTGCTTCTAGTTCCGACAGTGCAGCAATATCTAACAATTCCACAACAACTAACTAATACACACAACATCTAAGTAAAGGGATGGAATAAGAATATATACATATAAATGGATGAGCGATGACCGTGTAGCATAGGCAAGATGCAATAGATGGTATAAAATATAGTATATACACACACGAGATGAGTAATGCAAGATATGTAAACATTAAAGTGACTAGTGATCCATTTATTAAAGTGGCCAATAATTTCAAGTCTGTATGTAGGCAACATCCTCTGTGTTAGTGATGGCTGTTTAACAGTCAGATGGCCTTGAGATTGAAAAACAGCTTCTGTCTCTCGGTCCCAGCTTTGATGGACCTGTACTGACCTTGCCTTCTGGATGGTAGCGGGGTGAACAGGCAGTGGCTCGGGTGGTTGTTGTTGTCCTTGATTATCTTTTTGGCCTTGTGACATTGGGTGCTGTAGGTGTCCTGGAGAGCAGGTAGTTTGAGGATCAGCGAAGTGGAGAGGTTGTTTCCTACCTTCACCACCTGGGGGGCGGCACGTCAGGAAGTCCAGGACCCAATTTCACAGGGCGGGGTTGAGACCTAGGGCCTCAAGCTTAATGATGAGCTTGGAGGGTACTATGGTGTTGAATGCTGCGCTGTAGTCAATGAACAGCATTCTTACATAGGTATTCCTCTTGTCCAGATGGGATAGGGCAGTGTGATGGCGATTGCATCGTCTGTGGACCAATTGGGGCAGTATGCAAATAGAAGTGGGTCTAGGGTGGCTGTTAAGGTGGAGGTGATATGATCCTTGACTAGTCTCTCAAAGCACTTTGTGAGTGCTACAGGGCGGTAGTCATTTAGTTCAGTTACCTTTGCCTTCTGGTCAGCCAGCTGGTCTGCGCATGCTCTGAGGGCGCGGCTAGGGATACCGTCTGGGCCGGCAGCCTTGCGAGGGTTAACACGTTTAAATGTCTTACTCATGTCGGCCACGGAGTAGGAGAGGCCCGCAGTCCTTGGTAGTGGACCACGTCGGTGCCACTGTATTATCCTCAAAGCGGGCAAAGGTGTTGTTTAGTTTGTCTGGAAGCACGACGGTGTCCGTGACGAGGCTGGTTCTCTCTTTGTAGTCCGTGATTGCCTGAAGACCCTGCCACATACGTCTCGTGTCTGAGCCGTTGAATTGCGACTCCACTTTGTCCCTATTTCGGCATTTCGCTTGTTTGCCTTGGGAAGGGAATATCTACACTGTTTGTATTTCGGCCATATTCCCAGTCATTTTTCCATGGTTAAATGCAGTGATTTGCGAATGCTGCCATCTATCCACGGTTTCTGGTTAGGGTAGGTTTTAATAGTCACAGTAGGTACAACATCTAGGTGCCCTTTGAGGCATTGAATCGGTGTTTGAAATTCACTGCTTGACAGAGACCTTACAGATTATTAATTGGATGTGTGGGGTACAGAGATGAGGTAGTAATAAAACAATTCTTGTTAAACACTATTATTGAACAGAGTCCATGCAACCTGTGAGACTTGGTAGCACGCCAGAACTTATTTAGGCTTGCCATAACAAAAAGGGGTTGAATACTTGACTTAATACATTTTAGCTTTTCCTTTAATTATTTAGTCCATTATGGGATATTGTTGAGGCAGTGTGTGTAGGCCAGTGTCCAAAAACCTAAGATGTAATGTGTTTTAAATTCAGGCTGTAACACAACACAATGGGAGGGAATCAAGGCGTGTGAATACTTTCTGAAGGCAACTGTATAAATATGGTGCTTGACATGTTGGCGCTTGACATCCTTGATAAAGCCCAAATCAACAGCTTGATGAGATGACATTACATTAAGTCTTTTTGAGAGGTGTTGGCTGAAGTGGGATATTTTGCCCTCTAGCAACAGTGCCTGCATTAACACTTCACTGTGCTCGAGTGGAGAGCAACATGATTTAGTCATGTTCTCGCCAACTAGCTGATGTGGAGGAGGAGGATTTCAGTCCGAAGTGCACCTGGCTCAAACTGAGGAATAAAACAATCATCTTTCCTAGTAGCACACAAAACCTCTCCATACTGTACAACAAAATGGTGGACACTAATGAGGTCAGGGTGATTTATGTGTATCCCCATTTGTCTCGATGCAGCTAGCATAGGGCAGAGAAGGAAAAAAAAGGTCTAACAATAGTACTGCCCTGGGTAGTCATGAGTCCACACAAACTGTGATTAGTCACAACTAAATGGTGGGACAATGAATAACCCCTTTTATTGATGATCTCAATCCAGTATCAACCAACCACACCTACTGATGGTACTACTGGTACAGGCCTTGTGGAACATATCAATTAAATTCTTCATACCAGCTGTGCCAAAATAGTGCCTGGAGAGAATTACATAACTTGGAAATACCACGGTCTCTTAGCAGAGAACGAACCAACTTTCAGCTTTAGTCAGCCATTTCATAGGCTATTTGTTCATCAAGGGCACAAGTTCAATAGGACAATATCTGAAGATCCTCAAATTCCACCCTCTGATAAAATGTGTACAATAGAATGATCCGGAATCCAATGATGACAGTACTTTGACACAGTAATTAGCAGCCAACAGTGAGCAAGTAAGTGAATCAATTGAACCCAAAGTCCGACTTGCCAGAGAGCAGGAAAAACAAGCAATACAAGACACAGGGTTTCTCCAGCCATCCCTGAAAAAGGAAACAGGACTTGTTCGAGATTGGGTAAAGTTTTGGTTCCAAAGTTGTGTTGTTTCCAGTCGCAGAGAACAAGAGGGCTTCATTGAAATTCCTCCCATTGCACCACAGAGCACAGGGTCAGAAGAAAGCACTTAAGCTTGCGCCCTTACCAAACGGCTGCACAAAACAAATGCCAATGGGTTTGGGAAAAAATGGTCCAGATCAGTGCTGTGCAGAACCTTCTGACATCCAAATATAAATAGTTTATGGCTTGAGTGACTCAAGAGAGAAAGATCACATTCAAAGTAAAGCTGAAGACCTTGTAAACAGTGTAGGGCCATGATGTGCACAAACAAAAACCTTGACACTGCAGTGTTTGCAGTTAAATTCCGCCTAAGATTAAAGACATGCTCAAGCGATTTTTGTACTTTTCCTGATGAAAAGCAATATCAAGAACAATGCTCCCTCTCAGCTGCGCACGGGCGTGCAGCTCCCCGGGAATACCTCGCAGAAGAAATACCAGCCTGCACAGAGAAGCATGAGATTGAACTTCTGGTGTTTTCCCACTTAGTGTGAATTAATTATCAATTACAAAAATATAGAAACGTAACCAGAAATTTCAACATAGAAACGTAACCAGAAATGATTTACAGAAACTTGTTACAAATGACAGAGTCATCCATGATTCACCAAAATTATATTTTGAAAGTGGAAGCAAAATATTTTAAAGCATATGTTTTCTTTTCAGTGTACTCTATCTCCACTGAACTATGTTAACTGTAAGGATTTCTTTCCTAATAAATAATAATAAATGTAAAATTAACTAATGTACAGAAAGACCTGTGTGAAGGCCAACTTACAGAGGAGGAACTTTGAGGCATTTAAATATTTTCAGTCTGGAAAACCACTAGGGCTTGATAGTATACCAGTAGAAGTATATCAGATCTTTTGTTATTTACTCAAAGATCTATTATTAGCATGTTTTAATTACTCCTATAAAGATGGTAGACTTTCAGGTAGTCAACAAGGTCTGATTTCATTACTACTGAAACAGGACCCAGGTGGTAAGTATAAAGATGTAGTCCATTTAAAATAACTGACACTTCAATGTTGTAATGCAAAAATGCATAGCAAAAATAAATAAAATGTTATCAGACATTGTTCATCCTGATCAGACAGGTTTTGAACATGGACAATAGACAACATTTACTTTAAACAATTGAACATTTTATGAAACAAAGATTCCAGGCTTGGTCTTCATAGCAGATTTTGAAAAGGCGTTTGATAAAGTATGACTAGAATTTATATATAAATGCCTGGATTTCTTTAATTTCGGTGAATCTCTTACACAATGGCTTAAAGTTATGTACAGCAACCTTAGATGTAAAATAGCAAATAACAGTTTCTATTCAGAAAGTATTGAGCTTTTAAGAGAAGTAAAACAAGTCTGTCCGTTGTCTCAATAAATGGATATGATGGCCATCGAAATGCTAGCTATTAAAATTAGATCCAACACGAACATCAAGGCGTTAGAAATCCGCAATCTGGATCCCTGCACAGTCTCATTGTCGAGCTTGATCACTTTTCTTGCCTCTCTGGACCATATTACGTATTGGAACGTTAAATAAACAGTTTACACTACCTTGTAATTTACCAATTAAATGGGCAGACGGTGAAGTAGACATACTTGGTATTCATATAAAAAATGTTTAAAAACAATTCCCAATCAATTTCAATAGAAAGCACGCAAAAATAAATACGATTCTACAACCATGGAGAGGTAAATACTTGCCTATTTATGGAAAAATACCATTAACTATTTGGTCCAGTTTACTTACTAACTAATGGCACTGCCTACTCCAGGCAACTTTTTTTCTTCTTTTTTTCAGTTATGAGCAAAAAATATATTTCACTTTATTTGGAATGCTAAGCAAGACAAAATTAAACATTAAAATGAATATGAGTTTGATGGTTAAATGATTAAAATAATTTTTTTTAAAAGCTTCACTCACAAGTTATACTTAAAACACAAAATGGTTCTCCAAAAGATTAAGAAAGGTTCGTCCTTTGTTCAAAAATGACCTTTTTTCCTTTATACAGATTACAACTTCTCATTCCTGACTAATTGAAAATGATTTTTTTATTAAAAGTAACGCATTTTCTTAAACAAGTCATACAAAGCTGGTTACAATTAAAATATGTTATCCTCCAGAAATTATATTTGTTCTATGGTTAAACTCAAATATACTGATTGATTTATAATAAAAAAAAAAGTGTTACATTTATTAATGATGTTATGAATAGCCATGCTGGTTAAGTGTGCATTGAATTCTAAATAAATCACTGAGTGTCACCAGCAAGCAGACCCACACCACCTCCTCCATGCTTCTTGGTAGGAACCACACATGTGGAGATCTGTTCACCTACTATGCGTCTCAAAGACATGGCGGTTGGTACCAAAATCTCAAATGTGGACTCATCAGACCAAATGACAGATTTCCACCGGTCTAATGTCCACTGTTTGCATTTCTTGGCCCAAGCAAGTCTCTTCTATTGGTGTCCTTTAGTAGTGGTTTCTTTGCAGCAATTTGACCATGAAGGAATTTGATTCACACTCTCCTCTGAACAGTTGACGGTGAGATGTGTCTGTTACTCTGCAGCTTTTATTTGGGCTGTAATCCAAGGTGCAGTTAACTCTAATGGACTTATCCTCTGCAGCAGTGGTAACTCTGGGTCTTCCTTTCCTGTGGAGGTCCTCATGAGAGCCAGTTTCATCATAGCGCTTTTTTGAACTTTTATTTAAACTAGGCAAGTCAGTTAAGAACAAATGTATTTACAATGACGGCCTGTAGTCAACCAGGGTCTGTAGGTACACCTCTAGCACTGAGATGCAGTGCTTTAGACCGCTGCGCCACTCGGAAGCCCGAGACTGCACTTGAAGAAACTTTCAAAGTTCTTGAAATTTTCCAGATTTACTATTAACAAGGCACACCTGTCAATTTAATTGCATTCCAGGTGACTACCTCGAAGCTGGTTGAGAGAATGCCAAGAGTGTGCAAAGCTGTCAAGGCAAAGGGTGGCTACTTTGAAAATCTAAAATATATTTTGATATGTTTAACACTTTTTTGGTTAAACCATTATTCCATGTGGTATTTCATGTCTTCACTATTATTCCACAATGTACAATAGTACAAATAAAATAAAAACCCTTGAATGAGTAGGTGTCCAAACTTTTGAATGCTACTATTTATGTAGGAGAACAGCTGTAGAAACTTAAAAAAAAGATGTGTCCGCCGAAGGGAGAGGGGTTAATTAAAAAGAATCTGAACACTTTTAAAGTTTCCCTTTACTGTGATCGAATCAATGAAACATACCGAAACAAAACTATGTAAGGGATTTTGTTGTAGGCAGAACACATTTAAGTAGGTCTGAGTCTGTACTCTACCCAGACCAAACCGGTGCACCATAACAAAATCAGAACTGCAGTAGGCCTATATGCAAATAGACCATTGCCACATATAGATCTGTGCCATTCACTCTGAACTGGACTGTGTTTACAGCATGAGCGGTCGTGAGTAGATGGCTCATTTTGAGATTAAAGCGAGAACTGCATGTAGCCACGTGTGCACATTTGTTCATATCCTTTGCAAGTTAGTGAGTTATTACCCCAGTTAGAGATCATTTGTAGTCAGCAATGGGGGGAGTGATTGCTTTCTACAAGAGCACAAAACGTGTACATTTCTAGACATCTTTGAAAAGTGAGTCAGGTACAGCTTTTTTTAGTCAGTGTTGTATTTTAAGACAGGCTTGAATAAGCTACGTAGCCAATAAACAGAGGGTAGCATTTTGATAATGGTACGACAAGAATAATGCATTTTATTTTTTTAAAAAAGTAGTTTCTTGCATCTGTATGTTATTTTCAAAAGTCTAACGGAATGTAGGCCTACATTGAACACCACAGATTGGCTGATACTGTAGGCTGAATAATAAAACACTTATTTCCGTGAAAATGTTGTGCATTTTCTCCATTGTTTTTAAATTGTAGGCCACTGACAGGATCAAATAGCCACAGTAGCCTATTTGAAATGAGGGAACATTGCCGAAGTATAAATACAGTAAAGTACACACACTAAAAGGGTAATTCCTTCGACGATAAATGCAAATCCCACCATCACCCGTGACTCATCAGGGAAGAGCACTTTTTGCCAGTCCTGTCTGGTCCAGCGATGGTGGGTTTGTGCCCATAGGCGACGTTGTTGCTGGCGATGTCTGGTGAGGACCTGCCTTACAACAGGCCTACAAGCCCTCAGTCCAGCCTCTCTCAGCCTTCTGAGGACAGTCTGAGCACTGATGGAGGGATTGTGTGTTCCTGGTGTAACTAAGGCAGTTGTTGCCATTCTGTACCTGTCCCGCAGGTGTGATGTTCAGATGTACCGATCCTGTGCAGGTGTTGTTACACGTGGTCTGCCACTGCGAGGACAATTAGCTGTCCGTCCTGTCTCCCTGTAGCGCTGTCTTAGGCATCTCACAGTACGGACATTGCAATTTATTGCCCTGGCCACATCTGCAGCCCTCATGCCTCCTTGCAGCATGCTTAAGGCACGTTCACGCAGATGAGCAGGGACCCTGGGCATCTTTCTTTTGGTGTTTTTCAGAGTCAGTAGAAAGGCCTCTAGTGTCCTAAGTTTTCATAACTGTGACCTTAATTGCCTACTGTCTGTAAGCGGTTTGTGTCTTAACAACCGTTCCAAAGGTGCATGTTCATTAATTGTTTATGGTTCATTGAACACGCATGGGAAACAGTGTTTAAACCCTTTACAATGAAGATCTGTGAAGTTATTTGGATTTTTACAAATTATCTTTGAAAGACAGGGTCCTGAAAAGGGGACATTTCTTTTTTTGCTGAGTTTATTTTTTCCTCACTTCATATTACCTAGGCTACTTTTCACTTAGACATTTCAATTCGCTAGTCCATCAAACCCTCTCCCACTAGAACAGCTGTCACCAACCTTTTCTGAGTCAAGATCACTTTCGCAGTCAAAAAGCAAGCGAAGATCAACTGTTTTAATAATGTAAGCCTATGCAACATTTACCTAATAAAAACAGTTATTTGGGAATGAGGTTTGCAGTAGGCCTAATACCTGCCAATATTTTTCTCAGACCATATTCCATTTCAAAAGTCGAGCTTTGAATTGAAAATAGATGCAGTTGTTGCATCACTTGCGAGACACAGCTGAACATACATCTTAATAATTAGATTTTTATTTTACTGGACTGATGGTACCTGCATACCTACACCCCAGTCTCAGCAGAGGGAGAGAGCAGCAGATGGTCCTTCCTTTCCTCTAGTGAGACTGGGGTGTATTCATTCCACCAAACCGTTGCAAAACTGTTTAGTTTTGCAACTAATACTGGTTTAGTTTTTTTAAACTAGTTTCTATTGGTCAAAAGCAGGTGGGTCCTTCCCAGTTTCGTTCTGTTTGCCTCCATTTAATAAACATTGGCGTAATAAATACACCCCTGACCAGAGTTAGGGGACAGTCTTCCACCTGATGGCGAAACTCAAGTTGCATCACATTATTTCTGCCTCATGCACAAATTGATGTTGTTCCTATGACCAGAGAAAGTGAAATATTCCTTGACATTAAAAGACTTAAAATACACTTGGCTACTCATTCATTGTAGCGCGAGTGGAAGTAGGGAGAAGCACATTTGATGTTTTGTAAAAGTGTTGACAGTGCTGAACAAAAACAAACTTACTCACTCAAAAACATCAGCTCTATGCTGTATTCTTTGACAGACTCTCTCTGGTCATGGTTTTAAACTTCATGAAATCTCACATAGGCTAGTATTGATGTGGGGTCGTGGAAGTTGTAGGCACAGTGATTTGAACTTTCCGATTGTCCAGCACAGTCAGTGCACTTGATTTAGCCACAACTTTCCTGGTCCATAGGGCAGACAAATGAAATAGGCAAAGTGTTCCCCTTTTGAACTTGCACCTACCAACAACAGTGCAAGGCTTTATAATTTCTTCAGAAATGTTTGGTGATATTGATAGGATAGGCGCCGGTCAGTCACAAAGCGAGTGATGACACGTAAACGCAGTCTGCGGTCTGTCCCGCCTCCCGGTATTTGTGTGGGCTGTGGTTGGTTGCAGTCTAATTTCTTCACACAGAGGGGGGAGAGAACATGCTCGTGAAGTTGCACGTCCCATGTAATGTAAGCAGTATCAACAAGTAGAAATCCACTTAACCCAATGATTGTTTCCCGGCCCCCTTTATTCATTTTCTTTCGCATACAGTGGATTCAGAAAGTATTCAGACCCCTTGACTTTTTCAACATAACGTTGTAACGTTACAGCCTTATTCTAAAGTTGATTAAATCGCCCCCCACCATCAATTTACACCCCATAATGACACAGGTTTTTAGAATTGTTTGCAAATGTATACAAAACTGAAATATCACATTTACATAAGTATTCAGACCCTTTACTAAGTACTTTGTTGAAGCACCTTTGGCAGCAATTACAGCCTTGAGTCTTCTTGGGTATGGCGCTACAAGCATGGCACACCTGTATTTGGGGAGTTTCTCCCATTCATCTTCTTTCAGGTCTCTCCAGAGATCTTCGATTGGGTTCAAGTCCAGCCTCTGGCTGGGCCACTCAAGGACATGTCCCAAAGCTACTCCTGCGTTGTCTTGGCTGGGTGCTTAGAGTCATTGTCCTGTTGGCAAGTGAACCTCCACCCCAGTCGGAGGTCCTGAGCGCCCTGGAGCAGGTTGTCATCAAGGACCTCTCTGTACTTTGCTCTGTTCATCTTTCCCTTGATCCTGACTAGTCTCCCAGTCCCAGCCGTCTGGCCACTCTACCATAAAGGCCTGATTGGTGGAGTGCTGCAGAGATGGCTGTCAATCTGGAAGGTTCTCCCATCTCACAGAGGAACTCTGGAGCTCTGTAAGAGTGACCATCGGATTCTTGTTCAACTCCCTGACCAAGGCCCTTCTCCCCCGATTGCTCAGTTTGGCCGGGCGGCCAGCTCTAGGAAGAGTCTTGGTGGTTCCAAACTTCAAGGTGCTATTTTTGACACTTGCATTTGGGCCAGGACTGTTCCAGATATCTACACAGTACAGGTGACACTTACTCAAATATGATTTTCATCCAACAAACAGCCAGACACAACAACAAAAATCCCAAGTGTCTGGTGCGATTTTTAACCTGCCAATTGATTTCAACTTGACTCTATGGAAACTATTTTGAGTCTCATAAAAGTCTAATTCCGGCTTTGATTTATGGCAGATGTCGGCCACGTGAAGATTGACACATTTCATTTTCTTCCGGCAGCCGATATTCCAAATGCCATCGGAGGGCAAATGTGCAGACAGCATATGTTTTCAATTGGCAAGATGGATTAGAGCGATGCTTCATACAGCCATCACACAGCTCATTGATGCACTGTATGACTGGCAATGTTTCTATCCGTCCACACTAAAATAATAATTTAGACAACATATTTGATTGACAGAAGAGCAGGAATACTGGCCAGAAAATAAATTAATTCACTAGCTGTCACAATGCATTTGGCAGGAATGCAAAAGAGGCTTGTGTAATACGGAGGTGGCTAAAAGCAAAAACTGGGTTGCCAAACAGAGCCTTTAAATATGGCATAGGCCTCCTTAATATTGCATTAGAGAATTTTGTTAGAAATTGAGGTTTACACTACAGTGTGGGGAAGAGATAGGACTAGTTCTCTCCAGCTAAAACAACTAAAGGGTTGAGTTATGAACAGAGTGACTTCCCTCAGCAAATTCTAATTGAGCAAAACCTTAGTAACTACTTCATCTGATGATTGACTTTGGATGCAAACTTTAAGTACTGTTCCCAGACTTTAATTAAAAAGCTCAAAATCAGGCTTTGGGTTGTCAATTTCAGTATATAAAGTACATTCTGTTCCCGAAGCTGTCAGATGTATTATTATTCTCCATATCATGCGTGCATTTTAATATCCCTGGTTATAGCAGCAATTAAATCCTCCTCCACATTGTTTACTATTACCAAGTATCTCATTTGAATTTTAGAGGTCATTAGACTCAAGCAGACTGTAGCTGCAATTACCACAGATTACCACCACCGAATCCACCATGTCATATACTTAGATAACTCGTATCTAAACATTCATCATAATGAGGTGGTACATGTCCAACTACACAAACACTTCCTGCAGCTGCAATGTACAGTTAAATGTAAAACTGAACACAATTTATGGTAATCATTCACAATTCATTTAGGGCTACTGTTAAATTACAAATCCCCCAAATAATTGAGCATTTGTTTGTATTCCGCCACAGATGTATACTTTATGTAGGCTACACTTTATCAAAAACTCTTTACATCGAGAAGATGTGATCAATTGATATGTTTAATAGAGGAATTTGTGTATAAGTTTATCTAAAAGCATTGCATTTCGACACAAAATGTGAAGACGTGAATTTTCCCAACAAATGAAAGGCTCCTCTCCCAGATGAAACCTCAGCTTTACAGATTTGCCAGCTTTTCTTTCTTCACACACACGCAGCAGCATTTAGCTCCTTTGTTCTCCTCCCAACAGAGAGGAAGAAGCCAGTAATGGCCGTGTCATGTCTCTGTATGAATAATCCCCTACATCAAATGAGACCAGGACACTCCTTACAATATGCTTTTTATGGTCACTTCCATTTGAAATAGCCCATTGTGCTCCAATAACACCAGAGACCTTGTAAGGAGTGAGATCTCATCCAGGTGTGCCACAGGGGACGACATGTCGCGCTGCATATCTGAAAAGAAATGTGAAGGGTAGACTGACGCGTGGAAATGTAATGTGTACGCACGAGCCGGATGGTATACAAGTACTGGGGTTCTACAGATTCCACCAATCTTGCCAAGACAATTCCAAGCACTGGTTTGTGATTTAGGCCTAGTACTGCAGTGGCAACAGCATATTCCAACTATATCTAGATGTATAGGGTAGTGTTGTCACAATACCAGAATTTTGACTTCGATACTAGGTTTAATATCACGGCAAAAAAGGCAAATTAGCCAAATTCACAGAATGGCACTCGATCCAGACAGATAAACTCAGCTACTGCTCTGTTCAATCGTTGGGCATAATTTATTTTGATTGGTAAATCTATTGATGAACTGGGTATGTAGCATAGGCTTATCCACAATACAGGTGAATGTATATTCAACAGAAGTGCGTGCATGCATTGAGTTCGAGCGTGTTTTGGCTGATAGGGCTACATATGACAAAATCAACTTCCCTTCCATTTAGGATTTATTTTAGTGTACTGATCAACAACATTTGCATAGAAGTAGCTTATTTTCCAAAAAAGTGCACCATCTCTTTAATCAGTAATGACGTCATTCACAAGGCGAGAGGGGGGCGGTCCGTCGGAGCACAGTCAGTTCGCTGAGGCAATAGATCATATTTTGGGAGACGTGAGACCAAATAATCAAATTAAAAGTTTTTGGTAACAATCACCTTTGAAGTCAGCATATTTTAAAAAAGTACTAGGGAAGTGAATTTATGTTAGCTTTAGCCAGCAAGCAAAGTTAGCCTACAAAGATGGAAACTACCGGTATCTTCTTGCATTGTAAAGTGTACTAGCCTGTATGGACATTGTTTTGCAAACAGTAATTAACAGTCAACATTTATACATGCCACATTACATTATTCAAGTGTGTTAACTTCTGTGCAGCATGAGTGGGGAGCTAACATTATCCAGACTCCCAGTGCAGGCTAGCAATGTCAAAGTCAAAGTCACCATTATTAGTCAGTTGTACAACCTTCAACCAAAATGTGTCTTCCGCATTTAACCCAACCCCTCTGAATCAGAGAGGTGCAGGGGGCTGCCTTAATCGACATCCACGTCTTCGACGCCCGGGGAACAGTGGGTTAACTGCCTTGTTCAGGGCAGAACGACAGATTTTTTTCCTTGTCAGTTCGGGGATTCGAACTTGCAACCCTCCGGTTACAAGTCCAACGCTCTAACCACTAGGCTACCTGCCGGTAAGTGGAGCAGTCACACTTGGTGCTATAATATAAGGGGTTGGCTGCGCTGATAGACAGGCTTGATCCGTGAGACACATTTGACAGTCCCGAAAGTAACAAAACTGTTTTTTAGGTTCTAGTATCGAAACGTTTCGGTATACCGTGCAACACTAGTATAGATCACAAATGGGAAACATGAATCAAAGCCAAGCTTAGGAAAATGGTAATAGCAAGATGAATGTGTCTAACTTGGAATAGAACATTGGTCATGCAGCCTGGCCAATACATGTAATAGCAATCTATTAATGTTGGATACAAAAAAAACTAGATCCAGATAAACAAAATGTGCGCCATGTTTCACACAGAGTCAAATAAAATGACAAAGTGTGTGCAACCCCAGTGTATTTTTCCACTCGACTCTGGTCAGCCCTCCAGCAGACCATATAGTACTGCCTGCACACGTCAGACAGACAACTCCACTCTGGTACACCCACTCCATGCAACCATACACAAACTACACACAGTAAGAGGGGGACGGATTTACTAAACCCAATTACCTGAGGTCATGTGTTAAGGATTGGAGAACCACTCAACTCTTCTTTTTTGACAATATTGAAGCCTGTTGTTATCATAGGGTTGAGGAGAATATTCAGAAAAACAACCTTTCAACAGAGTTATCAAATCTCAGACGTAACTAGTTCTAATATTCTGGTTCTATGGATAACTAATAGAAACTGTCTCTACGGCGTGACATGATAGCGGCTAGGTAAAATGTGTGCGCAGCTTGATATTCTGGCATGAAGTCCTTTCATGATGTCCCATGCCCATACACCAGGGAAGTAGCTTAAGTAGCTGTGGATTCCAAAATAGAAGCATGGTCTCAAACAAACCATCAGTTCTACATTATTCGTCTGGTACTTCATGCCATATGTACGCGTCTGGTCCACAGCATTATTTCTGTTCTCTGAGATAGTGTATCACTTTCTGTGAGTCTGCAAGTCATTCAGAAGTTCATGGGGGAAAAGGACATTTCACTACGGAGCTGTCACCTAGCAACGCAGATAAGCTAATGTTTCTGGTGCGGAACATGTTGGAATGGATAAAGATCGGTTGTGTCTCTGACAATGGAATGAGAATAGTTGGGTGGAGATAAAGGTGCTATGCTCTGTCAGACATTTAGGCTACCATTTCTTTTTATGTGACCTACAGGTACAATTTACAAATTCCTATAATATTCAGTTCGTATTTACCTGTGAGCTGCAACTCAAAAATATATATTTTTAAAAAGGTACATAAATACAAAGTATTGACCATTAAGACCCTATTAAAATTACAAAGTAATTAAACATTTAATATGTAAAGGAAAATATTTCCTTTACGTGTTTTCGCTCCACCCTTGCACTTGATTGATGAATTAAAGTCACTAATTAGTAAGGAACGCCCCTCACCTGGTTGTCTATAGGTCTTAATTTAAAAGGAAAAACCCACAGACACTCAGCCCTCCGTGGAATGAGTTTGACACCCTTGGTGTAAGTAATCATGTCACTTTCCCACTTAAAAGGGAAATTGTAAAAAAATTAAACATCTCCAGCACCACCCCAACATCAACAAAAGGGTGCATTTCTATGTTTTGTGGGGGGAAAAAGAGGGGAAGATAAGTGTTTCCAATGACATCAGTGTGCATCATGTGACTTTAACCAATTACAAGCAGACATTGCCTACTAATTGGTTGATGATGTCATTGGAAACACTCATCTTCCTCTATCTTTTTCCAAACATAGAAACGCTCCATTTTCACATATGTTTATGTTGGGGTGGCGCTGGAGATGACATATGAATGACAATTTTTTTTTTTTTTTCCTTTAATAAACCATCTCTCACAGAAGTCCCTGGGGCATATCCATATTACCTCAACAGCAACTTCCAAATGGCCAATTAGGGCCTACTACACCTGTAGCCTACATAAGAAGCACAATAAACAACGTTATAATGATATATTCCAAGAGGAATGGGGCTCCATCAGAGGACTATGCTGCATACTGTTATCAATCTTTGGGCGAAAAAGCCTTGCCATCTAGCCTTAAACACAGTGCTTCTGCTTTCTAAAGGGCCAACCTCAGAGCATCTCTGACCTCAGCTTGGTTTTAACCTCAGCCTGGTCTGTGGAGGGTGAGGAAGGAGGTTTGCAGGAATGACCTACAACTCCTACACAAGTGTATGTTGTCATCCGTTCAAGAAACGATCATCTTTCCCGCCTACTCCTGTCAGCCGGAAAAAGCAATCCAGTCTCACTGCCTTCCAATCTCTCACACAACCACCTCATCCCACCGCCACCCACCCACAATCATCTTCTCGTCAGACATCCCACTCACTGCTCACTGACATTCAAGCAGGTAATTACTCCATTGCAGACAAATTACAATGCGCTGCAGACATCTAGATTGCTTCGCTTTGTATATGCATGTATGACTGACCAGACGGTCTGTCCAAAGGCCCTTGACCTTTTTAATGGAATTCGGTTTTGTCTAAAGACATGCTGTATCAAACTAGCACAACAGCACTTAATGCCAAAAGATTATTCATACTAAATGCAATAATTGTCATTTAACCAAAACATGCTGACCAATGTCTTCAAAACATATGTACTTCATTCATAATGATGTTCTATACTGCTGCTTACATTTAATGTACCAAATATTTTATTCAGACTGCCATCTTCTACTATTCAGAGAAAGGATTGACAATTCAAATGTGCTTCATAATACAGGGCTAGATATCCACTTAGACATTTCAGATCCATTTTCCCCTGTGAGCTAGTGTGATAATGGCATTTGTGAGCACTACAAATGCACCGTTTAATTTACTGCGTTATTCCTATCGATTTTGGCATCATTGCTGGAGCCCTCCTCCACCTGCTGAGAAGGATTAGCCCCCAGTAAATACAAGCCTTGCCAAATGTATCATTAACAAATGGAGGAAAACCCCATTTGTGCTCAATTTCTAATAAATGAATAAATTATTGATTGAGCGTACTAAACATATCCCTCCCTCCATTCTCCAGGGATGTAAGACTTCAACTGAAGGGCAGAGGAATCCCTGAATAATATGGAGTTACTAGTAATACCTCCATAAAGTCCTATAGAAACAGCTTATGTCGAGCTGTGAATCTGTAAACAATATATGACATTTAAACCCATGTCATAGTCTTCAAATTACATACAAGTTAAACGCCATGTAGTAACTGACACAGTTGCCCATTATTTGGCATATAAGAAAAATATTTTAAAAAAATGAGCTCTACAAAAATGGCCTTACCGCAAGTGCCTTGGACAGTCTTGTACGGAAGTCGTTGAGAATGATGGCGACAACGCCCTGGTGAGGGATGTAGACATAGCCCCCCTTCAGGTAGACCTTCCTGGTTCTCACCAGATCCAACGCATCTTGGAATGGGACCTTGAAATAAAACATAAAAGAGGGGGTATGTGTACATTCAACATAACTTGCTCATCCTGATGTTTTGCCTCCCAATAGAATATTCATTGTCTTAACACAGGGGTGCACTTTATGTATTCTAATATAACCACGTGAGGATTTCACCTTTGTAGAAAATTAAATTGTTAACTCACTTTGTAGAAGTCTTGGCAGTCAACCGTGGATCCGCTGACAGCAAAGCTTGACTTGACGAGTTTTTCCATCAGGTTTGTCTTCTCATCAACACTAATCTAGAGATTGGGAAAAGGTAGTCGACATTCAGTGACAGAAACAAGCATATTGACACTTGATAGTATAGCTATCGAACAATGTAATGTTGTTGCATTCTCTTCTCCGGAGTGAGATGAAGACTGCTGTACACTTGCCCATCAATCATGTCCTCTTAGGCATAAACAAACGAAAGACAATGTGTCCTCGGGCTGTCGATGACCTATCTGACTGGTATGGGTCTCAATCAATAGTGTAAGCAGCAAACATGGTAAGGCAAGGGAGTGGAGAGCTGGGTTGTATTCATTAGTTCATATTAGTCCCTCCCTGTTTCAGTCCGTTTTGGCCTGGCATAAATGCCATTGTGGGATATCTTACACTGAAGACCCAGAATGCATCAGAGGCTTTATCACCTCAACATATCAGGCTTTAACAAAAGCTACGTTTCATAACTGCCGACAAATTTACATGCAAAAATTATACAATCTGCATAACAATATTCACATTTTCCCACAGAGGTGTTTCTATCAAATGTACTTGTCGTGGATAAAAAGGGTGTGCATGATGACGTATTGCACATAAAAAAATACTTTTGCGGTTAAATTTCCATGTACCGGCCGCTGGTGACATTTTTATCAGACATGTACTTTACTTGCATAAAAAGGTTGTCTGGAAACCTGGTAACTGTAATAAAGACGGGGATAAATACAGCCAACCATAAGGGCAGACGGAGTTAGAATCTTGTCGCCCATCTCCAAGACATTATCAAAGACAGGCTTCCGGCTATGTAGAACCTGCGGCCAAAACAAACGCTTTACAACCTGTCACTCAAATAATTCTATCCAGAGCAGAGTAGGTAAGTGAAGCGATGAGCGTAGCGTGCCCAATTTGACTTGAGCGTGATTCCCAAAGGCTGGAGGGTTGGCCTTCTCGCCCGCTCCAATAGCGCTCACTTCACGAGCTCAGGGCATACTCCCCCCAGCATGTATTTGTAGTCTACTTGTGTGCTGCTATAGCCCCTTGCTTTAGCTACTGTCATCGAGGACTCTAAATATTTCCAGAAACTGATAAAACACACCAGGTGCTAAATCAAGGTGAAAGGATTGACAATTCAAATGTGCAAAGGACCAAGAGCAAGAGAGGGTGCGGTGATGTAGCCCCAAAGCATGATGGTGTACTTACATCGTGCACATGCTAACAGAAAGGAACGAGGTGAGTAGATGACTAAGTGTCATTGTAGCAAAGTATTTAGAAGCTAAAAATCGGATCTCTTAACACGTTTTGTTCATTTTCGTACTATTATCTATACAATAGGCCATCGTTGATTTTGTCCCAATGGGCCTGGCATATTCCCACTTTCAAGGAGCTTTCCGTATTGATTGGGTTATTTTGCCAAAAAACCTTTAGGCCTACCTATAGAAAAATCTAAACAACTCTGCATCTCTGCCCAGTCTGGCAAGAGTGGCCCAGTGGCTCTGCAAGTGTGGAGAGAATATTCTCTGCTGCCGGCTGGCTCTCCAGGCACCGTCGCATGAGCCTGAAGCCACAGACTAGCGAAGCTAGTGTAAAAATGAATAACATTTTTTTTTAAAAGGCACTAACAAGTCGTTTGTTTAATTTGTATTTAAGTGAGTCACAGCCTATATGTGCAATTTACAGACTAATGATTTAATACAACAAAATGTTGCTTGAATGCTGAATGTCCCTACCAACCTATTGTGTCACACTCGTAAATGCTTCACAATGCATTTCTTTGTAGGCTATAGCCTTGAAATAATAGCCTAAATAATTAACTTCCGTTCCCTGTCTGGCTGACCTTTTTAAGAGTGTTTATATGTTGTTAATTTGACACATAGCCTATTTGAAATTATGTTCACTTCTTACATTCACCTTTTCATGTTTCTTCAAATACTTTTCATTCAATTCCATATGGTTTAGTTTCAATTTCTTGAAAACCAAATTGGTACTGTGGGTCCAGGCAGTCACAAAAATAGATGGGTGTTGGTTAAATTGTGATTTTAATGAATGAAGCGAATTTGGAGCAGCAGTTTTTTTCCTGTGAGCGCTGAGTGGAGACAGGACATTGAGGACCTGAATGGTGCTCAAGAACCTCCTCCAAGAGTGATGAGCGGAATTTCCAACCGCTCACATGCTCTGATCTAGGGACTGTTTGGGAAAATGTTGTACCTATCCCCTTCTGGGCATGTATGTGATGAACAACTTTTGCTGGCCTTTTTCACCTCCCTCGTTGCCATATTGCAATACTATAAACAATGCTGGTCATGTCAAATTAAACAAAAAGGAGCATGTTCTATACAGTACTGTAAATGTGTACTATTTACTTCCTTGAGTTCAATTGATTTCTCTTGTACAAGTTTAAATTTATCGCAACAAATCTTATGGAACACACCTTGAAGTAAAACAAGATTCAACTTCAAATAGACCGATTGTGTGGAGGGTTGTTTTTGCAGTGGACATTTTCAGACAAGTATACTACTGTGAGCTGACAGCACCATCTGCTGGCGGGTCTGAAATATTACCAAAAATATGTCCAAACAGTATCAAGACCAGATTTACTGAGAATTTATATTTTGTAAAGTTTACACCCAATACTTTTTTTTGTCATAGAAATCAAAACTTTCCACCAGTGCATTCACCAATGGAGGACAGGGATGAACCAATAGCTTGGTTATGCCAATTCCCATCATTATATTGATGACAGAGCTGTTTTGCTCACATTTAAAAGTAAAATGTGCATTTCCCTCCACAACAACATAAATAGACTCACCGTATGATAGTGAAGATTATTGTACTGCAGAAATTCTCTTATGTTTTTGGAAGGCAGGTCTTTGAAGCGATAACGGAAGAGGTCAATCTCTTGCTGGATAAACCACCGTCTGAGATCTTCTCTGAAGATAGAAAAAGTAACCTTATTGTTTGTTAAATGTACAAAGTAATAGAATCACTTGGTATGCTGTGGCACAAATAATTAGGTAGAATACACCCTCCTCTAGGTACAAGTCTATTTGGAGAAAGGGACATTACATGTTTATTGAAAAGGCTGTAAAGACTTCACTTACGTTTGGCAGTATGCAAGCCGGAGAATGAAGTGGGAGATATGGTCCTTTCTTCGCTTTTCATATTCACTGGGCCCAGTTTGAGGTTTCCGGTCATCCTTAGTGGATTTAAAAGGAAAGCATACTAGAACATCTCAACAGAAAGCATTCTCTCTTTCAATATCATTATCAAACTCTTGATCACCACCAGCAATTCGTCAGTGTTTTACATTTTCCATTGATGAAAGACTGAAAAATCAATACATACTGAGTAGGGCTGACCAATTATTTGACTGGTCGATTGTTTGGCCGATATAGGCGGTTGGCCGACAAGGCGAGCAGTAGCAACAGTGTCTTCAGAAGGTACAATTTTTCCACATTTTGTTACGTTAGCCGTATTCTAAAATATATAAATAAAATAAATATCCTGCATTCTACACACACACCACACAATAACCCATAATGACAAAGCGAAAACAGGTTTAAATTTTTTTGCAAATTTTTTTTTTTTTTAATTCAAAAATCTGAAATATACATAACTACATAACTATTCAGACCCTTTGCTATGAGACTTAAAATAGAGCTCAGGTGCATCCTGTTTCCATTGATCATCCTTGAGATGATGTTTCTACATTTTGATTAGAGTCCACCTGTGGTCAATTCAATTGATTGGACATGATTTAGAAAAGGCACACACCTGTCTATATAAAGGTCCCACAGTTGACAGTGCATGTCAGAGTAAAACCAAGCCATGAGGTCGAAGGAATCATCCATAGAGCTCCGAGACAGGATTGTGTTGAGGCAAAGATCTGGGGAAGGGTACCAAAAAAAGATTCTGCAGCGTTGAAGGTCCCCAAGAACACAGTGGCCTCCATCATTCTTAAATGGAAGAAGTTTGGAACCACCAAGACTCTTCCTAGAGCAGGCCGCCTGGCAAAACTGAGCAATTGGGGGAGGAGGGCCTTGGTCAGGGATGTGACCAAGAACCCAATGGTCACTCTGATAGAGCTCTAGAGCTCCTCTGTGGAAATGAGAGAACCTTCCAGAAGGACAACCATCTCTGCAGCACTCCACCAATCAGGCCTTCACGGTAGAGTGGCCAGACGGAAGCCACTCAATAAAAAAAGGCACATGACAGCCCGCTTGGAGTTTTCCAAAAGGCACCTAAAGGCTCAAACTATGCAAAACAAGATGCTCTGGTCTGATGAAACAAAGATTGAACTCTTTGGCCTTAATGCCAAGCATCACGTCTGGAGAAAAGCTGGCACCACCGCTACGGTAAAGCATGGTGGTGAGAGAGACTAGTCAGGAGACTAGTCAGGATAAAGGGAAAGATGTACAGAGAGATCCTTGATGAAAACCTGCTCCAGAGCGCTCAGGACCTCAGACTGGGGCGAAGGTTTTACCTTCCAACAGGACAACGACCCTAAGCACCCAGCCAAGACAACGCAGGAGTGGCTTCGGGACAAGTCTCTGAATATCCTTGAGTGGCCCAGCCAGAGCCTGGACTAGAACGCGAATGAACATCTCTGGAGAGACCTGAAAATAGCTGTGCCGCAACACTCCCCATCCAACCTTACAAAGCTTGAAAGGATCTGCAGAGAAGAAATGGGAGAAACTCCCCAAATACAGGTGTGCCAAGCTCGTAGCGTAATACTGATTAAAGGGTCTGAATACTTACAGCTGAAGTCAGAAGCTTACATACACCTTAGCCAAATACATTTAAACTCAGTTTCACAATTCCTGACATTGTAAAAATGTCCTGTCTTAGGTCAGTTAGGATCACCACTTTATTTTAGGAATGTGAAATGTCAGAATAATAGTGATTTATTTCAGCTTTTATTTCTTTCATCACATTCCCAGTGGGTCAGAAGTTTACATACGCTCAATTAGTATTTGGTAACATCGCCTTTAAATTGTTTAACTTGGGTCAAATGTTACGGGTACCCTTCCACAAGCTTCCCACAATAAGTTGGGTGAATTTTGGCCCATTGCTCCTGACAGAGCTGGTGTAACTGAGTCAGGTTTGTAGGCCTCCTTGCTCACACACGCTTTTTCAGTTCTGCCCACATATTTTCTATGGGATTGAGGTCAGGGCTTTGTGATGGCCACTCCAATACCTTGACTTTGTTGTCCTTAAGCAATTTTGCCACAACTTTGTAAGTATGCTTGGGGTCACTGTCCATTTGAAAGACCCATGTGCGACCAAGCTTTAACTTCCTGACTGATATCTTGATGTTGCTTCAAAATATCCACATAATTTTCCTTCCTCATGATGCCATCCATTTTGTGAAGTGCACCAGTACCTCCTCCAGCAAAGCACCCCCACAACATGATGCTGCCACCCCCGTGCTTCACGGTTGGGATGGTGTTCTTTGGCTTGCAAGCCTCCCCCTTTTTCCTCCAAACATAACGATGGTCATTATGGCCAAACAGTTTTATTTTTGTTTTATCAGACCAGAGAACAATTCTCCAAAAAGTACGATCTTTGTCCCCATGTGCCATTGCACACCGTAGTCTGGCTTTTTTTTATGGTGGTTTTGGAGCAGTGGCTTCTTCCTTGCTGAGCGGCCTTTCAGGTTATGTCGATATAGGACTTGTTTTACTGTGGATATAGATACTTTTGTACCCGTTTCCTCCAGCATCTTCACAAGGTCCTTTGCTGTTCTTCTGGGATTGATTTGCACTTTTCGCACCAAAGTACGTTAATCTCTAGGAGACAGAACACATCTCCTTCCTGAGCGGTATGACGGCTGTGTGGTCCCATGGTTTTTATACTTGCGTACTATTGTTTGTACAGATGAACGTGGAATTTTTACTAGGATTAAATTAAACTGAGTTTAAATGTAGTTGGCTAAGGTGTATGTAAACGTCCGACTTAAACGGTGTGTATATATCACACAAGACACCCATCTTATTTGCGCCCATCTCAGTGAAATAATCCATTGCGGAGGCCGCGGGGATGGTGCAATCCAAGAAGGGGAGTGTGGCTGCACCTTGCACGTCTCTATCCCAGAATGCGCGCTCTCCCGCCAATTTGCGCACATTCATTGTGTGAATGATTTACGTTAGATTGTTAATGTATTAATTTCCCATTACATATCACTAGTACATTTACTGTTAATTCCTAATCTAACATGTTTGTTTGGTTACGGTAAAGTCTTAATGCATTCGATATACAGTCCCAGTCAAAAGTTTAGACACCTACTCATTCAAAGGTTATTTTTTTTCTAACTATTTTCTACATTGTAGAATAATAGTGATGACATCAAAACTGAAATAACACATGAAATCATGTAGTAACCAGATATATTTGATTTAAAAAAAACAGTTCTGGTTACTACATGATTCCATGTGTTATTTCAGTTTTGATGTCGTCACTATTATTTTACAATGTAGAAAATAGTTAGGAAAAAAAAATAACCTTTGAATGAGTAGGTGTGTCCAATCTTATGACTGAGACTGTATATTATTCCAGTCTTACTGTTCTCATTGTCAGAGTGGGCACGTTGTTTGCAGAGCGCAGTGTTACACTTGTGAAAAACAAGTTTTGGTTTATTTCATTTCATTTACGAGTTGTCAATTTAGTTAATGTCTTTTGTTTGGAGCGCTCCAGTCAAGTAGTTGAGTAAGGACACGCACCTGATTACGCATAGAAGTAGGGCTATAGGCTACCTGGCCTGTGTGCAATGAAGGCATATAAATGTGCCCATTTGGAGATCTAATAGTATTTCTGATTGGGTTAAAGCACCACCACTAATGAGCTGTGGAGCTTCTCAAAGTAAAATGTTTTCTTCACCTCAAACAGCAAGCAAACAATGTCTGTTTCTACATCCATTGAGAATGACAATTCCTCAATGTATTTGAAAAATCTTTCCATCCCTCTCCCTTTCAAACACTCAGCATGAAAGGAAAAACGCCATGCTCTAATCCAGTGGAAGCGTCATAAAATAGGCCTACCTGATTACTTCTTATCCCTTTCGCAAATAGCCTTCAGACGTCGGTCCCGAGCTCACTGGTACAGGAAACTGAGGGCCCATAATATTTTATACAATGTTGCAAGGAGCTTCTGGCTGGACCCAAGTTAATACAATGTTTTAATTTCGTTGCAGACAGGCCATGCGTAGCCAATGTTGCGTAGCCAATGTGATTCATAGGATATTTATTTTTATCAGGATATTTTCTACCTGCAATGTTTTATTTGTTGGCTTGAAGTTACTTTAGGTTTGCATCGTTTTCATTTAGATGACAATGATTGAGATTCGAAGACATAATAAAATCTGATTTAACTGTTGCACAAAAATGTGCATTTGAAAACCATAACTAGCACGCAGATCAGTTGAAATGGTAACAAATTCGCATTCCACATGAGAAAGTTTGCCGACTCCTCGTGTAGCCTATTACCGGCAACTTCAGGAGAGTAACAGCAGAATCTGCGAAAGCCAGTAGGAGCAGGAGGAGGATGGTTGGGACAGGTTACGTTTTTTTGTTCTAGTTATCTTGATCTCTGGCTCCCTCAAGTCTTTTTTTTATTATCAAACAGTGAGCTTAAAGCATAAGACAAGCTTAATGCATACAGTAGTTGATTTGATTAAAACAGGTTGTCTGTATGGAAAAACACACTTTAAAATGTTGACCAATCAATTGGTCAAAAGAACTGATTACTTTCGGTCCACCAAGATTTTTTTTGTTGGGGACAACTAACTATTAGCATCTTCTTTAAATAGCTACGCACTATGGAATTCTGAATGTCTAAAATTTGATTCATATTGATCATAATTTTGTACTCACAGCCTCTATTTTGTAGGGAAAGTTCAAATTTGAGAACTCTGCATCCAGTTTCTTGATATATTGTTCAGATGTTTTCACATAGCTCACTCCAAGGTTTTCAACTGTCTTCAACACTGGAATGACAAAACAAGATCAAAACACCATGCAACTTTAGTTATGTATATAAAAAGTTGAGTCAGACAAATGTAACCAGTTAGTGGTAACACTACTTGACACCCAGCGTCATAACACATTATGACACGGTCATAACCATGTCATGTCATAACAGCTGACAACCTGTCACAACACTGTCATAACCCATATTTACACCTGTTGTGACACTGTATATTGCATTATTGTACGGCTAGTTATGACACCTACACATTCAATTTTGTTTTTCCCTGCCAAGAAGTTTCCTTTCATTTGTAAGTTTGTTTAAGTAATTTGTTGTTGTAATGAATTCTTCACAGTCATGTTTTTTTCCCAATCATATTTTAAATAACTTGCAGAAAATACACTATGACACTCATGAAGCATTATGACAATCCTGTATAACTTTCCTTGGACAAAATAAAAAACTTTGACACTGTCAAGAAGCATTATATTCATAGAAGCAAGATCACGTACATGCCCTTATGTCGGTCAGTCAAAAAGAGGGTGTCTTGTCCTGCTCTTAAAATCATCTCCTGCATTCATCCCAGTCATCAGCAACAGACCATTTGGATAGGTGCATGTCTGACATTTTGTGCGCAATTACAATAACATTCTGAAATTGACCATATTAAGTTATAGAACAAACATAATGTTGACAAGTAGACTGTGGTGTAATGGAATGTTTTTGCCTTGTTTTGGGGTTGACACTTTAGGTAACCAGCTATAAAATAACAGATCTAAATATGTGTCATGACAGTGTTTTCACCATATTATGGCAGGTTATGATAACTTATGTCAGCTGTTATGAGATATTATGACATGTCAATTGTCCTGTCATACCGTGTTATGACGCTGGGTATCAAGTAAAGTGTTACCAAGTTAGTTCATAACAATACACGTGTAAACCAGAAGTAACTTAAGGTAGCTAAACAACTTACGTTTCAGCCTGTCCACAGCGAAGGTCTCAAACTCGGAGAGAGAAATGTTTTCGATGGGAGGCTGACCATAGAACTGAAGACAATGTCCATATAGCTGCTCAGTCTGAGAGTTGCCAATCAACTTCTTTCTTCTGCTGTAGAACTGCATGGTTCTTGAAAATGATGCAAGGTTTTTTTCAAATATTATTATGAGTTGAAAAGAAGATCATTTTGTTTAGTACTGTAACTACTCTCTTTGGTAATACGTATTAGCTAGTTAGTCAAAGAGAACATAGCTGACAGTTGTCCAAAAGAAAAACTAACACACACTGCCTTCATAACATTATTATGGCAAGCTAACGTGAGTTAACTACCGCGCTACTGGTAACTACCGATAGGTTTTGGGTTTAGATTTCACCAGTTACAATACAGATAGATAAAACGTTCTACAATTCCAACAACTTACCAGTATCTCGCTTCGCTTATTTTATCAAGAAAGCTAGCTTTACTTCTGTCTATTTGTCTTGATTCCCGCCAATTGCCACAGAGCGTTCTAATCTTAGCGCGGGGGAAAATGACGTAAATGCGTGTCTGTCATTTCCGGTTTTCGCCACGCTGACAAAGATATTTCGAATTAACCCAAGATAGTTCACCTGTCTCGTCTACAGTTGGAGCATGGTGGGCAGAACAAGCAAGGCCGTGGGGGCAAAGCCAAGCACGATCTAGCGAGATTCTATTGGCGCGTAGTAGCATACGTTTCCATATATCCTTTAGGGAACGCCTCCTCTGTGAAGCGCGCGTGTGCACAAACTTAATTCGACCTTGCACTCCTTATAAACAACGCCATTTTTTGTTTTACTTTGGCAAAGCGTCAACTCTATAAAACATAGTGCACTGTGTTCGTAACAGATTGTAGTTTTCGGAACAGAAAAATGTTTCATACTCTCCCACAACCCGCGATTCGACTTTCTCTCACTACCATATTTGGTGGTGAAAAAAACTTTCTAAACTGATGCTTCATCTTAATTTTTTTCTGCTTCAGCTTTATATGTGTTACGCCGACTCTGTCTCTCATGACATTCTTCCACCTCTAACCACCTATCTAGGAACAGAACACCTTTCCCTGAAACTCGGAGGTGGATGGAAAAATATAACTAGGAAAACTGACCATTGATCAGTGTTTGGGGGGGAGTAGTCACATGATATGTGAAGTAATTTGAGTAACAACGACACAACCTGGTCACAAACAGACTCAAGATCAGCCAGGATGTGTATTTTAATGTAATTTACACGCTTTGCATTTCAGAAACTGACCCAGGGACAGAAGAGTTGAGTTGCAGTGAACTGTGGATATTCTACTGCTCCCGGAAACCAAAGCGTTTATAGCAACCGGACTGCAGTTGTGGGTTGTCACTAGTAACCCAGCCACAAAGTAAAAAATGGCTATATCGTAAAAATGCATGGAATCTAAAATTAGCTTTTTTGGTCTTAATTTAAGGTTAGGGTTATGTATAAGGTTAGCAGTGTGGTTAGGGTTAGGTTTAAAATCTGATTTTTTTTGAAGATCAATTATAGAAATAGGCGGGGTTTAGCCATAATAATGACTTTGTGGCTGTGGTAACTTGCAGTTTGTGGGAGAGTCGAGCAAACAGCTGGCTATGCAACTAAAATGTCTTGATTTCCAAATAGTCGCTTTGTGAAATAGAATTAGACGACTTGTTACATAGATGAAACGCGTTGATATTCAGCTCCTCTTGTCGTGTCAACATCATGATAGTTTTCGCTAGTTATTGTTTAATGATTTGTGACATTGTCTAACGTTAAAGTGCTAGCAAGCCCAGCTAGCTGCTATAGTACTCCGGGGAGACGTGCTTGCTAATATTAGCTGAACGTGGAGGCCGGACAATCCATCGTTTAGTTTAGATAGATAGCTAAATTAGTGTTTCAAATTATTACAACGATTTGCTTGTTACTATGGTACAGTTTTAATTATAACTTGTATTTATTTTGGCCAGGAAAAAAACGTGTTATTTATTCTCTTTCATTGCGCAGCAATTCTATTTGTATTAGTCCTGTTGCAGCCACTGAGGTAGAATAAGAACGTTTGCAGCTGCAAGACAAGAGTCACAGTCATGTAACTGTAATGCAGGTAAGATAAACAATGTTACGAGTTCATCACTCGAAATGATACATTTGTTGCAAATCGTTGTCTCAGATATTCTTTGTTGCTGTGTTCTTCATGAGGGAGAATGTGTAAAAATCTTTGGACAGCCTCCGAACAAACATGAATACTAGCTAGCTTAACGATACTGTAAAATTATGAGTGCATGAATATAACATCTTCATTTGTTTAGTGGATTTAAAAAACACTTTGTTTCAAACATTGTTAAGCAAGTCCTAATCCTCTCTCGGCTCACTGTATGCAGAATTCCCAGGTGATTATGTCTTGCTACAGTTTGTACGCCAGACGTGATAACTATGTTTCCTTTACTGGGCGTTACAGGTACAAACATATATTTAGAACCACCTGCATCTGGACACGGACATTTATAAGATACATTTTTTTTCGCAGAAATTGAGAACGAAGACCGTATCGCCAAGAGCAGGTTAGTTAAAAGATCTATGGCAGCGTTTTGTTTAATCTAACCTGTGACGCCCAGTAATGGATACATAGTTATCACGTATCTGGCGTACAAACTAGCTAGATGTTGTCTAGTGGTGTAAATGCATTCTAAAGTGAACCTCTTCAGCAGCTGCTGTTCAGAAATGTGTCAATTAACTGTCTTCCAATTTATAGGCCATTGTGACCTTCTTAATAATGGAGTGTTTACACAAGTACTGTAGATGAATGCCTGGTTACCAGTTTGTCAGGCTAGCAACTTTGAAGGAACAATCTAACTATGCAGTCTACAGGTAGGCCTAGACATACCAGCACGTTCCTCTAAGACCAATGTTTTATTTTATGCTAAATTGATCCAATCAGAGCATATGTGAAGAGTCAATGTAAGGGAATATGTTTTTATACAGTGGGACATCCAGTTCTGCCAAGGTTTGCTGCATCTGCTGGATTTGAGCAGAATTCCTTTAAGTGCATGTCACTTCAAAAGAGTTTGCAAAATCTGAGCAAATGGTAAATTAAACTGACGTGTCTTTGCATGCAGCTAAATTACAGCCAGCACTGTATTCAGTTACCTTTGATGAGATGTTGCGGGATAGACTCTACTTTGTAACTCAATCTGTGGTCATTCCAGTCGCCTAGTAGCCACATCTACCTAGAATATTCCATGTTTGTCTGTATAAGTTTTACTTGTTTGTGTAGAGTTTAGGTTACACAAGGACATAGCTTGATTAATAGGTATCAAGGTAGTGGTTTCATTGTGGTTGAGACGCCAGCCCGTTTACAGTGGGTTTTGGGTTTCGGATCATCCATTTTATGAATAGGACTAGCTCAGGATAACAAACTACCGCTCTGAGAGTTTAAACTCAGGAAAAAGGCCCACCTTGGCTTTGTGTGCCGTGGAACCCTAGACAGATCAGCAACACATTCCTTGCATAGTCTGTTGAGGTTAAGTCAAACCACATTGTGAACAAAATGTTTTGTTTGGACTTAAGGTCACTGATAACGATAGGCCCATAGCACTAGCCTCTGGTATTATTTTGCTGCAAAGCTGATACGTTGTTTAGGCCAACGTTGTGATATTGTTGATCACATTACCAGGCAAGGGGTTTGGGATGTCGTGGGGATGTTTGCCTGCTTATATCGAGGAGATCTGGGATTTAGCGAAGTTGTCAGTTCCCATAAGACAGCATAGCCTAGTCATCTGGAGCATCGTGACCTCAACCCTTGAATCCCTGCCACGTCAGCTACACCCTCTCTTAGCCAGGTCCAGGCAGCCAGGTCCAGGCAGCCAGGTCCAGGCAGCCAGGTCCAGGCAGCCAGCCAGCTACCAAATGGAAAAGTGTGTGGGAGCAGAAAGACTGAGGCAGTGACTGAGCTAAGTGAAGCTGACTGTACCATGTAAGGATGAGGAATCCACCAGCTGACGTTACCTCAGAGGGCTGCAGCCTGGAAATGTATGCACTCATTACTGTAAGTCACTCTGGATAAGAGTGTTTGCTAAAAGACTAAAATGTAAAATGTATGCACTGGCTAATATTTACACTCAGCTGTAAAACAGCAGACCTGAGGGGCAGCAAGTGATGGTTTTATGGGAAGACTGAGGAGCAGTGAGGTAGAAAGTGTTCTCCTCTAAACAGAGTACATCATATTGCTGAACAAACAGAAGGATGTTTTTATGTGGGCTAGGCTCGTCAGTCAGCGGGAATAGAACTTGGATGTTGGAGCTGCAGAACGACGCAGGTTTTGTGCAGAGAAACTAATAATGGTAAGACCTTAAGTCAGGTTTATCAATATGTAAAACATAAGTTTGTGTCATTGTGTCTCTCAGGAGGTGTCTAACTGATCCAGTACCAGCCCCCCTGAAGTAACACCAGATAGCCTTGGAAGTGTTAAGAAAACCCAGCAAGACACAGCCATGTTGGAGGAGGACATGGAAGTGGCCATCAAGGTGGTGGTGGTGGGCAACGGTGCGGTGGGGAAGTCCAGCATGATCCAGCGCTACTGCAAGGGCATCTTCACCAAGGACTACAAGAAGACCATCGGTGTGGACTTCCTGGAGAGGCAGATACTGTAAGGAGATTTTCTATTGGCAGTGTGTCTTACAAATAAACTGAGTATGCAAAACATTGAACACCTGCTCTTTCCATGACATAGATTGAACAGGTGAATCAAAGTGAAAGCTATGATCCCTTATTGTTGTCACATGTTAAATCCACTTCAATCAGTGTAGATGAAGGGGAGGAGAGGATAAATAAGGATTTTTAAGCCTTAAGACAATTGAGACATGGGTTGTGTATTTGTGCCATTCAGAGGGTGAATGGGCAAGACAACATTTAAGTGCCTTTGAACGGGGTGTGGTAGTAGGTGTCAAGGACTGCAACGCTGCTGGGTTTTTCACAATCAACAGTTTCCCATGTGTATCAAGAATGGCCCACCACCCAAAGGACATCCAGCAAACTTGACACAACTGTGGGAAGCAATGGAGTCAACATGGGCCAGCATCCCTGTGGAACGCTTTCGACACCTTGTAGAGTCCATGCCCCGACTATTTAAGGCTGTTCTGAGGGCAAAAGGGGGGAGGGGTGCAACTCAACAAAGGAAGGTGTTCCTAATGTTTGATATGCTCAGTGTATACATACGGTACAATACGGAAAGGTTATATTACAATCGCAGACAGACCTAGAGACCTAGGGGAGCATATTGAAGCCAAAAAGGGAACACTGAAGATGCACCAAAATACCATGTCAACCTCATACAGTGCAATCTGACAAGGAGGTATATTACAATAGCAGCCATACCTGGAGATCTAGTGGACCGTACGATGTCCTAAGTCAGTGGTTTTCAAACCTCTCCTCGGTTGTTGTCCTTGGTTGTAGCCCTGAACTAACTCACCTGATGCACTTCGTCAAGGGCTTGATGATTAGTTGACAAGTGGAATCTGGTGTGCTAGCTCTGGAATAGGCCTAGAGCAAATACATGGAACGACTGGGGGTCCCCAGGAGAAGTTTGAGTACCACTGTCCTAAGTGACCACTGAAATCAAAATGCATGCATTCTGGCTGCACAGACCATCTCTTAAAATGTTATTTTATAAGAGATCCCTGGCATCCATGTCTAACAAACTGTTTTAGGTAACTGTGTTTTGGCTCGAGAAAGACCTTTAAGGTTTTGGCCTAATGCAAAGAAATGTGCTTCCCAAAACGACTCATTCTCCCTATCATTTCAGTAAGTCTATTTTCCTTATTTTTATGCTTAACAGATGTGAAGCAAACCCATAACTCAAATGTAAAGTGTCAAGCGGTATCTCATTCAGCTGTTTATGAATAAGGCATGATAATGGCTTTGGTCACAGATCATGGACATGCAGTGCCCAGATGTATGAGGAGGCATGGTTATTCTCAGGAAATGCCAGAGAGAACTCTAACTGTATTGAATAATACAGGCAAAAAAGCCAGATGAAGGTGAGCTCACTGAAAGCTTAAAGTATTGTTTTTATACAGCAATAAAGGTGTGGAGGGCATTTGACAGTCAGTACACTATCCCTCCTCTAGCGCAGAACTGTTGTAGGAGTAGTATCACATGACAGTCAAGTAGAAATGTATACACACAATACAAAGTATTTAAATTCTCCTATCTGTTCCTTTCCCAGAGTGAATGATGATGAAGAAGTGAGATTGATGTTGTGGGACACAGCAGGGCAGGAAGAGTTTGACGCCATCACCAAGGCCTACTACCGTGGTAAGACTCCTCACTCCCAGGGAAGGACATGATACTCCTTCACTGGGTCTGTCAGACAGGTCATTGTTCAGTATGGATTTAGCTGTTCAACTGCACCATTATGTCCAGATTTTATTTCTGGGGGGAAAAGAGCACAACAAATACAAACTGGGGTGTATGGAAATTGAACAATATAAATAATGCATTTAATTGTGTGTGTGTGTGTGTGTGTGTGTGTGTGTGTGTGTGTGTATATATATCACTCAGCAAAAAAGAAACGTCCCTTTTTCAGGACCCTGTCTTTGAAAGATAATTCGTAAAAATCCAAATCACTTCACAGATCTTCATTGTAAAGGGTTTAAACACTGTTTCCCATGCGTGTTCAATGAACCATAAACAATTAATGAACATGCACCTGTGGAACGTTTTTTAAGACACTAACAGCTTACAGACGGTAGGCAATTAAGGTCAGTTATGAAAACTTAGGACACTTTCTACTGACTCTGAAAAACACAAAAAGAAAGATGCCCAGGGTCCCTGTTCATCTGCGTGAACGTGCCTTAGGCATGCTGCAAGGAGGCATGAGGGCTGCAGATGTGGCCAATAAATTGAAATGTCCGTACTGTGAGACGCCTAAGACGGCACTACAGGGAGACAGGACGGACAGCTGATCGTCCTCGCAGTGGCAGACCACGTGTAACAACACCTGCACAGGATCTGTGCATCCGAATATTACACCTGCGGGACAGATACAGGAAGGCAACAACTGCCCGAGTTACACCAGGAACGCACAATCCCTCCATCAGTGTTCAGACTGTCCGCAATATGCCGAGAGAGGCTGGACTGAGGGCTTGTAGGCTTGTTGTAAGGCAGGTCCTCACCAGACATCACCGGCAACAACATAGCTTATTGGCATAAACCCACTGTCGCTGGACCAGACAGGACTGGCAAAAAGTGCTCTTCACTGACGAGTCGTGGCTTTGTCTCACCAGGGGTGATGGTCGGATTTGCATTTATCGTCGAAGGAATGAGCGTTACACCGAGGCCTGTACTCTGGAGCGGGATCGATTTGGAGGTGGAGGGTCCGTCATGATCTGGGGCGGTGTGTCACAGCATCATCGGACTGAGCTTGTTGAGCAGGCAATCTCAATGCTGTGCGTAACAGGGAAGACATCCTCCTCCCTCTTCCTGCAGGCTCATCCTGACATGACCCTCCAGCATGACAATGCCAGCCATACTGCTCGTTCTGTGCGTGATTTCCTGCAAGACAGGAATGTCAGTGTTCTGCCATGGCCAGCGAAGAGCCCGGATCTCAATCCCATTGAGCACGTCTGGGACCTGTTGGTTCGGAGGGTGAGGGCTAGGCACCCCCCAGAAATGTCCGGGAACTTGCAGGTGCCTTGGTGGAAGAGTGGGGTAACTGGCAAATCTGGTGCAGTCCATGAGGAGGAGATGCACTGCAGTACTTAATGTAGCTGGTGGCCACACCAGATACTGACTGTTACTTTTGATTTTGACCCCCTTTGTTCAGGGACACATTATTCAATTTATGTTAGTCACATGTCTGTGGAACTTGTTCAGTTGTTGAATCTTATGTTCATACAAATATTTACACGTTAAGTTTGCTGAAAATAAACGGAGTTGACAGTGAGAGGACGTTTCTATTTTTTCTGAGTTATATATATCAGTTATTTGATTTGAAAGCGTGTGTGTGACGATCCAGCATTGTGGTGACAGCTGCTCTTTGTATGTGTTCCAGGTGCCCAGGCGTGTGTACTGGTCTTCTCCACCACCGACAGGGAGTCGTTCGAAGCCGTCGGCAGCTGGTGGGAGAAGGTGGAGCTAGAGGTGGGAGACATCCCCACTGTCCTGGTGCAAAACAAGATTGACCTTCTGGATGACACGATGATCAAAAAGTAAGACTTCCTGTGACCCATTTCCCTTCTTGGACTTGGCTTGTTGTATAAGATGCATGGCTTGTAGAACATTAATCTTAATTAGATATTCTGATATTTCAAGCATGGCAGAATTTATCAGTAATCCTTGCTCTTTTTCTCCTGGTACTATAGTGAGGAGGCAGAAGGTCTGGCCAAGAAGCTCAAGTTGAGGTTTTACAGAACCTCTGTAAAGGAGGACCTCAATGTCAATGAAGGTGAGATACAGAAAATGTGTACAGTCGTGGCCAAAAGTTTTGAGAATGACACATATACATTTTCAAGTCTGCTGCCTCAGTTTGTTTGATGGCAATTTGCATATACTCCAGAATGTCATGAAGAGTGATCAGATGAATTGCAATTAATTGCAAAGTCCCTCTTTGTCATGCAAATGAACTGAATCCCCCCAAAAAGATTCCACTGCTTTTCAGCCCTGCCACAAAAGGACCAGCTGACATCATGTCAGTGATTCTCTCGTTAACACAGGTGTGAGTGTTGACGAGGACATCGCTGGAGATCACTCTGTCATGTTGATTGAGTTCGAATAACAGACTGGAAGCTTCAAAAGGAGGGTGGTGCTTGAAATCATTGTTCTTCATCTGTTAACCATGGTTACCTGCAAGGAAACACGTGCCGTCATCATTGCTTTGCACAAAAAGGGCTTCACAGGCAAGGATATTGCTGCCAGTAAGATTGCACCTAAATCAACCATCTATCGGATCATCATGAACTTCAAGGAGAGCGGTTCAATTGTTGTGAAGAAGGCTTCAGGGCGCCCAAGAAAGTCCAGCAAGCGCCAGGACCGTCTCCTAAAGTTGATTCAGCTGCGGGATTGGGGCACCACCAGTACAGAGCTTGCACATGAATGGCAGCAGGCAGGTGGGAGTGCATCTGCACGCACAGTGAGGCAAAGACTTTTGAAGGATGGCCTGGTGTCAAGAAGGGCAGCAAAGAAGCCACTTCTCTCCAGGAAAAACATTGGGGACAGATATTCTGCAAAAAGTAAATGGATTGGACTGCTCAGGACTGGGGTAAAGTCATTTTCTCTGATTAATCCCCTTTCCGATTGTTTGGGGCACCCGGAAAAAAGCTTGTCCGGAGAAGACAAGGTGAGCGCTACCATCAGTCCTGTGTCAACAGTAAAGCATCCTGAGACCATTTATGTGTGGGGTTGCTTCTCAGCCAAGGGAGTGGTCTCACTCACAATTTTGCCTAAGAACACAGCCATGAATAAAGAATGATACCAGCAACTTCTCCCAACCATCCAGGAACAGTTTGGTGACGAACAATGCCTTTTCCAGCATGATGGAGCACCTTGCCATAAGGCAAAAGTGATAACTAAGTGGCTCAAGGAACAAAACATTGATATTTTGGGACCATGGCCAGGGAACTCCCCAGACCTTAATCCCATTGAGAACTTGTGGTCAATCCTGAAGAGGCGGGTGGACAAACAAAACCCCACAAATTCTGACAAACTCCAAGCATTGATTATGCAAGAATGGGCTGCCATCAGTCAGGATATGGCCCAGAAGTTAATTGACAGCATGCCAGGGCAGATTGCAGAGGTCTTGAAAAAGAAGGGTCAGCACTGCAAATATTGACTCTTTGCATCAACTTCATGTAATTGTCAATAAAAGCCTTTGACACTTATGAAATGCTTGTAATTATACTTCAGCATTCCATAGTAACATCTGACAGAAATATCTAAAGACACTGAAGCAGCAAACTTTGTGGAAATTAATATGTCATTCTCAAAACTTTTGGCCACGACTGGTCAACTAACCAGTTAAAATAACTGTTAGGAAGGATGCAATGCGAATCACCAATCTTTTATTTTTTTTTCTACCATTTCTTCTTTTCAGTTTTCAAATACCTAGCAGATAAGTATCTGCAGCGACTCAAGCGGCAAACAGCAGAGGAGCCCGAGGCAGTGCATACAGCAGGCAATAAAATTGGTAAGCATTCTGATAACCATTCCAGTTAGTCCAGACCTCTGGGATTGATTTGTACAAGGCCACAGAGGGATTTTGTCTAGTACTGCTACTTCTGCAATGATAGTTAGCGTTTTGGATCTGTTTTTTTCCCCACCAACAACATTAAACCCTTACACTCGTGGAAATTGTACTTGGACATACCCACATTGAAGTGGTTCTTACCAAGAAAATAATAAAATCAGACACATTATGTATATATATCTTATATTTGCTGTACATTTCTCATTTGTCTATGAAATTCAGTAACATGACAACATTCATGCAAAATGTAGGGTTCATACAACATAAGACAAAAAAAGGGTCTTGAGTAAGAAGTCTGTCTCCAGGCTCTATTTTAACTAAATGTACCTAATGGTACATTTTAGCACAGCCACATTGTGCTTTCGGTATTTTCACAGCGGGAATCATGGGCGCAATAGCTGTCGGTGGCACAAAAGGGCTGGGTTTTGATGAATAAACAAGTTGTAGGTGTTGCGCCAATCAACTTTCTCCATGGCTTAATACTGCTTGCAGTTGTTTCAAGTTGTGTAGGCTATTGACGGTATTTGCGTAATCAACTCCAATTCGGCTGGAGGGCACAGAATATTCTCACAGTAGAATGCATCCAGTTTTGCTAAATATGTTTGCTGTTTTTGCAGTCCACATTGTTCTAGTTGGCTTTAACATGTAGACCTAAAGGTCTTTTATGCATCACATTCACACTTGTTCAGAAAAAAATATATTAGGCTCCTATAAATTGTACTGTATGTGCAAGACACATTCTCCATAAGCAATATAAATTCACAATTGATATGGCATTAGGGCTGAATAATTTAAATACGCTTGGAAGAGCTTTTGGAGAAACTGACGCAAGCCCATTTCAAGTGGTGCATTATTTGAAAGCTTATTCTATTGCCAACATGACTAGCTAAATTATAAAATGCGGTCTTGCAGTGTTGGCCTTTCACAAGGTACTTTATTAAAACATAACTTTGGTTGGGGTTTTAGGCTGGGTTTCTGTATAGCACTTTGTGACATCGGCTGATGTAAAAGGGGCTTTATAAATACATTTGATTGATTTGGTATGCACCGAATGGAGTAAAAAATCCTTTCAGATGAGCTTACCTTGGCAAATTTTATTCACAATGTGGTGAACATGGGCTCATAGTGTTCAGAACAACTCAAAGTAAACTTTGATACTGTAAATTGCATTTGTTTTGTTGTAACGTTTGTGTCAGAAATTAGTCTTTAAAGTTGTATCACTTAATTTACAAATCTCTACCCTAACAGGCGTTTTCAACACCACAAGTAGTAACCTATCTAGTCAGAACTCCAGCAATGGCCGTGAAATCATCAGCTTGCGGCCCAACAAACAGAGGACCAAGAAGAGCAAAAACCTCTTCAGTAGCTGCAGCCTTCTTTAAAATCAATCCATTCCCTACAATAATGTAAGTTTTGACTGCCATATTTGAGGGAAAGAGTCTTGATTGATGAATGGTTGTGTATTATAAGGGTAGATAATTTCACAGACCAAAGTCTGCATAGGATACGGTATGTTATATCAATTTGAGCTCAACCTAGATCTAATCTGCACCTGCGCATTGTGCCTATCATGACGTTGAGCATCTTTACAGATCCAGTCCAGCCTTTGATTCGCATGGATAGATATGAGATCTAAAGCACCAGTATGGCGAAAGTAACAATAGTCCTCCTGGTGGCTGCAATGGATACCAAAACCTATGTTGTAGCATGAATGGAATTCTTGAAGCTTATCTTTTGGGAAATTGTGGTTGGGCGTTGCAGGGTTTTCCCCATTTACACCCTTCAACATGTTGTAGGGAAGGGTTACATTCTAGTTCACTAACAAGGCATATTTATATGTTCATATGTGATTTTTACAGATTACCATTTGTGCATTTGACTGTTCATCTGTGCAATATGTTTATTGTAAGAGCTATACTGACTATTTTGTACCATATTTTGTTTAAAATATTAATGGAATATGGTTCAATATATGCTGTATATCGTGGATAAAGACTTGGACATAATTGTTGTTTTCTGAAAGGTATTTTTATATGAATTTTAAGTGTTTAACAACTGTTGGCAGACAATGAGTTGCCTAAAACCTAACATAGTGCCAAATAGTTTCTAAACTTCCTTTTATTGTTGTAAGAAATGTACATATTTTAAAGTGAAAGGTAGGAGTGATTGGTAGTTGTATGAGAATATTGAATTACAACAAAGACCAATAGAATGTGCTCTTATATTACCAAATACGTTTTGAGATTCGCACAATAAGCTCTCTACTTGAGTCACAAAATTTATAAAATGTACTGATCTTATAGAATGGATGAGCCAATGAAGAGTTTTGTTACAGACCATACCAATCAATATATCCCTCTTTACCTGGTTAGCACACACAGGTGTTTCATAGGATACTAGAAATCACAATTGTTTACATGTTACATATTGCAGCATTTAAATCCTATACAGTTGAAGTTGGAAGTTTACATACACTTGTTTTTCAACCACTCCACTAATTTCTTGTTAACAAACTATAGTTTTGGCAAGTCGGTTAGGACATCTACTTTGTGAATGACACAAGTAATTTTTCCAGCAATTGTTTACAGACAGATTATTTCACTTATAATTCACTGTATTACACTTAGTGGGTCAGAAGCTTACATACACTAAGTTGACTGTGCCTTTAAACAGCTTGTAAAATTCCATAAAATGTCATGGCTTTAAAAGCTTCTGATAGGCTAATTGACATCATTTGAGTCAATTGGAGGTGTACCTGTGGATGTACTTCAAGGCCTACCTTCAAACTCAGTGCCTCTTTTGCTTGACGGCATGGGAAAATCAAAAGAAGTCAGCCAAAACTTCAGAAAAGTCTGGTTCATCCTTGGGAGCAATTTCCAAATGCCTGAAGGTACCACGTTCATCTGTACAAACAATAGTACGCAAGTATAAACACCATGGGACCATGCAGCCGTCGTACCGCTCAGGAAGGAGACACGTTCTTTGGTGCGAAAAGTGCAAAACAATCACAGAACAACAGCAAATGACCTTGTGAAGATGCTGGAGGAAACGGGTACAAAATTATCTATATCCACAGTAAAACAAGTCCTATATCGACATAACCTGAAAGGCCGCTCAGCATGGAAGAAGCCACTGCTCCAAAACCGCCATAAAAAAGCCAGACTACGGTTTGCAACTGCACATGGGGACAAATATCGTACTTTTTAGAGAAATGTCCTCTGGTCTGATGAAACAAAAATAGAACTGTTTGGCCATAATGACCATCGTTATGTTTGGAGGAAAAGGGGGGGAGGCTTGCAAGCCGAAGAACACCATCCCAACCGTGAAGCACGGGGGTGGCAGCATCATGTTGTGGGGGGTGCTTTGCTGCAGGAGGTACTGGTGCACTTCACAAAATGGATGGCATCATGAGGAAGGAAAATGATGTGGATATATTGAAGCAACATCTCAAGACATCAGTCGGGAAGTTAAAGCTTGGTCACAAATGGGTCTTCCAAATGGACCATGATCCCAAGCATACTTCCAAAGGTGTTGCAAAATGGCTTAAGGACAACAAAGTCAGGGTATTTGAGTGGCCATCACAAAGCCCTGACCTCAATCCTATGGAACATTTGAAAAAGTGTGTGTGAGCAAGGAGGCCTACAAACCTGACTCAGTTACACCATCTCTGTTAGGAGGAATGGGCCAAAATTCATCCAACTTATTGTGGGAAGCTTGTGGAAGGCTACCCGACACGTTTGACCCAAGTTAAACAATTTAAAGGCAATGCTACCAAATACTAATTGAGTGTATGTAAACTTCTGACCCACTGGGAATGTGATGAATGAAATTAAAGCTGAAAGAAATCATTCTCTCTACTATTATTCTGACATTTCACATTCTTAAAATAAAGTGGTGATCCTGACTGACCTAAGACAGGACATTTTTACTAGGATTAAATGTCAGGAATTGTGAAAAACCTGAGTTTAAATGTATTTGGCTAAGGTGTATGTAAACTTCCGACTTCAACTGTATGTGCTTTATTTGTTTTCTACTGTGGTACAATTGTAACATCTTTATTGTGCTCATATTTGTGAGTATGTATATTTGTTACATTTATACTGAACAAAAATATAAACGCAACATGCAATAATTTCAATGATTCTACTCAGTTACAGTTCGTTTAAGGAAATCATTCAATTGAAATAGTCATAGTCTATGGATTTCACATGAATGGGCAGGGGCGTGGGCCTGGGAGGGCAGGCCCAGCCAATCAGAATGAGCATTTTTTTTCTCAAGGGATTTATTACAGACAGAAATACTCAGTTTCATCAGCTGTCCGTGTGGCTGGTCTCAGACGATCCCGCAGGTGAAGAAGCCGGATGTTAATGTCCTGGGCTTGCGTGGTTACACATGGTCTGCGGTTGTGAGGCCTGTTGGACGAACTGCTAAAAATTCTAAAATGACGGAGGTGGCTTATGGTAGAGAAATTAACATTAAGTTCTCTGGCAACAGCTCTGGTGGACTTTCCTGCAGTCAGCATGTCAATTGCACACAACCTCAACACTTAAGACATCTGTGGCATTGTTTAACAACTGCACATTTTAGTGGCCTTTTATTGTCCCCAGCGCAAGATGCACCTGTGTAATGATAATGCTGTTTAATGAGCTTCTTGATGTGCCACACCAGTCAGGTGGATTAATTATCTTGGCAAAGGAGAAATGTTCACGAACAGCGATGTCAACAAATTTGAAAGAGGTAAGCTTTTTTTGCACATTAGCAATTTCTGGGATGTTTTATTTCAGCTTATGAAACATGGGACCAACAGTTTTTATATTTTTGTTCAGTATATATTTGTTCGTTTCAGGAGAAATGAACATACATTATTGTTTTAAAGAAATATCAAATTTCATGTGTGATTGAAAAGAGATCTCATAATTAATGGTCTCTTGATAGAATGTTCTTAACATTATGAACAGAACTACAGGATAGCTTTGTAATGGCTAGTCATCATGCTTGGATAGTGTTCTGTACTGTTTCCACTCTGACCGCTATGTTGGCTTTTCTGAGGCAAGACCAGTAATTCCTGCTCTAATTTCACTGTAGGACAGAAAGGAAAGTCTCATTCTTTATACTGTGCTCGTCATTAAAACTTCTAGTTACCCATTAATACTATTCACAAATCAAAATGGCACCATGGTTATAAGTACATTCTACTGTATATAGAAAAGGTACCCTAATATTTAGTCTGTGTTTTGGTATCAGTAAATGTTGTATGAAAATTTGCATGCTTGCCTTGTTTGGTTTTTCCAAGTAAATGAATATGGAACCACAGTTTAATGCCACAAAGCCTTGTCCATGTATGTTTACATTCTCATTCATTGTGTATCTTAAACATATTTTTGTTTAACTAGTTTGATATAAAGACCCCTGCTTAGTAAATATTGTAAATCACACACCACCCCTTAACAGTTGCTGTTTGTAAAAATGTAAAATGTTTCCATTTTGTTCAAATGGACTAAAGGCACTTTAACAATGCGATATGTTTAATGATTTTTGTCTCCTGAAAATACACAATGTTTATATTGACCATTTTTTATAAATTAATAATTAAATCAGTTACCATTCTTATAATATATGGTCAAGTGCTCTTTCACTCAGGTGTTGTGAGAATCCCTGTAATCCATTCTGATGTTATTACATTTTGCAGATGGCTTACTGATTTATTACATACTGCTTCCATGAACTTTGTTTGTATCTAGATAACCTAGCCTGAGTGCCAGACTGTTTCTGCTCTCTTTCCAACTCCTTATGGAATTGCTATGTCAAACATTGTTTGTCAGCTTGAAGTAGGCAAGAGCACAATATACCTGGGACCAGGCTAAAGACTTAACTGAATGTTACATTTTGTCAGAATTGTGTGACACAAAGTAGTAAGTACAGAGTATATCTCACTTAGTTTGTTAATTTGTATTACTTTGATTTAAGTGTCTCAAGGTGTGCCACACATGAAGTACTTGCACCTGCAGCTTTGTTGAATCTGTTTGATGGTGATCTAGCATAAATAAAATCTCTATTTTGATTGTTTTCAACATTTTCAGTAATTTCCACTTTACACACAGCTAATAGTAAATCTTGATGTACAGTTTTATTGTAAAATGTTAAATGAAGCATTAAAAAAAATGAATGTATTAGCGACGCTTAGAATATTTGTTTATTTTACCCACCTTTTCAACTGTGTGGTTTTAGAATTACAGGTAGAAATATTGCAATGAGACCATCCCCCAAAGATTGTAGAATAACAATGCCTTTCAGCAAGTGGAATACATAAATCATATTTATTCAAAACATCAGTGACTTGCTTTAAAAAACCTAAATGTGTGTGTTAATACATTTCGGCATTCAATATGGCTTCGGAATCTGTAAAATGTTCATAACAATGGCAACGATGTGACAGAGGTGCAACCCATGGTAGTTATAAGGGCTGTTCAAAGAATCTATAGGTTCAAATGTTAGGGAACTGATGGATATGCATATGCCTCATTCCATGCCAGGAAGATGGGGCGAATGCTATCTTGTCAACTAATCGTGAGAAAATACATAATAGTGAGTTTGGTCTCCCAATGTAGGCCTAATGGGGTAAATTATGCCTTTCTATTGATTAGGGCTATTAGGGGGGGTTAATCAGTATGAGTGCCATCATTTGCCATTGGCACTGTTTAAGTCATCCACTTTCTGATGATCCATTATCTTGATATTCTTCTCAGAATTATCCACATTCCTTATCAGAGTTTCAAGCCTCCTCTTGATTTTCTTCTGATCTTCCAAGGCGCAGGTGATGACGATCGTCTGGAATTTTGTATCGATAGGAACAGGTGGTGCTTCGGTCACACAGGCAGCGTGCAGTGCCATCAGGCGCTTTCTGGCACCATCCATGTCGTCAAGCAACTTTGCTGCAATCTCATCAATCAAATAGGTAGCCTTGTGTAACGCATCCTCCTGTGTGGAGTTCCTTATGGTTTCCACTGAGATTTCAACTGTTAGCGTCCTACCCAGAAGACGATTAGCAGTTAAAGATAGTTCCTCTCGCTCTCCTGAAAAGCACAGTGCTATCAGAGGTAGGTTTAACAGGACAGTTCACTCTAAAGTAAAAATTTGTCAGACGTACAAAAACCTAACAGAAGTTCTAATGTCAAGAATTCCTGTCTACGCCAAAAATGTAGATCGGCTATAGGCCTATGTCCCAAACACCCCAAATTAATGGAATTGAGGTAGGCTATATAGCTGGATTTGCACAAGATATGACAGGACTTGGACTCCACACAAGTCCCCTTTTTAGATCTAAAAACATCTGACAAACTTTGATTGGAGTGAACTATCCCTTCAAATAAGAATTTCAACCAGTTAAGTGTCCATTTATTCAACCAAATTTAGACCTATGCAGTAGTCAGCAGGCAGAAGTTAACTGATGGCTGTCAAACAACACAAAGCCTACCGTCACAAATGCTGCGCATTTCTTCACTATTCTTTATGGATTGTATCAAATCCAGTAAGCACTCTCTCTCCTGTTCCATTGAAGTTGCAGCTTCACGTAAAGCCTCCACCCTAAAACAGATGTTATTGTCATGAGATATTTCTATAGAATATGGTGAGTGTAGGCCTACGTGACTCAGACTGTTGTGAACATATTATTCATCCCATTGCCTATGCTACAACTTTCTCAGTGTTAGATTTTTTTTTATTTAAAAAAATGTACTGTTTAAATAAGGCTATGAATTAGTTATTTTAGAGGACAAACAGTCTGGCACCTTAAAATATTAAAATAAACCAGAGTTGTAAACGATAAGGTCATATTCTGCACTTTAGTGTGCACATGTATTCAGAGAACTTTCTTCCTTCTTCCACTGTCACCATTTCTATGTTTAGAATCTGTTTAAAACAGCTGTCACATGGCCACGTAGTAGCACATGGAGAGATTGTGTAGCCTAATAGGCTACTGTGTGTATTCTTTAAAACTACTAGACAAAAACATTTATGATACTGTTACATACAGTATTCATGCCGTTAGACTAGCCTTCTGTAAAATACCTTATTTCCAGCTGGTCCAAACTTTCAAGTAGTTGTCCAGAGCGATCTGCCATAGACATTGATCTGCTGAATTTGCCTTTAGCAGCTTCAGTCATTTTAGCGTGGTGGATTTTCGCTTGAGCCATGGTTAGTTAGTATAATGATTTCCCTCGAGTTTCAATTCCATTGGACACCTAACGGTATACTACTAGATGGTCTCTAGAGTGCAATCTAGAGGCTTCTGCCTGATAGACAGCGCCCCAGAGTAAACATTTCCAAACATGGGCTGGAACATCCCTTTCTGTTCTAACCACCCCCTCGGACAGGATTGAGGAGTACACTTAGGGAACGTTCAAGAAGATGGGATTCTTTCTGCACTGCAGCCAGTAGAATGACCTGGGGGGGACATATGAATAAAACAAGTATTCCCTCGTTATGTCGATCACAACTTATTTATCTCATGATCACGACATAACAAAAGTGGACATATTTATGATAGATTGACAGTACGGCTGAGGCGGCAGATCCCACGGTGGATCAGAGCATATGTTTTTAGTGATTGCAACACTAAGGGATGGTACTGTATATTTCATGCTAACATAATACTTTCGTTTGTGTTTGGAGCTCAATGTCAGGTTATAAGTTAGAATTTAAGCAAGCTAAATGTCCCTCACCTTGAGCAAAGAGCTCTTGGGGCATCTAAGCCCTTGTGGGGCATTTAAGCCCAGAACGATGCCTGACAGGCAAATTTGTCTCCCAGGCTGTCCCCCCCCCCCAAGACCACAGCCAGTTGCATGCAAGAAACAACGCAGATAACTTTATTAGTATTGTGAACGAGCCAGCTAGCTAACTAAACTCAGCAAAAAAAGAAACGTCCTCTCACTGTCAACTGCGTTTATTTTCAGCAAACTTAACATGTGTAAGTATTTGTATGAACATAAGATTCAACAACTGAGACATAAACTGAACAAGTTCCACAGACATGTGACTAACAGAAATTGAATAATGTGTCCCTGAACAAAGGGGGGGGGTCAAAATCAAAAGTAACAGTCAGTATCTGGTGTGGCCATCAGCTGCATTAAGTACTGCAGTGCATCTCCTCCTAATGGACTGCACCAGATTTGCCAGTTCTTGCTGTGAGATGTTACCCCACTCTTCCACCAAGGCACCTGCAAGTTCCCGGACATTTCTGTGGGGAATGGCCCTAGCCCTCACCCTCCGATCCAACAGGTCCCAGATGTGCTCAATGGGATTGAGATCTGGGCTCTTCGCTGGCCATGGCAGAACACCGACATTCCTGTTTTGCAGGAAATCACGCACAGAATGAGCAGTATGGCTGGTGGCATTGTCATGCTGGATTGTCATGTCAGGATGAGCCTGCAAGAAGGGTACCACATGAGGGAGGAGGATGTCTTCCCCTGTAACGGACAGCGTTGAGATTGCCCGCAATGACAACAAGCTCAGTCCGATGATGCTGTGACACACCGCCCCAGACCATGATGGACCCTCCATGTCCAAATCGATCCCGCTCCAGAGTACAGGCCTCGGTGTAACGCTCATTCCTTCAACGATAAACGCGAATCCGACCATCACCCCTGGTGAGACAAAGCCACGACTCGTCCGTGAAAAGCACTTTTGGACAGTCCTGTCTGGTCCAGCGACAGTGGGTTGTGCCCATAGGCGACGTTGTTGCCGGTGATGTCTGGTGAGGACCTGCCTTACAACAGGCCTACAAGCCCTCAGTCCAGCCTCTTAGTCTATTGCGGACAGTCTGAGCACTGATGGAGGGATTGTGCGTTCCTGGTGTAACTCGGGCAGTTGTTATTGCCATCCTGTACCTGTCCTGCAGGTGTGATGTTCGGATGTACCGATTCTGTGCAGGTGTTGTTACATGTGGTCTACCACTGCAAGGACGATCGGCTATCCGTCCTGTCTCCCTGTAGTGCTGTCTTAGGCGTCTCATAGTACGGACATTGCAATTCATTGCCCTGGCCACATCTGCAGCCCTCATGCCTCCTTGCAGCATGCCTAAGGCACGTTCACACAGATGAACAGGGACCCTGGGCATCTTTCTTTTGGTGTCAGTAGAAAGGCCTCTAGTGTCCTAAGTTTTCATAACTGTGACCTTAATTGCCTACTGTCTGTAAGCTGTTAGTGTCTTAACGACCGTTCCACAGGTACATGTTCATTAATTGTTTATGGTTCATTGAACAAGCATGGGAAACAGTGTTTAAATCCTTTACAATGAAGATCTGTGAAATTATTTGGATTTTTACGAATTCTTATCTTTGAAAGACAGGGTCCTGAAAAAGGGATGTTTCTTTTTTTGCTGAGTTTAGTTAGCTAGGTAGTCTTGTTAGCCAGTTAGCTAGCTTGTTATCTATGCTGGTTGTTAGCTTGCATAACTGATATACATATAAATTGTAAGGGACACGTCATGTGTATATTATGGATAATATTTCAATTCACAATGTGGGTTCCATTCCTGACAGGCTAATCAGATTACATTTTAGCCTCAGAGCTTAATCAGATTCAATAGCAGCCTCAGAGGCTGATAAGTCAGGATGCTGTATTGTAGGCTGTTTCATATGCAAGGCTCCTTGCAGGAAGATTAGTAGTCAGTGCATTATATATATGATCAAGACTGGGTGCGCTCTATTCCTGGCAGGCTGATCAGATTCAATAGCAGCCTCTGAGGCTGATAAGTTAGGATGCTTTCTTGTAGGCTGTTTGCAATGAGCATTGCATATGAAAACAGCCTTACCTATGAAACCGTGGGTGAGCTCTATTCTCTATAGGTAGGGCTGGAAGTGGTGTTGGAGGGCCAGTAGAAGGCACTCGTTCCTCTGGTTCATAAACTATATCCCAATGCCCCAGGGAAGTGATTGGGGACATTGCCCTGTGTAGGGTGCAGTCTTTTGGATGGGACGTTAAACGGGTGTCCTGACTCTCTGTGGTCACTAAAGATTCCATGGCATTAATCGTAAGAGTAGGGGTGTTCCAATTGGCTCATTCTGCCCCCTCCTCTCCCCTGTAACGATTCCCCAGGTCATTGTTGTAAATGAGAATGTGTTCTCAGTCAACTTACCTGGTAAAATAAGGGTTAATAAATAAAAAAAGACAGGGCTGCCTGTCAGGCATCGTTCAGGGCTTAAATGCCCTGCATTGTGATCAAGCAGTTGCAGGGCTCCTTGATGAACTGGTTATTGTGCATCTGAACAAATGAATGGATGATACGTGGTACTTTTGATTTTGATCTCATGATCTCAACAAAAAAACTATTGTTATGTCGTGATCACGAGAAAATTATCTTGTGATCTCGACAAAACATGTTATGTAGTGTTCATGAGATAAATAAGTTGTGATCTCGACATAATGAAGGAACAATTTTCTTATTCATATGTCCTCTCTGGACTTCCATACAAAATAGAGGAGAGTTGTCTTACTTTTTTTTGCTTTGGGGAGGTTTGGAGATGGAGGTCTTCACAGGTCCAACAGATCCAAAATGTCAAGAGGGTCCGGGTACTATATTCAGACTTTTGTGTCAGATCTGGGTGGGTCTGATATTGCCATGGTCTCGGGTATGTGCAATTAAAATTAATATACTGACTGGACACGATTGGACCCATCATTTGTTTTATCCTTATTATATATATATATATATATATATATCATTATTATAGGCCTATTTAAGAATCTAAACCAGTTCTTTAAATATGCAAAAATATTTTATTCATTTTGTTGAGACATTTTCAGTGCTGAAATTAAGTTCGTACTGTCTTTTTAATTTGTGCTCCGTATTTAGTCTAGTTTAAGATATGTCTATAGGGGCCTCCCGAGTGGCGCAGCGGTCTGGGGTTCGACACGGGTTCGATCCCAGGCTGTGTTGTAGCCGGCCGTGACTGGGAGACCTATGAAGCGGCGCACAATTGTCCCAGCGTTGTCCGGTTAGGGGGAAATATGGAAATATCACATTTACATAAGTATTCAGACCCTTTACTCAGTACTTTGTTGAAGAACCTTTGGCAGTGATTACAGCATTGAGTCTTCTTGAGTATGACGCTTGGCGCACCTGCATTTAGGTAGTTTCTCCCTTTATTTTCTGCAGATCCTCTCAAGCTCTGTCAGGTTGGATGGGGAGCCTTGCTGCACAGCAATTTTCAGGTCTCTCCAGAGATGTTCGATCGGGTTCAAGTACGGGCTCTGGCTGGGCCACTCAAGGACATTCAGAGACTTGTCCAGAAGCCACTCCTGCGTTGTCTTGGCTGTGTGCTTAAGGTCGTCGTCCTGTTGGAAGGTGAACTTTCGCCCCAGTCTGAGGTCCTGAGCGCTCTGGGGCAGGTTTTCATCAAGGATGTCTCTATACTCAGTAGTGTAATGTACTTAAGTAAAAATACTTTAAAGTACTACTTAAGTAGTTTTATGGGGTATCTGCACTTTACTATTTATATTGTTGGTTACTTTTACTTCACTACATTCCTAAAGAAAATAAAGTACTTATTACTCCATACATTTTCCCTGACACCCAAAAGTACTCATTACATTTTGACAGGAAAATGGTCCAATTCACACTCTTATCAAGAGAACATCCCTGGTCATCCCTACTGCCTCTGATCTGGCGGACTCACTAAACACAAATGCTTAGTTTGTAAATGATGTCTGAGTGTTGGAGTGTGCCCCTGGCTCACAGTCAATAAAAATAAACAAGAACATTGTGCCGTCTGGTTTGCTTAATATAAGGAATTTGAAATTATTTATACTTTTACCATTGATACTAAAGTACATTTGAACAATTCCATTTATTTTTGATACCTAAGTATATTTAAAACCAAATACTTTTAGACTTTTACTCAAGTAGTATTTTACTGGGTGACTCACTTTTATTTGAGTCCTTTTCTATTAAGGTATCCATCTTAAGTATGATAATTGAGTACTTTTTCCACCACGGTCTGTACTTTGCTCTGTTTCTTCTTTCCCCCGATCCTGTCTAGTCTCCCAGTCCCTGCCGCTGAAAAATATCCACACGGCATGATGCTGCCACCACCATGCTTCACCCTAGGGATGGTGGCAGGTTTTCTCCAGACGTGGCGCTTGGCATTCAGGCCAAAGAGAACAATTTTGGTTTCATCAGACCAGAGAATCTTGTTTCTCATGAACTGAGTCTTTAGGTGCCTTTTGGCCAACTCCAAGCGGGCTGCCGTGCCTTTTGCTGAGGAGTTTCTTCCATCTGGCCACTCTACCATAAATGCCTGATTGGCGGAGTGCTGCAGAGATGGTTGTCTTTCTGTAAGTTTCCCCCATCTCCACAGAGGAACTCTAGAGCTCTATCAGAGTGACCATCGGGTTCTTGGTCACCTCCCTGACCAAGGCCCTTCTCCCCCGATTGCTCAGTTTGGCCAGGCAGCCAGCTCTAGGAAGAGTCTTGGTGGTTCCAAACTTCTTCCATTTAAGAATGATGGAGGCCACTGTGTTCTTGGGGACCTTTAATGCTGTAGGGATTTTCCAGTACCCTTCCCCAGATCTGTGCCTTTACACAATACTGTCTTGGAGCTATACAGACAATTATTTTGACCTCATGGCTTGGTTTTTGCTCTGACATGCACTGTCAACTGTGGGACCTTATATAGACAGGTGTGTGCCTTTCCAAATCATGTCCAATCAATTGAATTGACCACAGGTGGACTCCAATCAAGTTGTAGAAACATCTCAAGGATGATCAATGGAGACAGGCTGCACCTGAGCTCAATTTCGAGTCTCATAGCAAAGGGTCGGAGTACTTATTTATATAAGGTATTTGTTTTTTATTTGAATAAATTTGCACAAAAAAAAATCATGTTTTGCTTTGTCATTATGGGGTATTGTGTGTTGATTGTAAAAATGTGGAAAAGTCAAGGGGTCTGAATACTTTCTGAAGGCACAGTAGATGCATGCAATGCCCTGATGCATTTTGTGTTCAAATCAATGACTGCTGAACCTTAAGGTGGACAATTATTGTTTTAGGAAAGTAAAAACCAATAAAACAATAGGCTAGTGTTGTCATGATACCAACATTTTACTAACGATACCAGGCCAAGTATCACTATACAGAGTAGTGTCGCAAAAAAAATTAGATTGGACGTTCTTCCCGTCCCCCGACACTTGTACCCGTTTTCTAAATGTTACGCGCTTCACAAAAAACATGTCACTGATACACTTCCACTCAATACAACACATATTGAATTTAACTTCGCACTGTTCACTGTATAATATAATACTGCATACAATGGCTAATTTGCTCATTTTTGCAAAGGCTTACCTGTGATTTGGCTGGAGGGGTGGGAGGAAGGAATATATACTGAACAAAAATATAACCGCAACATGCAAAGTGTTGGTCCCATGTTACATGAGCTGAAATAAAAGATCCTGGAAATGTTCCATACGCACAAAAAGCTTATTTCTCTGAAATGTTGTGCACAAATGTGTTGACATCCCTGTTAGTGAGCATATCGCCTTTGACAAGAATAATCGCATTGTTTTTTTCAAGTGAATACAAAATTCGACTCAGCACAATAACCCTGTGATTTAAATGTTTCATTCCATTTGGGTCAGTTGTGGGTCTACTTTCCAGTTTATAAGGTCTAGAAAGCCACAGTAGCAGGCATGTTTTATGTGTGGCATAAATACAACCAGTAAGTTTGGCTCTGATTAGGCTACTTCAAGTCTCCAGTAGGCTAGCTACGCACGTTCGTCCAAAATATGATTTCAGCATCCGAACTGTGCAGAGGGTATTTGGAGAGACATCTGTTAAAAAACACAGAAAAGTGTAATGACATTCAGAGATTGACAAGCCAAGCCTTCGATGCTGAGTAGACCTACAAGGAGGTAAGGAGGGATGTAGGCCTATTTTCTGTTTGTTGAGATTGACAGTCTATTTTATTGTGGTGTTGAAAATGCAAACCCTGATATTAAAGCGACAAAGTCAGTTTGCTTTGCTTTTTGGTTGTGTGGTACATTGGCACAGAAACCTGTTGCATCTATAAATATAGCATCAAACTGTTGAACATCTGATTTCTACCTAGCTGATCATTGTCTGCAGACAGCTTTGATCTGTAATGTAATGAAACAGGCAGGGAGAGTTAGCTCGTCCGTGGTGGTCGGCGAACCCTCAACCTTCTGGCCTGTAGCCATGCGTGGCATCGACCGTGCCACAAAAGTATACTACATTTTTTGGGAGGGAACCATCGCTAATTTATTTGACAATATCCAGACAACCAATGATTGACATTTTAATATCAAAGAGAAAGAAAATAACAATAATCTTTATTAAATAAAATAAAAAGCTCTGTGATAAAGATGCATACGTGGTATGCCTCAATCTTTACAGTTCACAAATAATGTTACTACAGTTATTACTGTGTAATCACATTGGTACAACCGTGTCTTAAAGTGTTGTTGAAAGTAGCTGGTATGTTACACATAAAACATAAAATGCCATAAACCAAATTAATGACAGGTTCCCAGAAAGTAACATTCACCGATCAGTATTCCAGAAGGCTTCTTTTGAGCGCTTCCTCCATCTCTGTGAAGATACGTTGGGGAGGAAGGGGAAACAGAAAAAATATCAAATAATGTCAACTTCGATAAGGCATGCTGCAGCACATAACTTGGTCAGTGTCTAGTGTTGTGACAATCTCAAAAGCATCCAAAAAGTGTTTACACAGTTCTCTACAACAACTACAAACCACCAACTATCTGAATGTCCCAGTGTGCATGTAATGTTACTATGATTTGATTAGACATACTCACACTGAGGTTATTCTTCAAGCATGTAATGCTAGTAAAAAAGAGAAGTATCATCTTGTTTTTATTTTGCTACACCTACATGGCCTGGGCAACAGCTTCAAAGCTGACAGACAGAACCTTTCTGGCCATTCATACAAGGCATCGTGCAAACCGTTAAAGCAAATGTAACTAATGAAAAGGTCCTCAAATAAACAAAGATAAGTAACGGTGTTACACACCAATATCAAAGTCAGTTGACTCTCTTGCTTCTTCCACACTTAAAGCCAAGACATGCTTCATCTCCTCATCAGATTCACCTGAAACAAGGGAAATGGACAAAAAAACAAAGAGATTCTCTGTTTAAAAACCCCCATATATTTCCAAGAATCCTTCTATAGCTATATAATGGCTACGGGAGATGTCATTCACCAAATTACCGAACAGATGGGAAGACAAAAAAATAATCATCACCTCCATGGGCTTCAGTGTCATCTCTGACCTCATCCAAGTTCATAACAATGGCATGTTTCACGTCTTCAAACTCCTCCTCTATAAAATAAAAATACAGTAATAAATCCAATCAGTTTTCTAAGAGCAAGAAGGTCAGTGCAGTGGAAATTAATCATGGAAGATAGTCCATAGCAGACTTGCCATTCACTTCTGGTTTGATCTCCACAGCAACCAGTGTCTTGACAGCGGAGGAAGCTGCTGCCTTCCCCATATGACTGTCACCACCACCCCTGGAGTTCGAGCAAGGCTCCAGAGGGCAGTGCTGGGAGTGGTAGTGATTATGGAAACTGGGAACGTCCTTATGACTCTCCTGACAGGATCCACACACCACGTCAAAGGTATTCTCTAGCCCCAAGGCTTTGTGTTGAGAGTGGACATGAGTCTTTATCTGGGCAAAGGAGGACACCTGGACATCACATGGTGCACACACGTAGCTGCATTCGTCTTCACTGGATAGCCGCTTCATGCATCGTGTGAAGGTAGCCTTCCTTTCCTCTTTGTCCTTTTCTGATGACATGCATGGACACAGACATTCACGCCTTTCACTTGCTGTTGCCAATTGACTGGAGTTTTCGGCCTCAGTGGGTCTATCAACATCAGGCTCATCCATGCGGTAGTAGTCCTTACTGTGAAGGCCCCTATAGTGCTCTTGGAACTCCCCCTCAGTGTCATACTCCATGCTGTCACAGAGCCCGCAGAAGTACCGCGTCACTATTTGGTTGCTGTGCTCATTCACACAGTGCCTGCGTACTGTGGCCTCCTTGAAGAACTTCAGTGGGCAGTGGCCACAAGCAAACCTCTGGAAACTGTGGTTGCTCACATCTCTGCAGTGCTTGTGCACAGCTCGCTCAGTGTTAAAAATGTCCTCACACATCCTGCAAATCCACCTCTCCTCCTGTTTGGGAGGAGGTGTGGGAGTTGTAGTTCTAGTCCTGATATCAGTGAGGGCACTGGGTCTGCCACTGGTGGAGGGTTTGGCATAGGGAACGGGAGCAGGCTCCTCATCCGATACCGCTCTCTCCCTGAAGTAAGTGTGTCCACTGTGCGCCTCTGACACATGCAACAGGATGTCCTCGTGACGCGGCATGTCAACCTTGCACAGCCGGCAGTGGAAGAGGAAGTTTGAGAGGTGGGCACCGCCGTGAAAACGGCTCATGTGCAGGCGAGTGATGGACGACTCGCCCATATGCTTTCCACACACACCACATTGATGGAAGATCTGATTGGCAGCGAAAAGGTGCTTGCTGGCCATGGCCTCCTCTGAAAAGCGCTGGCCACACTCACAAAACCATGCCACTATCAAGCAACTCCTTGAGGGCCCAGCGCTGCCATTCAAAGCTCCCACGCGTCTCTGGCGCTTGGCTGGGGAGCCAACAGAATCACCTCTCTCCTTGTCCCTCTTCCGAGAGGGGGTTACAGGACCTTTTGACTGTTTGGGCCGTGACGTCGCTGCAGCCCTCTTGGCATGTTGGATTTCATAGAAATTGCTGTAGTGCAGAATTGCCTTTTCCATGGTGCAGTTGACCTCAGTATTGTGCTGACTCAATTCTTTATGCCTCTCAACATCACATTGATTGAGGAACAGTTTGCAACACACAGCGCACTGGCCTAGCACTTGTAGTTGTTTCATGACCTGCACCACTGTTTTCTCTGCCTCAGCCCTGGCAGCACCCTGTCTGCACTGCACACTGAGGCAGAAGGGAACAAAACAACAAGCAGAGATAACATTAACGAAATGACAAATGAGATAATATATTCATTAGGGCCGGAACGATACCAGTATCGCGATACTCGTTAGTATCGTGGCAAGGAAACAAAACTTCTATTGGAAAACAGCCCGAATGTTGGAAACAAACATCATTATGTTGTGATCCAGTCACATGTATTTATTTTCCAAGCTACGGCACGCAATATATTACATATTTCAATTTTTGCCATGTGAAGAATATTGGAATACTGGTATTGTCAAAGCCCTATTATCCATATGATGGAAGTGAGGGTTATAATCAAGGCCGAGGCTGCGGTGCCAAAGGATCTTGCAGACATTGATTCAGATTTGATCAAACTACTGAAATTCACCAGAGTAGCCTGTTCTCTGGGCAGCCGAACAAGTAGAGCAGAGACTGTGTAAAGCAGGGAATCCCGAACAAGCGCAGACGCTTCGGATCTTTAGCTATTGGAAAGAGGGCGTCACTCTGTATAATCAATGATGTGTTAAATATGTATGTCTGTGGCTATTTTTGTTTGTCTGTGTATATAACGATAAATCAGTGTGTAACAATATGTACCTACACTGTAATTACACTTTACCTGCCTATTTAACAACCATGTAATTGCATGTACACTAACACCATACTGACTGTAAAAAGTACACTAATAACACAAACTTACTTGAAGTGGGCCTGTGCTTCCATGTGTGAGTTAAGCCCCTTCTGGCATGTCGTACATCTCACACTGAATGAAACTTCCTTACACAAAGCAATGAGACGATTCTTTGCATATCGTGGGAAGGGAACTGGCAATGCTGTCCCTATAATTTCTTTTATTTAGAAAGAACAAAATATCTGGTTACACGTTTCAATGGAGGATACAAAGAAATAACTATTTTCGTGAGCTGCATTGTTGGTTAAGTAAGCACTTCACGGTGGATTTAATCACTTCACACCTGTTGTAATCGGTGCATGTGACAAATAAAATTGTATTTTATTTATTTAATAGCAGTGTGTTGGCTGTTATCCTGTCCAAGCACTATTCATTCACACAAAATATTTGCTCTATAGAAACACCTCAAACAGCATAATTATTTTTAAAAATGCCCCAAATATTTGCTCTCCCTGCCTAAATACAATTTCTCGGGGCGTATTATCTAGCGTTGACGCTGATTAATATCCATATTATATATCTGAAAATTATTTACAGTGGAACAAGCAGTTAAGGCTTACCACTCATGATGATGGACTGAGAGAAGTGGTTTTTGGCCGACATATGCTGGAGGCACTCGTCCCTGATGTAAAAGAGGACGTAGCAGGCAGGGCAGGCGAAGCACACAATCGGCTGGCAGGTCTGAGTGTGGTCATGGTCTTCATCAGGGGAAGACAGCTAAAGAAAATAAGAATAGAGAATTGTTACACACAGTACAAGTTTAAGACTGTCCGGATTGAAATCTGTATCCAATATCTGTGGTTGAAAATAAATTAAAATACTTTAATATCCTTATTTTAGTTTGAGTCAAAATAGTATGGCAATCACTGAAGAACAAACTAATTCGAGACTATCCCATCAACGGTACCTGAAAAACGGTAATATCCTGTTTCTTAGAGTCGTGGCTGAACGAGGTCATGGATATACATCTCGCTGGTTTTTCTATGCATCGTCAAGATCGGAAGGCAGACTCGGGTAAGACAAAGGGAGGAGGGGTGTGTCTGGTGCGCGATCAGCTGGTGCGCGATCTCTAATGTTAATGAAGTCTGGAGTTCTTGCTCGCCTGAGTTAGAATACCGCATGATAAACTGCAGACTATACTATTTACCAAGAGCGTTTATCAATATTTTTCGTAGCTGTCTATTTCCCACCATAAACCGATGCTGGCACTAAGACCTCACTCAACGACGAAGCTGACGGGAAGCTACCACATATGTTCTGGGATTAATCCGATAACATTGAGGAGTTTACCACATCAGTCACCGGCTTCATTAATAAGTGCATCGACGACGACGTCCTCACAGTGACATACATACACTGAACTAAAATATAAATGCAACATGTAAAGTGTTGGTCCCATGTTTCATGAGCTGAAATAAAAGAAATTCCAGAAATGTTCCATACACAAAAACCTCTCTCAAATTGTGCACAATTTTGTTTACATCCCCGTTAGTGAGCATTTCTCCTTTGCCAAGATTTCTATGCATCCACCTGTCTGACGTGGCATATCAAGAAGCTGATTAAAAGGTATGATCAATACACGGGGGACAATAAAAAGCCACTTTAAAAATGTGCAGTTGTGTCACACACCACAAGTTTGTCTCAAGTTGAGGGAGCGTGAAATTGGCATGCTGACTGAAGGAATGTCCACCAGAGCTGTTGCCAGAGAATTTAATGTTCATTTCTCTACCATAAGCTCCCTCCAATTTATGAAAATTCAGTGTGGGAAAAATTACTGGTTTTTCAGTTCCTCGTTGTAAAACAGTATAAATCTGCAGATATATCAGTAAGTTGTCCACCCCAAAAATCAGATTCGGACCCCCTTCCCTCCCCACTCACCGAGAGGAAGTCCCTAAAAAAATTGACAAAGACTCCAGCCACCCAAGCCATAGACTCTTCTCTCTGATACCGCATGGCAAGCTATCCCAGTTCACAGTATCTGGAACCAACAAAACCCTGAACAGCTTCTACCCCCAAGCCATAAGACTGCTAAATAGATAATCAAATGGCTACCCAGACTACCGGCATTGACCCTTTTTTGCACCAACGCTCTTGTACTGACTATATGAAAATAGCTGTGCAGCAACGCTCCCCATCCAACCTGACAGAGCTTGAGAGGATCTGCAGAGAAGAAATGGGAGAAACTCCCCAAATACAGGTGTGCCAAGCTTGTAGCATCATACTGATTAAAGGGTCTGGATACTTACAGTTGAAGTCAGAAGTTTACATACACCTTAGCCAAATACATTTAAACTCAGTTTCACAATTCCTGACATTTAATCCTAGTAATTCCCTGTCTTAGGTCAGTTAGGATCACCACTTTATTTTAAGAATGTGAAATGTCAGAATAATAGTAGAGAGAATGATAAAAAAAAAATCATCACACTCCCAGTGGGTCATACACTCAATTAGTATTTGGTAGCATTGCCTTTAAATTGTTTAACTTGGGTCAAACGTGTCAGGTAGCCTTCCATAATAAATTGGGTGAATTCTGTCCCAGTCCCATTCCTCCTGACAGAGCTGGTGTAACTGAGTCAGGTTTGTAGCCCTTTTGCTCACACACGCTTTTTCAGTTCTGCCCACAAATTTTCTGTAGGATTGAGGTCAGGGCTTTGTGATGGTCACTCCAATACCTTGACTTTGTTGTCCTTAAGCAATTTTACCACAACTTTGGAAGTATGCTTGGGGTCAATGTCCATTTGGAAGACCCATTTGCGACCAAGCTTTAACTTCCCGACTGATGTCTTGAGATGTTGCTTCAATATATCCACATAATTTCCCCTCCTCATGATGCCATCTATTTTCTGAAGTGCACCAGTCCCTCCTGCAGCAAAGCACCCCCACAACATGATGCTGCCACCCCCGTGCTTCACGGTTGGGATGGTGTTCTTTGGCATGCAAGCCTCCCCCTTTTTCCTCCAAACATAACGATGGTCATTATGGCCAAACAGTTCTGTTTTTGTTTCATCAGACCAGAGGACATTTCTCCAAAAAGTACAATCTTTGTCCCCATGTGCAGTTGCAAACTGTAGTCTGGCTTTTTTATGGTGGTTTTGGAGCAGTGGCTTCTTCCTTGCTGAGCGGCCTTTCAGGTTATGTCGATATAGGACTCGTTTACTGTGGATATAGATACTTTTGTACCTGTTTCCTCCAGCATCTTCACAGGGTCCTTTGCTGTTGTTCTGGGATTGATTTGCACTTTTCGCACCAAAGTACATTAATCTCTAAGGGAAAAATGCGCCTCCTTCCTGAGCGGTATGACGGCTGTGTGGTCCCATGGTGTTTATACTTGCGTACTATTGTTTGTACAGATGAACGTGGTACCTTCAGGCGTTTGGAAATTGCTCCCAAGGATGAATCAGACTTGTGAAGGTCTACGTTTTTTTCTGAGGTCTTGGCTGATTTCTTTTGATTTTTCCATGGTGTCAAGCAAAGAGGCACCGAGTTTGAAGGTAGGCCTTGAAATACATCCACAGATACACCTCCAATTGACTCAAATGATGTCAATTAGCCTATCAGAAGCTTTAAAAGCCATGACATTTTCTGGAATTTTCCAAGCTGTTTAAAAGGCACAGTCAACTTAGTGTATGTAAACTTCTGACCCACTGGAATTGTGATACAGTGAATTATAAGTGAAATAATCTGTCTGTAAACAATTGTTGGAAAAATTACTCGTGTCATGCACAAAGTAGATGTCCTAACCGACTTGCCAAAACTATAGTTTGTTAACAAGACATTTGTGGAGTGGTTGAAAACTAGTTTTAATGACTCCAACCTAAGTGTATGTAAACTTCCGACTTCAACTGTTTGTACATACGTACGTACACCCCAACACACACACGAGCACTACATACATACATACATACATACATAAATCCACATTGTCACCACACTCAATACATATGCTGCTGCTACAGCAAAGTCTTATCTATCCTGTTGCTTAGTCAGTTTACCCATACTAATATGCACATAGCTACCTCAAATTACCTCGTACCCCTGCACATCAACTTGCTACTGGTACTCCCTGTATATAGCCATGTTTGTTATTTGTACTTGTTATTTACTGCGTATTTATTCCTCGTGTCACTATTTATATTTGATATTTTTCTCTGCATTGCTGGAAAAGGACCCGTAAGTAAGTATTTTCACTGTTTGTCACATGCTTTGTAAACAGGTGTAGACTAACAAAATAAGATTCAATTTTTTTTATTTGGGTCACAGCTAAATGCTGCTCTCTACTGCTTTGGTAGTGACAGACATCAATACTATTTTCTAAGTGATCATTTTGAGGTCCTCCATCCATAACAAAATATGTTGCAGGAATGTGAAGTATTGTTACATTGTTTATGTTTTCAACCATTTACTGAGAACCAAACAGGAAGGCACTACTGTGTGAAGGTGGTTGACCAGACTACCAAAACATCATTCAAAAATTATATTTTTCCCTCATGGTATTTCATTCCTTTACTTTAGGGCTATTGGTAGGTATAATTACTGCATAGAGCACATTTGAATGACAGTGGTGACTGAACACAATTGAAAGTGCAGTCATTTCTAACAGTAGTTGATTTTACAGGCATAACCAACCTTTGACTGCTGATGCACCTTCCAAGCTTCTTTGGTTTCAAAATGAAGACCACAAGCAACGCAAGCAAACAGCTCGGTTGTGCTTCCTTTCAGGTAGATGGTCGGGTCACAAGGAGAGTGGTCAAACCTGCAGACAGAAAAAAAGGTTCTCAGGGCTAAATTAAAAGTAGGTTGTTTATTATGTATAATGGTTATAGAAATATAAATCTATTAACTTAACCTTTTCAAGTGACCTTCTAGGAGGGGCACGTTGTCATAAACCCGACCACAGTTGATCACTGGACAGGTATGTATGGATGAGCTACTGGTGGGAAAGGGGACCTGTCTGCGTCTCCAGCTAGCTCCAGTATTGATGACCCCAGGTTTCACACCTAAGAACAGATAATGGTCCGACTGAGATCCTGCTTTTCTACCAAATTAAATTACATTTCATGTGTGCCTGTAACGCTGACTCCAGGGCCGTGTTCACAAAGCGTCTCAGTGTAAAAGTGCTGATCTAGGATCAGTTTTGAACACAGGCCCAGATCTGAAGTTTTTTTTAAAAGCCTTCCGAGGCTAACTAGACTACATTACCTGGCATCTTTAACCACATATCCACACAGCGTTTGGCGTCATATGCGTTACCATTGGGACTAAATGCCAGCTCCTGCCGTCCATGAGCCTTTTGTGAGATTTGCTTCTCCTGAAATAAGGCAAGCATTGACATGACCAATATGAAGAACTGTGAAGAGAGACAATAGCACCCACAAAAGACAAATACACAACAAGCTGCAATGGCTAATATGATTATCATACCAGTTTGAACTTTTTGTCCTTACCTTGAAGGCTTTACACTTCTCTGCTCTTTCCTTTTTCGCCACAGCCACTTGGCGTGCTAGTCTGTCCAAAGTGGAGGTGACCTGAGCTTTCTGTCGGTCAATCTCATCTTCAATCTTAGCAATAATACAAAAAGGTACACAAAACATAAAATTGAACTTTTTGGAACTAGTCTTCCAACCACCTTTCCATGTCATTACAGTTTGTATTAAATGTCTTATCTTTCCCTTGACACACTCACTGTATCCGCTGTGGGTAAACTTCCATTGTCTTCCCCATCACTCAGTAAATCAATACATTCCAGTACAGGTCTGAGTGGAGCCTCCTAAAACGAGATCATTAAATAGATGAGACACTGTCTGATACTGTGTCATTCAAACACTTGACTCTTTTGAACACGGTCTTAAAATGTCTGTTTTTTTCTTGACAGTTGTATAAAAATATACTGACCCACACTAACCAAGTTATGGTCAACTTAATTTAAACTAATGCATTAGATGAAAATGTTTAATGTTAATTATTACCCCTAACTTTTCTAGAAAGGTGAATGGCAACATAGCTAGTAGAGAAACCGTTGAACCTTGTTTCTACAAATGACAAATAACTTACTGACACAAACTCCACCTCATCTTCATCATTTGCTCCAATCGGGGAGGACATTGATTTTATCTGGAGAAAATAATTGCATAAAAAAATAAATAACAGACAACTCAACCAAATCGCACTGATAATCAACAACGTTGTCAAAATTATTGTATTTTGTTTTCATACAAGCCTACTCCAATCTGCCAACACGTGTGGGTTCAAGACTAGTTAGCTATAATCCCTGCTAGCACTAGTGTGAGTGACTGCGCCAATACTTATGCTAGCTAGCTAGTTGAAACATCGAAGAAATCACGTTAGACTGCTTGCTTACTGTACTTAGCTAGCTAGCTAACGATAGTTGGCGGGTTAGTACACAACAAGCAGTTCGGTAGCTATATCTCTAAGTTACAAATATTCGGTAAACAATGTAACTAGCCCACTAGTTTGATAGATAACTAGCTAGCTAATTATCGTTAAGGTAAATTATGAAAATAATAAGCACGAGCAGTCACTCACCAAATTGCGTTTAAGCGCAAAAAGGATTGTTGATTTTCTGCGGGTGTTCCTGGGATGTGGAGTTCTAATGAAAGACTCACCGGGGGCTGCAGCCGCATTGGGGGGAAAAGAGGAAAAAATAATTCGTCCTTGTAATTAATTAATTAATTAATTCGGAAGGCAATTTTTTATTATTACACATTTGATAAAAAATATTAATTATTGAACACAATTTTCATTCCATGTCAAATACTCAATGTCAAAAATGTCCTCTGTGCTTTAGCTTAGCCAGCTGGCCTACTAGCAATTTCATGACAAATGGTCATTTCATGACAAATGGGCCTATACTAGGCCTATGTGTATTTACAGCCTAGTCTTATAGCCTAAATAGCGTTTTTCATCCAAACAGTATTCTAATCATGTATCAGAGACTATACATTTAAGCAGGTTAATGATAGAGACTGATCATGATTCCCGGGCTGACACCTTTAAATATCATGCCATCTGCAACATCTTTGCTGTGCTGAGCTCAGAGATGCATGATACTTACTCCCCCTGCTTGAGTTGTAAAAAAGGCTCTTCGGCTGAGTCATGGATTGATGCTTTAAAATACGTTATTGAAATCAATATAACTGTAGAATAGTCTGTAGCCTAGCCTATGTTTCAGGCTGCGATGAGACATTCACTAAATCATGTGTCAATTTATTAGGTTCGCTTTCAGAATTTAGGGCAGCATACGTGGAGCCGGATATCTGTGCGGAGGAGGCGCTGCCCTACATCGCGTTTTATAATGATTGCTGCGGCGTTTTTGGTTTTATTGAGACCGTATAGTATTCAAGTTGTTTTGTTATTATTGCTGCTATTGGTGGGAACTATTGCAACAATTCTCTTTTTCTGTTGCTGGCACCGGAGGCTTCGTAACGGGAAACATCCTATTAAATCTGTGCTTTCAGGGCGCTCAAGGAGTCGCGGTGAGTAGAGGCGTCAGCATCTCCAAGCAGTGCGGCTAATCCACCAAACCAAATGCGTGGCATGTCTGTAATATGTTCAAGCATTTTCACACGATAACCTGTTAAATAGGTTATAACCTGAACTGTACCCTGTGCTATTTATAGCGACTTGACACACTTGAATTGCCATTATTTTCAGCAGATTAACATAGCCTATAGGCTACAGTTTAGACTGCTATGTGCATAGCCTTGAGGATGAAATCATCTATTAGGCTACTGTCAGTGTCCAAATGTATCTTGTCCACATTATTCACAGGTGTACTGTAACGTACACAGTATTAATTTGTCTCATGGTATCCTATGATATCATTATGATATCCTAAATGTAGCCATAGACAATAGGCCTCATATGTGATGTGTTTGAAGGTATCCGAGTGTTAGAAAATATTTTCATTTGTCCTAGAAGCTGGTCTCCGGACGCATCATTTTCGATCAGAGGTAATCAATCATTGGTTAGGCTATTACTTCTGTCAAGGTCAGTAAGTAGCCATTTTTTATTTATCCAAATACAAGATTGTGAAGTAAGTATAATGGTGCTCTGTGTTATTTTTATTATTCTTTACCGGTATACTTTTTGGAGTTGTTGGTGCGCTATTGTTAGACTTAGTGTTATGCGCATTGCGCATGTGTGATCAATAAATAAAGTGACTGATTCTGCACTTTCTGCAGTTTGACTGTAATTCTGAAAAAAAGAATCCACGTTGTAATGAAAAATGACAAAATATGCCTATATAGGCTAAAACAAATTGTACATTAAAAACCAACTACACTGAACAAAAATATAAACGCAACATGCAACAGTTTCAAAGATTTTACTGAGTTACAGTTCATATAAGGAAATCAGTCAATTGAAATAAATGCATTAGGCCCTAATTTATGGATTTCACATGACTGGGAATACAGATATGCATATGTTGGTCACAGATACTGTAACTTAAAAAAAGGTAGGGGCATGGATCAGAATACCAGTCAGTATCTGATGTGACTGCTGTTTGCCTCATGCAGCCTGACACATCTCCTTCTCATAGAGTTGATCAAGCTGTTAATTGTGGCCTGTGGAATGTTGTCCCACTCCTCTTCAATGGCTGTTCGAAGTTGCTAGATGTTGTCGGGAACTGGAACATGCTGTCATACACATCGATCCAGAGCACCCCAAACGTGCTCAATGGGTGACATGTCTGGTGAGCATGCAGGCCATTGAAGAACTGGGAAATCAAATCAAATCAAAGTTGATCAAAGTTTATTTGTCACGTGTGCCGAATACAACAGGTGTAGACTTTACAGTGAAATGCTTACTTACAGGCTCTAACCAATAGTGCAAAAAAAAGATATTAGGTGAACAATAGGTAAGTAAAGAAATAAAAACAACAGTAAAAAAAGACAGGCTATATACAGTAGCGAGGCTATATACAGTAACGAGGCAGTAGCGAGGCTATAAAAGTAGCGAGGCTACATACAGACAAATGTTCAGCTTCCAGGAGTTGTGTACAGATCCTTACGACATGGGGCCATGCATTATCATGCAGAAACATGAGGAAATGGCGCCGAATGAATGGCACGACAATGGGCCTCGGGATCTCGTCACAGTAACTCTGGCATTGAAATTGCTATTGATAAAATGCAATTGTGTTCATTGTCCGTAGCATATGCATGCCCATACCATAACCCCACCGCCACCATTGGGCACTCTGTTCACAATGTTGACATCAGCAAACCACTCACCCACACAACGCTATACACTCTGTCTGCCATCTGCCCGGTACAGTTGAAAATAGGAGTCATCCGTGGTTTCAACATCGAAGGTGAGCATTTGCCCACTGAAGTCGGTTACGGCGCCGGACTGCAGTCAGATCAAGACCCTGGTGATGATGACAAGCACACAGATGAGCTTCCCTGAGACTGTTTCTGACAGTTTGTGCAGAAATTCTTCAGTTGTGCAAACCCACAGTTTCATCAGCTGTCGGGTGGCTTGTCTCAGACAATCCTGCAGGTGAAGAAGTCGGATGTGGAGGTTCTGGGCTGGCTTGGTTACACATGGTCTGCGGTTGTGAGGCCGGTTGGATGTACTGCCAAATTCTCTAAAACAATGTTTCTGATAGAGAATTTAACATTAAATTCTCTGGCAACAGCTCTGGTGGACATTCCTGCAGTCAGCATGCCAATTGCACACTCCCTCAACTTGAGACATCTGTGGCATTGTGTTGTGTGACAAAACTGCACATTCTAGTGTGCCATTTTATTGCCCCCAGCACAAGGTGCACCTGTGTAATGATTATGCAGCTTAATCAGATTCTTGATATGCCACACCTGTCAGGTGGATGTATTATCTTGGCAAAGGATAAATTATCACAAACAGGGATGTAAACAAATGTGTGCACAACATTTAAGAGAAATAAGCATTTTGTACAAATGGAACATTTCTGTGATATTTTATTTCAGCTCATGAAACATGGGACCAACACTTTACATGTTGCGTTTATATTTTTGCTCAGTGTACTTAATTACATGATTATCATATTAGATCCTGTAGCTATACAAAACCCCAGTTTCATCCATTAATTGCAATATGTGTCAGTGTGATCCATAATAATACATTGATCATCCAAATAGTTATATGTCTCAAGCATATTAAACGATTTCAGCATATTTTTCTCTCTCCTTTTGGACATGATGCGCCATGTTTTTACAGGGCTTCAGGCACAGCCCGCGCCATGCCAGGAGGGCGCGCGCTCGAGTTGCAGAGGAAAAGCCTCTTGTCGAAATTCCGGAGAGTGATCATCAAAGTGACTCATCCACAACTATGAGAAAACGAAAAGTGAAGAAAAGAGTCCTTCCAGACTTCTATCACTCAGTACAAGTCACCCCAACACGCAAACCCGTAGGTATATTATTGGGTAATAAAGCCTAATTCCAGCAGCCATAGTCATTTATGCTATCTATTCTAAATTAAATCTGCATGGTCAATTAACACTAGGTCGATTTATTTTATATTTTTCAATTGACAAACATAGACTACATCGATGATATGTTTCCTTAAATTAATGACCAATTAAGTAACCAATTTAAAATGCGCGCGTAATCCCCATTGACATCGATGCAATGGATGGTTTTTAAGCGCTAGTTTGCCATCAATAGTTTGGCCTTCTGAACCACATCATGCCTTGGTACGCTGTTATTCGAAAAGATATTGCAGCTTGACATTTTATGAACACTGACAAATGTTAAAGTTGAAACCTGAAAATGTATGCAATTTCTTGAAATGATCATTTTGCATGTTGACACACGCACCAAACAAACATTCGACATATACCATGCCATACTCTTGTATTGTTATATTAACAATCATCTCAGTTGTAGGCTACAACCCTTAAACCTCACCATATGCCAAACTCATTAGGCTACTGGGGGGAAAACAGGATGTAGTCCTAGGAAATGAATGTTGGTGCATATGTGCTTTTGGGTGTCTACATTTTCTTAGTTTACTCTGGATAAATCTAGCTCAGTATGACTTTCAAGTTACAACTGAGTATCATGAAGTTACTGAAACAACGTATAGACCTCTTTGTGTTATGATTACATTGTTTCAAATGGCCAATATTACAATTACATCTAGAATACATTTTTTTTATGTGTAGGCCTATTTGTAATAGATCATCAATGTCAATTTGAATGTTGTATCCTCAAGTTCTCAAGAAATATATTGATTCTTAATTTATTATTCAATGTATGGTAATAGCAATAGACTACCATTGAACCATTTTTAAATAATTATTCTAAATTGCTATGGGACTTTTCAATTCACACATAAGAAAGTATGAAAGCAAATATTAACCCATCACATCAATGCAATTTTTATTGTCTTGTTCCTGACATAACTCGGGGTTTGTAGTCTGGTAGGAAGGTATATGGAGAACGTTATTACCAATATTCAACGCTATTGACTTGTAACCGAGAAAAAAGTAAGTTGAGTAAGAGTGGTGACTCACCAAGTATGTGGCGGGCCTGGCAATCTCCTAAAACAAGTGTTTAGATATGCTTTGTTTGAGGTGGTGGGTTTCTCCTAACACTATGGTCACAATAAAGATCATATGGGGCAAAGCTTTGTAGCAACCTTTAAGTAACTGTCCGGTCTTTCCAGATTTCTATGAAATATGGTCTATTATTAATTAAAATATGAATAAATGGCTATTAAGTATGTTAAAAAGCAGCTTTTCTGTGTTGGAATGGTGTGGGCGTACCCCAACAACAGCCTTATAGCGGTCATTAAAAATATATGGAGTGGCTGCGGATCCAACTTTTCCCTGACCTTTTTTCCCGGACAAAAGGTCCCGAAGCTACTGCGCATGTGCGGATCACGTTCTACGCATGTGTTTCTTTACCTCTACTTAACACACATGTTTGTGGTCTTCCCTTCACATTTCCCACTGTCAATCATGAATGATAATTTTTCAAGTTTTACCAGTAAAACTTTCATTCAGCGTCTGCATACCAACCATTTGATGTCAATCAGTTTCATAGGGATATGCATTTAGATCTTCTTGTTATACAGTGTTGTTTTGAATGATGTATAGTGAGCGAATTTTAGAGCAGATGGTGTTAACCAACTGTAACTGTAGCATAGTCAAGTATTTTGCTTTGTGGCGCACGCTGTTGAGTATTGGCCCCATGAGAGAAAAATGCAGTGGTGTTTTTGTCTTACAGTAAATGTTATACTATGCTATTATATTCGGTTCAGTTATGTAGAATACTATCATTATATGATCTTGCAGACATAGATTCAGCTTTGATCTAACTTAAATTAGTAAGTCTACCATTCGCTAGAGTCGCCTTTTCTCTATAGCTAGAGCAGTGACTGTGTGTAAAGTAGAGAACGCAATCTGCGCAAAAAGCTTTAGTCATGCGCAAAAGCTTTAGTCTGGGAAAAGTCGGGATCTGCAGCCACAGCCTTAAAAATATTCATGCCAGTAGACTGCAGATTAGCCAGCTCGTCCTCCTCAGGATGATGACATCATCCTTCATGAGGAAATAGCAAGCATCTTTTAACCAATCTGTTTGAGATACCAGTTTGAGGTGAGGTTTTTTAAGTGTTTTTTCTCCATATTATGCTTTGGCCACATATGAATATAGAATGAGTCAACTCCATTGTTTGGGTATGAGTTAACAGAATATGATTTTTTTAAAGTGAGATTTTCACTGGACAGTTACTTTAACCTAACACCTAGCGACCCCATTAATGGTTAAGGTGTTGGCTTGAAAGTCACTGGACCTGGGTTCGAATCCTGGTCAGGGAAACCCACTGATTTCGCTACAATATGATATGACCATGACTCAGTAGTCTAAAGCCATGAAGTGATTTTGGTCCTGAGATTATTTTACTATTGATATTTGGAGGGTAAAACAAAGATTGATGTTCACTCAAATGCAATAAATGCACAGCCAAAGTTCATGGATCATTATATTTAAGTCACATCATGCATTGTTTGCATCATTTCAAGCACGTTTGTGCTCACCATTGAGCAAGAGAATGCTTTGTTGATAGACCCTCAGGCCACAGTAAATGGTCACAATCCGTGGTGGGAACAGGTTGGTGATTGTGAAATCACCCAAAGGTAATTGTCAATGTCCTACTCTTGTTCAGATTGCAAACAGCAATGCTGTTCTATAATTTTGCAATCGAAGTCAACATGTGACTGGTATGCTCTATTGCTTTTTGACCAGCCACACCCTGTCTGGATGTGTCAACACATGCTGTGGCTAAGTATTTGTTATGCATCTGCCCCTTTACCCTATCACAGGGCCCAAGAAGACAGCCTACAGACAGGTAGACAGACAGAGCCAGACAGACAGAGAAAGGTCGTAATGAATAAGCCTGCAGAACCCAGATATGTTTTCATTTATATTGATGATAATGATAGTGCTCTAAAATTGCACATTCATTGTCAACTAGCAACAATTCTAGTCAATGTCACACAGTTGCAGGCAATTCGCATCAGGCAGCAAAACAACAACGCGGCTGTGCATTGCTGATGAGACCAGGCTGATGACAAAAGGATGTTCGTGGACCAGTCTGGATTTCTGATTGGTTTTCGACCGTAAACGTGGAGGATACGCAGTGACCACTAGACATGCACCTACCCACCCAGGATGGCGCTGTAACACAGTGACATTGGCCACAGTTTCCCGATCGAATAATCAGGACTAGAGCGCTGGGATCCTCTCCAGTCTCCATCTGTCTTCTTCTGTATCCTAGGATTGTGACGCGTTGACATGCTACAGTTCTAGCATCGCATTTTACTCTCCCTGGCCCAATCTATTCGCACTCTCTGCTCTGGGGACTTTACATAATTCATCTCAAAGGAGAGACTTCACTAATTTAATGGGCAGAGTGCATCGCTAGAAGGGTGTGGTTCAGATTTTTTTTTTAAACGACATAGCCTGCCGCTGTCTGAGCTTGCAGCAAATGGATAAAGGATTTCGATATTATTCAACCGATATCATGTATACAGCGGTAAGTCTTATTTCTGGCCTGGTGGGGGAGCCATATACAGTCGATTTTTCTTCTTGATGCCTTCTTGTGCATTTTCTTTTTATTGTTGAATCAGATATCATTGCTAGGCGAGCTGGTGGCTCACGCTACGGTGCCTCCCTTGAGCTATCAATGTGCATTTACATTAGGCTACGCGCATCAGTTTAGGCAAACGTAGGAGCAGCGATGGTGAGAAATGTTACATTGTGTCTGTCTGTGCTGTATGTGTGTTGTCATATTTGTGTTGCGAGGGAGCGAGCAACACATTGATCATTTATTTCTATTGTTTTAACAGAGCTCCGGTTCGGGCAACGCTTCTCTTCACTGTTCCATGTCTTCATCGGCCGATTTCTCGGACGAAGATGATTATAGTTTTAAATCTGGATCGGTCTCACCGGCACCAGGGGACACGTTACCCTGGAACCTACCCAGGCACGAGCGACATAAGCGAAAAATTCAGGGAGGATCCGTTTTGGATGCAGCAGAGAGAGCGGTGCTCAGGATTGCAGGTGAGTGTCAATATTTCATTGTTTGTGCTGCTGATGATAATATAACATAAAATAGACCTATTGATTCTGCAAATTTAGCCACTGTGCTGTGATGCATTGTAGATTTTTTATAAGTATAAGTAGGCTACAGGCTTTTTATTTATTCTGCATAATTACAGTAGACTGACGCTGCTGCTGGACAGTGGACACTCCCATATGTCAGCCACTGTCACTTCTGATGCATGTCCAATTCAGACAAAGACACATGTTTGTACTATAGGCTTCTGTAGCCAATAATTAGGCCGAACTAAGCTTTTGTCTCATAAGTTAATAAACAAATTAGATAATTAGGCTACTGGAAAACCCTGTATTGCTGAGGTGTGTTATTTGCTGTGTGGGAATGCTCACATTGCATCCCCTATTCGATTGTCCATCCAATAAAATAAAATACAAGTTTATTGGTCACCTACACAGATTTGCGGATGTTATCGCAGGTGCAGTGAAATGCTTATGGTACTAGCTCTAACAGTGCAGTAATAACTAGCAATACAATAAGAATACACAAATAATCCAAAAAGTAAAAAAATATCAGAAATGTCAGAGTCCGGAATACACTGAGTGTACAAAACATTAGGAACACCTGCTCTTTCATAGACTGACCAAGTAAATCCAAGTGAAAGCTATGATCCCTTAGTGATGTCACTTGTAAAATCCACTTCAATCAGTGAAGGGGATAAGACAGGTTAAAGAAGGATTTTTAAGCCTTGAGACAATTGTGACATGGATTGTGTATGTGTGCCATTCAAAAGGGTGAATGGGCAAGAACAAATATTTTAAGTGCCTTTGAACGGAGTATGGTGGTAGGTGCCAAGCCCACCAGTTTGAGTGTATCAATAACTTAAATGCTGCTGGGTTTTTCATGCTCAACAGTTTCCTGTGTGTATCAAGAATGCTCCACCCTCCTAGGACATCCAGCCAACTTGACACAACTATGGGAAGTATTGGAGTCAACATGGACCAGCATCCCTGTGGAAGGCTTGACACTTTGTAGAGTCCATGCCCTGACAAATTGAGGCTGTTCTGAAGGCAAAAAGGGGGTGCAACGCAAATATTAGGAAGGTGTTCCTAAAGTTTTGTACACTCAGTTTATTGTCATGGAAATTCACCACTAAGGACTCAAATTCAATGTAAATGAATCAATCTTTATTATCACGGCCGGAGAGGTTGACAAACTCAGTACAAGCTTGATGAAAACTCAGAAGAGGGCGTTCCCTTTCAGTCCTTGTATACGGCTACACAAACAAGTCATATAAGCATAATTCACATTATTAATTATTAACGTTGGCTCCTGCATGTGACTGACAAGACTTCTTCTCTCAAAGCTGGGACCTTGAAACTGAGATACTCCTTTTGGTTCTTAGAGCAATGTTCTGGGCATACTGCCAATTGGTCTGAGGAGGAGTTCACAGTCACCTGCACAAACCAAGATGGAGTGAGAGGAGATGCTGTGTACAATTCAATCTCTTTACTCTCATGACTCTATATACATGGGGCAGCAGTCTCTAAGGTGCAGGGCAGAGCACCGTGCGGTATCCGGCTAGTGACGGTGTCTAAGGTGCCGGGCAGAGTACTGGGTGGTGGCCGGCAGGTAATGGGTGATGGCTGTTCGACAGTCTGATGGCCTGGAGATAGAAGCTGTTTTTCATTCTCTCGGTCCCAGCTTTGATACACGTGTACTGTCCATCTACTAGATGGTAGCAGGTTGAAAAGGCCGTGGCTCGAGTGGCTGAGGTCCTTGATGATCTTCTTGGCCTTCCTATGACACTGGATGCCAAAGATCTCCTGAAGGGCAGGCAGTGTGCCCCTGGTGATGTTGGGCTGACCGCACCACCCTCTGGAGAGCCATGCAGTACAGTTGCCAGGCGGTAATGCAGCCCAACAGAATACTCTCGATGGTGCATCTGTAGAAGTTTGTGAGGGTCTTAGGGGCCATGTAAAATTTATTCAGCCTCCTGAGGTTGAAGTGGCGCAGTTGCGCCTTCTTCACCACAGTGTCGTGTGGTGGGACCATTTCAGGTCCTTTGTGATGTGCACGCCATGGTACTTGAAGCTTTTGACCCTCTCTACTGCGACCCCGTCGATGTGGATGGGGGCGTGCTCTCTCTGCTATCTCCTGTAGTCCACAATCAGCTCCATCATTTTGTTGACGTTGAGGGAGAGGTTATTTCCCCTGCACCACTCTGCCACTAACCTCCTCCCTGTAGGCTCTCATCATTGTTGGTGATCAGGCCTACCAATGTCGTCAGCAAACTTGTTTATAGAGTTGGAGTTGGGTTAACATGGAGTACAGAACGGGGCTGAACACACACCCCTGGGGGGCCCCCGTGTTGAGGATCAGCATGGCGGAGGTGTTGTTGCCTACCCTCACCACCTGGGGGAGATCCAAGATTGGCTGTTGAGTTTGAGTTCTTTAGGTGAAAGTGCAACTAGCGGTCATCATGGCCTGTGCATATCCTGTGCATTAGGCTACTAGAATCTGAATTGTTCATTGTAATCCTCTAATACATGGGTTTATTAATCATGTATTGCATGGGCTGACACCATCTGCAGGCCTTTGTGATTGCAACTTTTATGTTGGTCTGATGATGTTTATTTGATTACAGAATGTTTTTAATAATTTAAATGCGATTGGAATTTGTGCCATAAACTAAGAATTTCACAGGAGAGCAAGCTATTGTAGTACTTGAACGTGTGATTTACTGTAAATGTAGTCTGTGAAACAAATGAGAGTAGTAATGATACAGTCTAGGGGCGACCTTGCTTAATGCATAGTTTTTTTCTTTATTTTTTACAAAAAGACTGTTCTTGGACCATAGTTTCAGTTCAGTAGCATAGACAGGGCTATAATAGGCCCATGCACTTTTCAATTTAGGAATTAATCCTTAGACCAGAAAAGTTGAGTATTTTGTTGGGAATGGTATGGACTCACTTGGCACATCTGCAGGGTGTGCCGTTTCGCTCACCTCCTTTCCCTTCTTGGTGACCTCTCAGAATCGTGCTGTTGACATTCATCAACAGAATATTTTGGCTTTGATAAAAAAAATGGATACAGTAAACTATCATATCGTAATCCAACGTGATTTAATCATAGAACAAACATTGTGTTATTACATGTAATAGGCTACATGCTATTACCTATCACATGTACAACCTTTTGCGTGTTGCTTGGTTTGAAAATGCTATTTGATGTTTCTAACAGGGGTCCTATTGTTTTGCTCACGATGAGAGTATGCCTATTATTCATATTTTCTGTTAGCTGAATCTCAGGATCCATAGATTACTAGCTAGTTTGAAAAAAGTTATCTCTTCAATTCACAAGTCCTGAATCTGCCTGATGGCAGGATGTGGTCATTGTTCAGGTGGATGCACCTGTCCCTTTCCAAGTGATGCCTGATATTGTCGAATATTTGCTCTCTGATTTCACCCATTTTGTTAATCTTATTCATATCTCTGTGACAGTTGTCCCAGGGCTGGGCGATGTATTGAATTGATTTGATTAATTAAAATGTATGTTTTTGAGCTTGTTCTCATGTTTGTTTTTTGATTGCAGTCAGAGCGCAGTATAACTGCATTACACTGCAATATAACTGCAGTTAGAGTGCAGTATAACTGCAGAATGCTGCAAATACTGCGTCCAAAGTAACACAGTTTTTTTTTCAGTTACTGCAGTTTTATTGTAAGGGTCGCTCCTTCTGTTGCGACTGTGCGCCTTCCCATTTACACACACACACACACACACACACACACACACACACACACACACACACACACACACACACACACACACACACACACACACACACACACACACACACACACACATACACACACACACACACACCAAGCCCCTGCCACTCACAACAACAAAGATGAGAGATCACTTCTTCCTCTCTGACACTATTTGCATTTGAGGTTTGGTCCAATAGAATCGGTCATATGGACACCAAAACACATTGAGACATTTCTTTACTGTAATAGAAGACAAGTTAACCTTTCTAACAATAACAATACTTTCTAACAGTCTTAACTCCTCAAATTGCGTGCACAGCAACTACTAAAATGAGAGTATAAATTAACATTGATTCTGGGAAATGAATGCTCAGGTTGTCACGCACAGCATTGCAGTACCACGTACTGCAAGCAGCATTTTAGCCAAAGACTGTTATACTAGCTGTCTAGTCTGTGTTTTATAAATGTGCAATAAGCATAAAACACAATTATATAATGAATTGGCAACTCATTCTCATTCTGGTAGGTTCAGGGCCGGTCCTGGCGAGACCAAAACAATTGTACCCCTACAAGAACAGTCCTAGTAAGCAAAATGACGTTAAAAAGACATCTAAAAAAAGACATTTTTTCCTGATGTTGAAGTTAGGTTTAATTTTGGTTCTGAATTAAATCTGTCATTTATAAATGTCTATGTTTGGACCAAATGAAGGCTGGTCCAGACCGGACAAAATCTGGACCAAACATAGACGTCTAGTCCGGACAGGACCAAATAAAGATGTCCAAAAGGCTTCAGCGTCGGTCCTTTCTTACTGAGGTATAGTCTACAGTAGGGTTCGGCAACTCCAGTCCTCGGGGCCGGAGTGGTGTCACACTTTTTCCCCATCCCTAGACAACACAGCGGATAAAACTAATTTCATTCTAAACTGAAGATCATGATTAGTTGATTATTGGTGTCAGATGTGTTAGCTGGGGCTGGGTCAAAGGTGGGACACCAATCAGGCCCCAGAGGACTGGAGTTGCCCATCCCTAGCCTACAGTGTCACATGAAATTACATTTTAGGAAAGCCCATCTATGTGCTAGGCCTACCGTTTGTAAAACACCAAGACGACAGGTCTGGACAGAACCAAAAAATGATGTCCAAAAGATGCCGGCGTCAGTCCGTGCTTACTAGGGTGTAGCCAACCATGTCTGCCCAGAATGGAATTATATGAATGCCCATCGATGTGGTAGGTCCGCCGTTTGTAAAACAGCCCATTGCATTGGCTTTATTAGTCCTGATTCATGTGACTAATCAATTTGTCTATTTAACTACTTAGGGAGCACACTACCCGGTGAAATGTGAGGCGCCAAATTCAAAATCCAAAAGTTGAATTATTAAACATTCATCAATATACAAGTGTTGCATAGTCATCAAAAGCTCTGATTCTTGGCAATATCTCAGCGTTGTCAGATTTCAAAAAGGCTTTACGGCAAAAGCACAACATTTGATTGTTTGAGGATCGCCCCTCTCATATTTTATGCATTAGCATAAATCCATAACCAACACGGGTCTCAAAAAACGCATAAAATCTCTAATATAAAATCCCTTACCTTTCGAAGAACTTCTGCTGAGGGCTTCCCAAGTGTCCAACGAAGACATCCAATGGTTCTTTTGTTAGAAAAAGTAATTTATTATATCCATAAATCTCAGTTTGGTTGGCGCGCGTTATGATCATAAAATCCACCGTTGAGTCCCCCATTGAACCGTGAAGAGAACACTTTCAAATTATACCTATACACTTTTTACAAACAAATCAAACATCATTTTAATGTATCCTTAGGTATCCTTTTGTGAATATTTGCTGTAATATTTCAACCGGACGATAACGTGAACGATAGGAAAGAAAAATAAAGTGGTGCGTGCGTGTTCACAATCTCGTGCGCGTCAAACCTTGTTTACAAAAGTGGTCCTCTGACTTCTTCCTGTTCCTATCCGTTCTGGTTACTCCTAGAATTCCCAGTCTTTGACTGTTGACATCTAGTGGAAGCCATATATACTGCAGTCTCAGTCCTACATAACATTGTATGCAATAGGCACAAAAGAGAAGATGGATATTTACACAAAAGAATGCTAATCCAGATGGATTTTCCTCGGGTTTTCGCTTGCTATATCAGTTCTGTTATACTCACATACATTATTTTAACACTCTTAGAAACGTCAGAGTGTTTCCTATCCAATAGTACTAATTATGTGCATATCTTATTTTCTGGGCTTGAGTGGCAGGCATTTTACTTTGGGCACACCAGACTCTCCAAATCCGTCACCTATGTAGCCGCTCCCTAAGAAGTTAAGCTCTGAATATCAGCTACCCAACTTTATCAGGAGTTATCCTAAGCCTATTTGCAATGTCTTTACACAGCGGTAAATGCAGAAGTATTTTCTTTTTCACTATAATCAGCTCATAACATTTTTTATGGGTACAAACTTGAAACCACAGATCATGAAAATTCTGCCCACGGAATGAATCTCCTGGACAGCCTGATTGTCCATTCTATATTGTCCATTTTAGTTTGACCTGTCCTGGTTTTAGGATATGTTGTTTGTTAACATGTCATTGCATTTTTTATTTGATTGGGCGACATCTGACACCAAACGTGCATGATGTAAAAAGTGTCCATCTCATTACATTGTCATACATTTTATCTTCAGCCTGTAGGAAAGGCAACATACTCTTTCTACCATATGCTATATCTGCTACATGATTTATGTTAGATTATTCTTTTTGAAGGAATGTTGGTGGAGCACCGCAGCGATGCGTCTCTCCAACAGCACCCTGGAGAGGCACGCTGAGAAAGGACAAGATAAATATTTTGTGTGCCTGCCTTTGACAAAGTGGTCACTGCTTATCAAAGGGCGGCATCAGCTCTCACCTAAAAAGCCAACATGCCACTGGTTGAGAGAAATTGTCATTGTTTTTGGGCAAAATTCTGTATTGTTTTATGGGTTATTGGAGGTGCGTCTTGGTCAGTTTAGTTCAGAAAATGCCGCCCTTGTCAATCTGCCACCATAGGTGGACGCATAATCCTGCCTAATGAGTGGGCCGGCCCTGAGTAGGTTACTTGATTTCAACATCTGAACAAAGTGGACAGGCTAGCATGCTGTTCAAACATTTGGAGACAGATAAAAGGGTGTGTTAATAACAATTCAACTGTTCTTACTTGTTAGCTAGCAAATGGATCCAAGTTGGCTTAACTTTAAATATACAGATGGCTACTCTACTCTACATGGGCTTGTGCTTGAGAAATTGTTTAAGAGACCTGTGTTAATAATTTTCTATAATGCCTGCTACAATAAGTTAGTCATTATTAGTGAATGTGCATTATGCATTGTCCTGGTTAAATGTGTAACAAAAATGGCATTTTCATAGACAGAATTGAAAGGCATATCAGTGATTATTTCAAAAAGCAGGTTAAACTATTTTGATAAAATAATACAATGATTAGTGGGTCCTATGGTTGTGGAAGGCTTTCATTTAGCCTAGGTATAATTTCACAAGCCCTGAATTCAGTAGAGTATTGCTGACTGTTTGAAATGCAGTATACTTGACCTTTAATTGTACAACAAAGCTTATTTTGAGAAAATGTTTAAAAAATGTAGATATATATCGTGAATCGCCCATAAATTAGAACAAATTGAGGTATGCTCCTTAGGCCACATCGCCCAGCCCTAAGTTGTCCATACCAGTCCATACCAGTCTTGATCACTTCTCGTTCTCTATATTTTATGGAAAGAATCTGGTTGAATGGAACCTAGACTGTGTTGAAATGCATCATCATCAGCACCATCTGTTTATTCTAGACTGTGTTTCCTCTTGAATTAAACCCTTTTGGTATTAGGACCTGTGAGGACATCTCCTCAGCCTGCTGTAGCACCTGGACTACCAGCTGACTCAATGCAGCAGAGACTCAATGCAACGGACAGACAAAATACAATATTCCAGCTCAGTGTATCATATGTATAACACAAATAATAGTTTTTTTTTTTTTTTTATCAGTGTGACAATATTTTGAAGCATCTCTATGTTATAACGAATACACAATATAGGCCTTGATTTACGAATTATAACAGTTGTCATCCTTTTCTCGCCTCTATTGAGTGAGGTATGTTGGATTGAAAATAGACCTACCGAATAAGGCAAGGTCAACCAAGTGAAACAATTAGATAGCGAGTATCCTATTCCTATGCTTAAATTATCTAGCTATAGGCTAATTTTCATGGAATGGAAACGTTGTGGACTGTCTTTAAATCACTGGCATCAGTGCTTATTAATGATTATTTTGCACAGCAGTTGATTCTGAGTGATTATGTTATCGTCGCGTCAGTATGCTGGTATTACTGGGATTGGAGTCATGGTGGACGCCGCAGAGAGAGAGAGAGCAGGAAGGCGAGCCGCGTACATTAGTATTGCTCAGGCGCGCCCGCTTGATATGGGATGGCATTTATTATGTCCAGCAGCCTTCTCTCCCCTCAATCCCTCCCAGACTGTCACAGAACACACCCGAGATTTTCTCATGAAACCGGAGAAGAAGTCTCGCCTATTGGTGGTTTGACCTACCGGGGAGGGGTATTGGGGCGTTTCCTTCCATGTAACAACGGCGCTGGTCACTCCTCTGTCCGGATCCCTGTCCCGCAACTAGAACTAGGCTACACTCGCCCCAGCGGCTGGTGAATGTCCAGCCTATAGAGAGCCCTATGGTGGAGTTCGGGTAATGGCTCACTACAACGCGACGCCGGCAGGTTATATGCTCGCCGACGAAAAGGAATACCTTCAAGCATATGAGGATGTCCTCGAAAAATACAAAGGTATGCTAATTACTTTGGCCGCCTATACCGATTGGATAGGCCTTAATTGGTAGGTCTACAATGATTCGACATGAAACAATGAGGGAATTGCCCTGTATGGGACAATTGCCCCGTGGTAGGCTAAAGCCCTAAACAAGTGTGTCAGCAAGCCACTGAGCGTTGACTGGAGGACAGCGTGTCGGAATGAATGGGAACATGACAGTCTAGGCTATTTGATTGTAGTCTATAACCTTGTCAGTTGATATTAGAATTCGAAAGTTTGTGTTTAGCACTTGTAAAAAGTCAAATTGACTTGGATTTGTGCGACATTATTCTAGAATGATGTAGAATTTGCATTGATGCATCGATTGGAGGAGGGGTGTTCCTCAGTGAAAAGAAAGAATGCTGTCTCAACGTTTTACTGTCACTTTTGTCACATGAGAAAAGCAATCTCAAAATGACTATAGGCTATATTTTGGTAGGTTTATTAATTATGGAGATGTTTATTTATTTAGATGAAATATTAAGCTATGCAGGAGATGTTATTTAAATGAACATGTCTATGAAGAATTGAATATCTTTGAGTTGATGACCCCTTTTTTGTTGTAACTCTTGTCTGACCAATTGACCAAGCTGTTATTAATGTAGGCTGACACAAAGAGAGGACCAAGGTCCATCAGCCAAAGATGCAGCAAACCTATTATCTTGCGTTAATCCATTAAGCATTACATTCAGGCTGACAGGGCTTGAGGCCAAGTCAATTATTACTGGAAACCTGCAGAAGACATTACATTTTCAATATCCTGTCTACAGCAAAGCATTCTCTGCCAGCTGGATGACATCACCCCCCTACACATACAGATGTTGGATCTTAATTTGATCACCCTGTTGTTGCATGCAAGTTTTAAGTCTATTCAAAGTTTAAAAAGGCTTCTAAACTTTGTGGTTTTCACATTAACATTTCAGACTTGATTTACCCTAACTAAAAATGTATCAACCCCTACACAAATGTCCATTAATTATAATCCACACAATAATTCACATGTCCTATTTCCCTTTTGTGAGAAACTGTTTAAATTAAACATCTGTAGGCCCTTGCCAGGCCTATAGTGTGAAACTCGAATAGACTCCGTCTCCTGCAGTGATTGTTTTCCCCCTTTTTATATTTTCAATCTCTCCGATATAATCTGCAGCATTTGAATGAGCAGTGAATGAGAAAAGGTAATCCGTGTGAATGGGTTAGTTGTGTATGCTACTGTAATTCCTTGTTAACCAGTGGTCAGTCACTAACAATGGATATTTACGTGGTCTTTCTCTCTCTCTCAGCTGTTGCGTATCACAGCAACAGACAGTCAGCTGTGGCCTGCTTAACGGCCCTTGACTAGAGCATAATGGAATCATATGATGTAGAATCGTTTGGAATCTGTGTCTGACCTTTGTCTCCAGTCACTAGGTCAGACAATGAGGTGTTTTATCATTGGTGCTCCGTACGGCTACATACATGCATCTACTTAAAATGTAAAAAAAAATTTTTTTCTTTCTAATTACTTCAGTCCACACTTATTATGTTTACCATAATGTTATGAATCACAACCAAGCTAAACCGATATCATATCAATAATATTTCTTTACTTGGATAGATAGGCCTAATCTTCATCCAATTAGGTTTTATGCCAGCTTTTACACTGGTTAGACAGGTTTCAGTACTGAACTAACAGTTCACCTGAGGAAGTGCAATGTTACGTGCATTTGTTGGTGATAATAATTATAAATGCTTATACTGTAAATACTTCTCAAAACGTATAAATCATTATACATGTTTGTAATGTTTATTAATACAGGAATACTAATTTAATATGTACACTACTCATCAATAGTTTATTAAATACAATTATTGTAAAGTGTTTCCAGTGATTTGAGCCCAACCTTTGAGTACACTCGCCCCAGCGGCTAGTTAATGTCATTGTCACATGCAGCCATGGAGCTGTGCTGGAGTTTTAAATGGCAGACCAATTGCCTTGCAATGCATAGCCAGCCACTTAAGGGAAATCCCTGTTTGAAATTATCATGTGACAATGACATTCGCCACTTAAAGATCTGAGTTATTTTTGATGTGACACATAGCTGGAAATCACCTTCTTTGAGGACTCAGTACAAAGTTATAATGGGACTAAGGAGGAAGTTCAATACGGAATCATACACTATTTGCAGAAAGGGTTCCAAAAGGGTTCTTCGACTGTCCCCATAGGATAACCCTTTTTGGTTCCAGGTATAACCCTTTTGGGTTCCATGTAGAAAGGTTTCTACATGGAACCCAAACGGATTTTACCTGCAACCCAAAAGGGTTCTTCAAAGGGTTCTCTTATGGGGACAGCTGAAGAACCTTTAAAGGTTCTAGATAGCACCTTTTTTTCTAAGAGTGTAATGAATGTTTTGGTAATAAGCAGTTCAGAAAGTCACCACAAAACCCCTGCTTTAATTCAATTTAAATGTCATAACCCATTATGCTTATTTGTATACCCTTCACCACACTTAGCATGTCATTTTCTTATAGTCAGTTCTGATGACTTTTGTACAACAAAATGAATGAAAATAAAACAATGCTGACCCCATCTAAAATATGGGGTCAGCATATTGGTCTATATTATCAGGCTGGTGTGTTATGTAGCAACAAGCATTATGACCTGTAGCCCAACTGAAACAGCATAGTGGCTAGAAATAAATAGGCTGAGTCATGAGGTTGCCAATCTTTATTTGTGCATATTTCTGCTTATAATTAGCTAGATCAGTGCCCTTTCATCATGGGGGAACATCCAGTTAAGAACAAATTCTTATTTACAATGACAGCCTACCCCGTCCAAACCCGGACGATGATGGGCCAATTGTGTGCCGCTCTATGGGACTCCCAATCACAGACGGATGTGATACAGCCTGGATTCAAACCAGGGACTCTAGTGACGCCTCTTGCACTGAGATGCAATGCCTTAGACCGCTGCGCCACTCGGGAGTGAAGAATAGGGTGGCCCCGTTTCTATTGTACATTGTCAAATTTAAAGAAAAACACACAAGATGCGCATTTTCATCACTTCGCAATAGAAAATAATTGTCTATATAATTCTTATTTGTGCTTAGGAATTTACCATGGTATGGTATGGTTTCCCCCTCTCACAAACCACAGCTAAGGAACGGGCTAAACCAAAAGCATAATTGGTGACGGGGGGATCCAATAACAAAATGAGGAATTGAGTAGCACTGTGTTGTGTAATGAAACAGAATGCCGATAATTGCCTGGTGCTTTACGGTGGGAAAATAATTTCCTATCAATCAAATTCATCATGGTATATTATTGAGGGTTCAAATGGACCTGTCTCTAATGTTGGGGGTTTCATGAACCCCCCTTCTGTAAAGTGCAACCCCTCAAATACACAGCCTTTGTCTGTTGTACATCTATAAAGCACAGACAGACTCAAGTCTCCCCAAAGCTTCTCTTTATGTGAGATTGGTGTTGTGCATCAATTTAAGGCTTATTTACAGTCCCTTCATAAAGTATTCACACCCTTGACTTTTTCCACATTTTGTTGGGTTACAGCCTGAACTTTAAATGGATTAAATTGAGATGTTTAGTCACTGGTGGAATTATGTTTTTCATTTTTTTTAATCAAATATGAAAAGCTGAAATGTCTTGAGTCATTAAGTATTCAACCCCTTTGTTATGGCAAGCCTAAGTAAGTTCAGGAGTGAACATGTGCTTAACATGCAATAATAGTGTTTAACATGATTTTTGAATGACTGCCTCGTCTCTGTACCCCACACATACACTTATCTGTAAGGTCCCTCAGTCGAGCAGTACATTTCAAACACAGATTCAACCACAAACACCAGGGAGGTTTTCCAATGCCACACCTATTGGTAAATGGGTAAAAAAAAATAAGCAGACATTTAAAATCCCTTTGAGCATGGTGAAGTTATTAATTACACAGTATCAATACACCCAGTTGCTACAAAGATACAGGCGTCCTTCCTAACTCAGTTGCCGAGGATAAAGGAAACCGCTCAGTGATTTCACCATGAGGCCAATGGTGACTTCAAAACAATTACAGAGTTTAGTACAATGTATTGACTCAGGAGTGTGAATACTTATGTAAATTGTATATTTATACATTTTATTTTCAGTACATTTGTACACATTTCTAAAAACATGTTTTCACTTTGTCATTATGGGCTATTGTGTGTAGATGGGTGATAAAATCTATTTCATCCATTTTGAATTCAGGCTGTAACACAACAACATGTGGAATAAGTCAAGGGGTATGAAGACTTTGAGGGCACTATAGGCATATCTTAATCAAACAAAACAAAACAAACATTAAGTAAGCAAAACAAACTAGCAATATGTCCTCATTCATATCCTTGTCCATAGGAAAATCAACTTTGCCCCAGCATTGAAGTAGTTTTCCCCGTAAAAGAAAAGTATTAATCATTAGGATGGTTTATACTAAGGTGTGGTTTATATGCTTCCTCTCCTGACTAATAGTAAAATATGGAAATATGAAGTTAAATTAGAAATGATACAATGGAACAGTCAACAGCCCAGTTGGGAGGATGTATTTCTACAAGTTCACATCCTGCATGTGACACTTTCATCTGTCCCTGTCATTAGTATGAATAGAAACACCAGGTGTGGTAACCTGCGTAGCATGCTAAAGATGTAGATCTACTCAGGGTGCACTTGGTCACCTTGTCATTCATTGTTTAGCTTTTGGCAAACAATCAAACATTAAAGTTTAATATATTTCTATGGTGGTTGCTGAAATTCACGCACTACTTGTCTGCATGTACTGTAGCTGTGTAATGGACAAAGTCAGCAAATTATTTAATATTGTGTGGTTGAAACATTCCTAAAGTTGATTGGCAGCTCGTTGGAAATGAATATTACTGTTCCCCACCAAAACCATGGAGAAAAATAACCATAGCTCATTGCAGATACTGTGACTGCTTGTTCATTGTTGTCACGTCCTGGCCATAAAGAGCCCTCAGGGTTCTCTATGGTGTTTTAGGTCAGGATGTGACTAGGGTTCTTTTTCTAGTTGTTGTATTTCTATGTTGGTTTTGTGTATGGTTCCCAATTAGAGGCAGCTGTTATTCGTTACCTCTAATTGGGGATCATACTTAGTGTGTTCCTTTCCCACCTGTGTTTGTGGGATATTGTTTTGTGCTAGTGCCGTTGAGCGCTACTTATTGCCAGAGCAGTTATTTATTTTTGTATGTTTCACATTTATTAAATATATGGAACTCTACGCACGCTGCGCCTTGGTCCATTCATTATAACGATGATCGTGACAATTGTGCAGACAGTTAGGCTACACATCAATGCACAGTTAAGTTTTCACAATGCACCTGTTACAGTATGCCTGTTATATGCACCTCACCTAAATATTGGAAGTGCGGTGTCACCCATCAGCTGTGCGGATGTTGACATTGCTAGTGATATCAGATACTGTACATTGTATTTCTCAAATCCCTTAGCTGTCACATGCTGAGCATGCTTTGGTGACAGCCTCTGTGTGGAGGGATACATGTTTTGGTTTTAATGAGGCCGGTGTTACGGCCTTTGGCGCTGTGACCTGCCATTGGAAAGTCAGCTGTTCATAGCAACCCTTAATGGGAAACTCAATGACTCACTAACCTTAAACAATGATTATATTAATGTGTTTGAAAGGAAATCATTTGGATGTTTGCACATTGGTTATGCACCTCAGATATGCAGTCTAATATGCACCACTCATTATTTACTATTCAAGCCTTGTAAGAATATCCGTAATTTGATTTAATAACACACTAGAAACTGGTTTCTTTGGATCGGTACTTCACTAATCCACCGCGGTTTTATCAAAGATGTAAGGATTAGACCTTGTTTCTTTTAAAATGTAGTAATCCCATAGTTTTCACCAGGAATCAAATTCAGCCCCCAACAAAAGATCTGTCCATTTGAGCACAGTCTAGAGTTAAACCCACGGTTTCTTGGATATATACAATGGCTGTTGCATAGGACAGTGAGTGGATGTATGGGAGCACTGTGTTTTAGTAAAGCCTCTGAATTCTGGGAGCCATTATGGTCTTTTTAAACAGTTGATCACCTACCGTAGTTAAGAATACTGAAGATTTATTGGGAGTGGGACACATTTTTTTCTGTTGTGGATCGACTGTCTCTCCTAACATGTCAATGGGTTCTTTCATTCAATTAAAAAATGTTGTGGCAAAACATCAAGCCAGTGTCCATTGAATGGCTGTGTTAGAGTTTGGACTGGGGGCTTGTAAGGGAGTGAATGTGTGTTTGGACAGCAATGCACTTTTTCAGTTTAGGTACATAATGCACAGGGATGTATTTACTCATTTACTGGTCTGACGTTTTGAAATGTTGAATAAAATCACATAGCAAATCACATTACAATGAAAAAAGATACCTTCAAAGAAAAATAAGTTAGTTGAGTTAGTATATTGACGTTGATGCATTAGTGTAGTGTTGTTTTATGCGCCTGCAGTTAGTTATCCATTACAGTAACAAACTGCTAAGGCAAATGGATTCAAATGCTACCAGCACAGATATCTAGTGGAGTAGGCCTACTTTGCACTTGGTTTACCGGCTGATTGACGTGGCTATGTAGCAATTTAGCAATACAAATATGTAGCATCACAACCACAGGAGGAGAACCTTGTCTTCTTGTCTCCCCTCCCAGGTTTTCTCTCTGACACCATGTACAATAGCTGCGCAGGAAGTGCCGTAAAGCCTTTCAGTGACTCAGCAATAACCCCATGTGCTCTCTATTACAGATACTGTCTTGGAGACAGGTTTCTGAAAGCGCATCATGGTGTAGTTATGATGCAATTATATTAGCACAGGAGCTGTACTGTGTAACAAGGTGATTTCTATTCTTAACAAGAAATCTGTAAAGATGGCACCTCATCCTCACCCAAGCTTTTCCTACCCGCAAGAAAAGCCTCACAAGGTCAGGACAAAGAGATTCCAGTAGGTCTTCAAATTTTACCAGAATGTGGGCCTCAACTCTGCATTATATAACATGTTCATCTCTTCAACTTCAGATGTTGTTGATGTATGTCTTTGACTCTGAATATATATAAAAAACTGTTTACATACAGTAGTTTGGGATGTGGCAGCATTGTCAGATTGATTCTGGATCATTGTAATATATCAGCAAGCAATGAAGCTAAATTAAAGCTTCAAGATGAATATAGTCCCCTACTCCAACACATTAATGTAGGCTACAGTATATGGGATCCTGTGTGGAGAGCCTGAAGACCCCTCCCATTTATAGAACACCTCTGTAAATGTCTTACTGTACCTCAGGACACAGAGATGCAGAGGCACAACAAGTACACTAGACTGCAATATCTGATCCTGATACTCTAAAGTCTGCACTTTGCTGGCTTTTCATGCTGCCAAGTAAAAGGTGCACATCACACATACTGTACAATCTTTCTTCAAACTATATGCATAATTGCTATGTAATTACAACTGTTATACAGAGGGCATTCACAATTTCAAGGATTTGCAAATAAAAAATAACTATGCAATCTAATGCTAGAATTATCAGGGGAGGGGTGGTTTGAGTTTGTTTACAAATCTAACGCCTATAGAAAGTTAGGTAATGGGCCAGATGAATCCACAGATATTTTGGACTACCCTACCACTCCTGCAGTGAATAGTATGTTTCTACATTATATAAAAAGCACTATTTTCCTACTAAGATGCATTACATTGAAAATTGTACACGGTCTCTTTAATAAAAACGTCAGGTTTGTGATGATGACATGCAAGAGATCTGCCATTCATTCATTGCTACCATCATCGATCTCCTGAAGAAGCTATCGCTTGTTCTTTCTTTCTGTGCCCCCAAATATTTGGATATAGTGGTAAAGTTACCAGGGTGTTAGCTAGCTAGCCAATGAGGTAAAATGACTGAACAAAATGTAGTTTTAAAATGGCCCATGACATGGTTTATGAATAAATGTAATACATGTATAATGCGGTCCCAGCGATCCGCTATAGGAAGATAAAAATGTTGTGCCGGGTCAGATATTTTGACTTGGTTTGGCTATAAGCAAGCCGTTATCACTTGTTGCTCAAGGGCACTTGGAAACAACAGTACAGCGAAGCCTTGTCATTACAACAATTATTATCTGGGAGATTGTTTTCATAGTCGTACAGTGCTCCCAAAATAAAACTCATGGTCGCACAGCAACATATTTTGTTGCATATGCGACCAGTTTGGTTGCACTTTAGAGGCTTGCTTAGGGTCTGTGCTGATCTTTGTAATGAGTCATGTTCAAGGCGGAAACACCAATAACATAAAACTAAGAGACACATTATATTTGTAAGTAAATAGGTGTACACATCACTTCTGGGACAACGACCATTGTTTTTTGTAAGATATCTGCAATTTAGCATAGCGAGAGCTGTTAATGGGACAGAAAGTGTCACCCGTGACATACAGTGGCAAAAAAAAGTATATCAACCCTTTGGAAATACCTGGATTTCTGCATAAATTGGTCATAAAATTTTATCTGATCTTCATCTAGGTCACAACAATAGACAAACAGTCTACTTAAACTAATAACACACAAACAATTATACATTTTCATGTCTTTATTGAACACACCGTGTAATCATTCACATTGCAGGGTGGGAAAAGTATGTGAACCCTTGGATTTAATAACTGGTTGACCCTCCTTTGGCAGCAATAACCTCAACCAAACATTTTCTGTAGTTTCTGATCAGACCTGTGCAACGGTCAGGAGGAATTTTGGACCATTCCTCTTTACAAAACTGTTTCAGTTCAGAAATCTTCTTGAGATGTCTGGTGTGAACTGCTCTCTTGAGGTCATGCTACAGCATCTCAAACGGGTTGAGGTCAGGACTGACTGGGCCATTCCAGAAAGCATATTTTCTTCTGTTGAAGCCATTCTGTTGTTGATTTACTTCGGTGTTTTGGGTCGTTGTCCTGTTGCATCACCCAACTTCTGTTGAGCTTCAATTGGTGGACAGATAGCCTAACATTCTTCTGCAAAATGTCTTGATAAACTTGGGCCTGGATAGCAAGCTGTCCAGGCCCTGAGGCAGCAAAGCAGCCCCAAACCATGATGCTCCCTCCACCATACTTTACAGTTGGGATGAGGTTTTGATGTTGGTGTGCTGTGCCTTTTTTTCTCCACACATAGTGTTGTGTGCTCCTTCCAAACAACGCAACTGTAGTTTCATCTGTCCTCAGAATATTTTTGCCAGTAGCGCTGTGGAACATCCAGGTGCACTTTTGCAAACTTCAGACATGCAGCAATGTTTTTTTGGGACAGCAGTGGCTTCTTCCATGGTGTCCTTCCATGAACACCATTCTTGTTTAGTGTTTTACGTATCATAGACTCGTCAACAAGATGTTAGCATGTTCAAGAGATTTCTGTAAGTCTAGCTGACACTCTAGGATTCTTCTTAACCTCATTGAGCATTCTGCGCTGTGCTCTTGCAGTCATCTTTGCAGGACGGCCACTCATACGGTGAGTAGCAACAGTGCTGAACTTTTTCCATTTATAGACAATTTGTCTTACCGTGGACTGATGAACATCAAGGACTTTAGAGATACTTTTGTAATCCTTTCCAGCTTTATGCAAGTCAACAATTCTTAATCTTAGGTCTTCTGAGATCTCTTTTGTTTGAGGCGTGGTTCACATCAGGCAATGCTTCTTGTGAATAGCAAACTCAAATTTTGTGAGTGTTTTTTATAGGGCAAGGCAGCTCTAACCAAAATATCCAATCTCGTCTCATTGATTGGACTCCAGGTTAGCTGACTCCTGACTCCAATTAGCTTTTGGGGAAGTCATTAGCCTAGGGGTTGACATACTTTTTCCAATCTACACTGTGAATGTTAAAATTATGTATTCAATATAGACAAGAAAAATACAATAATTTGTGTGTTATTAGTTTAAGCTAATATTGTTGTGACAGATGAAGATCAGATCAAATTTGATGACCAATTTATGCAGAAATCCAGGTAATTCCAAAGGGTTCACATACTTTGTCTTGCCACTGTACGTGACTATGGACAATCATTATCAATACCTTGTTAAAATGCATGATACTGGCTCTATCTATCAAAGTAGAAACTGATAATGCCACTGTTTTATCTTTACTATCTCATAGTTTACGAAAGTGCAGGATACTGTCAAAGAAAAAAGCTTGGTATCTTTACTGTCTTAGAAATTGGAAGTGGTGACATTCCTCAGCACCTCTGTGTTTACTTTTTCATCACACACGAACATGCGTATCTTTATTCGCAATATGCATTTTACCGTTCTCCTCACCCTCTTCAGAACCCATGCTATATTTCTATGCTATTTCTAACCCCTGCGCTTATTATCATCTTGAGCCATGTCTATGAGCTTGAGCCATGTCTGAGCTTGAGCCATGTCTGAGCTTGAGCCATGTCTGAGCTTGAGCCATGTCTGAGCTTGAGCCATGTCTATGAGCTTGAGCCATGTCTGAGCTTGAGCCATGTCTAAACTTGAGCCATGTCTGAGCTTGAGCCATGTCTGAGCTTGAGCCATGTGATGGCAAGTTTCCAATGTTTCCTTCATTTGCCAACAGATCTGCGTCTGCCTTTGGTATTTACAGACTCATCCCTGATGTTTTATCTGTGTTCTTCAGTGGGATTGTTATATTGTAACGATCTTAGCCTATGTAACCCACTATACAGTCTCCTCCAATAGGGATATCCCATTTGGCTAGGGCTAGGGTCGTTACAATATGATAGCAAATTCAGTTTTTATGCCTCACTGCTCTCAGAGCACATATTCCTCCCCAGCCTGAATGACATTCGGATAATGACACTAGAGTCTCAATACCAAACTTCTTCTCTGTCTGATGTTGGGCCTTTGTTTTCTCCTTTTCGTTCTAGGGTGTGGTCTGGCTATTGCAGATCACCATTCCCGTATGGTTCTCAGATTAATGCCCTCAATAATGTTTTCCTGCAAGTGTGCTGCAAGATCTCAAACCACAAACTTTATAGGTAGCTCATCCCCTGGTACAGATACTGACTGACTGAAAAAAGTCAATAAGGAGTTAAAACACAGCTGTTTTCTGCACAGTCACTGTCTTTGTTCCTGGTCCCCTGTGCCGAGCCTAACCTCCCACTCTCCTCCTAGTCTGACAGCCCACTCATCACATTCAAATGGCCAGGCCAATTGCACACATACAGCAGAGCAGGCTCCCTCTATGGAGAATGTCAGTTACTGTACAAAAGACACATTGTGTTCAGACAGAGGAGAGGCTGCATCCAAATCCTAGTCAGAGACTTGTCTGTGCGCCATGCTCCCGATGTGATTGTGGTTAGGATCCTTTGTCTGGGCCATACTGTGATGGTGTGAGATGTGGGACTACTCAAGTGTGCTGGAGGCTAGAATAGGCTCTGTGGTTAACATTGGCAGTCCCAGAGGAAACCCAAGCCGGGTGCATACTCAGCACTAGGCCATAACATTCCTAATCATGTCAGACCCGCGAGGACACCCCCAAACCTCTGCTCCGCTCACTCGCTCCCCGGCCATGTGACTGTGGCGCTGAGACAAATGAAAACAGTGCGTGCGTACTGTAGACAAGGCACGGCTAGGCTAACTCTGTCAGATTAGGTTGAGTGTGTCTGGCTGTTGAAAACCTCTCTTATCCCAGCTCTCCAAAGGTCAATTTCATAGGACTGTTGAAATGATGTCATGACATCAGTTTAGGGGTGCTTCATGTGGTTTTAAAATAAGTAAAAAGGCATTAGAGCTTGTTTAATAGCACCAATAAGGCTAAGATAATATGTTAGTGCTAGATACTCTTTAGCCACCTGAAGTATGCCATTATCGCTCTAGGACCTGTTCCTTTGTAGATAACGTGTTTGCTTGACTGGAGTATTTGCTATTTTAGTGCTTAGTCACTAGTGAGCCACCCTCAGCGGGTCAGACACAACCGGATGCATCCGGTTCTCTAAGCAAACACTGGTCAGCTGTAGGGCAGGCAATGTTCTGTTCTCATTTATGTATAATGTATGGTGCGTTCAGTTGTCAGTAAGTATAGTATAATGTAAAGGTAAGTATTACCCAAGGTTGTGCAATGAAAAGCAGTTGGATTAATGTTGAATGTACGTTAGTTGTTATTCAAGTGTCATTTGAGAACTGCTCCAGTTGAAAGTCTTGAGTGGTAACAGCTATTTCAGTCCATCAAATTCCTGGATCGGATCCCACCAATGATGTGTCAGCTTGGTGCCCCATGGTACTGCAGTAAAATCTAGGCTAACAGATCCGCCTCTTTGAATCTGTTAACATGTCTCTCCTCGTGTATAGTCAGTGACACTAGTATTCGGTAGGCTAATGGATGGTAGTTTTCTATAAAATGTTTTGTTTATTCTTTTTAAAACATGCTTGGGCTTGACACCATCATGGTTGTACCAAATAGGGAACAGCTTTCACATTATAGACCTTCTAACCAAGGTGGCTTGGTAATTCAAACTTGAAACTTCACTCTCTGCCCAAACATATTAGGTTTGGGCAGAAAACTCGTCGCCAAACCCACTGGCTCCAGGTCTTCTATAAGTCTTTGCTAGGTAAAGCCCCGCCTTATCTCAGCTCACTGTTCACCATAGCAGGACACGCTCCAGCAGGTATATTTCACTAGTCACCACCAAAGCCAATTCCTCCTTTGGCTGCCTTTCCTTCCAGTTCTCTGTTGCCAATGACTGGAACGAATTGCAAAAATCACTGAAGCTGGAGACTCATATCTCCCTCACTAACTTAAAGCATCGGCTGTCAGAGTAGCTTACAGATCATTGCATCTGTACATAGCCCATCTGTAAATAGCCCATCCAACTACCTCATCCCCATATTGTTATTTATTTTAATTATATATATTTTGCTCTTTTGCAACCCAGTATCTCTACTTGCACATTCATCTTCTGCACATCTATCACTCCAGTGTTTATTTGCTAAATTGTAATTATTTATATTTATTGCCTTACCTCCCTAATCTTACTTAATTTGCACACACTGTATATAGACTTTTCTATTGTATTATTGACTGTACGTTTGTTTATTACATGTGTAACTCTGTGTTGTTGTTTCTGTCGCATTGCTTTGCTTTATCTTGGCCAGGTCGCAGTTGTAAAGGAGCAAAGGAGTACTTGTTCTCAACTGGCCTACCTGGTTAAATAAAGGTGAAATAAAAATAAATAAATCAAAGAGGAGTTTCAAGTCTGCATTACCAAGCCATTGAAGCCACCTTGGTTAGTACACAATGATAGAACAGAACACTTTGTCCTGATCATGTTTGTCTGTTTATCTTATAAATACAGTAGGTCAATAATGGGAAAGTTGTTCACTATTTGGCAGATGTTTGCTTTGCACATGTTACGTTCCCCAGTTTCTGTGTTGTGGGTTTGTATGTACGTATGTATGTATGTATGTATGTATATGTATTTCAGGAAATGGCTTCCTGGAATTCCCCTAAGCAGCTGATTGGTCAGCCCCCATTGCTAATTGAAGTTGACCCCGCCCTCTCATTAGAGGACACAGCTGTCTTCAATTACCAACTCCTTCTGAAGCTGTATATAAGCCAGTGTTCCTTTGCTCAGAAGAGGGAGCTGAGGGTGATAGCTTGTGTTGGTTGTTCTTAGAGGAGCTAATGGTTAAGGCCTATATTTTGATTAGTGCTGATGGTTAAACCCCAGTGTTTGGTTAAACCCCAGTGTTGGTTGTGTCTGAGATAGAGCTGATAGTTGTTGCTCAGACAGGTTTTTTTTTTTGCAGTATTTTGTATATGCAAAGGGGAACAAACAAAAACATCAAAGACAAACTAGTGCAGACAACAAGGCAGCAATATTACGTTGATCAGTGAATCCTCTGACCTTTGTTTTGTGTTATTATCCAGATTGAAGGCTATCACCCACCAGATTGTGTAGTGCTAATATTTAGTCTAACTTGTCGATATTGAATACTACGCTTTTATCTTGAGGTGCTCTACATAACTACGTTCAGTCCGCCATTACCTGTCTGCCCTTGCGAGTCGGCTTTTGTTAGCTGCTCTTTTCCTGTGAGCAGTGCTCCCACAATGTTTCCTGTGAGCAGTGCTCCCACAATGTTTCCTGTGAGCAGTGCTCCCACAATGTTTCCTGTGAGCAGTGCTCCCACAATGTTTCCTGTGACCAGTGCTCCCACAATCTCAAAGTCAAATCTCAGTAGGGTTTTAGAAATCCTCTGACATTTGAGTCAGTGCACAACCCTGTTCCATTAGGCCTACTTTCCAGCCCTGTATTGATCTGGAGGAACCTATTACAACAACTACATCTAGTGTGGGAGGAATGAGTCAGACTCTGAGCTCTTAGATAGAATATCTTACAGTATACTGCTTTAGACATCCGTAGCTTCCAAGAAGAAAGATGAGTAAAGCAATTATTGTTTTGGTTCTATCAATGATAACTGACATTATCACTAAGGGCAACCTGTGTTTGTTTAGCTATCTTGTCTAGATATAATTGCTCAGCGCTTAAATCATTTTCCATTTGAATGATATGTTTGTCATTCACTGTGAACACATGGAGCTGATCTCATTATGAATGTCTCTGAAAAGTGAAGAGTTATGGCGTTGTATGGCTGTCCCCGACTACAAAAAATATATAAATCCTTTTCTTTCAACCAAACGATTGGTTGAAATGTTTAAACATATATAGACAGACACCCTAAGTGTTTGAATAAAATCAACGACATATGCGCTGAGCTTGTCTGATGCTTTTAAGCACACTGTTTGATTAAATAATTAAGACACAAATTACTCAAGAAAGAGCCCTATGGTCACACTGTGTTAAAAAATGTGTGTGTGACGCACATTGTCTCGTTCACCTCCCTACAGCAGCGAAAAGGCACCACAGCACAGCTGTGCTTATTACGCTGTCCGTGCTGAAGCTGCAACATAATTTCAGCAATTTAGTTTCTTACTTGTTTCTGGCTAAAAGTTCAGTTACCGAAATCCCTAATTTGTTTAGGAAAAACATTCCCTATTCCCTCAACCCTTGCTCTCTTTACGTGAAACATGTACAGTGGGGCAAAAAAGTATTTAGTCAGCCACCAATTGTGCAAGTTCTCTCACTTAAAAAGATGAGAGAGGCCTGTAATTTTCATCATAGGTACACTTCAACTATGACAGACAAAATGAGGGAAAAAAAATCCCGAAAATCACATTGTAGAATTTTTAATGAATTTATTTGCAAATTATGGTGGAAAATAAGTATTTGGTCACATACAAACAAGCAAGATTTCTGGCTCTCACAGACCTGTAACTTCTTCTTTAAGAGGCTCCTCTGTCCTCCACTCGTTACCTGTATTAATGGCACCTGTTTGAACTTATCAGTATAAAAGACACCTGTCCACAACCTCAAACAGTCACACTCCAAACTCCACTATGGCCAAGACCAAAGAGCTGTCAAAGGACACCAGAAACAAAATTGTAGACCTGCACCAGGTTGGGAAGACTGAATCTGCAATAGGTAAGCAGCTTGGTTTGAAGAAATCAACTGTGGGAGCAATTATTAGGAAATGGAAGACATACAAGACCACTGATAATCTTCCTTGATCTGGGGCTCCACGCAAGATCTCATCCGTGGGGTCAAAATGATCACAAGAACGGTGAGCAAAAATCCCAGAACCACACGGGGACCTAGTGAATGACCTGCAGAGAGCTGGGACCAAAGTAACAAAGCCTACCATCAGTAACACACTACGCCGCCAGGGACTCAAATCCTGCAGTGCCAGACGTGTCCCCCTGCTTAAGCCAGTACATGTTCAGGCCCGTCTGAAGTTTGCTAGAGAGCATTTGGATGATCCAGATGAGGATTGGGAGAATGTCATATGGTCAGATGAAACCAAAATAGAACCTTCTGGTAAAAACTCAACTCGTCGTGTTTGGAGGACAAAGAATGCTGAGTTGCATCCAAAGAACACCATACCTACTGTGAAGCACGGGGGTGGAAACATCATGCTTTGGGGCTGTTTTTCTGCAAAGGGACCAGGACGACTGATCCGTGTAAAGGAAAGAATGAATGGGGCCATGTATCGTGAGATTTTGAGTGAAAACCTCCCATCAGCAAGGGCATTGAAGATGAAACGTGGCTGGGTCTTTCAGCATGACAATGATCCCAAACACACCGCCGAACAGCGAAGGAGTGGCTTCGTAAGAAGCATTTCAAGGTCCTGGAGTGGCCTAGCCAGTCTCCAGATCTCAACCCCATAGAAAATCTTTGGAGGGAGTTGAAAGTCCGTGTTGCCCAGCAACAGCCTCAAAACATCACTGCTCTAGAGGAGATCTGCATGGAGGAATGGGCCAAAATACCAGCAACAGTGTGTGAAAACCTTGTGAAGACTTACAGAAAACGTTTGACCTCTGTCACTGCCAACAAAGGGTATATAACAAAGTATTGAGATAAACTTTTGTTATTGACCAAATACTTATTTTCCACCATAATTTGCAAATAAATTCATTAAAAATCCTACAATGTGATTTACTGGATTTTCTTTCCTCATTTTGTCTGTCATAGTTGAAGTGTACCTATGATGAAAATTACAGGCCTCTCTCATCTTTTTAAGTGAGAGAACTTGCACAATTGGTGGCTGACTAAATACTTTTTTGCCCCACTGTAAGCATCACATGCATGTGACCAATAGGGCCTGACCTAAAGCCTATCATAATCACATCAATAAATATAACAAACTCTGAACACAATAACAAGTGACAGCAAAATGGATGTGGAGAACGTGACAAAGAAACTCGAAACGGGCTAATGTTTACTGGTTGCTCAGGAGAGAAAGGGGTAGTCAGATCTATGGAAGACTTTTGACTTAGTTGTGGAAACTACTGGAGATCCTGAAAAAAGAGGGTATAGGAGCAAGCGTTGCATGAGTATTATGTGTATTATGTGTGCCAAACAGTTGCTACAAATCAGCTGGGCTAGACAATCTGGACCCTCTCTTTCTAAAATTATCAGCCGAAATTGTTGCAACCCTTATTACTAGCCTATTCAGCCTCTCTTTCGTATCGTCTGAGATCCCCAAAGATTGTAAAGCTGCCGCGGTCATCCCCCTCTTCAAAGGGGAAGACACTCTAGACCCAAACTGTTATAGACCTATATTTATCCTGCCCTGCCTTTCTAAAATCTTCGAAAGCCAAGTTAACAAACAGATCACAGATCACAATTCCATACAACACTCCTTCCGAGGCCTCCAACTGCTTTTAAATGCAAGTAAAACTAAGTGCCTGCTCTTCAACCGATCGCTGCTCGCACCCTCCCGCCCCACTAGCATCACTACTCTGGATGGTGCTGACTTAGAATATGTGGACAACTACAAATACCAAGGTGTCTGGTTAGACTGTAAACTCTCCTTCCAGACTCACATTAAGCCAAAATTAAATCTAGAATCGGCTTCCTATTTCACAACAAAGCCTCCTTCACTCATGCTGCCAAACATACCCTTGTAAAACTGACTATCCTACCGATCCTTAACTTTGGCGATGTCATTTACAAAATAGCCTCCAACACTCTACTCAGCACATTGGATGTAGTCTATCACAGTGCCATCCGTTCTGTCACCAAAGCCCCATATACTACCCCCCACTGCGACCTGTATGCTCTCGTTGGCTTGCCCTCACTACATAGTCGCCGCCAAACCCACTGGCTCCAGGTCATCTATAAGTCTATGCTAGGTAAAACCCCGCCTTATCTCAGCTCACTGGTCACCATAGCAACACCCACCCGTAGCACGCGCTCCAGCAGGTATATTTCACTGGTCACCCCCAAAGCCAACACTTCCTTTGGCCGCCTCGCCTTCCAGTTCTCTGCTGCCAATGACTGGAACGAATTGCAAAAATCACTGAAGTTGTAGTCTTATATATCCCTCTCTAACTTTAAGCATCAGCTGTCAGAGCAGCTTACCGATCACTGTACCTGTACACAGCGAATCTGTAAATAGCACACCCAACTACCTCATCCCCATATTGTTACTTATCCTCTTGCTCTTTTGCACCCCAGTATCTCTACCTGCACATCATCATCTGCACATCTATCACTCCAGTGTTAATGCTAAATTGTAATAATTTTGCCTGCATGGCCTATTTATTGCCTTACCTCCCTACTCTTCTACATTTGCACACACTGTACATAGATTTTTTCTATTGTGTTATTGACTGTACGTTTGTGTAACGTTGTTGTTTTGTCGCACTGCTTTGCTTTACCTTGGTCAGGTCGCAGTTGTAAATGAGAACTTGTTCTCAACTGGCCTACCTGGTGAAATAAAAATTAATACAAATAAATAAAAAGATTACAATATTATTACAAAGTGTACCAGAGATTCTGTTCTAACGAGAGAAAATATAAAAGTCTTTATTACAGCAGACTAAACAGTTGCATGTGTTCGTGAATTGCGGTTTATTTATTGTTTAGGCTAATTATTCAAAGCTCCCTTTGTTATTTCATTTTAAAACTAAAATGCTTGATTAGATTTAATGGCATGAATGTCTCGTATGCTGTGTGATGGCATGAGCGAATGAATGATTGAAACAGTAGCCTATATATTGAAATATAGGCCTAAATAAGTTATGGTATTAAGACAGGATGATGGTGGTTATACAAGGCTACTATACAAAGCCTACTAATGATAATGACATTACTTATTAGTATAATGATGATCATACTAATAATTGTAATAATAACAATTAAAGGAGATCAAGAAAAAGGAGGGTATAGGAGCGAGGGCTGTGTGCATATTATGTGACAAACAGGTGCTCTTAGATTACGATATTATTTTTCTACCTGTTTGGAACAGTGTAAACAACACTAAATACATTATAAGTAATAACAGAGAGGCTGGTCTAATGATTTGTTTTGTTTTGGTAAATCTATTACAGCATAGCAAAGATTAATAACAGCCGAATCTGTAAAATTGCTTTATCCGATATTTTGCTATTGCTTGAGGCCTGGTGCTCACACAATAAGTAGGCTATTAAACAAACACTCAAACAGACAACAGCTGCAGGATCTGTCTTATTTCTGAAGATATAGTCGGAAGTTTACATACACTTAAGTTGGAGTCATTAAAACTCGTATTTCAACAACTCCACAAATTTCTTGTTAACAAACTATAGTTTTGGCAAGTCGGTTAGGACATCTGCTTTGTGCATGACACAAGTCATTTTTCAAACAAGTGTTTACAGACAGATTATTTAACTTATAATTCACTGTATCACAATTCCAGTGGGTCAGACGTTTACAAATTATGTCATGGCTTTAGAAGCTTCTGATAGGCTAATTGACCTCATTTGAGTCAGTTGGAGGTGTACCTGTGGATGTATTTCAAGGCCTACCTTCAAACTCAGTGCCTCTTTGCTTGACATCATGGGAAAATCAAAAGCCAATCAAAAGCCAATCAGCCAAGACCTCCTAATTTTTTTTTTTAGACCTCCACAAGTCTGGTTCATCCTTGGGAGCAATCTCCAAACGCCTGAAGGTACCACTTTCATCTGTACAAACAATAGTACGCAATTATAAACACCATGGGACCACGCAGCCGTCATATCACTCAGGAAGGAGACGCATTCTGTCTCCTAGAGATGAATGTACATTGGTGCGAAAAGTGCAAACCAATCCTAGAACAACAACAAAGGAACTTGTGAAGATGCTGGATGAAACAGGTTCAAAAGTATCTATATCCACAGTAAAACGAGTCCTATATCGACATAACCTGAAAGGCTGCTCAACAAGGAAGAAGCCACTGCTCCAAAACCGCCATAAAAAAGCCAGACTACGGTTTGCAACTGCTCATAGGGACTTTTTGGAGAAATGTTCTCTGGTCTGATGAAACAAAAATAAAACTGTTTGGCCATAATGACCATCGTTATGTTTGGAGGAAAAAGAGGGAGGCTTGCAAGCCAAAGAACACCATCCCAACCATGAAGCACGGGGGTGGCAGCATCATGTTGTTGGGGTGCTTTGCTGCAGGAGGGACTGGTGCACTTCACAAAATGGATGGCATCATGAGGTTGGGAAATTATGTGGATTTATTGAAGCAACATCTCAAGACATCAGTCAGGAAGTTAAAGCTTGTTCGCAAATGGGTCTTCCAAATGGACAATGACCCAAGCATAATTACAAAGTTGTGGCAAAATGGCTTAAGGACAACAAAGTCAAGGTATTGGATTGGCCATAACAAAGCCCTGACCTCAATCCCATAGAAAATTGGTGGGCAGAACTGAAAAATTGTGTGCGAGCAAGGAGGCCTACAAACCTGATTCAGTTACACCAGCCCTGTCAGGAAGAATGGGCCACAATTCACCCATCTTATTGTGGGAAAGTTGTGGAAGACTACCCGACAGGTTTGACCCAAGTTAAACAATTTAAAGGCAATGCTACCAAATACTAGTTGAGTGTATGTAAACTTCTGACCCACTGGGAATGTGATGAAAGAAATAAAAGCTGAAATAAATCATTCTCTCTACTTTTATTCTGACATTTCACATTCTTAAAATAAAGTGGTGATTCTAACTGACCTAAGACAGGGACTTTTTACTAGGATTAAATGTCAGGAATTGTGAAAAGCTGAGTTTAATTGTATTTCCTAAGGTGTATGTAAACTTCTGACTTCAACTGTATATATGGATGTTTTATAAAGCTAGGCACATTTAACGGTAAGGCTATTGATTACAGATCTAATTAAGTTAGGATTTCCTCTCCCCTCAATTTTCTTAGACGATTAGGCTAAGGCAAGGGCTGTTTCCCTGTCTCTACTGCTGCTACCTCCGCTGCATTTTTCTCAATCCTAATATGCTGGTTAACTTTGCTATCATGCACATAGCAACATAGGGAAAGGCGAAAATTCTACGGTGCACTGAAGATTATGTTTCAGAACCGCGGACAGCGACCGTATCCAACGCAGGAGAAAGTGCATATGTTATAAAAATAATATTATGTTTATTAGTGGTGCACCGTTATTTTTACATAATATAACCAAATACAATTTCAGTATCACATGTCTTATAGTGATGGACTGTGCCATCCCCGTGGCCTCCACAGTGGATTAGACCACTGAGACCGGGGACAGCCGAAGAATGCTTTTGGAACCCTTTTTTCTAAGAGTGTACAGATAACATTTCAGTTCGTAGAATATAACCTATAATTGTCTATTTAGCCATGCAGTGAGAGAAGTGGGATTTGGTTAGGCCAGTGTTTTTTTTTAGGTACATATTTGCTAATGTGGACAATTGCGTGTTTATGAGTTGTCATGGTAGCTTGACGGCACCTCCTTCTTTGGCCTGGCTGGCTCACAGTGTCAGCTCTGTCTGTGTGAGGTCATATGGTGAGTCACTGTCCCTCCCCTCTGGGCTAATGCCTTACGCCCTGCTCTTCACACATCTGAGGATGCTGGGAAGGAAACACTCCCATCCCAGCTGTGGAAAATACATTTTCTATGTCCTCAGTTTCTGGTCTGTCTGGCACTTGGGAACAAATAATAAATGCTGGAAATGATTCAATCATCTTTGCTATTTTCTCTGTTTGGAAGAAGCAGCGAGTGAATACAGAACAATATTGAAGATGCTACTTCTTTTACTTGTTATAAAATGCTTGTAATTATTTTCATTTTTGGTTATTTGGCCCCTAGTATCAGTGTGGTATCAGCAGTGCTGTTTCTTTTGCTTTCGTGAATAAGAAAATTCAGAATTGCATGAGATGCATGTTTAAAATGTAATGCTTTAAACGATGCAGAGTTAAATAAGAACAACACACACAAGAATGAAGCTATATACAAAGAGTACCAATACCATATCTCACAGATCTACAGTAGATTGTAATATATGGGCCTAAATGGCTGCTCTAATGGCTTGAGTTTAAAATCAATACACATCACTATACTCTGGCTCCAAACTGTCTTCCACTTTGTACATGAAGCACTGAGTTTATCACACAATTATCTCCTAATTCACATTTCAAAAAGGAAGTTGACCAGTGGGACTGAAGCTTATGTAGAAGCTCTCAGTTCTCCCTCCTTGGCTTTCAGTCTCTACATGGGTGACCTGACAAGGACTGTGTGTTCCGAAGCAGCTGAGTTAGCTGACACAGACAAACACACACACACACACACACACACACACACACACACACACACACACACACACACACACACACACACACACACACACACACACACACACACACACATACACTAATACACACTAATACACACACAGGCCCTCATTCCGGATTGATTCACCACTCCTTGACGTTGTTGAATGGCTCATGTGGTGATAACTCATAGCTCATGTCTAAGGGCACTTTGCCAACCTCACCTTCAGTCGATGATGGTTCAGCTTGCCATATTGGTGAAGCACTTTCTTTCAAGCATATTTATTAAGAGAGGAGGTTATCTAAGGATAGCCGAACACCTTAATTAAAATTTCCAATAATATTAAAGGTAATATTAAAGTTTCTGTTTTATAGTTATTCAATGTGGAAAACCCTGTATCATCAGGCAGGATTTCCCTCCTCTTGTCAGGTGCCCCTAATAGCCATTATGTAGTGCTTTAATCTGACTTTCTTGTGTTATCAGCAGAATCATAACAGGACGCGTAATGACATCTCAGTGTAGTAGCTGAGGAAAAGACTATTGGCAGTAAGAGGATGTGGAAAATTACAAGCAGCCATGGCTCATATCTCTTCTACACACAACCTCCTCTCTAATCAGTTAGCCCGCTCTGACCGGGGAGATGCATGACAGGATCTGCTGACTGGATCTCTGTGGGGAGAGAGCGAGAGAGAGAGAGAGAGAGAGAGAGAGAGAGAGAGAGAGAGAGAGAGAGAGAATGCCGTATGCCGAGGAACTTAAAACTTTCCACCTTCTCCACTACTGTCCCGTCGATGTTGATAGGGGGCTGCTACCTCTGCAGACATACACTTAGTGGACAGTTTATTAGGTACACCCACCTAGTACCAGAACAGCCTGAATTTATGGTGTGGCGTTGCTCAATTGGCATAAAGGGACCTAACATGTGCCAGGAAAACATTCCCCACACCATTACACCACCACCATTAGCCTGTACTGTTGACACCTGACTCTGCCATCAGCATGATGCAACAGGAACCAGGATTTGTCGGACCAGGCGATGTTTTTCCGCTCCTCAATTATCCAGTTTTGGTGATAGTGGGCCCACTGGAGACACTTCTTCTTGTTTTTAGCTGACAGGGGTGGTTGTCTGCTGCAATAGCCCATCCGTGACAAGGATCAAAGAGTTGTGCATTCCGAGATGCTGTTCTGTTAACTATCACAATTTGTGCACAATTCTTGACATTCTCCTTTGACCTCTCTAATCAACAAACTGTTTTCGCCCACAGGACTGCCACTGACTGGATTTTTTCTTTCACACCATTCTCGGTAAACCCTAGACAATGTTAAAGAAACCAAGGTGGGTGGCCGTTTCTGAGATACTGGATCCGGCTCACCTGGCACCAAAGATCATACCACGCTCAAAGTCGCGTAGGTCTCTCGTTTTGCCCTTCTAACATTCAATCGAACAGTAACTGAATGCCTCGATGCATGTCTGCCTGCTTGATATAGCAAGCCATGGCCACGTGACTCACTGTCTGTAGGAGCGGTCAATTTTCGTGAACAGGGTGTACCTAATAAACTGTATACAGTAGCTTGTAAGGCAAAGGCCCCTGTGACATTGATCCATTTCCTTACTTCAACCTTTGTGTGAATGGGAGGCCAGAGAAGGGAGGGAAAGGCCGTTGTTTAGTGCCATGGTAGTGGCTCCTTGACTTGCTTGTTTTTCCCACCACTATCTTTGGAAGCTCCTGTCATTGAAAACAGTGCTGTTGCTATTTCCTCTCCCTCAGAATAATCTGTCTGGACTGTGAGACATTTTAGGTGTTTATAAGTACTGCACTGGGCACACATCATGTGATTTCACACCAGCTGTCCCACTTTGATCAATGGTTGTCCAGGTTTGATCACACTGCTGGATGCCTGACCGGGGTCAAATTCAGTAGGGCACACATGCCAGTGCGAAAAACATTATGCATCAGAAAATGAAAGTCTCTATTCTTATTGGACTAATTCATGTAGTACATCCTCGTTTTTAATTGTTTTAAACTGTTTGAAAGCATTTTGTGGCTGCAGGTAGCCTAGTGGTTAGAGCGTTGGGCCAGTAACCGAAAGGTTGCTGGATCAAATCCCTGAGGTGACTAGGTAAAAATCTGTCGTTCTGCCCCTGAACAAGGCAGTTAACCCACTGTTCCCGGGGAGGCCGTCATTGTAAATAAGAATTTGTTCTTAACTGACTTGCCTAGTTAAAGAAAGGTTAAATGTAAAAAATATATATTATAATCTCCCTACTGAACATGAACATGATTTGAATGGATGACTGATGTGACATTACTTGAGAGAGTGGAAGTACAGTAAACATGATAAGTTAAAATATATGATTTTATTGGTTACATACACATGGTTAGTTAATGCGAGTGTAGCGAAATGCTTGTGCTTCTAGTTCCAACCATGCAGTAATATCTAACAAGTAATCTAACAATTTCACAACAAGTACCTTATACACACAAGTGTAAAGGAATGAATAAGAATATGCACATATAAATATCTGGATGAGCGATGGCCGAACGGCATAGGTAAGATGCAGTAGATGGTATAGAGTACAGTATATACATATGAGATGAGTAATGTAGGGTATGGAAACATTATATAAGGTGGCATTGTTTAAAGTGACTAGTGTTCCATTTATTACATCCAATCTTAATTGTTTAAGTGGCTAGAGATTTGAGTCAGTATGTTGGCAGCAGCCACTCAATGTTAGTGATGGCTGTTTAACAGTGTGATAGCCTTGAGATAGAAGCTGTTTTTCAGTCTCTCGGTCCCAGCTTTGATGCACCTGTACTGACCTCACCTTCTGGATGATAGCGGGGTGAACAGGCAGTGGCTCGGGTGGTTGTTGTCCTTGATCTTTTTGGCCTTCCTATGACATCGGGTGGTGTAGATGTCTTGGAGTGCAGGTAGTTTACCCCGATGATGCGTTGTGCAGACCTCACTACCCTCTGGAGAGCCTTACGGTTGTGGGCGGAGCAGTTGCCGTACCAGGCGGTGATACAGCCCGACAGGATGCTCTCGATTGTGCATCTGTAGAAGTTTGAGTGTTTTTGGTGACAAACCAAATTTCTTCAGCCTCCTGAGGTTGAAGAGGCGTTGTTGCGGCATTTTCACCACGCTGTCTGTGTGGGTGGACCATTTCAGTTTGTCCGTGATGTGTATGCCGAGGAACTTAAAACTTTCCACCTTCTCCACTACTGTCCCGTCGATGTTGATAGGGGGCTGCTCCCTCTGCTGTTTCCTGAAGTCCACGATCATCTTTGTTTTGTTGACGTTGAGTGTGAGGTTATTTTCTAGACAGCACAGTCCGAGGGCCCTCACCTCCTCCCTGTATGCCGTCTCGTCGTTGTTGGTAATCAAGCCTACCACTGTAGTGTCGTCTGCAAACTTGATGATTGAGTTGGAGGCGTGCATGGCCAAGCAGTCATGGGTAAACAGGGAGTACAGGAGAGGGCTGAGAACGCACTCTTGTGGGGCCCCAGTGTTGAGGATCAGCGGGGTGGAGATGTTGTTTCCTACCCTCATCACCTGGGATCGGCCCGTCAGGAAGTCCAGGACCCAGTTGCACAGGGCGGGGTCGAGACCCAGGGTCTCGAGCTTAATGACAAGTTTGGAGGGTACTATGGTGTTAAATGCTGAGCTGTAGTCGATGAACAGCATTCTTACATAGGTATTCCTCTTGTCCTGATGGGTTAGGACAGTGTGCAGTGTGATTGCGATTGCGTTGTCTGTGGACTTGTTGGGGCGGTAAGCAAATTGGAGTGGGTCTAGGGTGTCAGGTACGGTGGAGGTGATATGATCCTTGACTAGTCTCTCAAAGCACTTCATGATGACGGAGGTGAGTGCTACGGGGCGACTGTAGTTGTAAGTGAAACCAGTTGCACTGTAAGGTTAAACGGTCACAGCCCTTTTGTTATTGTCAGTCATTATGTTCCTCTTCCCTGAAATGGACACCTCTTATCAGTACTTTATCCCTACATGACGCTGGACAAGCTGGGATTTGTCTGTGAGTCATATCAGTGCCTTCTGAAAGTATTCACACCCCTTGACTTTTTCCCACATTTTGTTCTGTTACAGCCTGAATTTAAAATAGATTAAATTGAGATGTTGTGCCACTGATCTACACACAATACACCACAATGTCAAAGTGGAATTTCTTTTTTTGCGAAATGTTAACAAATGAATAAACAAAATAAAGCTGAAAAGTCTTGAGTCATTAAGTATTCAAACCCTTTGTTATGGCAAGCCTAAATACGTTCAGAAGTAAAACTTGCTTAACAAGTCACATAGTAAGTTGCATGAACTCTGTGTGCAATAATAGTGTTTAACAAGATTTTGGAATCTCTGTACCCCACACTTACAATTATCTGTAAGGTTCCTCAGTCGAGTAGTGGATTTCAAGCACAGATTCAACCACAAAGACCAGGTAGGATTTCCAATGCCTCACATAGAAGGGCACCTATTGGTAGATGGGTAAAAAAAAGCAGACACTGAATATTCCCTTAGAGCATGATGAAGTTATTAATTAAGCTTTGGATGGTGTATCATAACACCCAGTCACTACAAGGATACAGGCCTCCTTCCTAACTCAGTTGCCTGAGAGTAATGAAATCACACAGGGATTTCACCATGAGGCCAATGGTGATTTTAATGGCTGTCATACAAGAAAACTGAGGATCAAAAACATTGTATTTGCTTGTCATCGGCACAGGAGTTTTTTGGAGATAAAAATAAACAGAATAGAGCTAATCACAGCCAAAATCCTAGAGGAAAACCTGGTTCGTTTGGCTTTCCAGACACTTGTAGAGAAATTCACCTTTCTGCAGGACAATAACCTAAAACTCAAGGCCAAATATACACTAGAGTTCATTGGAGGCTGCTGAAGGGAGGATGGCTCATAATAGTGGCTGGACTGGAGCAAATAGAATGGCATCAAACACCAAGACGACATTGAATGTTCCTGAGTGGTCTAGTTACAGTTTTGACATAACCGGCTTGAAAATCTATTTCAAGACTTGACAATAGCTGTTTAGCAATGATCAAAAACCAACTTGACAGAGCTAGAAGAGTTTAAAAAAGAATAATATTGTACAATCTTAGAGACTTACCCAAAAAGACTGTAATCACTGCCATTGATTCAGGGGATTGAATACTTATCTAATCAAGATATATTAGTGTTTTATTTTTCATTAATCTAAAAAATATAATAATAATTTTTACATTACAAAGTATTTTGTGTAGATTGTTGGGGAAAAAAGACAATTCAACCCATTTTTATCCCAATTTGTAAAAATGTTTGGGTGAAAAGTCAAACGGGTGTGAATACTTTCTGAAGGCACTATAAGTGATCACATTAAAACATCTATAAATCAATTAAATAATTATAGATGGCAGATAACGTGTAGTTATCACAATGTTATTCAACATATTCCCCTCTGGCATTTTGCCATCTCACATGATGTTTCAATGTTTAACCGGTTAAAAAAGTCATTTTCAAAGGTATTCCTCTCCTTTGGTTTTAGACTCCAAAGTGTAACCTTCCAAGTGGAACCTGGCAACAGAGAAAGTGAAACAGATTAATGAAGTCAGAGGTCAAGAGCTGTTAGGTAACACATTTAACACGCTCCCATGGCCCTGGATGGACTGTAGCACTTCCACACATCAACAGTTAGCATAACCTTAAGTTGTTAATGAGAAACCAAGAGAGGGCCTGGATTCCACACACTCTGTTCGTCTAGCAGTGACCAGGTCCTTGTTTTATTGATGATCCAGACCATGTGTGCTAATGAGGAGTATATTTTGGTTCGCCTGTCCTGCAGTGTGTGCATTTGTGTTTAACTTGCAGATTACCAGCTGTATCAACTTCAATGTAGTGGAGAAGGGCTCAAGTAAGGGTCATTAGTTTTGCCAGGCAATGGAGAATATATGATGGGGAATTGCCAGGACTCACTTGTCAATTTCAGTGGGACTTTCCTGGTTGAATAAAATATGAAATAAAAGTCCAGCATCAGGTTTATTGGATATAAACGTGATAATAATGTGTTGGTAAGTGCGAGTGATGACTATGTGCCAGTAGGTTGTGATAAGGTACTGCAGTCATCAGCTGATGGTCATAATGTTTAATCTGACATCATGTTATTTGTTACAGTAGGAAGCAGGGCAGGTCTGAGTAGATCAGATGGGACAGGAAATATTCTCCCTGACTTTAATGGAGTGTTTATCTGTAAAACCAGCACTGGTATTTATGAGCTCCAGTCCTGACCTATACTACCAATTAGGTGTAATAATGTGGTTGTTAAAGCAGCCTTTGATTACTCTATATATAATATACCTCATCACACACATTGGTAAGTAATATTGGGGTTGTATGAAGTGAATCTTCACTATTTTAGAAATATTTAAAATAAGTGAAAAATGTGTAGGCCCATGTTCTCTCAACCTGTTCCTCAAGAGGGCACCATTTTCTAAAGATTACCCCTCTTACACACATTCCACAAACTCAGTGGTACTGTATCCAACCAGCTACTACTGGATTTATTTCAAACTTAAACTGTCATCCTTAGTTGCACCATAATAATGAGCCTTGGTGTTCAATGATACAGCAAATTCATCCTGTCTGGGCCTTGAGCAGGGAAGGGTGTTGCCTTGGACACTCCCTGAAGACCCCATTTGTATTAATGAGTCTCTGGCTATACTCATGTATTATGTAGTAAGCAGCCTCAGGCCACTAGGATCACACATTGTAACGTTCTGAGAGCAGGAGAGAGAAGGAGTGATATTGCAGCAGGTGTCTGGTACTCTACTATGGCAGTGGTGGATTTAAAACACTGTACTTTTTTATTAACATGGGTATAGGCAGGATGGATATTTTTTCCTCTCTCAGGTGCAGTTTTGTTCACTAACATTTGGCGCAATCCCCAGTCCCAGACTCCCAGTCCATTAGTGAATTCTCTGCAGCTTTACACACACACTATTTATATATTAACCAAATGAAAAAGGCAGCTGAGAACCACTGACAGTGACAGCACCTTTGAGACACATCTGGATTAGGGATAGGTCTAAATTACTAATCACCCATCAGTATCCTGCCTCAAAACCGACCAATGTTTGACCTCATGTGGAATATGACCTCATTACCTGTTTTTTGCATGGTAATTTAAGGGGAAATATGTTATGTTGTATAGCACTAAGTAAAGGGTGTGTTTGTCTTAATTTCAGTTGGTGTTGTAGTTATTGCCCATCGAGCACAATTGAGTGTGCTCGGTGTGTTAGATGTGTTTGATGAAACAGTGATTGACATTGTTGTGGGTGATGCACTGTAGGATGTGCAAAATGTGTAGTACAAATAAAACACATACAGTAAAAATGCAGACGGATATTTTTAGATCCAGAATTCATTCAAATATGTTTGCCTTTGAAATTCAAGGACATCAGCCTCACAAACGTGCCACATCTGACATAGAACATACAGTCTGATCTTTTTATAACTGTCTCAGCATGGGTTCACTCCTCTGGGATGTACCACTCATTGCAGAGAAAATTAGATTTGTCAAGGATCTGACAAATTATACTGATTGTCTAGTTAATTTACTGACCTCAGAGTAAGATGGAAAATAGTTAATAACCCATGTTGTTCTCTTCAGTAAAGAGCTGATATTATGACAACATGACTAATTGCCATTTTGATATGCTGTTTTTGGGAGGTTGATTGTTTTGATGAATGGAATTTCTGTACAGATTTTGTACGTTTTGCGAGTCTGAGGGGGAAAAAGTGTTTTTGAAATTGAGTCTGTTGGTTGTTGGACGGTATTGCATGTTATTGCACAAGATAAATACATTTGTTGATTACATTACATTGCTAGTTAACTTCTCTCTGCCTAAAGACACTACATACACTTTAATTGCCTTAGTAGTAATCTAATTTATCCATCAATTAAATACCTATACGAAATGAATTGTTAGATCTATTCCTATGTTCTACTCAACATTCAATTAGACAAACAAGCGTTCACATACTGTAGTTGCATACAGGCTACTGCAATAGTATTCTCCAAACTGATGCCCCCTCCTGTTTCAGATTTAAAGTGTAATTCAAGAAAATAGGTTAATAATCAGAAAAATACCTTTGCTCCTTTTCTTAAGGAGCCTTATTAGTCCCTTAATGGCATTAAGCCGTGTTGTGCTGTGACCTTAAGTAAACATTAACCATGTAAGAAAACCTCTGAGTTGCTGTGGAAAATCTGACAGGACTCATTCAGGATGCTTGACAAGAAGGGGAGTAGCGGCAGGCTGCGCTAGAGGTAGGCAGGCAGGGAAGCAGGCAGGGAGGAGGAGTCTGTTGCTGCTCCTTCAGTAACGTCGGTATCTCACACACATGCCGTCCCTCTGCCGGGACCATGATGCACTCTCTCCAGAGCCCCCGGGAGCTAACTATGGCTAGGGAGATGTGGCACCTGCTGGGACGTGACGGGGAACTCAGCGCTCACTTGGTGACGTTGATGTGCTGCATGGGTCAGTATCTCTTCCTGCTTCGCTTTACTCCATTCCCCATCCAGAATCCAAGGATTGGGAATTTCAATTGCTGACTGAGCGTGGAAGTTTGCCGCTAGTTTCTCGTTTAGAGGGGGACTTTAAAACCTCCCAAAGCTAAAATCTGTTGTGTTATGCTGTGTTGTAAAAGGAGGAGGTTCTGTGTTATTTGCATTTTGGTTCAAAGTCAAAGAAGATGCAGATTGCATGAGTTATTTTTCTTTTTTTTTCTATTCTTTTTCTATTGATGTTAATATGATTTACTGGGCTTGTGATTGGTATCAATGTCTTCCTCTGAGGGCTTATATCAGATGGACCTTTAGCCAGAGAGATAAAGTAGGACAGACAGGTATCTGGCCTGAATCCTACTTGGCAGCTTTCTCTCTTAATCTTCCTGTGTGAGACAGGTAATGCAGAGAGAAGTAAGGAGGTTCTCTCCCCCCAAGCTGTGTGTCTCAGGACCATTAGCCTACCGCCATGTGCAGTGTTGCAGTACAGTAATGAATATTGTTAGGCTAATGATACAGAAATATAGTATAGGGATTTTGTCTGTGTTGTTAGATTCTCTGAGCAAACATTTTTGTCTGTGTAGCATACCTGGCAAAAGTTTTCCTTGACAGCTCACAATTGAGCCTTTATGTTTCCATTTCTATCCCAGAGAGACTCATGTCTGTGAGAGCCTGCATGTGGAAGCGGCCAGTCTGGTTGTCATGGATACAAGAAACACAAAATAATGTGGTAGACCGTGTACAATACTGAACCATGAGTAATGGAAGCTATGCCTCATACATTGAAGTTCATTCTTTTTCATTACGCTTCCAAAAATATCAATCTCTCTGGAGACTACTGTATTCACTAGAAATGAAGTCACGTGTGTACACATGTAACCATGTGTACATGTAACCATTTATTATAAAATATAACAATGCATAGTTTTGGCATTAGGGCTCTGCTCCTTCAGGGTAGCTCACTGCCAGAGCGAAGCATCATATGAAGATGATATATAAGTACAGGCAGTGAGCACGATATTAGGGCTGTCCCCGAATAAAACAAATGTTGGTCGACCGAGAGTCGTCTGTTTTCAAACGTGTATTTTTCCATATATAGACACACCCTATGTTTGAATAAAATCAACTGTATGTAGGCTACTGAGCTTGTCTGCTGCTTTAAGCACTATGATAAAAAATTGCTCCACTAAAAAATCTTGGTCGACCAACAGCCTATCGACCAAACATTCGACCACTTGACTAAATGGAGTCAGCCCTACATGATATGCTATATCAAATCCCCCAAAGAAAGAAACACAAAATCCACAGGTGGAGACCAGGGTGGTGGTGGGATATCAGAAACAGCAAGCATAGCGAGTAACTGCTAGTTACAGCAGCACGGCAGCAAGAGACACCAGCGCATGCGTGAATGTGACATCCAGCATCGAGGAAGCATGTGTAGAACTGGTCAACTTAAATAGACCGCATGTAAATAAAGTGCGAATCCAATTGGTGCAATATCCGCTGATGCAACCACTCTCAGATTTCCCTTCTGAACTGACTACGCCGAGTGAAGCATATACAGTACATTGATAAGAGGAATGAACGGCTGGCTCATTGTAGTAGTAAATCACAATTCCACTTGTCATGCAAATTACCATCCCCTGTGTGTGTGTGTGTGTGTTTGTTTGTGTGTGTTTGTTTGTTTGTGTGTCAGCATGTGTGTGTCTTAAAGTTACACCATGATTACTGTATGTATGTAAAGTACTTTCCTAAATGTATTTTTTGTGTATTTTTCTCAGATGAAAGAGACAGAGTGCAGAAAAAGACTTTTACAAAATGGATAAATCAACATCTCCTGAAGGTAAGAATTGATTGTCCACAGAGCTTCTTTTAAAAACATGCTGGACCATTCATTTTATTTCCCAATTCATTGTTCCTTTTTTGGATTGGGGAGACTTTATTTGGCCTTCCAGTTCAATGGGGCGGCAGGTAGCCTAGTGGTTAGAGCGTTGGACTAATAACCGAAAGGTTACAAGATCGAATCCCTGAGCTGACAATCTGTCGTTCTGCCCCTGAACAATGCAGTTAACCCACTGTTCCTAGGCCATCATTGAAAATAAGAATTTGTCCTTAACTACTTACGGGGTGCTAGCGCCCCACTCCCGACACTACCCGGTGAAATGTGAGGTGCATAGTCATCAAACGCTCTGATTCTTGGCAATATCACAGTGTTGTCAGATTTCAAAATGGCTTTACGGCGAAAGCACATTTGATTGTTTGAGGGTAGCACCTCTAATATTTAATATATTAGCATAAATCTATAACCCAACACGGGTCTCAAAAAACGCATAAAATCGCTAATATAAAATCCCTTACCTTTTGAAGAACTTCTGCTGAGGTCTTCCCAAGTGTCCAACGAAGACAATCCATGCTTCCTTTGTTAGAAAAAGTAATTTATTATATCCATAAATCTCTGTTTGGTTGGCGCGTTATGATCATAAGATCCACTGTTGAGTCGCCCATTGAACCGTGAAGAGAACGCGTTCAACCTATACCTATACACTTGTCCAAGAACAATCAAACATCATTGATAATGTATCCTTAGGAACACTTTTATGTATATTTACTATAATATTTCAACCGGATTATAAACTGGACGATAGGAAAGGAAAAAACCACAGCGCTTGAGCCCGTGAACGCATCCTCTTCTGTTTACATCTGGTGACTAGTTCAAATTCTTCTTCTATTACCATCCAGAGCAACCTAACATCACCAAACACTGTCTAGAGACTGTTGACATCCAGTGGAAGCAATAGGTACTGCAATCTTACTCCCATATATAGCTGTTTTCAATAGGGAGGGGTTCAAAATGAGGCAATGTGTCAAAAACACTTTTTACAGGACAGAAATTCCTCGGGTTTTCGCCTGCTATATCAGTTCTGTTATACTCACAGACAATATTTTAACACTCTTAGAAACTTCAGAGTGTTTCCTATCCAATAGTACTAATTATGTGCATATCCTCATTTCCGGGCCTGAGTGGCAGGCCTTTTACTTTGGGCATGCCAGACTCTCCAAAACCGACACCTCAGCTGCCGCTCCCTAAGAAGTTAACTGACTTGCCTAGTTAAATAAAGGTTAAAAAAAATTCAATAAAGATCTACGTAGAGACTGTAATATGAGAGAGAGTTAGGCCTACAGTATGTTTTAATATTGTTGACTTGTATCACAGTGACGGTGGTAGCTACTAGCTACGTTCAGTCTAGGGATGCACATTAATCATGAACATCTCTTGGTTTTTCCATGGGACTAAGACTCTTGGTAAGTATAAATCCGGTCCCATGGGTAGATCATTTCTCACATACCTCACTGCCTAATTAGTGTATTGTACCTCCACCTCTCTGTCGTCACCTTTAGGTCGTTCTGTGTTGAAACGGTTACTGTTTTTACAACATACAGATGCAAGAGTGATGGTATAAGGGTCATGATAATGGAAAGACAGTAGGGCTGGGAATTGCCAGGGACCTCAAGATAGGATATTATTACGGTACTTAGGTGCCAATACAATATGTATTGCGATTCTCACGATTCTATATGTATTGCGATTCAATATTGCAATGTGATGCTCCAAACATATTACTCACTATATGTCTGCTGCTGAGAGACAAGAGGGAGCATTAGAAAACAAGTTTTGATCAGTCAAGGAAATAAAATTGCTTAAAACATTTTCACTCACTATTTAAAAAGAAGCTATAAAATGAAAAATACTTGAGTTTTGGCGGAGGTACAGCCGACTAGCGCTAGCTAACGCTACCTATATTAGCAAAAAGCATCACTAAAAGACAGGCTGTTTCATGTTTTAGTCCTGTCAGTTTCCATGAAGATTAACTATACCTTGTCATTACCCGAATAACCCATTAAAGAGTTATCAGCAAACCATCACAGCCTTTCATCCTGGGCTACATAACTGATATAGATGTTTAGCAGAGGGGCCAATGGGAGGTGGAAGTTGCTAGCTTGCCAGAGTTTGTACTAACTGCATATCTTCTTCCACCCATCCCATGATGCGGTATACATGTACCCAGTCATTCTCGTTGACTCGGAAAGAATCTAAATTGCTTTGGTTCATCTGCCATGGAATTAGGGATCCCCTTGTCAGACGCAGAGTAACTGATTAAATGATTAATTTCCCACTTTCCCATATTGTGGAACAGTATATGAGCAAGCATAAAATATATCAAGACAAGGTATTTATTAGGCATGCAAATCCATGCCAGTTTATTGTGTAATGTGCTTAGGGAGCGAGTTATAATCCAGTTTTTGTCACCTATTCAAGTGATTTAGCCTGATTTATTTGGGAGAAGGCAAAAGTGTTGTAAACCCCCTAAGCTAACACATGGCACAGCTGTGTGATACCGTTTGGAGTGACATTTTATGTCCTAGGCCAGTGGAGCAGGATTATTGGAGTAATGTTGCAATGATGGCATGAGTTACAAGGCTCAACTTTGTTTATACTACAGATGGAGGTGGAATATTTTGGCTATTTGAACTCAATTATGTCATATTTCATTATTTTCCCCATCATCTTAGATGTTGTTACCGGTACTACAAACTGTAATACAATATCTGAATTTGAGAGTAAACTGTACCCATGGAAAGAAAGGCATTTTAACTACTGTACTCTCTAACTACTGTCAACATGCCTTATCCCCTGTGACATTGTCCGGGGGAGTTTAAAAGTGCTGAGCAATAGTGGGAGGAAATATTTGGCTGACCAACTAGTAACAGGGGAGCCAGGGAGCGGGTCTATTTTGGCCACACAGCTGTGCCTGTTTGCTGGGGTTATGTGGGAGAGAGGAGAGGGACCTGCCGCCTGGCCTGGGTAAAAGCAGGTCACCGGGCAGCTGGGGGATTTCACAGGCCTGGTAGTATTCAGGACAGGAAGAAGGGGAGATGGGCCTACTGGGAGGAGAAAGCCTGGGACTGGAGTTGTTAAGTATGGGGTCAGGATGAAGTTATTTGAGGGCCATGGATATGTGTCATAGCCATGTGCTCCCTCTGTTATACAGAGGTAGGGCACTAGTGTCTGAAGGTAGGTAGGGAACCTGATGGGAATTATGCTAATAAATCCTTTTTATTTGTATTTATTAAGGATCCCCATTAGTGGCTACTCTTTCTGTGCTTCAGCAACATTAAGGCAGTCATAAAAGATATTACATGACATTACATTTCATAACACTTTTCACAACACATTAAGTGTGTGCGCTCAGGCCACTACTCTACTACCACTTATCTACAATACAAAATCCATGCGTACGTGTGTGTAGAGTGTGTGTGTTAGCATGTGTATGTGTGTGTTTGTGCCTGTGTGTGTGTGTTTACAGTGTCCCTTTGCTGTTGCATCTTTGAGACAAATGTTGGGACCAAATAACCCTGATTGCCAGCCTCTTTACAGCATGTCAGTTACAGTCAGTGGGGATCTTTGGCTTCTTGTTTAAAAGGACATGCTAATCTATATCATACATTGCCTTTGGCAGATCTTCTTTGCATTGAACTATATGATGAACTCAGCACTGTGCTTACATTGTCATTACAAGCCGTTTGGGAAGAAAGACAGACAAACCCTGTCAGTAAGGTTTTCTCTGACATACAAAGATATTTTATAGCAAGTATACACCCTCTTAGTCTACATGACAAACAGCAGATGTGTGGAATGGGTGAAAATGTTAGGATTTGTATGAAAGAAATAATAATTCCCAGCAGACAGTATCTGCTGTGAGGACTGTTCTCATTGTATGGAAACCAGGGCTTGGCCGTCAAGACGAGGTTCTTCTTATCAGCTACTCGTAACAGATCTCATCCCTGGTACCTTACAGACACCAATTGAGTCTATGAAATGCTCAGTCAGACTGGAGACATCTCCCTCATATACACCACTAATCACAGAATGGAATGTGGCTGTTGGTTTCCGTCGCTTAATCAGTTGCCAGCCCAAGCTTCAGTATTATACAGTATTAAACAGTATTAAACATAATCTTGTAATTTTTCTATCACAGATTCTAATCACACCTGGGTCAAATACATTGTGTCAAGTACTTCAAAATGCTAGAGCTGTACTTGATTTAGTTTTCCCACTTTAATGGAACCAATGCAATACTCTCAAAAGTGCAAACTCCAAGCTAAATTGATGTACTATTTGACACAAGTCTGACTTCAATATTCCAATAGATATGCACCCTCATCATGTTTAATACTGCCCTACCCAGTGCCTTAATTATTTCAACAGGAAGAGATAATGACGTTCCTGTCCTCTGGCCTTAGGTACGGAAACATGTAAATGACCTGTATGAAGACCTACGAGATGGACATAACCTGATCTCACTGCTGGAGGTCCTGTCTGGACAGTCATTGGTGAGTAGTGTGTTGTCATGGTAATGTAGCTCTAGCCTGTTATCACTCCTCATGTATACGTTATGAGTCAGAGGGTATGTCTGAAATGGAACCTTATTCCATAGGATACTTTTGACCAGAGCTCATATATTGTAGGGAATATGGTGCCATTTTCCAAGACATTTACTTTTTGGAAATGCGCTTGTATTCTTGAATGAAAGTTTTGAACAGAGAGTGACATTATAAGTGATGGTTTGCCTGGCTTCTAAACCCCTAGATAACACAATTAATTCCATTGTTTGATTCTGATTAAAGTAAAGGGAGTTTTCATATATGATTTCTGTTCCCTGGTGCAGTATCACGTTGCATTTATGAGAATTCCAGGAAAGTACAATTTCCTTCACACAAGAAATGTAAATAAGAGTTCAGGCTCCACTTTTCCAGACACATACACTCTTAGAAAAAAAGGGTTCCTGAAGGGGTTCTTTGTCTGTCCCCATAGGAGAACCCTTTTTGGTTCCAGTTAGAACTCTTTGGGGTTCCATGTAGAACCCACTGTGGAAAGGGTTCTACATCCCACTGGGCACAGACGTCATTTCAACGTCTAGTTTTGATTTACATTTGGTTGAGAGGTCAACTAGCGTGAATTCATTGTGAAATCAACCAAAAATGTTAACATGTCATTGGATTTAGGTTAAAAGTTAGGTGAAAAAAAGACAAAATTCCCTTAAGTTGTTGACTTTTTGAAAATCCATTCAGTTTTAGTCATCAGATTGCATTTTTGTTGTTGAAATGACGTAGAAACAACGTTGATGCAACCAGTTTTTGCTCAGTGGGATGGAACCCAAAAGGGTTCTAACTGGAATCAAAAAGTGTTCTTTAAAGGGTTTTCCTATGGGGACAGCCGAAAACCATTTTACGTTCTAGATAGCACCTTTTTTTCTATGAATGTATTATATCACTTTGTTTATCAATCGGGTCCTAGATCCTGAAGCAACCTCTTGAGCAAGGACCAGAATTTCCTTAGTTTTTATATACACTTAAAGCCCACATATACAGTATATCCTACAGTTATAGTGTCAATCAGATGCATGAATCAGACAATCAGATATGTGAAAACGCCCCAAGACCATTTATGCTTCAAAGCTTGTAAGAAACTAACATCATTACAATGCTTGTTTTCAATGTTTGTAATGTCATTGCGTTCCAAAAAAAAATACGACTTGAAAGAAATGATGGCTGGATTGGAGACGTAGACAAGGAATTTTGATTAAGGCTGTTTGTTATCACTCAAATGTCATACTCAAATGTCATCACATTAGAGAATATGGAAATGAATCATAATCATAGCTGTCTTTTGATGTCAGTTGTTTGGTGGGTTGCAGCAGCATGAGTTCTCTGTAACTCATGTGAGGAGAAATTAGGTTCCCTCTAAAATAAGTGTACCTAATATTTCTCCTTGAAGTCACCCACACATTCTTTTGTTTACATCCTGTTTCCTCTCTACCCTCTTCCTCCTTAATTTCTTCTATTTTGGATTTGTTCTGTTCATTTTACGTCCTCCTTTTCACTTGTCCAACTTGTGTCCTTGTCTATTTGTCTCCCCCTTGTGTTTCTTTCCTGCGCTCACGTTTACTCGGCCTGGTAAGCCAAGGGAGCGTGATTTCCTCAAGACGTTGCGGTTGGTGAGTTCGGCAGAAGCATGTGCGGTTGAGCAGCATGGAGATGAGCAGGTTGATGATAAGGGGGTTGGTGTGGTTCGCCGTCCTCCCCCTTGTTAAACAACTAATGCAGCGCGTTCCGTGGACATTAACGAGAGTGGAACAACAATCCCACCACAGGCTTTTTACTTTAGTGGCCCGTAGTAAGCACTATAGCAATCTATATGGTTAGGTCAAGTTGCATTCTCTTCGATGTTATGATAGAAGTTTGTGTGCAACACTGTGTAGAATAGGGAGTGGCCCACTGTATGGCTTTAGAAATGCTAGCTAAGAAACTGAGATGGATTACATGATGGAAATGTGCTTGGCTTATGAACTAAAGGCCCAAGATCATGTTCAATTCATTGTTTTTTCTCAACAACAAAAAAACATACACTACCCTTTCAAAAGTTTGGGGTCACCTAGAAATGTCCTTGTTTTAGAAAGAAAAGCATTTTTTTTGTCCATTAAAATAACACCAAATTGATAAGAAATACAGTGTAGACATTGTTAATGTTTAATGGAATGTCTACATAGACGTAAAGAGGCCCATTATCAGCAACCATCACTCCTGAGTTCCAATGGCACGTTCTGTTAGCCTTTTAAAATGATAAACTTGGATTAGCTAATTGATCATTAGAAAACCCTTTTGCAATTATGTTAGCACAGCTGAAAACTGTTGTTCTGATGAAAGAAGAAATAAAACTGGCCTTCTTAGGCTAGTTGAGTATCTGGAGCATCAACATTTGTGGGTTTGATTACAGGCTCAAAATGGCCAGAAACGAAGACCTTTCTTCTGAAACTCGTCAGTCTATTCTTGTTCTGAGAAATTAAGGCTATTCCATGCGAGAAATTTCCAAGAAACTGAAGATCTCGTACAACGCTATGTACTACTCCCTTCACAGAACAGCGCAAACTGGCTCTAACCAGAATAGAAAGAGGAGTGGGAGGCCCCGGTGCACAACTGAGCAAGAGAACAAGTACATTATAGTGTCTAGTTTGAGCGGCCAGCATCCCGGAGTCGCCTCTTTACTGTTGACGTTGAGACTGGTGTTTTGCGGGTCCTATTTAATGAAGCTGTGAGGCATCTGTTTCTTAAACTAGACACTCTAATGTACTTGTCCTCTTGCTCAGTTGTGCACTGGAGCCTCCCACTCCTCTTTCTATTCTGGTTAGAGCCAGTTTGCGCTGTTCTGTGAAGGGAGTAGTACACAGCGTTGTACGAGATCTTCAGTTTCTTGGAAATTTCTCGCATGGAATAGCCTTCATTTCTCAGAACTAGAATAGACTGACTAGTTTAAGAAGAAAGTTCTCTGTTTCTGGCCAGTTTGAGCCTTTAATCGAACCCACAAATTCTGATGCTCCAGATACTCAACTAGTCTGAAGAAGGCCAGTTTTATTGCTTCTTTCATCAGAACAACAGTTTTCAGCTGTGCTAACATAATTGCAAAAGGGTTTTCTAATGATCAATTAGCCTTTTAAAATGATAAACTTTGATTAGCTAACACAACGTGCCATTGGAACACAGGAGTGCTGGTTGCTGATAATGGGCCTCTTTACGCCTATGTAGATATCCCATAAAAAATCTGCCGTTTCCAGCTACAATAGTCATTTACAACATTAACAATGTCTATACTGTATTTCTGATCAATTTGATGTTATTTTAATGGACAAAAAAGGTGTTTTTCTTTCAAAAACAATTACATTTGTAGGTGACCTCAAACTTTTGAACAGTAGTGTATATTGTGCATGCCATAGTAAAGTAAAGAACAGCACCATGCACTTCCGTTTTGGATTGCAAGCGCATGTACAATTCAATCACATTACTGTGTGATTCACAAGATCTCCGCCTGGACCTTTAAGTCCAACCTCAATAGCTTTGTGCATCATTGAGCCATACAATCTAACTGAACATCAACCTTTATGAACCATTGAACATTTTTCATCAGATAGTGGCTTTCTATTGTATTCAATGTATACCAACAGAAGGCCACTTGACTGATTGTGCCAAGTTAATGAGGTGAGCCATTGAGGAAAAGGCTTTTGTGAATGTTGTCTCTTTGCTATTGAAGTGAAAGGGATTCCTCCGCCTCTTCTCTTGGCCAGCCAGGAGAGTAATTACTGAATCCAAAGCGCTGTGCTGCAGCTCATCCCTGGGTCGTATTCTGCCGCTGTGGATCGGCAGGGGACTGGCTGGCTTGTGACGCAGTTTCCATCTCATTATCTCACGCTGTGTCCCTCCATTGTGCTCCTGTGTCCGTCACAGGAGTTTGTCTCTCTGCTCACATTATGACACTCAGTCCTCACAGCTATATGAATCCTAGACGCTTTTTGGAATTGGAAAAGGTCTTTATTGTTTGTGTGATTAGTCCTCATTGGAATGAGTTTATCACTCATTTCCGGTATGCTCCTGCCCAATTCAGCACTGATTCTATCAGATTATGTGTTCTGTTAGTTCACAGTTTGAGAGTACATAGATACATGTATTTTCTATCTCGTAAATGCAGTGTGTACCAGTTGCGTCATTTCAGCTAAACCTAGGTTATGGCAAAGTAATACAAATGCTAAAACATTTGATGAAAATTCCTCTCAAATTAATTTTGATCAAATTGAAGCTCATTTACTGCATTTTTACACTAGTTTATTTTAATGTCAAGTCAAACAGCAGTTACCTAGCCAAAGCCATCTACTACAGTCATCTTTACCTTTGCACAGTTTTGAGAAAAAGTTGCGCTGTTCCCTACAGCTGCATAGATGCGCTCTCCATAAAACTAGCTAGCCATAGAAACAGCCTTTCCTCCCGCTCCCAGGCGTCCACATGGTCCTAAAGTCAGCCCACTGATACCACTAAACTGCATTTGCCTTTTAATCAGGGTTGGAATTATTTCAGTAACCTATTTTAAATTGTTCCGTATAGAGCTAGGGTATGGCGACTGGTGTGTAGTAACAGCAGTGATTTGTAGACCACCCTGGCTCCGGATTTGTTTGTTCCTTTCCTTTTGGTTTTTCTCTCTTTCCCTCAACAGATGAGTGGGTAAGACCCTGGCAGGGGCATGTCCTGTGTCCTCATACTACTAATGGTGGGGTGAGTCCCTGGTCCTTGGAAAGGGAGAGACCACATGGTAGTCACTAACGTGTCCCCCTCTTCCTGTTCCTCCTCTATGCCCACAGCCTCGGGAGAAAGGGAGGATGCGATTCCACAGACTCCAGAATGTACAGATAGCACTGGACTACTTAAAGAGGCGGCAGGTAAGGACCAATCACATTTGCCGAAATGCTAGAACATATGTGTAGAGGAATTTCTGATAACCATTTCACCATGTGAAGCTATTGAAAGGCACACTGAATGCCCAAATCAAAACAGAAACCCTGCTCATACCATGACAGGGCTAACCAATATCATTACCTCATAAAGGGTTCAATACCTCCCTCATGACTCACAATAGAGGACATGCTGAATCCATCTCCCAAGGGTGGTTACATCTCTGATTGCCCCTCCCCCACATCCACCACAGTCAGGAAGTGATAGCGATGGAGAACAGTGCTCACTGCCCAGCTACAGCCTGCCAGACATGACGTCAGTGAAAGCAACCCAAGGCCTGAGACAAAGGATTCATAGATCATTAAATTATGCCATTGTTTTAATGACATACCAGGCCCATTCACACCTCATTCATATTCATTAACAGACAAATTAAAGATTCACATGCTTTTTTTCTGTCCTGCTGTTGATTTAAGGCTGTACTGTATCATAATAAGGGTAGCGGTAGCATCAATGTTGCAATGAACTGTGGGAAGGATAGATAAGATATTACATTATTACAAACCGCTATGCCCAGACTTGAAAAAGCACAATTTAGAGGGTGAAAGAAAATTGCCTCTGCTTTCGGTTTCACTGCTTGCGCTCTCATAATAAAATAAAAAGGCATTTATTTGCACATGACAGGGTTTGTCATGCATATAAATGGAAGGCCATGATTTAAACATCATGGCAAAATATTTTCAATCACATTAGGTAGAGTACCAAGCATGACAATTTCAGACATTGGACCACAATATATTTGCAAGTATTTGCATATGGAATGATTGATATTTGTTTGGAACAATATCAAACTGCATTAGTTTATTAGAATGAGAACATGATATTTCAGCACATGACATTTCAACACATTACTATAAACTACCACACTATAGTGCCGCCTTGTGGTATAGAGATGTGGACTCAAGGCCACATAATAATAGTAAACTGTGATTTACTAGCACAACTTCATTACCAGCATCTGTTTTGGGGATTTCCACTTGTTCTAAAAAGAGGATAGACATTATTACCCTCAGAATATGTATGCATTTTTATGCATCATTTTAAAGGGGATTTATAAAGGATCTGTTATAGTGAGTATGACACTAATACTGATGTACAAATTCAAATTCTCACTAATGTATATGTACACTGTTTATTACCAGTTTAAATACCTATGAATAGGTTTTGGAAATAGAGACATCTACAGCTGTTCTTCAGGGATGTTAACCTACCTTACTAAGAATAAAGGTGTTTTGTGGAATAATATAAAACATTTCTTAAGCTGTTTAAATTGATGTAGATTTGGAATGCATCACTTCTGTGTATCAGGCTTATTAACCAACTGTTTATAACTCTTCTTCAGGTCAAGCTAGTCAACATCAGAAATGATGACATCACAGACGGGAATCCCAAATTGACGCTGGGATTGATATGGACCATAATTCTGCACTTTCAGGTTAGAGTTCATCTCAAATCACACATTTTGTTCATACTGTGTTTTTATTTTTCCGGCTGTGTGAATCAGTGTGCTAGTATCCTTTTTCCATTGCTGTATTTTTTTCTTAGCAAATTATAATCAGTGTGCATATGCCAGTGTTATTATTGTTAATTTGGTTGAGGATTAGGATGATCATATCCAGCTATATTATGCCCCGCATGGAGCTGGGAGATGAGGTCTCTTGTTTTTTAGGATTCGCTTGCATAAGACTGACATTTGGTTCTGTTTGAACCATCTAAACCAGTGGTCACCAACCGGTCGATCGTAATCAACTGGTTGGTCTTCAACGCATTCCTAGTCGATCCCCAAACATTTCTGTTGAAAAGCCAACGATAAAGGCTTGTGCTATTTTTTTTTATTTTTTATGTGTTGCTCTGTTGGCGGTAGGTGCACTTGATTCAGAAGCCCTGCTCACCGGGTAGGCAAAGTGTTCCCATTTTGAACCATTTTGTTTAGACAAACCCCGCCTACCCGGCAGACTGGGAGATCTGTGGCTAAATCGAGTTTGCCTACTTGGCTGGCCAATCGGATTGCTCAAATCACTGTGCCTACAGCTTCCACGTCCCCGACCACAGCAAAGTTTGATACTAGCCTGCGTGAGATTTCATAACTTTTAAAACCATAACCAGAGAGAGACTGTCAAAGAATACAGCAAAGAGCAGATGATTTTCTGAGTGAGTTCATGTTAAACATTTTATTCAGCACTAAAACACGCTTTTCCCTACTTTCACTCACACAGCAGCTGCAATGAATGAGTAGCCAAGTGTATTTGCAGCTCGTTGTGTTTATTTTAATAGAGGAATATTTCATAGAAACAACATGAATTTGTGCATGAGGCAGATGCAGTGTGACTCGAGTTTCTTTTTTAAAATTTGGGATCTATCGCATCCCACAACTGTCCCAGACTATGTTTGGAATATTTATTTCTCTCTCAAAATAGAATAGGTCAACGTTTGTACTATGGGGGAAAGTAGATTGACATAGGCTAGTGCTTTTGCTGTTTGTTAGGCCATCTTGGTCCTAAGTGGCGAGTGGCACAGCGGTCTAAGGCACTGCATCTCAGTGCTAGAGGCATCACTACAGACACCCTGGTTCGAATCCAGGCTGTATCACAACCGGCTGTGATTGGGAGTCCCATAGGTCGACGCACAATTGTCCCAAAGTCATCTGAGTTTGGCCCGGTGTAGGCTGTCATTGTAAATTTTGAATTTGTTCTTAACTGACTATTTAGTTAAATAAATAAATAAAATAAATAAATAATCTTCAGTATACACCTCGGAATTGGATAAGGACACGCGCAGTTGTGTCTCCGATGTGTCTGTCTTCACTTGTAGCCTGTGAGAAAGACCCAATCACGTGATGGAGAGCCATGTGAGTGAGATGTGATGCTCTGCACTCAGGGAGATCGGTCACTGGCTGCAAATTACATGGATTTTTTTAGGGTGCATTACGGCCACACAAAGGGGATGCCCCCGTGAAATTCTAGGCATGTCAAATTGTGAATGAGTGACTGATGTAGTGTGCACAGCCTGCGCAAAAAAAACTAAGCAGAGCTCATTGCTTTCAAGCAACCTTTTTCAAATCGTCATTAGTCGCATCATGCAGCCTTACAATGTATTAACAATCAAAATATATAGCCCAACGTTTGTAGAACAACTAAAGTTACATTAATCACTCTAAATTAAGCATATACTGTAGGAATACCTATTTCTTTGTTAGCCGCTCAACACAGAATAGCCGTATGTGCGTGCTCCCTTAAGTCGTTTGGAGAAAATATCCTTTCTATTTTGATCAGCTTCGTTCAATTGTATTCTTCATACTATAAAATAATGCCACAGAATTCTAAGCAAATCTTGTCTGCTAAATGAACTAGTGTAGCCCACAGCCATTTAGCATAGCCAGATCAGGACCTAAAATAAGGACAACTATTCTATTCTTCTATTCTGGATGCTACGTGACTATTCTGTTCTTCTGAAATAGACTACATTTTCTTCATATCATGCTTCTTTAGACCTGCCAAAAAAAAGAACATTGATTTATTGTGAAGGTGTAGGCTATATTACATGGATGTATTATACTTTTTAAAATGTAGATGTTCCAAAGGTCTGCATCAGTGGCTTGTGCATCAGCGTGGAAGCCAGGAGATACTAAATGTATTTATGTTAATTAACGGTCAATTTCCGTGAGACCGACAGTTATTTGCTTGACAATTACCGGCTGACAAAATGTTGTGACCGCCACAGCCCTACTCTCTGGTCAGTCTCACTGGAGGAAAGGAAGGAGAGCAGTGACCCCGTGAGGCGGACCCTCTGCTGCTCTCTCCCTCCCTCTGAGATTAATGCTGTGTTAATAAAAACTGGGAACTTGGAAATCTCAGACTTCCGACTTCAGTGCTCTGAAAAAAACAAGATCCGACTGGGAAAAATTGTCATCCAACACAGAAGTCCAAGTTGGAAATTCGGGCATCTTTCTAGAGCTCCGACTTTCCGACCTGAAGATCACTGACGTCATAATTTGACCTCGTTTTTTTTCTCCCTGTTGTCTTGAAAGCACCATGACAGATTAGCAGTAATATAAAAAGGCGAATTATTTGCTAATTATTTCAATTTATACTCAGCTATGCCTCGCAAGTGCTACACAAACTGATTTATTTAGTTGTCGAAGCTCGAGTTTTTAAATATATTTTGGTCTGAGAATAACAATATTGGTAGGCCAGGTATATAGCCAGTATGCTGTGATAATGTATTAGGCCTACTGCACAAACTAATGTTTATAAAATCTGAGCGGTAGATCTCAGCTTGCTTTTTGACTGCGAAAGTGATCTTGACTCAGAAAAGGTTGGTGACCACTCATCTAAACTGTCAGTTTCTCTTTTTATAGCTGTTGTTCCCTCGTTGGCCAGAAGATGTCAAACCAGTCTAACAAAGTGTCATGCCTATGGTTATTTTAACATAGGCTTACGTCTGTGGCTGTTTGCCTGCTGGCATATACAGGTAACTGCCAAAATAAAGGAAACACCAACATAAAGGGTCTTAATAGGGTATTGGGCGACCAGGAGCTGCCAGAACCGCTTCAGTGCGCCTTGGCATAGATTCTAAAAGTGTCTGGAACTCTACTGGAGGGATGCAAAACCATTCTTCCATGGGAAATTCCATAATTAGATTCTTCCACGACAAATTCCATAATTTGCTGTTTTGTTGATGGTTGTGGAAAAAAAGGCACCGCTCCCAAATCTCCCATAAGGGTTCAATTGGGTTGAGATCAGGTGACTGAGACACACACACACTTGCGGACAATGCAGTTCCTCTTGATGAGCTGTGAGGTGAGTGGTTCAGTGTTGTGTGTGTCCCGTCTTGGAATGACACACAAACACAGAGGACAACACTGAACCACTCACCTCACAACGAGAGGAACTGCATTGTCCGCAAGTGTGTGTGTCTCAGAGCTAATAGCTATCTGAGCTGAAATGGTGAAATGGCCATTAGGTGTTTGTACTGTTTGTGCTTCAGTGTTGAATTAAAGGAGGGAAGAGGTTGGACACGTCCCTCCCTCCAGTGTTATGTGTTGTGTGATGATGAGTGCAGGAAATAGTTTGTTTGTATAGAGTAAGTGTCCCTCCTTCCATTGTTTTCACAGGCTACAGTCAACAGCAGGCCCCACACTCTGAGAACATTTGTGCCCATGTCTGTGTAGTACCACACAGTCTTTAGTGTGCTGCAGCTGTACATTCACCAACATGCATATGGAGGCTATAAGCTTGTATTAGGGGTCAAGCTGTAAAGCCCATCACACACACGCCTGTACTCTGGGGGGTGTATGGCACATCAGTAGCAGCACTAGGATGATAGTGTTGCATTTCTGAGGCCTAGTGAAGCACAACTCGCTAGTGCTCTCTCTCTCTCTCTGCGCTCTCCCCCCCTCTCGCTCGCACTTGCTCCCTCTTTCTCAGGCCCCTGCTATGGATTATTAATATATCTGGCACAGTCAGTCTGCAGGCTTGACTCTACTGGGTTACAGTATGGGAGAGGAATGTTAGCAGTAGCTAGCGTTATGACACGCTGACCTAGAACCAGACCATGGTAGAAGGACATGGACAAATAAGCACTGATAGTTAGCTTTATGACACGCTGACCTAGAACCAGACCATGGTAGAAGGACATGGACAAATAAGCACTGATAGTTAGCCACAGTTCATCTACAATAGAAAACTCCTTGACAATCCAACAGAGAGCTGAGATGTCTAGTTTCATGCTTCAACATCTACCCTCTCTCTCCTCTGTTGCCTGCACATCCCAGACTCATCGAGGTCTGGTAAAAATACTGAATATTTTGAAAGTGAATCATTTGAAGTGCTTGTTGAAGAATAATTAACATTTTTTCTTATGGCTTGGAATCATAAAACATCCTGACAGGTAGCTTGGGTGATGTGTGCCTACACCTGCCCCTGTCACTCATGCGAGCCGTTGGGAATTTGTACTAGCTAGTAGCTATGGACCTGTAGATTCTTGATGTTTCAGGGTTGCAGGGCACAGAGGGAGAAAATGTTGATCAGTTATGTGTGGGGTTTAAGCCCAGCTGGCAGAAACACAATGTGACATAGCGATGAACCCAACCCTGTTTAGATGCTACGTGACTATCGAACAGGTTTTGGAAGGACTAAGTTGACATTACCTTTAGTATGATGATCCAGCCATTCGGTCATGCTCATCCAATGACATGGTATTACTTCTTTGATATTTCTCCTTTAAGAATGTTTTCTGAGAATGTGTCATTCACTTGCTATGGTTTGATAGGAACTGAAGCTATAGACTGTAGCGATTGAAGTTATACAGACGTGTTTCAGACTATTACCTCTTGTTGACAATTGGTTTACAAAGGCGTCTCCCAGGTGCGTTTACATACTGTATACATTGAAGTCCCTGTGGTATTCCCTACAATGGGACGCATATTGCATATCCCCCCTTGGGACAAGGCATTGAGAAGACTGGTGCATTGTCTTCCTTTCATGTGAATAACTGCAGTGAAACCTGAATACACTGCCATGACGATGCTCCATACTGTAGCTCTTTGGTCTCTGCAGTGTCATCTGACTGACAGTCAAGGTCTCCAAGGGTTACGGTCAAGGTCCTGTCAGATGTCTGGAGAGGCACACGAAACAAATGTGGAGGCTCTGACTTGTTTCACCAAGATAGATAATACAGGCGAATGTGACAGGATGGAGTCTTCAAACTCAATATAATGTACACGTCTCTCTCTCTTCCCTCCTTCCACCCCTCTCTAGCCTTTGTCATTTGCAGATCAAACAAGAGATTAAAGACTATTTGCAGGAAGCACTAACATCCTGTTAGATAGGTGGATAAAAAGGATGAAAGGATAAAGTATGATAACTTTGCAAAAAAAGGCTACGATGAGTCAGCAAAATATAAGCCTATATTTTAAGACTTTATTCGATGCTGAAAGACTGTGATTACATTTTCCACATTGGTTTGCAATGAATGACAAATTACAGTTTTTCTAAACTCTGATATTATTGAAACACCACATGAATGAATATGAACATTTACATAATAAGTAGGTTTCTATTAAAGTAAAAATAGGCTGCTCACGTGTTATGGTTGATCAAGTAGTTTTGCTTTTGTGCTAGGTATACTGTGTATTGTGTATGTACTGCAGCCAGCCAGGTATACAGTATGTAAACTGCAGGCCCTAGCAGACTAACCTTCAGGAGAAATGTCACTGCCGTCAGAATAGAGCCAGAACCTGGTGGGACAGTTATTTTTAGTTGGGCTATGCAAAGAAATGATTTATACTATTTCAATCCTTTGGCCTTGCGAATTTTACTCAATTTGTCAACTCACTTGTGGTTGTTTGTAACATTTTGTTGAATTTATTTTTTTAAACACAAGCTTTATATGCCTTTCATGGATCGTACTTGCTACATATGTCACATATAATCAAATCATTAGGTTTGTTCCGTAGGTCATATACATGAGTCACTTCCTGTGCAAAGTGTGTACTGTATTTGCCCCCATTTGAAATGGGATGGCAATGGTCCGTGTTTGTTTAAACCATTGGACTCAAGCCCCACCTCTGGCTTTGCGATTGTATACAGTCTGATTAATAGACAATGTGAAAGTGCTTTGTTAGCCTAGCAGGATTTGCGTCGGCTTCTTTTGTTGACACGTTGCCCTGCTATTTTTAAAGCCCATATGATAGGCAGGAATTCTCTCTGCTTGGTATGGCCTATCAGGTTAGGCCAGCAAAGTTTTCCCATACGGTGTAATCAGTGGCCATCAGCCGGCAGAGCAGCAAACCGACAGCCATCTGATCCTGTCCCGCTGCCGCACCTTGCTCCCTCCTCAGACAGGCAGCCTCGTTACAGACAGGCACATTTGGGGAAACTTAACACCCGAAGGGGGTCTGGAGGTGCCCGTGTTTACACTTCAGATGAGGACAGAACAGGAGGACAGACCAAAACAGGAACCAGGGCTGTTTCTCTTTCTTTGAGCTGTGAGGTAGAAACGTGTGGGACGTGGCTGTGCCTCTGCCTCTGCCTCTCCTGCAGTGCATTTATGGAGTTGTGTTGGATTAGCCGTGCCAGGGAAACGTTTCAAAGGTCAGAGACTGAGAGACGATTCCTGAGAGCAGAGCAGAGTTGAGAGGAGAGCAGTCACAGAAGAAAGGAGTGACAGAAGGAAGTGCCTGGGACATTTTAGCTTCTTCTGGGAGACAGACAGACTTTCTCTCCCCAGCTAACCCAGCGCTGTGTGAAGGGGAGGGGTGTTTGTGTCTGCTGCCGGGCTGCCGGGCTGCCTTCCGTAGCTTCCTCTCCGCCCCCTTGGAGGAAAACTATGGCTGCCTCTTGGTGGAATATCGGAGCTCTGGATCAAGTTAAGTTCACTCACGGAATCCCAGCGTGAAATTAGAAGGAACTAAAAACTGTTTATAGAAAGGGAACGCAGGACTGACAGTCATGGGCAATGTGTGTGGCTGTGTGCGGGGCCCCAAGGAGGAATGCTATGTGGACCCCACCAAAGCTCCGCTCAGCCCCGCGTCCAAAGAGCTCCGCGGCCGGCGCTACTTCCAGAGGAAGAAGAAGAGGAAATCGGCGGAGTTTCAGTGGCCGGAATCCCTCCGGAGCAGAGGAGAGTGTGTCCAGAGTGAGGAGGATATCCCCAGAAGGGTAGAGCTCCATCATGGAGCAGACAGGAGCATCAGGGAGAGTCAGGCTGGGGCACCGGAAGAGGAGACACCCAGACCTAGGCTGGGAAGTATCAGCAAAGGGGTGTATGTTGGGGAGGTCCCCAAAGTTCCTCTTGGGAAGAAGTTAGCATTGCGATCTGGATGGATTTCTGCACACCAGACAGACAGAGAGGCAAAGCTCCATGGCATCACCAGGACCTCCAGGAGTATCACTCCTAAGGATGGTCTGCTGGAAAAGAAGCTGCTACATAGGCAGCTGAGGCGGGCGGTGACATTCGGAGCCGTGGAGCATATGCTCCGGACCCTGAGAGGAGGCGGAGATCACAACCTATCTGGGAACCTAGAAGGGCTCCCCAAAATCATATGGAGCACTCAAGTGCACCGGAAGAGGAGGAGGAGGTTTCACAGCTGCTCTGATGGAGGGTCCCACGCTCCAGATTATCTGGAGCCTCTCCAAGCATCTGCCAAGTGTACATCCGCCCAACAAGAGGTAAACCAAGTGCAGGCTATTTATAGCCGGCCAAAATGTGTGGACCAAAATGTAATGTGCTACCGTATCAGTAGCTTGCTACTGTAAAACTGGTGGCTTGGTTTAGTTCCTCTTACATGATACAGATGCACTGTTTTCTGAAATAGCAAACATGATCTTTTGCTTTCGTATGTTTTTGTTATGAATCCCTTTTGCCCCGCAGTCTAGGGGGGATGGAAACGAGACCCGCAACATATCTCATGCACATTATAACAGTGAAAAGGAACAGTGAGAACTTAAAAGAAATTCACAGACAACTTAAACCTACCGTCAAACACTTTCTGGTTTATTTTTAAACCTTTAAACCTATGGTAATGGGGTGTGGGGAAAAGGGGCGGAGCTGGAACCAAGGAAAGAACTAATAAATATCCCAAAACCACTAAGCTAATCTACCTGCTTAAAAGAACACCTAGCAAACTAACCAATAAAATACAGTGGTTGGTCCACCCAGTTCTAACTAATGTATTTAGACAAAGGGTTTCCTACAGGTAATGTATGCCCATGGGCGACTTGTCTGGCTATCCCCTTTTACCACCAACAAACTAGCAAACACAGCAATACATACTCTCATGACAACAGCTAATGTGAGATCTAGGCGCAAAAACAAAGAGAGATAGAGCACACAAACAAACTAACAGCAACTGACTTTCAGCAAATCCAAAACAGAGTTAGAGGTGTGTAGCCTCAAAACAAGAGAGAGCTACAAAACAAGCGAGAGAGAGAGACAACTGACTGGGTTTTTAAACCAAGGGAAAGGGGATGTGATTGGGTAAGGGAAAAGGAGCAGGTGTGTCTTCTGATTGGTGATTGATGGGCAACTGATGACTGCTGATGAGTGACACCTGTGACTAGGGCGGAAGGAAAGAAAACAAATACACGCACAGGATACCTGTATCTGTAACAGTTTTCATTCATCTGTGAAGTGTTGTTCTATTTCAGTGGTGTTGCATGGAGACGGTGTTTGTGTTGATGTGCGATTGGACTTCACGGCACAATCTTTCCGTATGCTGTACTGGCAGACTGCTAACCGCCATTTGCTCTCTAAAACCATTCAGAAGACAACTATAATTATACTATGACATAGTCTAAGATTCCCTTTGAGTCAAACAACAACATGACTGGCATCATCACATGCTGTGATGTGGAGCTGTAATATACAGCCTACAAAGCCACAACACCTGGACACAGGGATAATTACAAAGCGCTGAGTAGTTAATGAACTTGTTTCACTGCTATGATTCTCCTCACAAGATATTTCACTCAGCAGTGTTTGTTGTGAGCCTCACCTCTGCTCAAGCTTGGCTACTAAGGTTCTACCCATTATGTCAAACCAGATTCCAAACTGTTTTTTGATCTTTAACATTTTGTATACCTCAGTGATAGACAGCTGGTATTTGGAAAGGTTATTTGTTCTCTTTGATTCTCCTTGAAATGTTGATGTTTTGATTGCCCAGGTCCATACAACTCGCCCACTCCTTACTTCTAAGACACAGCTTATATCAGTGTCTGTGTTGTAATACTAGATTTCCCAGCTTTCAGATTCTAAAGGGTAAAATACTAAAGGAAGCAGCTTATCATGGCGAGACCTCTATTTTCCATGAGGTAATTCCAAGTATAGGAAAGTGCAACAACCTTGGGGTCATTTGAGCAATTTTTACACAAATTAGTGGTCAATCTGGCAGCACATAGCATCATCCTTTTAGTATGCCCCCAAATCTACTGAACACGACTGCTACAATATGTCGTGTTACTCACATTCAACCCCAATTTCAATGCCCATTTTTGCTTGCTCACTGGTTTGGGACAGATTTAGGGATAGTTAATGGATAGTTGGAATTTTGTTGACAGTTAGTTGAACATACAGTATTCTGAACATCTACAAACCATATATTTGGGACTTTCCACATAAAGTGCTACCATCATTTTGCTTACTCAACAATTGTTAAAGTATAGCTAGGTCAACATTGCCTAGCGAAACATGAAGCATGACAACACAGCAAGAAGAGGCTCAAAGGTCACTTCCTGTTGTCAAGGTCAGAGGTGATCATGTTTTTCCTCCAGCTATAGATACATGGAATTGCTTCCTGATGTCGACTGTGTTGAAACGACAGGGGAATGTGTTTGGTTTAAGATCATCGTACCCTCACTCTTTAACCTGTGCCAACAATTGGATTATTTATTATCCAGCCTCTAATTTGAGATGTCCAATAGGGACACTGTGATTCAGTATGAACCAAATAAGGAATTATTGAGGTGTAGCTATATGAATTTGGTGCAGAAATGTATCATGTGTGTATTCATTCAACACAATATAATGAATTTAGCACATTTATGTTGTTATTAGTTATTCTGTCTGTGACTCTAGAAAAGCTCCCAATTCAAACACATGTTCCTAACATCTGAAGTATTTCCATGACGTATGATATACTTTATTGTCCCTGATATAGTCTGTCTCACCCATATGCTTGATGGTAATTTAGGTGTTTGATGGTAATGTAGGTGTAATGACTAGTTTGTGTTGTTCCTAATAATAACTTGTTCGTGTTGTTCCTCTCCAGATCTCTGAGATCCATGTTTGCGGGGAGTCGGAGGACATGACAGCCAAGGAACGGCTGCTGATGTGGTCCCAGCAGATGACAGAGGGCTATGTGGGCGTACGCTGTAACAACTTCACCACCTCCTGGAGGGACGGGAGGCTGTTCAATGCTATCATTCACAAATACAGGTAACATCATTCACAAATACAGGTAACATCATTTACAAATACAGGTAACATCATTCACAAATACAGGTAACATCATTCACAAATACAGGTAACATCATTTACAAATACAGGTAACATCATTTACAAATACAGGTAACATCATTTACAAATACAGGTAACATCATTCACAAATACAGGTGACATCATTCACAAATACAGGTAACATCATTTACAAATACAGGTAACATCATTTACAAATACAGGCAATGCCATCATTCACAAATACAGATAACACCATTTACAAATACAGGCAATGCCATCATTCACAAATACAGGTAACGCTTTTACAAATACAGGCAATGCCATCATTCACAAATACAGGTAACACCATCATTCATAAATACAGGTACAACACCATTTGCAAATACAGATAACATCATCATTCACAAATACAGTTATAACACCATTTACAAATACAGATAACATCATCATTCACAAATACAGTTATAACACCATTTACAAATACAGGTAACACCATCATTCATAAATACAAGTAACACTTGATATACGGAACCTGTATCTGAAAAAGAGACTCCTGTATTACCATATTTAATTAAAATTCCAGCACAGTGGCCTTATTGTTTGCTTTACAATGCTTTTTTAAGAATATATATATTAAAAAAAAATGTAATTAGTCTTTCATCAGGGCTTAACTGGAATATCACCTCATATTTCCAGTGAATAACAACAACAATTTACAGTACATAAGAACATAACTATTTTCCTCCTGTGATTCACCACCACATTTTGAATCTTGGACTTCTCTGTTTCTCATTAACCCAATAAGGTAGCACTTAGTGGTTGGATTTTCAGTTAGACAGTATGTATCGGATTTCAGACCCTGTATATTGTTGGACTGACCTAAAATGACATGAACTAGATTGCAGTAGATAGAAAGGTATTTCTCCTTTCTCCCGCCTCCCTTTTGTTTGTTATGGTCAATGTCACATCACTATTTGCAGTCCTAGCCTTCTCAAGTTCAATGGACACATAACACAAGTTATTGACGTATGTGTGGGTCATATGGAATTGTTTAACTTAACCATTGACCTCTTTTTGGCTGGCCTGACTTGGCTCTTGAGCAAACACGTATTTATTTCACTGGAAAGTCTGGGACTGCACTGCGTTCCTATGAATTTCCTCTGTAGTTAGCTTACTATTTACAGGATCATATTACAGGCTCATATTACATTGCTAACTATTTTTTCCTCACACTAAAACTTTCCTACAAACAAATATGTTTTCTTCAATGAGAAGTTCCTTACTAATACCAACATATTTCAAGAAGTATAGTGTGTGCTGAAATAGCTGAAATAACCTAAAACATAACAATACAAACCACCCTAAATTATTATTTGCCAAAATACTACATTTGTGCTCTGCCACTTCCAAAAGAATCACATATTAACATTTCATAAAACAGATGAGCTCCCATTAGTATGTTATTTTCCTTTGCAGACCTGATCTGGTGGATATGGGCAGAGTGTCGGCCCAGACTAGCCGGTCAAACTTAGAACAGGCCTTTGGTGTGGCTGAACGGCTTGGGGTGGCCAGACTACTGGACCCCGAGGGTGAGTTGTTCTGTTTATCCACATGCTCGTCTCTAACAGTTTGTTTGACACAGCAGGTTAACATTTGCCAAGCCATTAACACCTATTTGCTAGAGTAAATCAACTTGAAGAAAGACAATGCATTATTACCCGAGTGGGGCGATGACTTCTAAACACAGCTTTACTTACAGATGCAGGATCTTCACTTGCTGCAGGAGAACTTTCCTGCAGTGCAGGAGATTTGTAACTTGTAGTGTATTTAAGCTTTAAAAAGGCTTCTAAACTTTGTAATTTCAAATGTCAGAGTTTATTTTCCCTTATCAAAAATGTATCAACCCCTAAAAATATTCCCATTAATTGTAATTCACATAAGAATTGACATGTCAGGTTGCTGCAGGATTATTTTCCTGCTGTAGCAAACTGCCTCAAATTAAGATCCTACAGTTATACTGGCTGCTATTTGTTTTATTAGATGCTTTACAAAATGAAAACGACACAACAAGCATATGGGATGAATAGGATTCAAATAGCCCACAGTTTTTAAATACTTTCTGGTATCATGTACAGTACCTTATGATGACCGGGTTGTGTATTGGATCTAATTTCACCTTTTCGCACCAGACGTGGATGTGCAGTCTCCTGATGAGAAGTCGGTCATCACATACGTCTCCACGCTGTATGATGTCTTCCCTAAAGTACCTGATGGTGTTGACGGTATCAATGCAAATGTACGTACATGATGAACAGATTATTGTACAGCACACTTAAATGTCCTATGCAATTATAGTTATGAAAATAGTTTTGTATTTTTAAAAAACTATATAACGAAAGCAAAATTCACCTCAATACAAAGCAGCATATTCCTATTAACATCATGGGTTGACTTATACCTTTTAAGCCATTGACTGCAGTGTACTTTCCTCTTGAAAGCGAACACAGTAAAATGTGCTTTTATGAATGTGATTATCACCATGTTAAATCAATCACTGCATGTGCAGTTGAAGTTGGAAGTTTACATACACTTAGGTTGGAGTCATTAAAACTCTTATTTCAACCACTCCACAAGTTTCTTGTTAGCAAACTATAGTTTTGGCAAGTCGGTTAGGACATCTACTTTGTGCATGACACAAGTAATTTTTCCAACAATTGTTTACAGACAGATTATTTCACTTATAATTCACTGTATCAGAGTGGGTCAGATGTTTACATACATTAAGTTGACTGTGCCTTTAAACAGCTTGGAAAATTCCAGAAAATTATGTCATGGCTTTAGAAGCTTCTGATAGGATAATTGACATCATTTGAGTTAATTTGAGGTGTACCTGTGCATGTATTTCAAGGCCTATCTTCAAACTCAGTGCCTCTTTGCTTGACATCATGGGAAAATCAAAAGAAATCAGCCAAGACTTCAGAAAGAAAATTGTAGACCTCCACAAGTCTGGTTCATCCTTGGGGGAAATTTCCAAACTCCTGAAGGTACCACGTTCATCTGTACAAACAATAGTATGCAAGTATAAACATGGGAGCACGCAGCCGTCATACCGCTCAGGAAGGAGACACGTTCTGTCTCCTAGAGATGAACGTACTTTGGTGCGAAAGTGCAAATCAATCCTAGAACAACAGCAAAGGACCTTGTGAAGATGCTGGAGGAAACAGGTACAAAAGTATCTATATCCACAGTAAAACAAGTCCTATATCGACTAAACCTGAAAGGCCGCTCAGCAAGGAAGAAGCCACTGCTCCAAAGCCGCCATAAAAAAGCCAGACTATGGTTTGCAACTGCACATGGGGACAAAGATCGTACTTTTTGGAGAAATGTCCTCTGGTCTGATGAAACAAAAATAGAACTGTTTGGCCATAATGACCATTGTTATGTTTGGAGGAAAAAGGGGGAGGCTTGCAAGCTTAAGAACACCATCTCAACCGTGAAGCATGGGGGTGGCAGCATCATGTTGTGGGGGTGCTTTGCTGCAAGAGGGACTGGTGCACTTCACAAAATAGATGGCATCATGAGTTAGGAAAATTATGTGGATATATTGAAGCAACATCTCAAGACATCAGCCAGGAAGTTAAAGCTTGGTCGCAAATGGGTCTTCCAAATGGACAATGACCCCAAGCATACTTCCAAAGTTGTGGCAAAATGACAATACCATAGAAAATCTGTGGGCAGAACTGAAAAAGCGTGTGCGAGCAAGGAGGCCTACAAACCTGTCTCAGTTACACCAGCTCTGTCAGGAGGAATGGGACGAATTCACCCAACTTATTGTGGGACGCTTGTGGAAGGCTACCCAAAACGTTTGACCCAAGTTAAACAATTTAAAGGCAATGCTACCAAATACTAATTGAGTGTATGTTAACTTCTGACCCACTGGGAATGTGATGAAAGAAATAAAAGCTGAAATAAATCATTCTCTCTACTATTATTCTGACATTTCACATTCTTAAAATAAAGTGTTGATCCTAATTGACCTAAGACAGGGAATTTTTACTAGGATTAAATGTCAGGAATTGTGGAAAACTGAGTTTAAATGTATTTGGCTAAGGTGTATGTAAACTTCCGAATTGAACTGTATTTTTCACACAGATCCTTTGAATTCACATCAGTGACAAGTATTTTTACTTACCTTTGGCATACATTCTTGACTGTATTCTTCACTTGGATCTCGACTTTGATTTGAAACTTGATTCTTGGCTGTGATTGGGCACAGATGTTATATGCAAATATGCATTCCATTGCATCACTCATATGTCTAAGAGAAGGCATTTTTTTCAATCTGGCTTTGTTGAGGCAAATACTGTAGTCTGAGCAGGATGCTAAAAGGGATTATTTAGCTGTTGAAAGCCCTCTGAGAAAATTGTAGAAATGTTGTTTTAAAGGCTATGGAAGAATGCTGAGATGTGTGTACACTAATAACCACAACAAAGAGCCTTAAATACTTATTTTTGTAGTTTAGTTTGTAAAGCACCAACTGTTCAAATAAATATTATGACAAGCTGGTGTTTAGCACATTGTACAGTGGTAATATTTGCAGATGCCCTATACTTGAAATACGCTCAAAATACGCTCTACCACAAAAACGTGGTCCATTTAGAAAATTCACACATCGCTACATGAGCCAATGTATTAAAACTGATCTTTTTTTTCTTAACAGGATGTTGATATCAAATGGGTAGAGTACCAGAACATGGTGAATTACCTGAGCCAGTGGATCAAACACAACGTGGGACTGATGTCAGACAGAGCGTTCCCTAACAACCCAGTGGAACTCAAGGTAAAGCACAAAGGAAACGTGATTACAGATCAAAGGCAGCTTGAATGTACACATTTTCTGCCATTTTGAATGGTAGAAAGATCCCTAATTTGATCAAGAATTAACAACCAATAAGCCTCCAATATCTGGTGTGTTTGTCTGGTTGGTTATCAGTAAGCTGGATATCAGTTTATAGAGCTTGGCCCTGAAAGCCTGAGGCTAAGAACTCAAGCTCTCTGAGGCTTCAAATGGCCCCGTAAGTAGCGTCATGTTAATGAAATATTAAAGCGAGCTATATTGACAGGTGTCAGAGAGCAGCTCTGTTTACTTCAAATAGTCCATTGCTGCTAATACAGCAGGAGCTCTGTGTGGTACAGGCATTTTAATGCAGACTAGTGTGAGTATACACAGATATTAGATGCATGTATAATAGCATAGACAAGATGGATTGATTCTATTGATTCAATATTTCTCTGATATGTTGCTACGTTTGCACTGAACTAATGTTTTTTCGGGTTTTTTACAGGCACTTTATACACAGTACTTGCAGTTTAAAGAGAATGAAATCCCACTGAAAGAAACCGAGAAGAGCAAAATCAAGCATCTTTACAAAATGCTCGAGGTATGCTACGGCGACGTACACTCACTTGTTCTTCAAAGCCTGTAAGCTCTTTCCGAAACAGCAAACTACAATGAACTTAACTAAGATGTTGCTGTGTATGTGTTGGGGGACAGGTGTGGATGGAGTTTGGTCGTATCCAGCTGCCTCAGGGGTTTCACCCCAATGATGTGGAGAAGGAATGGGGCAAGCTGATCGTGGCCATGCTGGAGAGGGAGAAGAGCCTGAGGCCTGAAGTGGACAGGTATGAAGGGTCATCCTTCTGATGCTGCTGGTGCACCACACACTACTATGATTTGTAATTCTAATCCCGTATTTACATGACAGCCATCTAAGTCATGTAAGTACATGAGCTAACTAAGATTGAAGATTTTACCCAATTGCCTGATTAGAATGACTTTGAAAAACGGTATTTTATGATTGGTTTCAGGGTCAATGGTGAGTGCTCTGGTGATCTGCTTATTTGTGTTACATGAAGGCCCCTTCTTTTATAATTAGACTTTTGTGTCTTAACTGTTTAAGGATGTGCAGTAATTTGATTATTCTGTGGTTCATGAAATGACATGGTCTTTACCCTTGTACATGCTGTGGTCTGTGGTTTGGTTAGATAAATTCTGAGTTCTTCAAACTGAGGTATCTATTTTTTCCTAAAAGACACTTTCTATGTCTATTGTCAGGTTTGTAGGCATTAATTGCGCTGTGATTCCTAGTTTATCGGATCAAGCCATTCAGAGATATTTTTCAGGTACTTTAGAGCGCTGATGGTGGGTGTTCCCATAATTTCTTGTCAACATCCGGTTGTTTAGAAGCTGCCATTCTGGCACAGTCACAGGCACATTGTACTCTTATCATGTCATCTCGCATTAATGGTTTTTGGACTGCAGGTACTATTTATGTTGGAAATCACCTGGCTTGTTGATATCTGGTGATGTTGTGTGATATTATGTAGATCACTATTGGCTTTGCAGACCAATAGAAGCCCAGTTGTACAGTATGTGCCACAACCCCTGTTACCATGAACTGTTACCAGGATTGTGGAGTAACTGATTACATGTAATCCGTTACATGTAACAGCAGCATGCTGTACTAGCATACCACCCTACATCCCACTGCTGGCTTGCCACTCAAGCCACTCGGGCCCTGGATGGGAGACCAGATGCTGCTGGAAGTGGTGTTGGAAGGCCAGTAAGAGGCACTCTTTCCTCTGGTCTAAAAAAATATCTCAATGCCCCAGGGCAGTGATTGGGGACATTGCCCTGTGTAGGGTGCCGTCTTTCGGATGGGACGTTAAACGGGTGTCCTGACTCTCTGTGATCACTAAAAGATCCCATGGCACTTAATGTAAGAGTAGGGTTGTTAACCCTGGCGTCCTGGCTAAATTCCTAATCTGGCCCTCATACCATCATGGCCACCTAATCATCCCCATCTTCCAATTGGCTCATTCATCCCCCCTCCTCTCCCCTGTAACTATTCCCCATTTCATTGCTGTAAATGAGAATGTGTTCTCAGTCAATTTACCTGGTAAACTAAGGGTAAAAAATGTAATAAACGTAACTGATTGCGAAAAAATCTGTAATCCGTTAAATTACCAGCAAAAATATTGTAATCAGATTACAGATTTGAAAAACTAAATTAATATTTATAGGATTACTTTTAATTCAGAAAGGATTAGTATGACACTTTTCTGTTTTCTCAATGGAATTCAAATAATCATTGTAAAATGGCTCAGGGTAAACATTTTTTTTACCTGTTTGAGTCTGACCACAAGTCAGAGACCACGATGAGGAAACACCAAATGTGCTTGATGGATAACGGGAAAAGATGAGGAATTGGCTTTTGTAGACTTCTAATGGTGTGACTGCTGTCGGCATCCAAAGATTATCCAACTTGAATAAATGTTTAGAACTAAGGACAACAGCAGTGGTGGTACGGATATCACTTATTATTGATATCTACATAGCGCATTGATGTGAATCACACTGCTGCTCTCTCATTTAGCTATTTGTGCATTATGAATTGTGGTTGTTAAGGATGGCTGTTGACAAATGTATATGTGCATTTTAACCCAATAATGGTTGAATTGAAGAAGTTTATCAATCATTGTTTTTGCGACCAGTGGACAGACAGTGAAAATGCACTCTTGCAACAGCTGCATAGTGTGGATCCCAGCCTGTGGAAGAAAAGTTTTAGGTTTTAAGTTCCTCCCTTCTAAACAATTTCGCTAATCTATATTACCAAGACCTATTATTGAAGATCAAGGGGTATTAAATTAATTGGAATGACTGGAAATCTGACAAACTTTGTTTTTAATGTAAAGATATAGCCTAATCAAATGATAATCTGTAGTAGAAAGCAATGGGTTGGAAGAAGCCTACATAACCAACCCATAAAGCAAAATGCAACATCCATTTATGGTCAGCTATGTAAACATTGTTTTACCCTGCAATAGATGTCGATCAATTTGTAATATTCATTTTTTGTCTTCTTCTAATGCCTCTTAGGGGGAAGGTAATCTGAAAGTAACTGAAAGTAATCAGATTACATTACTGAGTTTGTGTTATCCAAAAGGTACGTCACTGATTACAATTTTGGAAAGGTACCTAGTAACTGTAACGGATTACATTTAGAAAGTAACCTACCCAACCCTGACTGTTACTGTCTGAACCTGTAATGAATTGTACAAATAATGCCATGAGCTTCTATGACCTAGGGCAACATGTTCTTTAAGGGGTGGGTTCTATTTTATTGTCTCTTCACCTCGTTGCATGAGTACAAGGACGGGCCTATAAAAGGGGGAGAGGAAAACACTTTGTGTCAGTTGGACCTGTGAGTGTGTGTAGGTCTGTGCTGGAGTTCCTATTTCAGATGGAAGCAGAATCAGCTAGCTAGTGTGATTCTCTGAGTGGCTCAGTATAGTCCTATAGTATTCTAGTATTCTAGCATGCACAACAACATGGCAAACAACATGGGATACAGCAGTGTCTCTTCTGTGAGCAACAGCACTCTCTCAGGACCAGCCATAGAGCCGCTGCTCTCCAGCACCGCAGTCTTTCCAATGTTTCTCAACAACAACTCTGTGTATGGACCAAGGTGATGTTAACTATTAGAAGTCAGGGCTGTCCAAGCTTTTCTTGTTTGTTTGTAGATGTATTTTCTGCAGATGGGATTTTCAAATGGATCTGATGCCATTGCAGTGCCACACCTTTGTAGTTTATTCTGTAAAATTACATCTTTAAAACATGAATGTCAATTATTGTATTTTTTCTTTTAGGCTTGAAATGTTGCAGCAGATTGCAACCAGAGTCCAGCGGGACTGTGTCACTGGAGAGGACAAACTAGCCTTAGCACGAACTGCCCTGCAGTCTGTAAGTACCACATTGGTACTAAATAAGAATTTGTTCTTAACTGGCTGGCCTAGTTAAATAAAGGTTAAATGTAAAAAAATATATATATATATTGGAACAGCATGTTCACGACAAAAGCTCAGAATACTCCAGGTCCTGCTTTTACTGATGTTTATTTGATGAGGAACATTTTGTGTCTATTTTTTTATATCATTATTGTTATTGAACTTTGTAATAGAAAAGTACATCACCAACTGTTTGGACATTTTCTTTTTTTCTCAGGATGCTAAGAGACTAGAGTCTGGGGTCCAGTTCCAGAACGAAGCAGAGGTCTCTGGGTACCTTCTGGAATGTGAGAACCACCTGAGACAGCAGGTGGTTGACATCCAGATTCTACTGGACGGGAAGTTCTACTGCTCCGATCGGCTTGTTCAAAGGTGCAAACTCACTGCTTTCTCTAAATGCCACACAACACATATATATAAACAGAACGTTTGTTGTGAAATGTTCATTAAACTGATTAAAAAAATCATTAAACTATATTTCTAACATACCATTGTGTGTTGTGTGTATGATCCAGGGTATCCAAGCTCCGTGACGACCTGCTGGGGCTGAGGGCAGAGTGTTCCTCTGTGTACAGTCAAGGACGCACCCTGACCACCCAACAGACCAGGATGATGATCTCAGGCATCACTCAGAGTCTCAACTCAGGCTTCTCTTCATCGAACCACAACTCCAGCCTCACCCCAGCCCTCACCCCTGGAGGCCTGGGAACTCCCGGTTCCACCTTCACCTCCAGCTTTACCCCGGGCCTCACCCCTGCCCTGAGCCCCGCAATGACACCCGGCGGCATGCAGCCCGGCTCAATCCAGGCCTATATGGGGGGTGGAGGAGGGGGCATGGACCCAGGATCCCTCCAGCACCACAAACACATGCAGATCCGCAAGCCCCTGGGCAAGTCCTTGCTAGTGGACCCCAACATGACCAAGGAGGAGGTCAACATGAACTTTGTGCAGGACCTGATCAACTGGGTGGAGGAGATGCAGGTGAGGACCTACATGTATTCACTGTACTGTTAGTATAATCCTGTACATATTGATATTTGTGATTTAGACATTTTGAGACCAATTCTTAATTGTTTTCTCTTCCTTTGAAGGTGCAATTGGATCACGGAGATTGGGGAGCCGATTTGCCAAGTGTGGAAACACATTTAGAGAACCACAGAAGTGTTCACAGAGCCATCGAAGAATTTCAAATGAGCCTTAAAGAAGCCAAATTTAGTGAGGTATGTACAAGCATCAGTCCGCCTATTCTGCCAAGTTTTTGTCTGGACAAACTTAGAAATATCTCTGTGCATTACATTCAGTTGTTTTGTTTTGAGTGCAAACCCCTCAATGCTGCAAAGTTTTTAAATGTCAACTAATAAAAAGATATGGTATGTCTATTTATCTCAGATTCAGATGACCCAAGCGCAAAAACTAAGTTATTCTGAGAAGCTGGGCAAATTAGAATATCAGTATGGGAAGTTACTGGTAAGTTTCCTGTTCAAATATTTGGTAGTTATAACTAACAAAATAATTACTTCTCTACTATTTTAATACCACATGGACACCCTGACTATTTCCTGTGGTTCTGGGCTTTTGTAGAAATGTTCGCGGGAGCGTCAGAAGAACCTGGAGAGCCTGCATGACTTTGTGTCGCGGGCCACCATGGAACTAATCTGGCTCAACGAGAAAGAGGAAGAAGAGGTCGCTTTCGACTGGAGTGATCGCAACGGCAACATCTCCAAGAAGAGAGAGTACCACGCTGTGAGTCCCGACACTGTTCAGATCATTGTATTTCCATATTTTGCTCACAGAATATAATATCATTATTCAGTTCATATTCATTCTCGTGGACAATTACTTTAACATTATAGGTGTGTTTGGAGAGTTATTCTATTAGCCAGTCGTTGGTGACTTTGAGGCTAAACATCTGAGCTATGCATTTCTGGCATGGATCCACCTCTGGCATGTACAGCCTTCCCACCAGGAAGTGGGTTTGACTCAGTTGATTAACACATTTCCTTCTGGTGAAACAATATCTTGTGGAAATCTTATTTCTGAGGGTGGAATGTTTTCTCTGAAAACAAAGTACAAAGGCTACATAACGTATGGGTGGAAATTAGTTATAGGGCTTGTTTGGGGCTTACATCATACCATTTAAACACATGGATATGGCTATATTACCAACGTCCTATTAATCTTAGAATCAATTCGATTAATCGGTTCAATGTGTCTCCAATGGGATTTGGTTCAAGCTGGTATTTAGAGATACGTGCCATACGAGCCCCCTGCAAGGCATGGTGTAGGTATCCCGAGTGGGAAGGGATTGGTCTCAGGCAATGGTTGGATGCCAAGGACGCCGTGTGACCTCTCAGGTCTCTCTCTCTCTCTCTCTCTCTCTCTCTCTCTCTCTCTCTCTCTCTCTCTCTCTCTCTCTCTCTCTCTGTAGGATCTGATGAGAGAGTTGGACGACAAGGAGAAGGTGATCAAGTCCGTGCAAGATAATGCAGAGAACCTTCTGCAGGAGAACCACCCGGCCAGGCTAACTATCGAAGTAAGCCCTGTCTGTGTTTACAGACGTCACATAACCACTCCATAACCATCTGATATAAACTGCTTTAGTGTAAATCCAATATTTTTTATATGATAAATCAGTTAGATTGTATGTCTCAGATAATGTGGTAATTTGTCCATTCAAATATAAATATGATTACTAATTTTCAGCAAAACCTGCGTTGGTGCTCAATAGTGTCATACACAACATTTCAATTGCTTCACTAACCTAGAAGAACAATCATAGGGTATTTTTAATTGTAACATGTATCTGTGTGGAATCCTCTAGGCATATAGAGCAGCCATGCAGACCCAGTGGAGCTGGATTCTACAGCTCTGCTCTTGTGTGGAGCAGCACCTGAAAGACAACACAGTCTATTTCGAGGTGAGTTATCTGTTTTCCTCAAACAAATGGATGAAGGCCTGCTAGTTGCAAAAAGCTAATCTGATCTCCTTTCCTCACGCCCATACAGTTTTTCAATGATGCCAAAGAGTCCATGGACTTCCTGAAGAGCCTACAAGGTGACATCCAAAGAAAGTATGGCTGTGATCGGACAAGCAGCGTACACAAGCTGGAGGATCACATCCAGGAGTCCATGGTAAGCTGGCAAATAAGAACTGGTTGGTACACAATCAATAGCCACATTCCCAAACTATATTGCCACATTCCCAAACTAAATGAGACACATAGACCAATCCCAAAGACTGACATGGTCAGAAATCCAATCATGAATTCCTAGAGGTTCCAAATGAATACCCCCACCATTAAACATGAACTAACTATCCCTGTGAGTGAATTCTGCTTATGCTGAGCTGGTGAAGTATCATAATCCACCTGTGTGTTTGACTGATGCTGGAACATGGTTGTGGTCTGTCTGTCCCCAGGATGAGAAGGAGCAGCTCCTCCAGTACCGCAGCACAGTGGCTGGGTTGGTGGGCAAGGCCAAGGCCATCGTCCAGCTCAAGCCCAGAACCCCAGACACCCCTATCAGGTCTTCCATACCCGTCAAAGCCATTTGTGACTACCGACAAATAGAGGTGCTATTTGAGTCTCTTGTTAGAGATACATGTATGTGCTACCAGGGGCGCAACTTTCACTGGGGACGGGGGGACGGGGCAGTGATACAAAACGAGGCAACGGTGTGCTTTAGGACCATGCGGACACATCCGAGTGGGCGTGTAGGCTGTTTGGAGTGTTTATCCGACTGGATAAAAGATATATATAAAAACAAATTATGTACCCCCCCACTTCTAAAACCAAAGTTGCGTCTCTGTGTGCTACTGTCCGTTTTCTATTTATTTAAGTAGTTCATCACAAGTCTCATACTTTACATTGAGTTGTCAAATCTTCTGTAGTAACAAGATGTGCATTGAGGCCTCTAAGGAACATGTATAGCCATGTTAACTCGAGGGATATTTATTTAGATAGCGGATCAAAAGTTTGATACTTTGAGTTGATTTGGATTTCAAAGTAAAATTGTAGTCGTTTTGATTTGTCATGTCTCACTTCGTCTCGCTCCTAGATCACCATTTATAAGGATGATGAGTGTGTCCTGGCCAGTAACTCTCACCGGGCCAAGTGGAAGGTGATCAGTCCGTCTGGCAATGAGGCCATGGTGCCCTCTGTCTGCTTCACTGTGCCTCCACCCAACAAGGAAGCTGTGGACCAGGCCAGCAGAATTGAGCAGCTGTACCAGAATGTCCTGACTCTATGGCACCACTCACACATCAACATGAAGAGCGTGGTCTCCTGGCACTACCTGATGGCGGACATCAGAGCCATCCGCAACTGGAACGTGTCCTCAGTACGTTTACACTTATCTACTTAATCAACTTCTAGATCCCATTAGCAACACTTTAAGTGATAAAGGTATAATTATGCATCTTCTACTGATTTTGGTCTTCATAAGAGTGTTTCCTATACTCACTTTACCTGTCATTTCATCATTATAGTTGGTGCTGACTGTACCTTTTCAGAGAACATTCTAGAAGGTTTCAAGGTATGGGTCTGTCTCATGTGTTTTCCCCTGTTCTCCCCAGATTAAGACCATGTTGCCAGGCGAGCACCAGCAGGTCCTTAGCAACCTGCAGTCCCACTTTGAGGACTTCCTGGAGGACAGCAAGGAGTCGGAGGTGTTCACAATGGCAGACTGTTCCCAGCTAGAGAGGGAGGTGTTGGCCTGCAAGGAGTACTACGAGGAGCTGCTCAAGTCTGCAGAGAGAGGCAAGGCTAAACAAAGCTAGTCTGCAGAGAGAGGCAAGGCTAAACTAAACTAGTCTGCAGAGAGAGGCAAGGCTAAACTAAACTAGTCTGCAGAGAGAGGCAAGGCTAAACTAAACTAGTCTGCAGATAGAGGCTAAGCTAAACTAGTCTGCAGAGAGAGGCAAGGCTAAGCTAAACTAGTCTGCAGAGAGAGGCAAAGCTAAACTAAGCTAGTCTGCAGAGAGAGGCAAGGCTAAACTAAACTAGTCTGCAGAGAGAGGCAAGGCTAAACTAAACTAGTCTGCAGAGAGAGGCAAGGCTACGCTAAACTAGTCTGCAGAGAGAGGCAAGGCTAAGCTAAACTAGTCTGCAGAGAGAGGCAAGGCTAAGCTAAACTAGTCTACAGAGAAAGGCTAAGCTAAGCTAGTCTGCAGCAAGGCTAAACTATTAGCTAACTACTCAGGAGCTCGCTGGTACATGTTTTGGCAGCAGTCCTCGAGGCAAACAGATGGTTCTTTAAAACTATTAGGCATAAAGTTAATATATTTTGGAATTATGTTTGAACATGCCAGCGTCCCCATGGCCAGAACTGTAGGAAAGGGTGTGTTTGTGTGTGGGCGTACTGTTGCGTGTGTCTGGGTGTGTGACTATATTTTCCCTATATGTTTCCCCTGGTCTTGCAATTATGTCTGTTTAGATACTTGGTCTTATGTCACCACAGGTAGTAGAATCTCCTGCAGAGGACTTTAGGGAGGTGTTGATCTGCTTGATTGCCCACCAATTAATCAGCATAATTAATTAATAAAATACAGATTGTTTGCAAACACTTGCAATAATAGTGCCAGATTTGATTAATGGTGCCAGAGATTAATACAGTAGTTTTCATGATTCGTTAACTCATTCACTTCACACTCTCTCTGCTATATCCAGGAGAGATGTGTTTTGAATTATATACAGTATTCAGACCCCTTGACTTTTTCCACATTTTGTTACGTTACAGCCTTATTCTAAAATGGATTAAGTAGTTTTCTCCCCTCATCAATCTACGCACAATACCTCATAATGACAAAGTATTTTTGACATTTCTGCAAATTTATTACAAATAAAAAAAACTGAAATATGACATTTACATAAGTATTCAGACCCTTTACCCAGTCCTTTCTGAAGCACATTTGGCAGCGATTACAGCCTCGAGTCTTTTTGGGTATGACGCTACAAGCTTGGCACCCCTCTATTTGGGGACTTCCTCCCATTCTTCTTTGCAGATCCTCTCAAGTTCTGTCAGGTTGGATGGGGAGCGTTGCTGCACAGGTATTTTCAGGTCTCTCCAGAGATGTTTGATTGGGTTCAAGTCCGGGCTCTGGCTGTGCCACTCAAGGACATTCAGAGACTTGTCCCGAAGCAACTCCTGTGTTGTCTTGGCTGTGTGCTTAGGGTCGTTGTCCTGTTGGAAGGTGAACCTGAGGTCCTGAGCATTCTGCAGTAGGTTTTCATCAAGGATCTCTCTGTACTTCACTCCGTTCATCTTTCCCTCGATCCTGACTAGTTTCCCAGTCCCTGCCACTGAAAAACATGATGCTGCCACCACCATGCTTCACCATAGGGATTGTGCCAGGTTTCCTCCAGACGTGACACTTGGCATTCAGGTTTCATCAGAACAGAGAATCTTGTTTCTCATGGTCTTTGAATCTTTATGTGCCTTTTGGCAAACTCCAAGCAGGCAGTCGTGTCTTTTACTGAGGTGTGGCTTCTGTCTGGCCACTCTACCAAGGCGTGATTGGTGGAGTGCTGCAGAGATGGTTGTCCTTCTGGAAGGTTCTCCCATCTCCACAGAGGTACTTTGGAGCTCTCAGAGTGACCGTCGGGTTCTTGATCACCTCCCTGACCAATGCTCTTCTCCCCCAATTGCTCAGTTTGGCCGGGCGGCCAGTTCTAGGAAGAGTCTTGGTGGTTCCAAACTTCTTCCATTTAAGAAGGATGGAGGCCACTGTGTTCTTGGGGACCTTCAATGCTGCAGAAATGTTTTGGTATCATTCCCCAGATCAGTGCCTCGACACAATCCTGTCTCGGAGCTCTACGGACAATTCTTTCGACCTCATGGCTTGGTTTCTACTTTGACATGCACTGTCAACTGTGGGACATTATATAGACAGGTGTGTGCCTTTCCAAATCATGTCCAATCAATTGAATTTACCACAGGTGGACTCCAATCAAGTTGTAGAAACATCTTAAGGATAATCAATGGAAACAGAATGCACCTGAGCTCAATTTCGAGTCTCATAGCGAAGGGTCGGAATACTTATGTAAATAAGGTATTTCTGTGTTTATAAATACCTGTTTTTGCTTTGTCATTATGACATATTGTGTGTAGATTGATGAGGATTTGGGGGTATTTTATCCATTTTAGAATAAGGCTGTAACGTAACAAAATGTGGAAAAAGTTAAGGGGTCTGAATACTTTTCGGTACAGTACATATTCATTTAGATTGTTTACTAATGTTACTGTTACACAGCTAGCAGTAGACCGGTGACTGAGAACAATCCCAAGTGTTTGGACACTTAGACTTGATGTCCTCTCGTCTTTTGGTTGTTACTCATTCTATGGGCTTGTGTTGAACAGAGGTTGTAACTCATTCTATGGGCTTGTGTTGAACAGAGGTTGTTACTCATTCTATGGTCTTGTGTTGAACAGAGGAACATGAGGAGTCTGTGTACAACCTGTATATCTCTGAGGTGCGTAACTTCCGCATGCGTCTGGAGGCTCAGGAGGAGCACCTGATCCGACAGATCCGCACCCCACTGGACAGAGACGACCTGGAGCAGAGTGTCCTACGCATCACAGAGCAAGAGGTAGGGTGACAACTCACTATTCAGACTGTATCATTACTCTGTCATATTGCAACTCACTATTCAGACTGTGTCATTACTCTGTCATATTACAACTCACTATTCAGACTGTATCATTACTCTGTCATATTACAAGTCACTATTCAGACTGTATCATTACTCTGTCTTATTACAACTCACTATTCAGACTGTATCATTACTCTGTCTTATTACAACTCACTATTCAGACTGTATCATTACTCTGTCATATTACAAGTCACTATTCAGACTGTATCATTACTCTGTCATATTACAACTCACTATTCAGACTGTATCATTACTCTGTCATATTACAACTGTCACGATCTTCAAAAAGAGTGGACCAAGGCGCAACGTGTATAGAGTTCCACATATTTTGATATAAATGGAACAATCCAAAAACCATAAAGACTGAACAGACCGTAACAGACCAAAACACCATAGAGAAGCCAGAGGGCTATCTATAGCCAGGACGTGACAGTACCCCCCCCCCAAGGTGCGGACTCGACTGCAACCAAAAGTCAATGGGGGGGTTCGTGGGCCTTCTGTGTCGGTGGCGGCTCCGGTGCGGGCCGTACAGGCCCGAGAAGACGCACTGGAGGCCCGGTGTGTGGAGCCGGAACAGGACGTACTGGGCTGGGGATGCGCACTGGACGCCTGCTTAGTGGAGCCGGAACTGGACATACCGGACTGGTCTCACGCACCTCTGGGCGAGTGCGGGGTGCTGGCACTGGACGCACCGGGCTGGAGAGGCGCACTGCAGGTCTGATGCGTGGAGCTGGCACTGGACCCACCGGGCTGGTCTCACGCACCTCTGGGCGAGTGCGGGGAGCTGGCACTGGACGCACTGGGCTGGTGATGCGCACTGGATGCCTGGTGCGTGGAGCTGACACTGGATGCACAGGGCTTGTCTCACGCACCTTTGGGCGACTGTATCATCATTCTGTCATATTACAACTCACTATTCAGACTGTATCTCTCTGTCTTACACATCGATTCATCATATCTTTTCCAGACATGGGTCAAATACATTATGTCAAATACATCTGTGCTTGATTTACTTTTCCAGGTACAATGAGACCAACAGAATAATATCATGAGTGTGAACTTCAAGACATACCAAGTACACCTAAATTGTGAAGTGTTTAATGTACTGTACTGTATGTATTTGACCCAAGTGTGATCTGTTCATATTGACTTAACTCCTCCAACTTCGTCCCTTGCAGAAGAAGAAGGCAGAGCTGGATCAGCTAATGGAGGATCTGGAGACCATGAAGGAGAAGTGTGAGACATTCCTCAGACAGGCCACGGCCTGTCCCTCTGTCCCCGCCCTCTCCTCTGACCTCAACGTCCTCATCCAGAGCATGAGCCAAGTTTACTCCATGTCCTCCATCTACCTGGAGAAGTAAGTGGGCACAGACACTGTTATGGTCCTCCTCAGTGGAGGGCTAGAATATGCTCAGCACATTCAAAATCAACAAGGCATTTGCAATTGGTTTTATGGTCCCACTTTAAATGCAACTTTAAAGTCTTCATGAAGCCTTCATAAACTCTTTATAAGAACTTCATAGATGCACTGCAAAATGTTGATATAGATAATGTTACACTGTCTCTATGGTGTCTCTGCAGGCTGAAGACGGTGAGCTTGGTGGTGAGGCACAGCCAGAGTGCAGAGGCTCTAGTGAAGCTCTTTGAGGCCAAACTCTCTGAGGAAGACGCTGTGAACTCTGACCTGAAGTCCATTGACACAGTCGTCAGCACACTCAAGGTAAGCTCCCTCGGTAGTAGTTTAACATTTAAAATGGCAAAATATCCTATTCAATCTTTTGGTTTTCTCTGTATGGTTTGCAAAATGATTGCTGGAGATGAATTGTTATTATGTGGAACCCAGTCCTCGAGAGCCACTATCATGCTATGATTGATGTTGAGCCATGTCTTTCCTCTACTCTATTTTAGCAATGGCGCTCGGAGATTGACGAACAGCGGGAGGTCTTCCATGACCTGGAGGATGGGCTGCAAAAGGCCCGTGGCATCAGTGACCGCATGTTCAAGGCTCACAACGAGCGGGACTTTGACCTGGACTGGCACAAGGAGAAGGCTGACCAGCTGGGAGAGAGGTGGCACAATGTCTACTCCCAAATTGACAGCAGGTTAGTGTTTTCAGGTCAACTCAAATGTTTAGGGACAGATTAGATTCCATACACCAGTAAAGAGTAGTGAGAAACACTTATTGTTCACTGTATGTGAATAAGGGGAATGTAAAAAATAACCTTTTACGGATACTAAGGCAAGATACTGACTCTTTATGATATCTGCTTCAGACTTCGGGACCTGGAGGGCATCGGTAAATCTCTGAAGTACTACAAAGACTCCTACAGCAGTCTAAATGAGTGGGTCAGAGAGATGGAGGCTGCTCAGCTCAAGACCCAGGAGAACCAGCCAGAGGACAGCAAGGCGCTCGCTGAGCTGCTCAACCAACAGAAGGTCCTTGTTGCAGAAATGGAACATAAGCAGAGCAGAATTGATGAATGCCAAAAGTACTCAGAGCAGTACTCATCTGGCGCTAAAGTAAGTTATCCCTGTAACAGTTTTGACCTGATATGATATGTCTGCATGAAGAGCACTTGAACACCAGCACAATATCTGTTGTCAGGATTATGAGCTACAGCTGATGACCTACAGAGCAATGGTTGACTCACAGCACAAGTCCCCGCTCAAGAGACGGAGGATGACGAACTCAGCTGATGCCATCGTTCAGGAGGTTAGAATGGAACAGTAGTAGACTAGGTGCTGAGTGTGTTGTGTGAGCTAAAGAAAGTGACCCTTGTTTTCTGCCCCCACCTCAGTTCATGGACCTCCGAACTCGCTACACGGCCATAGTCACCTCCATGACGCAGTATGTAAAGTTTGCCAGTGAGACGTTGAAGAGAACAGAAGGCGAAGAGGTAGGGGATTGGTGAAATATCCCTCACATTATTGTGTTAAGAGGGTTTGCTCCCAGCCATATTGAATTAGCAGGAACCTCACCTTTAAAGCCATGAATATGACGCTTCAACTCAAAGGGTTTATTTCTCTTCACTGCTGTGTCATTCATTCAGCGCTGATGAATGTAGATGTTTTGCTTTGTTCAAGACAAATCATGCAATATGGTGTCGTACGCAGCTGTAATGCTGATACAAAGAACCATTATTTTGTATCATTGCTGGTGATGGTGACTTCTCTTTGGAGGAAGAAGCTGTCTCCTCTCTCTCATTGAATCTGAAACATTCTCTCATGGTGGCATTTCTTGGGAACAATTAACAGCACTGCAACAATCCTTACTTTGGTAAGCATGTTAGAATAACCATTCCATAAACACAACTTTCACTTTATTTCAATGTTAAAGGAAAACTCCACCCAAAGACCCATCTTTTGGTATTTGTTTCATTAGTCCATTGTTGATATAGTCCCAAAATGCTTTTCATGTCAGCGATCAAGTTTTCAAGATATGTAACTTTCAAGATATGTAACTTTCAAAATACAAAAATGTTGCTCAATGCAAACATGCATCATACAGGCCATATTTCTGTATTTTGAAAGTTACATATCTTGACAATTTGATTGCTGATGTGCAAAACATTTTGGGACTATATCAACAATGGACTATTGAAACAAATACCAAAATATTGTTTTGGGGTGGAGTTTTTCTTTTATTAAGTATGAGGTAGTGCATGACTTCTTTTTTGCATTGTAGAATAGGAAAGAATCAGAAAAGACAGAGTACCTCACCTGGACAGAGAGCTGGGAGCTCAAAAAGGTAGCAGGGGAGGAGGTGATTGGACAGCTTCAGCAGCAGGTACAAGAACTGGAGACCTTATTGGCTGACAGAACAACCCAGTTGACCGGTCTACAGAAAGAGGTAAAGATGCAGAAAAGTACCATAGAGGACCTTACCCTCCAGAAGTCTAAGGCCGAGAATGAGGCTCAGCAGTACTGTGCAGAACTAGACATGGTTGTGAAGGGCAAAGCAGCCATTGAGAAAGAGTTAAGTAACGCACGACAGCTGGTCCAGCAGTCAGAGGCCAAACGGTCTACTCTTGAGGAGAGTCTTCGCATGCTGAAGATGAACATCGAAGAGAGCACCCTGGCCCGGAAGAAACTGGAGGACCACTTGAAGAGGAAGAACAGCAATGTTCAGGATCTAGAGGAGCACAATCGCACACTGCAGAGGATGCAACATTCCTCTTCCACCAACAGCATCCAGACGATCCATGCAGAGGTGGAGGCAGAGGTCCTGCAGCAGAAACAGGAGGAGCTGGCCATGGTGAGGAGAACAGCCGAGACCGAAATCAAGACGCTTAAGTCAGAGCTGAACTCTGTGCTGGTGCATAAAAAGATAGCAGAGGAGAAAGCGCAACAATTCAAAGAGCTTTTGGACGATGCCAATACCAGGTTGAAGAAACTTCAGCTGGACATGGAATCGGATAGAAGCAGCATGAGACAAAAGTCAGAGGAGCTCAGACAGGAATCTTCAGAGCTGAGAAAATCCATCCATGTCTTTCAAGAGCAAATCAAATCTCTCCAGAGGGATAAGTCTTTATTGGAACAGAAAGCTATTTTCCACATGACAGAGGTCGAAGACCTGAAAAAACAGTTAAAGATCAACCAAGGAAAACTGCTCCAGAGGAACTCCAGGGAACAGGAGAGTAGTCACAAGATGCACATTTTAGAGGAAGAGCTGACCTCCAAACAGGTTGAGGCAGACCAGTTGATGTTCAAGATCAATGAACTGACGAGAATGAATGTGTCATTAGACAATGAGGTCATGAGTCTTAAGGTCAGTGTGGAGTCATTACAACGAGAAAAATCATTCTCTGAACAAAAGGTAAAATCATTGACAAGTGAGAGGGAGAACTGGAAACAGCAGCTTCAAAAAGCCAAGGAAGAATCCAACTTAAAGACAAGATCTGAACAGGATGTACAACTCCAATCTAAAAACCTGGAAGCAGAACTTCAAAAAGTTGGAATGGTGGTTGTGCAACTTCAGAAAAAAGTAGATGAGCTTAAGAAGGTCAACAAGGAGATGGAAGTCAACATGCAGAAGATAAGAGCTCAACTCGAGAAGATCACCATGGAAACTGAAATCAAAGACCAGCAAATCAACATATTAAAGTCTCAGGTGGATGGCACCAAATCTCAGGTGAAAATCATTGAGGAGGAGCTGCTGAAGAAATCTCAGATGTCCCACGAGCTTCAGATAAAACTGAGGGACTACAACGAGGAGGTGAAGAGAACAGCTGAACTCCAGCAGAAAAACAAAGCTATCAGCTTGAACCTCACCAACTACGAGAAGGAAATCATAAATCTGAAGTCTGAGCTTAGCTCTGTTGGCACTGAGAGGAATTTGGCCAATAAGAAAGTCCAAGAGCAAAAGGGTGAAGTAAATGATCTGAACATCAAACTGAAGAAAGCAATGGCAGAGCTGCAGAATGAGTCAAATGAGGGCCAGAGGTATCTGGCTAAAGTAAAGGCATTGGAGGGGGAGCTTTTGCAATGCAAGCAGAGTATGAAAGGAATCACTGGAAGTTCTGAAATAATGACAGAAAATTTGAAGCAGGAAATCATTGCCCTTCAAAGGGACAAGACAATGGCTGACCATAAACTGGTTACCTTAAAAGCAGAACTCGAGGAAATGAGGTCTGCCCTGAGAAGCACAAAAGATGAATTAATTAAAGTAACCCAGGAAGGGAAAATCAGCCAGTCTAAAGTCAAAGAATTTGAGGCAGATCTTCATAAGAGTAGGTTGACAATAAAAGAAATGACTGCCAACTCTGACAAATCCTCATCAAGTTTCAAACAGGAAATCATTGTCCTTCAGAGAGAGAGAAGCGCAGCCCAAGAGAAAACCATTTTGTTGGGGTCTGATCTCACCATGCTCAAGGGAAAGCTGGAACAAGCCCAAAAGGAGGTCAAACAAAAGCAAACAGAAAGTTCAGCCATGCAGCTGAGGTCGCAGATGCTGGAAGACCAACTTGAGAACTGTAAGCGGATGGTGGACGAAATGACAGTGAATATGAAGCAGGAAACTGGTGCCCTTCAAAAAGACAAGACAATGGCTCACCAAAAACTGGTTACCTTGGAAGGAGAACTCGAAGATATGAGTTCTGCCCTGAGAAGAACAAAAGATGAATTAATTCAAGTGACCCAGGAAGGGAAAATCAGCCAGTCTAAAGTCAAAGAGTTTGAGGCAGATCTTCAGAAGAGTAGGTTGATAATGAAAGAAGTCACTGCCAGCTCTGACAAATCCTCATCAACTTTCAAACAAGAAATCACTGTTCTTCAGAGGGAGAGAAGCGCAGCCCATGAGAAAATCCTTTCGTTGGAATTTGACCTCACCATGCTCAAGGCAAAGTTGGAACAATCCCAAGAGGAGGTCAAACGAAAGCAAACAGAAAGTTCAGCCCTGCTACTGAAGTCCCAGAAGCTGGAAGACCAACTTAAGAACTGTAAGCGGATGCTGGAAGAAATTACAGTGAATATGAAGCAGGAAATTAGTGCCCTTCAAAAGGACAAGACAATGGCTGACCAGAAAATGGTTACCTTGGAAGCAGAACTTGAGGAGTTGAATTCTTCCCTGAGAAAAACAAACTATGAATTAATTAATATGACCCAGGAAGGGAAACTCAGCCAGTCTAAAGTCAAAGAGGTTGAGGCAGATCTTCAGAAGAGTAGGTTGAAAATGAAAGAAATCATTGCCAACTCTGACAAATCATCATCAAGTTTTAAACAGGAAATCACTGTCCTTCAGAGGGAGAGAAGCGCAGCCCAAGAGAAAACCCTTTCGTTGGTGTCTGATCTCACCATGCTCAAGGGAAAGCTGGAACAATCCCAAAAGGAGGTCAAGCGAAAGCAAACAGAAAGTTCAGCACTCCAGCTGAGGTCCCAGAAGCTGGAAGACGAACTTGAGAACTGTAAGCAGATGCTGGAGGAAAAGACAGTGAATATGAAGCAGGAAACTAGTGCCCTTCAAAAGGACAAGGCAATAGCTGACCAAAAACGGGTTACTTTGGAAGCAGAACTCGAGGAGATGAGGTCTGCCCTGAGAAGAACAAAAGATGAATTAAATAAAGTGACACAGGAAGGGAAAATCAGCCAGTCTAAAGTCAAAAAGTTTGAAGCAGACCTTCAGAAGAGTAAGTTGACAATAAAAGAAATCACTGCCAGCTCTGACAAATCCTCATCAAGTTTCAAACAGGAAATCAATGTTCTTCAGAGGGAGAGAAGCACAGCCCAAGAGAAAACCCTTTCGTTGGCATCTGACCTCATCATGCTCAAGGGAAAGCTGGAAGAAGCCGAAGAGGAGGTAAAGCGAAAGCAAACGGAAAGTTCAGCACTCCAGCTGAAGTCCCAGAAGCTGGAAGACGAACTTGAGAACTGTAAGCAGATGCTGGAGGAAAAGACAGTGAATATGAAGCAGGAAACTAGTGCCCTTCAAAAGGACAAGGCAATAGCTGACCAAAAACGGGTTACTTTGGAAGCAGAACTCGAGGAGATGAGTTCTGCCCTGAGAAGAACAAAAGATGAATTAAATAAAGTGACCCAGGAAGGGAAAATCAGCCAGTCTAAAGTCAAAAAGTTTGAAGCAGACCTTCAGAAGAGTATGTTGACAATAAAAGAAATCACTGCCAGCTCTGACAAATCCTCATCAAGTTTCAAACAGGAAATCAATGTTCTTCAGAGGGAGAGAAGCGCAGCCCAAGAGAAAACCCTTTCGTTGGCATCTGACCTCATCATGCTCAAGGGAAAGCTGGAACAATCCCAAAAGGAGGTCAAGCAAAAGCAAACAGAAAGTTCAGCACTCCAGCTGAGGTCCCAGAAGCTGGAAGACGAACTTGAGAACTGTAAGCAGATGCTGGAGGAAAAGACAGTGAGTATGAAGCAGGAAACTAGTGCCCTTCAAAAGGACAAGGCAATAGCTGACCAAAAACGGGTTACTTTGGAAGCAGAACTCGAGGAGATGAGTTCTGCCCTGAGAAGAACAAAATATGAATTAAATAAAGTGACCCAGGAAGGGAAAATCAGCCAGTCTAAAGTCAAAAAGTTTGAAGCAGACCTTCAGAAGAGTATGTTGACAATAAAAGAAATCACTGCCAGCTCTGACAAATCCTCATCAAGTTTCAAACAGGAAATCAATGTTCTTCAGAGGGAGAGAAGCGCAGCCCAAGAGAAAACCCTTTCGTTGGCATCTGACCTCATCATGCTCAAGGGAAAGCTGGAAGAAGCCGAAGAGGAGGTAAAGCGAAAGCAAACAGAAAGTTCAGCACTCCAGCTGAGGTCCCACAAGCTGGAAGATCAACTTGAGATTTGTCAGCGGATGCTGGAGGAAAAGACAGTGAATGTGAAGCAGGAAACTAGTGCCCTTCAAAAGGACAAGACAATGGCTCACCAAAAACTGGTTACTTTGGGAGCAGAACTCAAGGAGATGAGTTCTGCCCTGAGAAGAACAAAAGATGAATTAATTAAAGTGACCCAGGAAGGGAAAATCAGCCAGTCTAAAGTCAAAGATTTTGAGGCAGATCTTCAGAAGAGTAAGTTGAAAATGAAAGAAATAACTGCCAGCTCTGACAAATCCTCATCAACTTTCAAACAAGAAATCACTGTCCTTCAGAGGGAGAGAAGCGCAGCCCAAGAGAAAACCCTTTCGTTGGCATCTGACCTCACCATGCTGAAAGCAAAGCTGGAAGAAGCTGAAGAGGAGGTCAAGCGAAAGCAAACGGAAAGTTCAGCCCTGCTGCTGAAGTCCCAGAAGCTGGAAGACCAACTTGAGAACTGTCAGCGGATGCTGGAGGAAAAGACAGTGAAAATGAAGCAGGAAACCAATGCCCTTCAAAAGGACAAGATATTGGCTCACCAGAAACTTGTAACTTTGGGAGCAGAACTCAAGGAGATGAGTTCTGCCCTGAGAAGAACAAAAGATGAATTAATTAAAGTAACCCAGGAAGGGAAAATCAGCCAGTCTAAAGTCAAAGAGTTTGAGGCAGATCTTCAGAAGAGTAGGTTGACAATTAAAGAATTCACTGCCAGCTCTGACAAATCCTCATCAGGTTTCAAACAGGAAATCAATGTCCTTCAGAGGGAGAGAAGCGCAGCCCAAGAGAGAACCCTTTCGTTGGCATCTGACCTCACCATGCTCACGGTAAAGCTGGAAGAAGCTGAAGAGGAGGTCAAGCAAAAGAAAATGGAAAGTTCTGCCCTGATGCTGAGGTCCCAGAAGCTGGAAGACCAACTTGAGAACTGTCAGCGGATGCTGGAGGAAAAGACAGTGAATATGAAGCAGGAGACCAGTGCCCTTCAAAAAGACAAGACAATGGCTCACCAAAAACGGGTTACTTTGGAAGCAGAACTCAAGGAGATGAGTTCTGCCCTGAGAAGAACAAAAGATGAATTAATTAAAGTGACCCAGGAAGGGAAAATCAGCCAGTCTAAGGTCAAAGAGTTTGAGGCAGACCTTCTGAAGAGTAAGTTGAAAATGAAAGAAATCACTGCCAGCTCTGACAAATCCTCATCAATTTTCAAACAGGAAATCACTGTCCTTCAGAGGGAGAGAAGCGCAGCCCAAGAGAAAACCCTTTTGTTGGCATCTGATCTCACCATTCTCAAGGGAAAGCTGGAACAAGCCCAGAAGGAGGTCAAGCGAAAACAAACGGAAAGTTCTGCCCTGCAGCTAAAGTCCCAGAAGCTGGAAGACCAACTTGAGAAGTGCCAGCAGATGCTGGAAGATAATACTCTGAATGTGAAGCAGGAAACTAGTGCCCTTCAAAAGCACCAGACAATAGCTGACCAAAAACTGGTTACCTTGGAAGCTGAACTCGAAGAAAGTAATTCAGCTCTGAAAAGAACAAAAGATGAATTAATGAAAGTGACCCAGGAAGGGAAAATTAGCCGGTCTAAAGTCAAAGAGTTTGAAGCAGATCTTCAGAAGAGTATGTTGACAATAAAAGAAATCACTGCCAGCTCTGACAAATCCTCATCAGGTTTCAAACAGGAAATCAATGTCCTTCAGAGGGGGAGAAGCGCAGCCCAAGAGAGAACCCTTTCATTGGCATCCGACCTCACCATGCTCACGGGAAAGCTGGAAGAAGCTGAAGAGGAGGTCAAGCGAAAGCAAACAGAAAGTTCTGCCCTGATGCTGAAGTCCCAGAAGCTGGAAGACCAACTTGAGAACTGTCAGCGGATGATGGAAGAAAAGACAGTGAATATGAAGCAGGAGACCAGTGCCCTTCAAAAGGACAAGACAATGGCTCACCAAAAACGGGTTACTTTGGAAGCAGAACTCAAGGAGATGAGTTCTGCCCTGAAAAGAACAAAAGATGAATTAATTAAAGTGACCCAGGAAGGGAAAATCAGCCAGTCTAAAGTCAAAGAGTTTGAGGCAGATCTTCTGAAGAGTAAGTTGAAAATGAAAGAAATCATTGCCAGCTCTGACAAATCCTCATCAATTTTCAAACAGGAAATCACTGTCCTTCAGAGGGAGAGAAGCGCAGCCCAAGAGAGAACCCTTTTGTTGGCATCTGATCTCACCATTCTCAAGGGAAAGCTGGAACAAGCCCAGAAGGAGGTCAAGCGAAAACAAACGGAAAGTTCTGCCCTGCAGCTGAAGTCCCAGAAGCTGGAAGACCAACTTGAGAAGTGCCAGCGGATGCTGGAAGATAATACTCTGAATGTGAAGCAGGAAACTAGTGCCCTTCAAAAGCACCAGACAATAGCTGACCAAAAACGGGTTACCTTGGAAGCAGAACTCGAAGAAAGTAATTCAGCTCTGAAAAGAACAAAAGATGAATTAATGAAAGTGACCCAGGAAGGGAAAATTATCCGGTCTAAAGTCAAAGAGTTTGAAGCAGATCTTCAGAAGAGTAGATTGACAATAAAAGAAATCACCGCCAGCACTGACAAATCCTCATCAAGTTTCAAACAGGAAATCAATGTCCTTCAGAGGGAGAAAAGCGTAGCCGTAGAGAAAACCCTTTTGTTGGCATCTGACCTCACCATGCTCACGGGAAAGCTGGAAGAAGCTGAAGAGGAGGTAAAGCGAAAGCAAACGGAAAGTTCTGCCCTTCAGCTGAAGTCCCAGAAGCTTGAAGACCAACTTGAGAACTGTCAGCGGATGCTGGAGGAAAATACAGTGAATATGAAGCAGGAAACTAGTGCCCTTCAAAAGGACAAGACAATTTCTCACCAAAAACGGGTTACCTTGGAAGCAGAACTCGTGAAGATGAGTTCTGCCCTGAGAAGAACAAAAGATGAATTAAATAAAGTGACCCAGGAAGGGAAAATCAGCCAGTCTAAAGTCAAAGAGTTTGAAGCAGACCTTCAGAAGAGTAAGTTGAAAATTAAAGAAATCACTGCCAGCTCTGACAAATCCTCATCAACTTACAAACAGGAAATCACTGTCCTTCAGAGGGAGAGAAGCGCAGCCCAAGAGAAAACCCTTTCGTTGGCATCTGACCTCACCATGCTCAAGGCAAAGCTGGAAGAAGCCGAAGAGGAGGTCAAGCGAAAGCAAACGGAAAGTTCAGCCCTGCTGCTGAAGTCCCAGAAGCTGGAAAACCTACTTGAGAACTGTCAGCGGATGCTGGAGGAAAAGACAGTGAATGTGAAGCAGGAAACTAGTGCGCTACAAAAGGACAAGACAATTTCTCACCAAAAACGGGTTATCTTGGAAGCAGAACTCATGGAGATGAGTTCTGCCCTGAGAAGAACAAAAGATGAATTAATTAAAGTGACCCAGGAAGGGAAAATCAGCCAGTCTAAAGTCAAAGATTTTGAGGCAGATCTTCAGAAGAGTAAGTTGAAAATGAAAGAAATAACTGCCAGCTCTGACAAATCCTCATCAACTTTCAAACAGGATATCACTGTCCTTCAGAGGGAGAGAAGCGCAGCCCAAGAGAAAACCCTTTTGTTGGCATCTGATCTCACCATGGTCAAGGGAAAGCTGGAACAAGCCCAAAAGGAGGTCAAGCGAAAACAAACAGAAAGTTCAGCCCTGCAGCTGAGGTCCCAGAAGCTGGAAGACGAACTTGAGAACTGTAAGGGGATGCTGGAGGACTTGAAAAGCAAACTTGAACTGCAAAAGCAGGGATATGAGAGACAGCTGCAGTTATTGCAGATGGAAATGGGTCAAACGCGTGCTTTACAGGAGTCTCACATCAAACTGGAATTGGAGCAGAAATCCAGAGAGCATTCACACAGTACAGAATTAGAAGAGAATAACACCAAGTTTTTCCAGCAAGAAATTACACAGTTGAAAACATTAAATGAGAGCACTTTAAAGTTAAAGCAGGATGCTCTACAACAAATAAATGAGCTACGTATTAAAATGGATCAAGTGAAAAATGAGAGAACCACTATTAGCCATGACCTGATGAAAGCAAAATCTCAAATTTCTCAATTAAAAACAGAGAAAATGCAACTTAACTCTAGCATTACTCAGCTGGAAAACATCCATAAGGAAAACTCAAAAGAGGTCACAAAGCTCAAACACATGTTGACTGACAGTGAGCAGAAACTAAGAGTAAAGGATAAGGAAGCAAGATCCCTCAACGAGCAGGTTGTTTCCTATGGCAAGGAGGTCAGAGGTCTTCAAGAAAAAGTATTGAAGCTGGAGGTCACAATTAACACTGAACATAGGACTGTAAAGGAAGTGGAGACTACAAGTCAAAGCAAAACATTTAATGAGAGCACTTTGAAATTAAAGCAGGAAGCTCAACAACAATTAGACAAGGTTTGTATTAAAATGGAGCAAGTACAAAATGAGAGAACCACTATTAGCCATGACCTGCTGAAAGCAAAATCTCAAATTGCTCAATTAGAAACAGAGAAAATGCAACTTAACTCTAGCATTACTCAGCTGCAAAACATTCATAAGGAAAATTCAAAAGAGATCACGAAGCTCAAACAAATGTTGACAGACAGTGAGCAGAAACTAGGAATAAAGGAAAGGGAAGCAAGATCCCTCAACGAGCAGGTTGTTTCCTATGCCAAGGAGGTCGGAGGTCTTCAGGAAAAGGTCTTGAAGCTGGAGGTCGCGATTAAGACTGAACGTAGGACTCTAAAGGAAATGGAGACTACAAGTCATACCAATCATAAGTGTGACAAAGACAATGAGGTTACCAAACTGAAGACTGAGCTTTTGTTAACACAGAAAATGGTGTCTTCATATGAAGAGGCAAAGCGCAATCTGGAGGAGGAGCTTATGAAAGTGTCCTCAGAGGTATATATCCATGACTATAATATATCGATTTTTACATTAATCAAAAACATGCATAGTATTTGTATAAAATAAACAAGACACAATGCATATTTGTATGACAAATTAATAATACTAATGGTATTACATTTGTTGAGCACATTTCCTTCACTCAATAAGCAAGGATAAATGATCTCATGGTATTTTCTATATCTAACGATTATTCACATCTTATGCCAACAGATAGCAACAGCGGAGAAAGACAAAGTACTAAAAAAACTGCAAGAAGTGAAGAGAGGCAAAATGGAAATTGTCAGCAATCAAAGCAGTTTACAGAATCAAACAATTACGAAAACTTCAAATTATTCTACTGTGCAGCCTACAACAGTCCAGCAAAAACAGTCTCAGAATTGGATTGCTAAGAACCAAAGTCAAAAAACGGAAGCGATGGCAATAACAAAAAAGTTGGTGTCTCTGGATGGTCAGGCAGGGTCAAGTCCAAATGTTACAAGCACCACTAACACAAGCTCATATAATGTCAACGACATGTCATCCAAAGCGTCTCATTCTGCCTCTATGTCAAAAGAAGGTAGTTTGAAGCAGAGTGAGACAACATCCCTTCCTTTTTCCCCAAAGCTCCAGGGACTCCGAGGCAGTATCAGTATCAGGAAGTTGATCAAAGCCAAGATTTTGGATAGAGAAACCTTGCAGAAATTAGAAACTGGCCTTGTCACATTAGAAGAGGTCCAAGCATCACTCGTTCAGTTCATTGGCAAACCCACTGCTATTGCCGGAATCTACTTGGAGTCGAGCAAGAAAAAGATATCCTTCTTGGAGGCTGCAGAGAAAGGCCTTTTAGCTAAGACATATGCTATTGAGTATATGGAGGCACAGGCTGCAACTGGCTGTGTTATAGATCCTTTAACTGGACAAACTCTCTCGGTTCAAGCTGCTCTGGAGAACGGCGTTGTTGGGTTAGATCTGAAAGACAAACTGATGGATGCTGAAAAAGCAGCCACTGGTTATGCCCATGGCAGTAAAACACTGTCTGTATTTCAGGCCATGGAGGAAAGGATTGTTGACAAGCTCAAAGGAAAGAAGATCATTGAGGCCCAGATAGCCACTGGAGGATTAGTTCACCCAGTGATTGGTGTTAGGGTGCCCCTTAACGTGGCTGTTGATCAGGGTCTCTTGAACAAAGCTACCCTACAGAGTCTGTATGACCCAGTCAGCAACCCCAAAGGCTTCCACAAACCTGATTCAGGACAGAAGGCCTACTACTGTGAACTGCTGAAAACTTGTTTGTATGACACAGATGGTGGTGTCTATCTCCTGCCTTTTGGTGAGAAGAATCTCTCCAGTTTCTCCTCCAGTTGTCACAGAGTATCAGTCATCAACAGTGCTTCTGGTATGGAAATGTCCACATACCAAGCCTTTAAGGGCAACCACATCGATACGTTGACCTACCTGTTTCTGTCTCAGCAGGACAGTGAATGGCAGGAAAAGTCCACTGTCGATATCAACGGAAGCCCTTTACACATCATCACAGATCTCAAAAGTGGACGGCAGCTTTGCATCAAAACTGCCTTAGATCTGAAATTCCTTGAAATGACAGAACTGGTAAGTTATCGGAGTGGGCTCATCAGCGTCTACGAGCTGGCAGACCTTATCCTTTCGAGAATGGTAGTTGTTCCGGACGCTAACAGCCCGTTGGCTGGTCTGTGGGATGTCACTCAGAAGAGAAGGGTGACCATTCTCCAGGGACTTCAGCAGAGCCTTATTGATAGACTCACTGCACTGAGGCTGCTGGAGGCCCAGGCTTGCACCGGGGGCATCTGTGACCCTGCTTCTGGGGAGAAAGCCACAGTCACCGAGGCTCTGCGTAGAGGTCTCCTAGACGAGACGTTTGCCCGCCAGCTCCAACAGTGTGAGCAAGCCTACTATGGCATCATCCATCCCCAGACAGCAAAGACCTTGAGTGTAGCTCAGGCCATTCAGGAGAACCTTTTCCCCAGAGACGTGGGCCTTCGATGCATGGAATTCCAGCTCCTGACAGGAGGACTGATCAACCCAGAGACTCATGATAGAATCTCACTGGATGAGGCTGTTCAGAGTTTCTTGGTTGACAAAGCCACTGCCTCATTCCTGAAAAATGAGAAGTCTTACCCCAAAAGCCTCACCTGCCCAAAGACGAAGAGGAAAATCTCATTCATGGATGCCCTGGAAAAGGGTGTCTATGACGGTCACACCGGGCTCAGGCTACTGGAGACGACAAAGGTTCTTAGTGTTGGGGCTAAGTCGTCTTTCCAATATTTATGGACCTATCGTCACATTTGAGTGAACAGTATTTGGTTCTCCATGGCTTGTAAATAGGGAAAACAGAATATTTGATTGACACAGCAAAGCCTGACTCAATAAAGTTCTTGGACTGAAATGTTCTACACTTAAAATAAGAAATAATTAATTACGTGTGAATTTTATTTGACTTGTAATTATATGAATGTTAATTAAATTATAAATATGGAGTTCATTAAATCATTGATGAATTATGCTTTTACCATGATGTGTAAAGTCAATGATAAACAATTACATTTTTTTATCGCCAACTGTTGTAACACGTGAACATTATGATCCACATGGCAATAAACTTCATAAATCAAACACTGATTTGTGTGTTGTAAGCTTAAACTGTTCATTGTCCAAATAGAGTTCAGAAATATGGCTGGGGGTCTCCCTAGAGGTTTATCTGTTGTTGAATCTCTGCATAATCCCATTTCCTGTTTTAAAAACTCTGATCCTAACAGGCTTTTTGAAATTCTTTCCTCAAATCCTAGAGATCTGTTGATGAGGAGAAGAAAGAGCATGGTGATAAAGTTAGCAAGCTGTTAGGTTGGATGTCCAGTGTGAAACCTGGCCAGAGCAAAGATGGTAAAGCCAGCACAGAGGCCTCTAGTAAGCCCCAGGTAAATACTGTGTGCAAACATGCATTTACTGTTACTTTACGGTTTAATTTCCTGTATTTTTGTTGTTTGCATATTGTCATTGTATACAGTATATCATTATGCCAACAACTATGTGTGTATAACCTGTCATGCAAAAATAGCATTTTATATACTGATGGTCGTGCTCAATTTCAAGAATATGCAATAAAAAGCAAAAAGTCGCACAACCTTTCACTGTTATTGTATATGCATAGTTCTAATAAAGACAATGCTTTTGAAACTCTCTAATTATTTCTTTACCCTATTAAAAATATGTGTTATAAGTTTGGGTCAATCCCTTACATCTGACTATGAGCAGAAAATGATTTGCCCCAAGTTTGAATCATTAGCCCATGGTCTCTGTCGTCCTTGTGACTCCTCAGTCCTCACACTCAGGGCTTTTGTAATTATACTCATAACTCACAATAGAAACAAAGATGACACAGTTACATAAACATTCTAGTATTTCAATATAACTTGATTATAACCCCCTACTCCTTGAACATGTTATTGTATTTAATACTCAATGATTGAACATTTTGCACCATTAACACTTTTTATATGGATTAAAATGAAAATCCATTTTTCTGCATACAATTATTAAATGGGCTTTACATTGAAAAGCATTACATTGTGGATGCACAGTTTCTCTTAGAAAGTGATCATATGATCAGGGTGAGTTTTTCATGAACATTTGACCTGCGAGGAAAAAGTCTCTGACCCAGTCGGACTTGCTTTGACCTGGTTTCTCCTGGTCAGGTTCACGTAGTCAGGAAAAACTCTTGGCACTAGTTATTTTAAGTGATAACTATATGATAAGAAAATAAAAACAAATTAAATAAATATTTCTGTCCAAATCAAATGAATGAAAATCAGGAACTGGATATCTGAGTTTTATATATAGCACAAACCCAACTTTTTGTGAAAAGTCAGTGTATATTATTGTGACAGATATGATGCTACAAAGTGGCATATTGAGTGATCAGAATAAACAGTAAGATGTATATACATGTATAAGGTATACCCATTGTTATTTCAGGTTTCAATGGAAGAAATGGTAACAAAGAAGGAGCAAATTGCAGAAGCACTGAGGACTACGCAGCTGATGCTAACTAAACACAGTGACAAGTGAGTTGAATTATCATCACATATATTACTGAGGTTTTTAAGGCTGACTTTTGTTCATGTCTCTCTGCACTGTACATTATTTAAATTATATTTTGTATGCCTTAAATTATTTTATGATATGATTATGATAATATAACTAAAATGCCTCTGATGTCCTGAGTTGCAGAATGACTGAGGATGAGAAGCAGGAAGCCAAGGAGCAGCTGAAATCCCTCAGCCAGGCCTACAGTGATCTCTCCCAGCAGTGTTCTGATCAGACGCCATCTACCGAGCAGGTTAGATGCTGGACTTAATCTCTGAATCACTGGATGGGAGTTTACAGTGTGGTGTGAGAAATTATGCACAAGTGCCACCTACTGTTCAACTGCATGGCTAACCCTTTTTCCCATAATGGACTCTGGCATGGTGTGATAGGTTTTCTCTTTTGCCACATTCATTGTCATCTTAAAAACACTGTGTTAAAATGTAAGGGAAAGTAGGTTTCTCAAGAGAAGGGAAAGTAGGTTTTTCTTCAAAACCCAATGAAACTGAGTATGCTGTAAACATGCTTCTATTTCTAGGAGCATGAGTGTTTCGTGTCACCCAGCCTCATTCTGACTTTTCATCATTGAAACCAAGCTTTGGTGATCTCCTTTTCATTCTTACAGGTGGTCACCAACAACCAAATATAACAGCCTTGTTGTGTTGTGTCTAACTTGCTCTCTTGTTTTGCAAGATACTGAATATTCTGTTCCCAGATGCATGCCAGCCTTTAGTGTGTCTACTTCTTCTTGCTGTTGAATCACACTGACACATCCTTGCACTGTTGCATATGAACTGTTAACATTCACATGCTTGTCTGAGGGGTGAGTAAATGTTTCACCTTGCTTTAGAATACAGTAGGAATTATGACAATTTGTCAATAAGAAATCAACTATATGATTTGCATCATAACATTTTGGATTTTACAATTTGTTGGAGAATTTGTCTACTCATGCTTAATTTATTTTTCCACAGGCGTTTCAAACCATTGAGGGGGTACTCGAAGTTGGAAGTGTAGAGGTCTACTCTGTGTTTAGCTCTGTTCAGAGTGGCCTGATCGACCATAACACTGGGCTCTGTCTCCTGGAGGCTCAGCTCCTCACCTCTGGCCTCGTTCTGCCTCAGTTAAGGATGTGTCTGGAGCTGGACGATGCTTTCCATCACAACCTCATTGACGAGCCCACCTGGAAGCAGCTCAGAGAGCTCAACGAAGCCAACCAGTGTATCCTGAGCCCGCTGTTCTCTTCAGAACCTCTCCCAGTGATAGCAGCGGTTAGAGAAGGGGCCATCTCTGAGCGCCTGGCCATGAAAATTATAGAGATCCAGCTGGCTACAGGTGGGTTGAGGGTGTCCTACACAGGTGATGTACTGACCCTGGAGAGGGCCTTTCAGTTTGGCCTGATCCCTGCCCCTCTGTACGTCAAGCTCTTGGAGAGACAGGACACATGGAAGGACCTGATCAACCCCAGCACGGCAGAGAAGGTCTCGCTCACTCAGCTGGTGCAGAGGAGTGTGGCTGATGTGGAGACTGGACTGCGACTGCTGCCAGTGAAGAAAAGCCACAATGGAAACATAGAGTTGACATCTGGGAGGGAGATTAGTGTACTTAGTGCGGTTCATGAGGGCTTGATTGACAGACAGACCACGATGAGGCTGCTGGGGGCTCAGCTGTTTGCAGGCGGTATCGTCAACCCCAAAACAGGCCGTAAGCTCACCGTAGAGGAAGCCCTGTCAGAAGGCTTGATCGATCAAGGCACTGCCACTGGTATACTGAGCCAGCAGGCCCAAAATGGAGGCATAGTGAACCCTCAGAATGGCAAAAGGTTATCGGTGGATGAGGCTGTTCAGTGTGATTTGATGAGCTCTAGCGGTGCACTCTTAGTGCTGGAGAAACAGAAGGGGTTCATGGGACTTTTATGGCCTCACTCTGGTGAAATCTTGACCGTGTCTACCTCTCTGCAGCATGAAATCATCACCAATCAGCTGGCATTCAAACTGCTCAGCAATAGACGGAAGATAGCTGCCCTTTACATACCAGAAGACTCAGAGGTAGTGGATATTAACTCTGCTACTCAAAATGGTGTAATTGACACGCATACAGCAGAGGTGTTGAAAACCATTGAAATACCAGATGTTTTTCCTGATGTTGATGAGCTTAATGATAGATTTTCTAGCTGGCTGATGTTGAGGGAGCTTCAGATTGGAGGATCCCATCGCCCCTCAGATGATATTGAGATTGATGATGAGAACATAAATACCCCATCTCCCATCGAGGCAAAACAGTTATTTATCTCATACCTCATGATGAGTAGTTACATGGATCCAAAATCCGGACAAAGGCTTTTAATATTTGATGGACAGTTGACTAAAATGGCTGAACTTTTAGTTGACATTTCAGTAGAGACACCTGAAAACCAGCTACAAAACACTGCACTTGGTAAGGCCACTTTTGGGGATATTTCTTTGAAAGAAGATATTTCTGAAGATTCAGAGATGTCGTTTGAAAGCAATACTGAGGATTTTGGATATTTGCACATTAACGAAGAAACAGAAGGAACAATGAAAGACCATCATGCTTCCAGTTTCTTCAGGGAGGATAAGTCAAATTATAATCAATCTGACAATAAATCCTTTTCTGATAATGTGGTTATGGTGCTAGCCCAAGATGGAACAGAGGAGTCTGCTTCAGCTATTGACTGTGTAAACAATACCACACAGCCGGATTCTGAAATAAGCATCTATCAAAATAACACAATATGTATAAATCCCATTGGAATTGATGTAGAAACCTCAGTTAATCAACCAAAAGAGACTTTCAATGGAATTTCAGCCACACAAACCCCTCCCAAAACGTGCTCGGTAAATGTCACAGACATGAGCTTGCTCTCAAGTGCACAGGTTGGAAAAAGGATGCTAGCACAAGATTTCACAGAAGAGTTATCTGGCTTTGATAAGGATACCAGACAGCAAGATTCTGATACAAGTGTTTTGTCTGATGGAATTCATCAAAAGAACGCAAGCCCATCACCTGTTGAAATTGGTTTAGAAACCTCAGATATAGCTTTATATAATCAACCAAAAGGAGAATCAGACTCACAAGCCATGTCGGAAAGCTCATCCCCTACGAAATCATGCTTAGTGATTGGCAAAGACATGAGCTTGCTAGCACAACGTGTCACAGAGGAAGCATCTGTAGCTGTTAATTCTGAAATGAATTCCGGACAATATGATTCTAAAGCCAATGTTTTGTCTAATAGCATTTATCAAAAGAACAGACACTGCACATTGTCATTTGAAATTGATGTAGAAACTTCAGAAATATCTTCAGATCATCAACCAAAAGAGACTGTCAATGGAGTTTCAGCCACACAAAATATATTGGAAAACTCAGCTCCTCCTAGATTGTGCTTAGTGAATGACACAGACATGAGCCTGTCATCAGATGCCAAGGATTCCAAAAGGACAGTGGAAGCATCTGTAGAGGTTAGTTCTACCAGTACAATCCTAGCACTAATTGAAATTAATTTAGAAACCTCTGAAATAGCTTCAGATAATCAACCAAATGAGACAGCCAATGGAGGATCAGCCACACAGACCATTTTGGCAAGCTCAACTCCTAGATCTTGCTCAGTTGATTCTGAAGCAAGCGTTTCAAAGAAGAAGAAAAAAAAGAAGAAGAGGACAAACAACACAAGTCTAGTACCCTTTGACATTGATGTAGAAACCTCACATATAGTTTCAGATACACCAACAGAGACTTTCAATGGAGGTTCAGCCACACAAACCATTTTGAAAAGCGGAACTCCTCCTAGATCGTGCTCTGTAAAGGACACAGATATTAGCTTGCCCTCATGTGTACAGGACTCCAAAAGGGCGCTAGTACAAGGTTTTACAGATAAATCGTCGAGCTCTGAAAACAGACAGCCTGATTCTGAAATAAGTGTTTTGTGTGATAGCATCTATCTAAAGAACACTAATAACACAAGCCCAGAACCATTTGCATTTGATTTAAAAACTTCCTCTTCAGATAATCAACCAAAAGAGACTTTCACTTTCAATGAAGGGTCAGCCACCCAAATCATTTTGGAAATGTCAACCCACCAAGGATTGTGCTCTGTGAATGACACAGACATAAGTTTCCCCTCAGCTGCGCAGGATACCAAAAGCATTCCAGCAGAAAAGGAATATTCTAGCTCTGAAAATAATGTAGAACATTCCAAAAGGGAGATAGTACACAGTTTCACAGACGAATCATCCATATCTATTGACTCTGAAAAGAATACCAGGCAGCATGCGTCTGAAATGAGTGTTTTGCCTGACAGAATCGATCAAAAAAAAACAATGCGCACAAGCCCAACACCAATTAAAATTGATTCAGAAACAGATGTTTCTTCAGATAATCAACCTAAAGGGACTTTCAATGGAGGTTCAGCCACACAACCCATATTGAAAAGCTCTACTTTGTGCTCAGTGAAAGACACAGGCCTGAACTTGCCACTGGGTGCACAAGATTCCCCACAACGTCCCATAAATCCAATGACTCCTGGCTGTGAGACAGGCAAGAACACAAAATCTGAATCATCTCCATTGCCCACTTTATTGGCAGACACCCTTGACACATCCACAGAATTTCCATGCACTGAGGAAGAAGTGTGGGACAATGAAGATGAGAGAGGCTTTGCGATCCACCTTCTCAGAGCCCAACTAGAGGAGGGTGGTATTTTGGACATCATCTCTGGGAAACGCTATGACCTTGATGCAGCTCTTGATAAGGGCCTTGTGGATGAGGAGACTGTGTTAGAAGTGCTGGCATTGCAACTCCACAAGGGAGAGGTTTTAGGGGATGAGAGACGCACAGTGGCAACCCTGAAAGAAGCTGTGTCTAGAGGCTCCATATCCTCCCAGATAGCCCTGCAGATCATGGAACAGCAGAGACTATTGTGTGGTGTATATGACTCCAAGTCTGGATGCACTATTCGTGTAAATGAAGCGCTGGATTCAGGGATGATTGATGATGATTTGGCTGAAAAGATCCTTCACTCAAATCCAGTACACAACGCAATCATCGATCCTGATAGTAACTGCATGCACAGCATTTCTTATTCCCAGAGTCTGGGCCTCATAGACAACAACGAGGCCGAGAATATACGTCAACATCAAACAGACAAAAAGGTGGCGGTTTTGGTTCTTGACGCCCCTGATGAGGATGTCAATGGGGAAGAAGCTAAGGAGAATAGGAATAGACATGCAGGGGAAGATGTGGATGCAGAAGGAAACAGAGAACAGAACTGCGATTCCCAGAAGTCCTTACTACCTTCGTTCACCATTAGTCGTGGGCCTGTATGTAGACAGATCCTATCACCGATCCTGTCAGATCAGGTAACAGGGGAACGTGTCATCCATCAACCTGACACATCATCTTCATTAAGGGAAGATGGTGCCTCACACTCCCCTACCAGTCCACTGTCAGACATGGTCCCTGGGTCTAGAAATTCCATCCCCAATGAAATGTTGTCAAACAGATCAAACTCTCTCAGTTTGAGCGATAGTGGAGCTCCTCAGGCCCAGGCTAAAGAGGTGAGACAGACAGAGGAAGATGGTAACAGTTCTCTGAGGAGAGACACGGATCTGTCCTGTGAGGCAGTCGGCTTCACTCCGGGTGATGGGCAGCTGGGAGCAGGATACCGTGAGATAGTGGGGAACAAGACTGTCAGTCCTGTTCAGAGTGACTCGGGCGTGTCCTGCTCATCACATAGTGATCTGTTGTCTGGTGAAAGGAAAATGGAGAATGTGTTAAATGCAGTTCAGCCGCCAGCTAGCCAGCTAGTCAAGGAGTCCGATCAGAGAATAGATAGCTCATCACTGAGAGATTTGTCTAGCGATGTAACAAGCACAGTGTCCGGAATGGTGGGTGTCAATGTGGATAAAATGGTAATAAACAGTGATGGACTTTCATCGTTTAGCACTGTGCCACCTCAGCAACCGCTAGTGAAGTCAGATGGGGTTATTGGTGGAGATATCGAGCCTACATCCTCTCAGAATGAGTACAGTCAGAGTAAGCCCACAGGTCAAAAAAAGACTCCAGGGCAGTTGACTAACTCCTCTGATTTAGCTATTGTATCCAGTGTACTGATCATAGAAACACGCTGTGACAATAATGACAGCTGTGACATCGGTGATCAAGAGCAGTTAGAAACTGCTCCCACTAAAGTGATATCTAGCAGAATTACCCCTGATCTGACACTGACTGATAAACGTCTGTCAAATTCAAACGCTAATGTTAAAGCTAAAGCTAATGACCGGGTTGAATCAAGCAGGGGTGAGGACAGCAAACCGTCCTCAGGGAGACAAGAATATTCATCTGATGGTAATGTCTCACAGATTACTGATCAAGCTGATTCACCCACTGTGTCCAAGTCATCACAGACAGGACAGACAGGTAGATCAGTTGTTAAACAAGATGAATGTGGTACAGTTGAGAATCATCCCCAGCCGATGGCTGCTAATGTTCAACCAGACTCTTCCTCCAATACCCCCTCAACATCAGAAATTACCTCACAGCATCCAGTAAAGGGTAAAGAGCCTGGCCTGGGGTCAGAACTTACACAGGATGGAAATAGGCAAAATCTATGCGTTGCTGATGAGAATCATACCCATCTGATGACTGTTGATGTTCAACCAGACTTCATGACACCTGATAGTGTCCCACCACCTGCGCCGGCCATCTATAGTGCTCTAAGGTCCGGTTTAGGTGAGCTGGTGAGAATGAGAGTGGAGGGGGAAGATGTCGATGAATTACAAAAGGCTGAGACCCAAGCAGTGGAGGGCATCATCCTCCTGATACAGGACGATCCACAGTCTCATGGAAGAGGTTCTGGTGATTTTGGTGGTGAGACAGATGCAGCTCCTGGGCTTGTGAAAAGTAGTAGACCAGATCTCCTCAGGGATCTGTTGAAGCATGAGGCTCTCCGTTCAGGTAAAACTAGTCTGGATGGAGGGAAACCACCCCATGAAGAAACACCTCCATCGGATATGACCCAGATTCAGTTTCAGCAGGTTCTTCAAAGTGTATCCTCAAGCCAAGACCCTGCCATGCTCAGAGATGTGATTGGAGCCTTGAGCAGTATTCTGAGGGGTCCTCCTGGTGAGGACAGGCCACGCAACCTGGAGATCATCCAGGAGGAGGGCTCGTCCGATGAGGCTGAAGGTGCCGTGGCAGATCCCATGGAAGGTCTTGACCTATATCAATCTACTGAGGTTGAAACCATTTCAGACACAGGCAATGCTGAAGCAGTTCAACCTAAAGTCAGGGTAAGTTTTATGTTCAAAACTTATATAAATGCCTATAAAATAACTACTCCTCATGTATATGACATATGTATTTTTTTTAAAGTTATTCATATATATTATGTATTTTATGTATTTTCAGCAACAGTACTCCACCCAGGATTATCTGGAGTGTGTTGGTAGACTTCAGGATCATGCAGATGTTCTAGTGGAGATCAGGAACGACTTGTCATCCCAGCAGGGCTCTCTGAGTAACAACATGGAGGAGTTACACAGACAGCTGGAGGAATCTCAGGTTTGTATCACATACACTTAAATCCACCATAGAAAGGATTGAATATATTATAATAACAATGCATCCCTGAAAGAATGTGGTACTTTCTAGCCACTTACATTTTTCTCTCTGTTTCTGAGTGTGCCTCCCTTGCATGAGCATCTGTCTCAACATTCACCCACCTCTGTTTCTAGTTGTTGGAAGCACATCTGTCTACACTGGCTAGCTTTCTAACCAGAGATCTGGACATAGCCAAGCAGCTGTTAAAGTCTGCTAATGAACTCATTCCCACGTATATCCACCAAGATCTGGCTTCAGCCTTTCGAGAGTTGCAGCCAGCATTTGCAGACGTTTGCCAAATGTCTGCAGAAAGGAATTATGTTCTAACGCAGACTATTGATAAAGGAAAGGTCAGTGTTTGCTTCTCATTGTTGTGATCTAGGAAATTATGTTACTGAACTGCAGTAAATACAAAGTAAATAAAATGAATCCTCATTGTATGAACTGTGTTTTTCAGGCCAATTTGGAGTCAACATACCAGGAGCTCATCAGTACCCTTGATCAACTATCAGGCTGTATTCATGACAACTCTGAGATTGCCTGCAACCTCGACATCCTGAACACATATGACGTGGACACAGTGAAAGAAATTATCCAGAATAATAAGGTATCTTTTCATACCTTATTCTCCTTCTGTTCCTTATTCACCTATAGTAGTGTATTTTAAATATACACAGTATTTTAAGGTTAACTGAAACTAAATTAAAAGTTAGTTGTTTTTCCCTAGAATTAACCAATGACACAATATATTATGGTTGACATGTATTGTGTTGATTGGTTCAGCCCCCTTCCATGACCCCTGTCTGTGTTTCTAGGACATGGAGACTAATGTGTCAGGGACCCAGAGGCATCTGGAGGACACTGCGTTTGACATCCAGTACTTTATCTCAGAGCATGCCCAGTTCCTGAGCCCGGCCCAGAGCAGGCACCTCCTCAAGTCTCTCAGCGCCACCCAGAGGGCAATTAAGGATCAGATGGAGAGGGTGGCCAATCAGAGACGCACCCTGGAACTCCACCTGGAGATCAGCGAGAATGAGAGTCAGCAGAAGGTTTGGACCCAAATGACTGGGCTTAGGGCCATTGCACCTTGGAAAGAGTCGATTTCAGTTTGTTGAGAAAACTATGAAAATGTAGTGTGGCTGTGTGTGTATTTTATGGCTACATTAAACCAATTATGGTCATGATATTTATTTTAGAATATATATAAAATAATAATGTCACTAGAATTCGTTAAGTCAGATTTATAATGATGTGTTTTGAATGTGTTTTAATGAGAAGTTAGTCTATTGCATGTTTCTTTTAACACCAAAAAGACCATTGCTTGACCATTGCCAAACGCTAACCTTTCTCCTGGTCATGTTCATGTTTCCCAGGCTTCAACACACCTTTAAACTCTAAACTCCAGAGGACAAACTCCAAAGGCATCTTCAGTGTGGGAACGCTTTTCTCAACCAACCTCAGCACTAACACACTTGTGAACAAATGTCCTATTGCTCTCTACTGAACCCGTCCTCTTTCTTTACCATGTCAGAATGCTGGCCTGTTGAGTGGCTAGCATGTTTACAGCATACTCAGACCATTGTCATCAGGGGTTGACTATCTACCATAGTCCAGTATGATTAATGCGTACTATGTAGTGTATGCTGTTGGAAGGAGTGTAACATTGTAACATTGCTCTCTGGTGTGTGCAGTGCTTGGTGGAGAAACAGAAGGAGTTTTCAGACAAGTTGCAGGAGCTGTGTGACAACCTGACCAATACAGAGAACTGTCTGATAGGCCACCAGCAACAGGCCAAGAGTGTAGAGAGTGTGGAAGACCTGCAGCAGGTCCAGAAAGAGCATCAGGTACAGTACAGTAGCTTGTTGACGAAATGTTGGTTGATCTAATAAATGAATTGCATCTGAACTATAGAATGTATGGCTACATTCTTTTATTTTAAGTATGTTGTCATTGCTACACATTTATCGAATACACAATTATGCACATTGTGTTACACGTGTATTGCTATTATACTGAATCTTTTTTGATGTGTTCACAAATGTATCACCTAATATTTCTGTTATCATGCTTTCTGTGCCTGTGTCTGAATCTGTGTCTCTGTGTGTTAAATATTAAATGTCCAGGCCTTGCAGAAAGACATCCTGACCAACGGCAGTGCCTTGAATGAGGTCATCAGCAGCACCAAGAAGTTCCTGGATGAGAACCGGTCTAAGCTGACCCCAGATCAGATCGCTGCCATTGAGAGCAAGCTGGAGGACGCCAAGAGCAAGGTCAAACTCATCAACCAACGGGCCGAGGAGTCAAGGAAAGACGTGGAGAAGTCTGTGACTACTGCTATCAAACAGGAGACTGAGAAGGTTGGAAAACATATTACGTTTTGCATGCATCAACATTATCCACATACCATGACTCGGTGCAAATCTGAATCATGACAGTTAAACTTTCTATTGTAGGTAGTTTACAGGAAAAGATAGATCCGCTTAAAAACACATACAATTATTTATATTATTCAGCTTGATGATTGCTTACTTATTAAAATAAAATATATATGTACAAAATGTATAGTTATATATTTAATCATATAATTTAGCCAACATCATGTAACTTGCTATGTTCTACCTGTTTAGGAGGCTGCTGTTGAGCAGTTTGAGGAGAGCAAGAACAAGATTGAGGGCCTGCTGGACTGGATCAACAACATAGGGAATGAGAAAGGGATGGGGGTCGATCAGACAGACCATATGGGCAAACAGAATGGGAACATGCCGTTGCCATCGGAGACATCAGCCAAGAACATTCTGGGAGAGGATGATGACCCCAATGGAAACAATGGAAATGCTCTCCAGACTACAGATAACGACACTGGCAGACAGGCTACAGAGGCGACCCCAGAACTGGACCTGGACAAGCAGTGTGATAGGGTCAAGGTAAATTAACCTATTCTCTCTGGTGGTGCTTGATTCATAGTGGCTTGTTGTTCAATTCATTTAATACACAAGGCTCAGGTCCCATTTTCTAATAGCTGCATTGACCTTTTCCTTATTCTTTTCTTATATATATATATATATATATATATATATATACACATGTATATATGTATATGTATGTACAGTGAGGGAAAAAAGAATTTTGATCCCCTGCTGATTTTGTACGTTTGCCCACTGACAAAGAAATGATCCGTCTATAATTTTAATGGTAGGTTTATTTGAACAGTGAGAGACAGAATAACAACAAAAAAATACAGAAAAATGCATGTGAAAATGTTTATAAATGGAATTGCATTTTAATGAGGGAAATAAGTATTTGACTCCTCTGCAAAACATGACTTAGTACTTGGTGGCAAAACCCTTGTTGGCATTCACAGAGGTCAGACGTTTCTTGTAGTTGGCCACCAGGTTAGCACACATCTCAGGAGGGATTTTGTCCCACTCCTCTTTTCAGATCTTCTCCAAGTCATTAAGGTTTCGAGGCTGATGTTTGGCAACTCGAACCTTCAGCTCCCTCCACAGATTTTCTATGGGATTAAGGAGTGGCTAGGCCACTCCAGGACCTTAATGTGCTTCTTCTTGAGCCACTCCTTTGCTGCCTTGGCCGTGTGTTTTGGGTCATTGTCATGCTGGAATACCCATCCACGACCCATTTTCAATGCCCTGGCTGAGGGAAGGAGGTTCTCACCCAAGATTTGATGGTACATGGCCCCGTCCATCGTCCCTTTGATGCGGTGAAGTTGTCCTGTCCCCTTAGCAGAAAAACACCCCCAAAGCACAATGTTTCCACCTCCATGTTTGACGTTGGGGATGGTGTTTTTGGGGTCATAGGCAGCATTCCTCCTCCTCCAAACAGGGCGAGTTGAGTTGATGCCAAAGAGCTCCATTTTGGTCTCATCTGACCACAACACTTTCACCCAGTTGTCCTCTGAATCATTCAGATGTTCATTGGCAAACTTCAGACGGGCATGTATATGTGCTTTCTTGAGCAGGGGGACCTTGCAGGCGCTGCAGGATTTCAGTCCTTCACGGCGTAGTGTGTTACCAATTGTTTTCTTGGTGACTATGGTCCCAGCTGCCTTGAGATCATTGACAAGATCCTCCCATGTAGTTCTGGGCTGATTCCTCACCGTTCTCATGATCATTGCAACTCCACAAGGTGAGATCTTGCATGGAGCCCCAGGCCGATGGAGATGGACAGTTCTTTTGTTTCTTCCATTTGCGAATAATCGCACCTACTGTTGTCACCTTCTCACCAAGCTGCTTGGCGATGGTCTTGTAGCCCATTCCAGCCTTGTGTAGGTCTACAATCTTGTCCCTGACATCCTTGGAGAGCTCTTTGGTCTTGGCCATGGTGGAGAGTTTGGAATCTGATTGATTGATTGCTTCTGTGGACAGGTGTCTTTTATACAGGTAACAAGCTGAGATTAGGAGCACTCCCTTTAAGAGTGTGCTCCTAATCTCAGCTCGTTACCTGTATAAAATACACCTGGGAGCCAGAAATCTTTCTGATTGAGAGGGGGTCAAATACTTATTTCCCTCATTAAAATGCAAATCAATTTATAGCGTTTTTCTGGATTTATTTGTTGTTATTTTTTCCCTCACTGTATGTATGTATGTGTATATATATACACACAAATTGAAATACAAAAACATAGTCATGGGAAGTAAATCATCGCATATCACCCAGAAAAACAGTTACATTCCTCAACAAATAAGTCCCCAATCAATACTTCAAAGTGCCTGAACGACACCAGAACAGCATTTTGGGCTCCCAAGTGGCGCAGCGGTCTAAGGCACTGCATTTCAGTGTTAGAGGCACCACTACAGTCACCCTGGTTTGAATCCAAGCTGTATCACAACCGGCCATGATTGGGAGGCCCATAGGGCAGCTCACATTTGGCCAGCGTAGTCCGGGTTTGGCCGGTGTAGGCCGTCATTTATTTTTGAATTTGATATTGTCACGATTGCTGACATGAGTAGACCAAGGCGCAGTGTGCAGAAACAGGACGTGCCGGGCTCTGAAGGCGCACAGGGGACCTGATGCGTGGAGCCGGGCACCATGTGCCCCCCCCCAAAAAAATCTTGGGGCTGCCTCTCGGGCCTCCTTGCTAGCCGTGTTCCCTCATACCGATGCCGTTCCGCCTTTGCTGCCTCCAGCGGCGATATTTCCCAGCCTGCCTCCAGGGTCCCTTACCGTCCAAGATCTCCTCCCAGGTCCAGAACGTTTTATCCTGCATGGGGGCACACTACTTGGTCCTGGTGAGGTGGGATATTCTGTCACGATCGCTGACATGAGTAGACCAAGGCGCAGTGTGCAGGGTTGCGTTAAACATGTTTTAATAAATGAAACTCACCAAAAAACAATACAGTTACAACGACTGTAACGCACTGCGTAGCGCAACTACACACAATAAATAATATCCCACAACACAGGTGGGGGACTGAGCACACTAAATAGAATTCCCAATTAGAGACAACGTCTAACAGCTGCCTCTAATTGGGAACCCAAACCAACATAGAAATTACAACATAGAACCCTAAACCCCCCTGGTCACGTCCTAACCAAAAACACCATAGAGAAGCCAAAAAGGGCTATCTATGGCCAGGACGTGACAGATATCTTGTCCTGTGAGTTAAATGTCAGTGTTGTAGGTTTTTCATGTGGCAATTTTCCGTACTATGTCAATTTGACAATAAAGCTTTTGGAATTTGAATGGACTCTCCTCTTCCAGGCTCGTCACCAGGAGATCCTGTCCCAGCAACAGGACCTGATCATGGCCACCCAGTCAGCCCAGGCTCTGCTGGACCACCAGGCCCATGCCCTGTCCTCCACGGAGAAAGACAAGCTGCAGATGGACATCCAGGAGTTGAAGGGCCGGTACAACGCTTCCCTTACCCAGGCAGAACAGCAGATGAAGCAGGTGGTCCAGGTCCAGGAGGAGCTGAAGAAGTTCCAAGGAGACTGTGAGGAGTTTGAGGGCTGGCTGCAGCAGGCCGAGGGGGAGGTGGGGGAGCTGGGAGCCCCCGCTGGAGCTCTGAACATCCTCACAGAGAAGCTCCAGAGACAGAAGAGCTTCTCTGAGGACGTCATCTCCCACAAGGGGGACCTGCGGTTCATCACCATCTCAGGGCAGAAGGTGCTGGACGTGGCGAAAGCCTGTGGACGCATGGACCCTGAGGGGAAAGATGCCCAGCTGGAGGTGGATACCACTGGAACCTGTGCTGCTGTAAAGGAGAAGCTGGACTCGGCTGCTAGCCGCTACAAAGCCATGCACTCTCAGGTAAACTTTATATACCAGTACCACTAGACTGTTTTAGCCCGCTGGACTAAAGCCTAGTCTCGAAGTCTTCTGCAAGGTTACTGATCACATGCATGTTGTTCACTGAACCACCTTGGTAACACCAGGAGGCCTACCTATTTAAATCAGTAGGGTGAACACTGAATGAGACACACATCTCAGGCTGATTGAATGTTCTTTTTTTTATGGATGTAATATCCTACTCTCACCACGCAGAGGAAGCATTTCTGTTTAATCAAAATGAAAGCAAATGAGTCATTGTTCTGTATCACAACACTAGTTCACTCTCATACTGAGAGGCAAAGGTTGACTTTGTGTAACCGTGCATCTTAAAAACAATTCAGAGGAAATGCTCTTTTATTATATATTGCTGGCCAGCTTTTCTATAGGTTGAGATACAGAAGAGAGTAGGTAGTAATACTGCATGCATTCCAAGTTAGTAACTACCACAGCGATCAACATCACAACTCATTTCTTTCAGTGCAATGAGCTTGGCAACAACCTCAAAGATGTGGTGGACAAGTACAAGAAGTACGAGGACTCGACCACTGGTCTCCTGAAGTGGCTCAACAACTCAGCAGAGGAAGCCAGAAGGCAACAGTCTGAGGCCATTGCTGCCGACCCTCAAACCCTACAGAAACAGCTGGAGGACACCAAGGTATGACAAAACAAAAACAAAATCTCACCAAATCAGTATGAGTTTTATCAACACAAAGCACATTACCACAGTGTAACAGACTCCGGGCTAGAGGAGGGCAAGTGGAGGAATATCTGTTTACAGAACAGACTTTTTTCAGATTTTACTCACTGACGGCTCAGAGAACTGAATGGGTTTAGAGGTCATTACACTGCTTCAAACTTCCCTCTCCATATACAGTGTTTCCACTCACTTTAAAACAACACTGCTATTTATAGGTCCAAATTCGAACCTCAAAGCAGTCCCCAAGACATGAATATCCCAACCATGGGTACATTTTCTTGCGCATGCCTTTAAGGAGGGGGCAGGGTGGGCGTTACGATTGGAGTTGGACTGGACAGAGGTGTAGAGAATGCCTAGTATCCTTTAATAGATTATGTCCCTGCAGTACTCTCTGATTGAGTCAAGCTGGCTTGCTACTGAAAGTATGTAGTGTAGAGAGAGAGAGAGAGTGGGAGTAAAGTCATGTTCCATTACATCTCTCTATGGAGTTGCATTGCAGTGGCTCAGAGATATAGAAGATTAGACTCAAGAAAACTCAAGAATGTAGTTTATGTCAGGGAAATGCTGTGTTTCCCCCTGAGTGCACCCAGTCAGGTATATGTAAAGTTACAGTAGTCGAGTTCTAGTATTTGAGTGTTTGAATAACACAATTTGTTTTTAGATGCTTTTACTAAAAAAGTTGTCCCAAGTTTTAAATCTGTATAATTACAGCATTGTAATAAAGAGATAGCTGGAGTTTATTGATATATCTATATGGAGTGGTGTGGTTTGTCTGTTAGACATGTTGACTGTCTAATCGTCTGTCTGTGTTTGTCATGGTCAGGCTCTGCAAAATCAGACCACTGGTCGTCAGACTGCTGTGGAGACACTCCGCAAAACGTCTGACTCTCTGGTCACTGCCGAGGGGGACCTGTTGACCAATCAGAACGAGATCCAGGAGACAGTAGGTGAGTAATCAGTCTTAAGTATAGATTCTCATCCAATGCTATTTATTAAAAAAATTATATAATGAAATACTTGACAATATAGTGCCACTGCCAATGTGTGGTTACTATCAATGACACACAGTGCAATAGTGATTCATGACTGTTGGAGTGAAATAGTAGTAGGGGAGAGTGTGGTAAGTTGAGCCATCCCTTGTTTCTAGGAAACCATACACAAATGTAATAATTTGACCAAATATTTAGGGAGAGGTCATCATATCATAGAGTCTGTGAAGGAAGAAACCACATGGGAAAAGTGGTAAGCATGTTAGGTCCCCCAATTATTTTTCAAATTAATGTATTGTTCTAGAGATTTCATGATGCTTGTATCTTAACCAAAGTTCATTTTGAGATTGTTCTATACATCAGTTGGGGTCTCTATAAGCTTCAATATGAGGTCCTAAACCTAGCATGAAAGTTCATCCTTATAGCTGTGTGGGCTAATATATAAAACTTGTTTGCCTTGGGGTAAGTTGAGCCAATGGCCATGGGGTAAGTTGAGCCACACTTTGAGCAAATGTAAGTGTTTTCTTCCCAGGCGTAATGCCAGGCATTATCGCTGGGATATGACGTAACACGAGGTCCTGGTCTATTTTAAAAGTGTTTTTAAAAAGTACATAGTGTTTGTAAGTTGTTTAAGCAAATGTTACAACATGCTTAATATGATTAAAAGACAAAACAGTTATTGTGATTGTGTTGAATTGGGTTTGGGAAATTAAGATGGAAAAGGTTTTTAAAAGGTAGTGCTGATATTTCATTCAGTACAGAAATTTGTAGGTGGCTCAACTTACCCTGTCCAGCGGCTCCACTTACCCCATATCCGGGGTAAGTGGTGCCAAGAGACCAATTATTTTGGACAACCTATGTTTCCAAAATTGTAATGTTTACATGAATTCTGATTATTTTAATAAGGGATACACAACATCCTGAAATATAATTAGATGTCTTTGTTAGAAAGAATGCTATATTTCCCTTGACGGAGTGATGCTGAATGTAAAAATGTTTTACCTTGTCCCTAATGATATTGCTCTTGGCCGACTCAAAAGTATTTTTTGTATGTGCTGTATATTTATGATACAGTAATCTTTTCCATATGTATGACCTTAGCTGAAAGGTCAAACAGAGAGAACAGTGAAAACCCTGACTTGATTTGTTCAGAATTTTCAAGTGGTATGAACTTTTACCAGTGCTAAGCATTGACCCTAAAACCATTGCATTGTGTCTTTGCTTTCAGATGATATTGTGGAAAGGTATGACAACCTGTCTAAGTCAGTGAGTGATCGTAATGAGAAGCTTCAGATCACCCTGACCCGTTCCCTGAGTGTCCAAGATGGCCTGGATGAGATGATGAGCTGGATGGAGGGAGTAGAGAAGAGTGTGAAGGAGAAAGGACAAGTCCCTCTGGATTCAGCAGCCATTGGAGATGTGCTGAGCAAAGGGGCAGTATGTACTGTAAACATTTACTTTGTGTAACTTTTTTTACCAGTCAAATAGACATTTCACCATATATTCACCTTACTGTAACTGGTTCTTTTGGCTCAACAGTTAATTTGGAATTTGTCTCTGCATGATCTTCTACAGATGATGAAACATAAACTATAAAAACATTAAAATGTCTTTAAAATATATATTTGTCATCCATTGTGTTTTTCTTTAAGGCTCTGGAGCAGGATATTTCCAGTCGCCAGAGTAGCATCTCGGCCATGAAGGCCAAGGTGAAGAAATTTGTGGAGACAGCTGACCCCTCCGCCGCGGCTCTGCTGCAGTCCAAAATGGACGCCCTGTCGCAGCGCTTCTCTGACACCTCTGACAAGCACAAGCAGAAAATGGACCAGCTGGAGCAGCTGAAGGACAAGGTGGAGGAGTTCGAGAAGACCTCGGACAAGGTGCAGCAGTTTGTGCTCAAGCGCTCACAGGCCCTCTCCGAAACAGACGGGCCAGGGAAAAATGTCAACGAGCTCTCGCAGCTCATGCAGGTAGCTAGTCATAAAATATGTTAATTTAATGCTCATTTTCAACCAGACATTGCTCAATAGTGATCTTCCAATTGTATAACTGTCCTAATGTTTCTGTAGGACACTAACACTGAGTTGGCTGAACATGCCAAGGATGTGGAAATACTGCAAAAGCTGTCAAAGGAGCTGTCCAATATGGGTCCAGAGGGAAGCATGGCCCAGATTCAGGGAAAGATGGACAACCTCTCCAACAACTTCAATGCCTTCAAAAACACTGTGAAAGAGAAGTACGTGAAGATGACGGTTGCAGAGCTACCTGCTGATCCTCATGTATAATCTACTTGTGGGGATACTTGTTCTCATTTGACACAGAATAAACGTCATTATTTTATCTCGTCAGTTGATAGTCATGTTTTGGCATATTTGATATGTCTCTGATGTGACTGTGGTTGTCTTCTCCCTTTTACAACACAGAGAGGAGGAGGTGTCTTCCTGCCAGGACCAGCTGGGAGACTTCAGGGATGCAGCCGGAGCTCTCAGGACGTGGCTGGAGGAGACAACAGAGAAAGTCCCTGTGGTTCAGCCAACCAGCAGTGAACAGAGTCTATTGAATGACCTGCAAAGAGTCAATGTGAGTCAGCAGACAGACTGGTCTAGTACTAGATAGTCCCCCTTACTTATTTGCATTATGGAAATGGTATGTTCTACCTCTGTTCTTAGTGCAAAGAAGGACAACTGCATAGCTATGTTACAAAGGTGCATGTGAATGTGGAGCTTGTTCTTCAAATGGCCTTGAATGGTCTATGTTAAAAAATAATATTTGAGTAATTTAGCAGACGCTCTTATCCAGAGCAACGTACAGGAGTAATTAGGATTAAGTGCCTTGCTCAAGGGCACATTGGCAGATTTTTCACCTAGTCGGCTTGGGGATTTGAACCAGCAATCTCTCGGTTACTGGCCCATTGCTCTTACATTTTTTTAAATTTTATTTATTTATAAAACCATTTTTACATCAGCAGATATCACAAAGTGCTGTACAGAAACCCAGCCTAAAACCCCAAACAGCAAGCAATTCAGATGTAGAAGCACAGTGGCTAGGAAAAACTACCTAGAAAGGCAGGAACCTAGGAAGACACCTAGAGAGGAACCAGGTTCTGAGGGGTGGCCAGTCATCTTCTGGCTGTGCCGAGTATATGGCCATTAAGGCAAAATTGTTTTTCAAGATGTTCATAGATGACCAGCAGGGTCAAATAATAATCACAGTGGTTGTAGAGGGTGCAACAGGTCAGTACCTCAGGAGTAAATATCAGTTGGATTTTCATAGCCGAGCATTCAGAGATCGAGACAGCAGGTATGGTAGTGAGAGAGAGAGTCAAAAGCAGGAGCTCCGGGACAAGCTAGCACGTCTGGTGAACAGGTCAGGATTCCATAGCCGCAGGCAGAACAGTTGAAACAGCATGGTCATGTGTACTGGGGACAGCCAGGAGTCATCATGCCAGGTAGTCCAGAGGCATGATCCAGGTCCTCCGGGAGGGGAGAGAGGGAGAGAGAGGGAGCATACTTAAATTCACACAGGACACCAGATAAGACAGGATAATTACACAATATATAACCCTCTGGCACATAGACTATTGCAGCATAGATACTGGAGGCTGAGATGGGGGGGGGATACTGTGGCCTCGTCCGATGATACCACTGGACAGGGACAACCAGGCAGGATTTAACCCCACCCACTTTGCCAAAGCACAGTCCCCACACCACAAGAGGGATATTAATAGACCACCAACTTACTACCCTGAGTCAAGGCTGAGTATAGCCCACGAAGACCTCCTCCATCGCCGAACATCTAGGCTACCTGCCGCTCATGTTTTCATGTCATATTACCCACGTCACAGGTTTGGCACTAAATGTGTTTTTTTATGGAGTAAGAGGAGTGCGGTGCGATATCTCACTATTTTGTCCTCCCTGATTTCACAGTAGTTTCCATGCCAAAGTAATAAAAGGATGTGAAGTGTTTTGCATTGGACTCGTCAGGGAGTCAAACACTAAATAACTGTGACTCCCTGCCAGAAAAAAACTTCCAATCAGAGATGAACTGGTACAGTGTGTCACAGAAAAAAATATAAAAGACATGAAGAGAGTAACGAACCATAAGTAAATAGGTCAAACATCAAAGATTAAAACACAAATCCCTCCACACTTAATAAAACATTTGCATTTTAAATAATTTGTTTGTACCATGCGAAAAAATCACAGTTTAAAATAAAATTAATCAGGACTTGAAATTGGAAAGGGTTTCCTTTGAGGAGATTTTAGTCTCGATGCTGCATTGCTCTAAATATATTTAGCTTGGCCTTGCTTCTTACAATAAACAGTCAGGACAGAATCATTCAGTGTTCTCTCAGTATAGCCATACAAATTGCAGCCCTATTCGGGACAGTGTTGTGTAAACTATGTTATTGGTTTGATTGATCTCTTCTCAGGCTTTATTGGAGGAATGGACAACCAAAGGCTCTGCTGTCCAAGATATAAATAGCAAAGGATCTGCGCTATGTAGCTTCATAAGTGTTCTCACATCTCCAGCCAAGACCAAGATGTCACACAAGTCAGGTACTGTATGCTTTCAGAAGGTTTGATTATCTCATAGCAGTTTGTTAGAGATATTTTTAAGCAAATGGTTGTGTTCAGGAATGAGAACAACATGAGATACCGTTATCTGTTGCAAAACGTTTTGCTACGCTGTACTGTACAGAACATGACCCTGATCTCAATGTAACCACAGTGATCATACAATGATCTTTTCCATGTATGACAACCCAATAGAGTTTAGTTTGCTTTTGACATTTGTAATAAGCATGATCCAATGTATTTGTTTGTTTTGCAATTAGCTGTTGCTAACGGTGGTGGCCCCGGAAACCATGCCTACCTAACCAATAAAGGTACTTTTTTATTTACCAGTGTGTCATGTTAGGAATGTATCAACACAGTGTTCCAGACCTGTACATTATCATAACAACATATCATTTAATGGCTTGTTAGGTAGAAATTGTATGTTTTAGGCCTCGTCTTGAGGCCTAAAATCCTCCCCAAAGCTGGGAAGGATACTGTACTTATCCTTAATTCTCTCTACTGGAAATGTCACATTCTTTTTACATTCCAATGTATTAAGAACATGATTTCTATCTATTTTCAATATACCTTCAATAGCATGAAAACCCATGTCAAACCAGCTGTGTTTAGACCACACTGCAAAACAATATCACAAAATAAATTCACAAACTCATTTTTTATGTGACCATTTCCAGTAGTGCTGTAACTGCTTACAGCTGTGCCTTGTCCAAGTTATTGTTGTTATAAAAGGTAAACTGTCTGGTGTCTAACACTCCTCTAACCTCTAACCTTTAACCACCCACAGAGCTGATGGTGGTACAGCAGAACATGTCGTATATCAACGAGGGCCACGAGAGCCTGGGAAAGCTACTGAAGGACCGGGCTGCAGAGCTCTCTAGCCTGGTGCAGGAGGTGACAGAGGCCCAGAAGGAGACAGATGCCATGATAACATGGCTGAAGGACATGAAGAAGACAACAGCATCCTGGAACTCTGCGTCCACAGAGAAAGACGCCATGAAAACACAACTGGAGCAACAGAAGGTAGATTCAGCCGAGGCCTGGCATGCATAGACTGTGTCTACATTGTAATAGTTGTTGTCCCTATGGATTATTATAGTAGTGGTTTAGTACATCCAGCGGTATCATATGAAATATCTCACATCATTCTGTGCATTTCAGAGTAGAGCCAATGAATCAAATATATGATGGTTTTAGTCAAGCACTATATCTCTATTTTTCTCAGGCCTTTGAGGAGGACATGAAACAAAAGCGTGAGCAGCTCCAGAGGCTGCGAGAGAAGCTCCTCCACTTGATTGAGAAACACCCAGACTCTCCTGAAGCAGCCAAATGGAAGCGGATGCTGGCACAGATAGGTATGCAGTATGCAGCATCCCATCTGTCTGTCTCCAAATGTTTTAATATCTACTGCATCAATGCAGAGAGCTTTACCCAGGGTCAGTCCAGTCCAGTCAACCGCTCCCCCTTTTCCAAGGCTTTATGACAGAATATCTGGCCTCCCCCACACCTACAGACTTGGCAGACTCCTACAGCTGAGCCCTAATCAGTAGGGGCTGTGCAAAGTTAAAGTTGCAGGGGTATTTTGTGCTGACTGATGTTTGTTCCTCAGATGCTGCCTGGGCAGATGTGAGCGGGTCGGTGGAGGACAGGAAGCAGCACCTGGAGGAGTCTAACAGGAACCTGGACGTGTTCCAGACCACTGAGCCGCAGCTCCGCCAGTGGCTCTCAGAGAAGGAGATGATGCTCAGTGTCCTGGGGCCCCTCTCCATGGACCCCAACATGCTCAACACACAGAGGCAGCAAGTCCAGGTACATCACTATGGGACATATTAGTTAGTGTTGAAATTATTACCACCATGTACAGTTCAATGTCACCTACTTCACACGTAAGCTAATGTTAAAGACAGTCATTGTTTTGTCTGCTGGCCAAATGTTGAGGCTTGCCAGAATTAATCAAAATCAAGATGATTAAGATTGAAAAGGTTTAACCATTTTGCACATTATGTGCATAATTAAACACCAGCATTGCTATTTATTAAGGTCATATTGACTCTTCCCTTCTAGATCCTCCTGAACGAGTTTGACAGCCGTAAGCCACAGTATGACCAGCTTAATGAGGCTGCTGCTGCTATCCTGAGCACATCAGGCAAGCAGGACCCCTCCTCTGGTGGGAAGGTGGTGAAGGACCAACTGGCCGCCGTCACCCAGAAATGGCAAGGCCTGACTGGGCAGCTGAGACAGCGAGCCGGCCTCATCGACCAGGCCGTGGGGAAGACGGGCCAGTTCCAGGATCTGCTGAAGAGCCTGAGCCAGAGCACCGCCTCACTGGAGACCCGGCTCAACAGCCAGCAGGCCCTTAGCAGTCAGCCTGACGTGGTGAAGAAGCAGCTGGAGGAGGCTAACATTATCTCTGGCCAGCTAAGGGAGGAGAGGAAGAGACTGAAAGAGGCTGAGACCCTCTGCTCGGAGCTCTCTGCCCTGGTCACAGAGGACTACCTGAAAACAGACCTAGCCAGGCAGCTGGAGGTGGTCACCAAGCCCTTCAAACAGTTGGAGGACAAAGCAGGTTTGGCTTTGATTTAATTTGCTTTCATTTTTTTATATGATTTGTTTTTTTCTCTTTAATGAGAAGCTTCAGGCTGTACTGTGGTTTAATGTCTGAAACTTTGACAGCCATTGAAGGAGTTTCATGATGAGGTAGACATTGTCATTCTGAATGATAAATGTACAGTTGAAGTCAGACGTTTACATACACTTAGGTTGGAATCATTAAAACTCGTTTTTAAACCACTCCACAAATTTCTTGTTAACAAACTATAGTTTTGGCAAGTCGGTTAGGACATGTACTCAGCTGCCCATGACACAAGTAATTTTTCCAACAATTGTTTACAGACAGATTATTTCACTTATAATTCACTGTATCACAATTCCAGTGGGTCAGAAGTTTACATACACTAAGTTGACTGTGCCTTTAAACAGATTGGAAAATTCCATAAAATGATGTAATGGCTTTAGAAGCTTCTGATAGGCTAATTGACATCATTTGAGTCAATTGGAAGTATACCTGTGGATGTATTTCATGGCCTACCTCCAAACTCAGTGCTTCTTTGCTTGACATCATGGGAAAATCAAAAGAAATCAGCCAAAACCTCAGAAAACAAATTGTAGACCTCCACAAGTCTGGTTCATCCTTGGGAGCAATTTCCAAACGCCCGAAGGTACCACGTTCATCTTTACAAACAATAGTACGCAAGTATAAACACCATGGGACCACCCATCCATCATACTGCTCAGGAACGAGACAATTTCTGTCTCCTAGAGATTAACGTACTTTGGTAAGAAAAGTGCAAATCAATCCCAGAACAACCGCAAAGGACCTTGTGAAGATGCTGGAGGAAACAGGTACAAAAGTATCTATATCCACAGTTAACGAGTCGTATATTGACATAACCTGAAAGGCCGATCAGCCACTGCTCCAAAACCGTCATAAAAAAGCCAGACTATGGTTTGCAACTGCACATGGGGGCAAAGATCGTACTTTTTGGAGAAATGTCCTTTGAACTGATGAAACAAAAATAGAACTGTTTGGCCATAATGACCATCGTTATGTTTGGAGGAAAAAGGGGGAGGCTTGCAAGCTGAAGAACACCCTCCCAACCGTGAAGCACGGGGGTGGCAGCATCATGTTGTGGGGGTGCTTTGCTTCAGGAGGGACTGGTGCACTTCACAAAATATATGGCATCATGAGGAGGGAAAATTATGTGGATATATTGAAGCAACATCTCAAGACATCAGTCAGGAAGTTAAAACTTGGTCGCAAATGGGTCTTCCAAATGGACAATGACCCCAAGCATACTTCCAAAGTTGTGGCAAAATGGCTTAAGGAAAACAAAGTCAAGGTATTGGAGTGGCCATAACAAAGCCCTGACCTCAATCCCATAGAACATTTGTGGGCAGAACTGAAAAAGTGTGTGCGAGCAAGGAGGCCTACAAACATGAATCAGTTACACCAGCTCTGTCAAGAGGAATGGGCCAAAATTCACCCAACCTATTGAGGGAAGTTTGTGGAAGGTTGGACCCAAGTTAAACAATTTAAAGGCAATGCTACCAAATACTAGTTGAGTGTATGTGAACTTCTGACCCACTGGGAATGTGATGAAAGAATTAAAAGCTGAAATAAATCATTCTCTCTGCTATTATTCTGACATTTCACATTCTTAAAATAAAGTGGTGATCCTAACTGACATAAGACAGGAAATTTTTACTCTGATTAAATGTCAGGAATTGTGAAAAACTGAGTTGAAATGTATTTGGCTAAGGTGTATATAAACTTCCGACTTCAACTGTATACTTTGTTCCTCTGCATCTAAATGACATTAATGTACATGCTATTTTTTAGGAATGCGGATCCAGCAGCTGAACTCGGCCTTCGCCAGCTCCCAGCAGTTCCACCAGACCTCTAAAGATTTCCAGGGATGGATGAATGAGATGCTCCAGGAGCAGTCTAAATCCCAGGCAGTCTCAGCCCAGGTGGAGACCCTCCGGCAGAGCCTGAAAGAGCACACTGCCCTGCAAAAGGCCCTCAGTGAACATGAGGAACCATACAGCACCGTTGTCAGGGAGGGAGAGACCCTCCTCCAGAACACAGACGGGGCAGAGAAGGTGGCGCTGCAGGGCCAGCTGGCCACATTACGTTCCAACTGGGATGACGTGAAGAAGAGCTCATCCGAGCGCCAGGATAAGCTCCAGGGGGCGCTGCAGAGAGCCCAGAAGTACCACGAGCATGCTGAGAAGCTCCAGTCCTGGGTCCAGGAGAGTGAGGTCAGGGAGGGTAGCGTCAGGCTCAGTGTGGACCCAGCAGAGGTGGAGAGCTCAATCTCCCAGCTGAAGGCCATCCAGAAGGACATGGACAAACACAGAGGCCTGGTGGAGCAGCTGAACAATGCAGCCGACAGCCTCCTGGAGGTGGCCAATGCAGACACAGAGGCCGTCAGGGAGGAGAAGGCGGCCATTGGGCAGAGCGTGGACCAGGTCACAGAGAGGGTCCAGAACAAGAGGGAGTCTCTGGACAAGATCTCACAGAGGCTGAAGGAGTTCAACGACACCCACAAAGAAGCCAAGGGTCAGCTGGAAGGGGCTAAGAAGCAGCTTGTAGCCTACTCATCACTGGGGGTCCAGGCCTACAGCAACAAGAACCTGACCAACATGAAGGCCCAGCAGAAGAGCCTGGATGGGGTCAACACTCAGCTGGAGCACCTAAAGAGCCTTGCCCAGGGCCTAGTGGCCGACGTCCCCGAGGCTGATGGGGTGACAGACCTCCTCCTTAAGGCCGACAGCTTGGAGAAAGAGTATGGCTCCCTCAGCAAAGATGTAGGGAAGACTTGCTCCACTTTGGAGGGCAAGCTGCAGGGCATCGGGCAGTTCCAGACCAACATCCGCGAGATGTTCACCCGCTTCGCAGACTTAGATGATGAGCTTGACAACATGGCTCCTGTGGGCCGCGAACTGGCCACTCTGAATGAGCAGCAGGGCGGCATCAAACGCTTTGTGGAGACACTGCAGGAGCTGATGGCAGACACGGCTCGAGGAGAGGACAGATGTAAGAAGATGCTGGAAACTGAGGCCTCCCCAGACCTTCTGGGGCTGAAGAGAGACCTGGATGTTCTGAGTAAGCAGTGTGGCAAGCTGATGGACAGAGCCAAAGGGAGAGAGGAAGAGGTGGGGAGCACACTCACCCGTCTGAATGAGCTTTACTCCAAGCTACAGCAGTTCACTAACAAACTGGGTGGGGCCGAGGTCAAGGAGGAGGGTCAAGGGTTAGTTGGCATGGAGACAGATGTCATCAACCAACAGTTGGAAGCTTTCAAGGTAAGATGTAATTTTGTTAACATTTTACAGCAAAGTAAATGTAATGCAAAGGCTGATACTGTATTATCAAACTTGGTTGCCACCACTAATGGTGATTAATTGTGGTTTTGATGATGGAAAATAATGCCCATTAACTTTCCATGCATGTCTCACACATTGGCTACATTATGGTATCATATTATTTCAGCTCATGCTTTACTATTGTACTCTAGCGCTATCACTTTCACCAGCCACACCACTCAACTGGATGACATAACCCTGTCAGAAAGATAGCATCCTTATGTACAGTACTACCCTAAAATAGCCATTAATAAGACTTAGAACACCTGGAGTAAAATAGGAACTTGACTGTCTGTTTGAGCTACACCTACACCAAAATATTATTTTGATTTACTGAACTCGCTACAACAAAAGGTTCCATTACTGGGTAATTTGGTTGCAACAGTTTAAAAACATACAGCAACTACAAGTACCATATTAAATCAAAGTTCTTTCAAACCAGATAAACAGTAAAGACACATCATCGATAAACAAAGTGCAAAGTGCAGTAGAAAACCATTAGACCATTTCAGTTTCACCCACAATCTACTGATCTACTCTTCTAGTTTCCACGGAAATCGATGGAAATAAATCCACATCACTATCTTAATGAAATAAGTTCCAATGGGGATTTTGCGTGATGCTTTTTGCTGCATTAACCCCAGTGGTATTGTAAGTTAAACAACAGGGCTCTCTAATTCTCTGCTGGGCCTGGTGGCCACGTGCGTGACCCTCCTCTGGGGAATACTGCTTCAGTATGTTGCTGAGCATCTGGTCCAGACAAAAGAGCTCTGACTGGCCCAGATGCCATTGTGGTGGGTGGGTGGGTGACGGGCGACCCAGGAACCAGCTAAGAACCAGTGGGGTGTCCTATGTTGCACTGGCCCAGGGTAACGAGCATTACCCATCCTGACTCCTGCTTCCCTCTCCCTCTCCCTCTCCCTCTCCCTCTCCCCCACTTTAAGAATGAGTGTGGGGCCTCCCGAGCGGTGCAGTGGTCTAAGGCGTCACTACAGATCCGGGTTCAATCCCGGGCTGTGTAGTAGCCAGCCCCGATTGGGAGACCCATGAGCCAGTGCACAATTGGCCCAGCGTCGTCTGGGTTAGGGAAGGGTTTGGCCGGCTGGGATGTCCTTGTCCCCTTGCGCTCTAGCGACTCCTTGTGGCAGCCGGGCGCATGCACACTGACTTCGGTCGCCAGCTGTACGGTGTTTCCTCCGACACATTGGTGTGGCTGGCTTCCAGTTTAAGCGGGCAGTGTGTCAAGAAGCAGTGCGGCTTGGCAGGGTCATGTTTCGCCTCTCCCGAGTCTGTACGGGAGTTGCAGCGATGGGACAAGACTGTAACTACCAATTGGATATCACGAAATTGTGGAGAAAAAGGGGTAAAAAGTAAAAAATATATATAATAATAAACAAAAATGAGTGTGGCCTTGCCTGGTCAGTGGTCTCACTCGTTGACATGAAAGAGTGAACAAGTGCTTTGTCTCATTATTCAGCCCTACCAGCTAATTCACTGGTGTTTGAGCATCTGTTCTTCCTGTTTAAAAAGAGCTGACTAAAAGTCTTAAAGTGTGTGTTAGCCTGTCTGGATGGTTTTAGATGCTCATCATTGGTGTGCATGACTTTGCTGTATCTGCCTACCTGAACTTGAACTTTCCCCTGTAGAATTTAAGAATATACAGGGAATTGCTTTTCTAGCTGTGGAACATCTTGAGGTGGTGGTTACTATATGTCATACCGTTGCTGTTAACAATAACGGCATCTAGTAGTGCATGCTTACGCTGTATTAGGAATGTCTGGATTCTACAGAAATGGAAATGGAGCCGAAATAGTAACCACTAGCCAGAAACCATATTCCTGCAGTGCAATATTCACTCACCTACAATATTATCAAGGGTTTTGTTGGTATATCAGTGGTGGATGAAACAGGGATACCCATTACCAAGACTTAAAGCGGGATAAAATGCGTTCTAAAAGCCTGTAAATGCTGTTAGAGTTGATGGAAGGGGATTAACTATTCAGATTTGGGAAAAAGAAAATAGTTATTTATTGGCTGAATGCATCATATCAAAACATTATTACTTTTAATCAAATGTTTCATACTACAGCATTACACATGATGTTTTGATGTTTTTTTTTATTTAATCACAAGTACATTCACAAACATCAGCCTTTTAGATAAGTACCTTAAAATGTTATATCAAAATATAAGTCTAGTAGAACTCCAGTCAATGGTCTGAATGGTAGCTGGAATTATAATAATATGTAATTTTGTGCCAGTTAACCCATTTTAAACATTGTGTGTTTGAGCTACAGACTTCTGGGTTGTTCCATTGGATTGGTCTATTTCATCTGTAGATAGCAACCATTAGTCTGCTTGGTTACCGGGGACTGAGCTAGTGCAGGGTTTGTGAGACAAGGGTGAATCCCTAAGGTGCCCGGGCCAGTTCTTTTTACAAAAAACTTCTGAAGAATCCGAATAGTTTGAGCTACACGCTATTAAAATCTATCTATGAAAATATGAGACTCTCACATGTAACATGTTTTGCTCTATGGCGCTCACAAGCTACACAAAAGTCGTTCTAGAAAATCATAGGAAATCCCAGGACATAGTGTCTATAATACTGTAATATTCACATGGTTTCTGTCACAAACTCCAAACTCCACACAGTTGTCACTGACTAGTTGGATATTCATTTCCTGGTGAGCAAACAGTTTCTGTACTTACAGCATTCATATAAATAAAACAAAATATTTTCGTGATATCAAATTGTGATCCAATTACGATCTTGCCTCATCGCTACAACTCCCCAACGCGCTGGGGAAAGGCGAAGGTCGAGTCATGCGTCCTCCGAAACATGACCTGCCAAACCGCGATTCTTAACACCCGCCCACTTAACCCAGAAGCCAGCTGCACCAATCTGTCAGAGGAAACACTGTTCAACTGACGACCGAGGTCAGCCTGCAGGCGCCCGGCCCGCAACAAGGAGTCGCTAGAGCGCAATGAGCCAAGTAAATCCCCCCTGGCCAAACCCTCCCCTAACCCGGACGACGCTGGGCCAATTGTGTGCCACCCTATGGGTCTCCCAGTCACGGCTGGTTGTGACACAGCCTGGGATCGAACCCGGGTCTGTAGTGATGCCTCAAGCACCTCGATGCAGTGCCTTAGACCACTGGGTCTAAGGCACTGTTGTTGACATTGTTTGTTTGCTTTGTTGTTGACATTTATCAATAAAACTCTTTAATGCAACTGTTAATGGCAAATTGTGTGTTCTACTTGTAGCCTTGGTTCTCCTGAAAAGAAAATGGTAAAACACTTCATTGTGAGGCTAAATATAATGGCTGGACATGCAGATAAATGAAAAGCCAATTTTAGCTGGGGTCTCGGGACTGATAGGTTTTTTTTAAGAGGGTTTGATTGGTAACCATGAACCATCCTATAATATTGACTACTACCAGCTGTTGCTGAGCAACGTGTTCCCTGCTGGTTGTGCTCAACCTATCACCCTCTCATTGTCCCATCTCTAAGTCTCATTGGGTAGGCCTGCACACAGACACGTCAGCTGCTAGCGGAAAATCACCATTGTACTCATTCAGGCCGCTAGCTACTCTCTCTGAGAAAAGTTCCCTGAAAATAAGGAATCACAAAAAGAACCCTACTTAATTCCATTACAGCACAAGGTATTTCCTAATTGGTGTCTAAAAACCTGTTTTGATGCTCGGAAACCTGTGGACACAGACCGAGACTGAACATAATGGGATGTCTGCAGTGTGGATAGGAGTTTCATGTAGTCTATAATAATCCTGCTTGGTTTATTCGTAGATCTGGTACTTGGTGTATTTTGGGGTTTCATTGGCAGCTGTTATGAAAGAAATAAACATAAAAAGGCAGCAATAAGTGAACTCATTTTGTTGCGTTACCATTTTAGGTCACAGTTTGTAGGAGCCTCCTCTCCCGAGTCCAGTGTTTCACTCTTATTGTTGTTGTAGTTAGGGGATCTGGAAAGTTTGCTGGGAAGGATGTGGTGTATGTAGTCCTTCGTGATAGTTAGTGTGAGCTCAGCTCAGTGACAAAACCTGCTGGGGGTTGGGGAGGTGGGATGTGTCAGGGCGTATTTTTAAAGTTTCTACTCAGACGTTACATCAGTGTCTCCTATGAACCTAAAAGGAATTTCTCTCTCCTGAATCATAGTTATTCCTTTTCCTCTGAGGGGAAAAGGGCCGTTGGGGAGACCCCATCGTGTAGCCTAGCTTGCTCACTTACCCCAGCGATGATACACTCAAATCAAATCACTCTCCCCAAGGTGGAACATGACACCAGAAATGTACCAGAAGGATCTGAGTTGGTAACACATTGTTTTTCTAGGATTGGCAGATCACTTCATGGTGACACATTGCATTTTTCCTTTGTGTTTTGTGATTGTGATTCACCTAAGACACCTAAGAGATTAATATGTTCCTGTATTTTGTAGTTGACCTCATACTAGGGAGTGCACTTATACACAATCAAGAGAACCTTTTGAATTTGTCTCATTGAATTCTTTGTCTAGTCCTTTATAATGGTTTTTGTTTCATTCACACCCATTGTTGTGAGTGACTGATGAGTAGTTCTGTTGAAAGGGATTTTTCTACAGATGATGTCACAAAGAAATGTGGCCCTTCTGCAACCTTTGGTCTGAATAGCCTGTCCTTGTGAATAACTTTACTCACATGCAATGTAATAAGAGTTATGTGTAAGTGCTCTATATGTTTCAAGGGAGATATTCGAGTCATTTTGATTGGTTAAGGTGTATCCTATGTTGGTTGGAATGGGCATTAGTGAAGTCGCTCTCTTTAAAAGAAAATCTCATTATGACACATTTTTCCTAAATCTCATTCGGAGATCAAAGCCCCCAGTTTACTAAAATCACATTCCTAATGCCAAACCAGTTAGTGTGGGCCAGGATAACGGAAACAGCCTTGGTGCAGGAAAAGGAGGACGAAAAGAGGAACACTTTGCCCTCCCTTAATTCAACGCCTGGATTCTGTCAAAATTATGTGGGATTCAGCTGCTGAATATCCTTTCTCTAAACCCAACAGATCTCTTTAACCGCTTATTTATCTCTGCCAGCCTTCCTCCTTTTTTTCTCCTCTCACTATGGAAAGGGGTCGTGGTGGTGGAAAGAGTTGGGATGGTTCAACTCCTTTCTGTTATCAGCTTTCTGTGCTGCACACAAAATTAATTCCTCTCATTATCCTTTTCTCTCATTCCTCCTTTCTTCTCTCACGCGACCCGGGTCACTCGCCATAAAAAAAGACACACCATGCCATGGACTTGGCAGAGCTGTGGGTGTTAAATTACCTGGGACCTGTGCCTCCCTCAGCATTCCAGAGTAATTAAAAATATCTGCAGGGTCCACAGCAACCATCCACAGGAAAACAACAGAGAGGGAACAGAAAAAAAGGGAAAACATAGAGATCTATTTCAGCCCACCGAAGTGGGAGCTGCCGCTGCCTGCTGGTCTGGTGTGATTAAATGTTTTCTTCCTTCGGAGGAGGAAAGCTAGTGCGTGTTGAGTGTTTCCCCCCATCCTCTCCCATCCCCTCAGTCAGAGAGTGAGAGAGTGATGGTGCCAGGACGCAAAATATGACTAAGAAGTTAAGTCATATGGACTGTGGAGACAGAAGGGGAGAATTAGAGAAAAAAAAGGGTCAAGCGTCCGACCAATCAACATGTGCCGGAGCAGCCCTCTGTGGCAGATGTTGCCTGAATAATGAGCTAGCGGGGGCGGGGCCTGCAGCCTCTCTGCCAGGAGGGTGTCTGTCTGTCATTGCAGGGCGAACCACCAGAGAGGCAGGGCAGGCATTTTTGTTTATCCAGGAGCACCGGCTCTTCTCGCCCTTTGTTTTCATAGAGCCCTGTGGATTTGTATCAGGATATACCACTTTGCACTGAAGCTCTCCCACAGCCTACATGGATACCAGCGGGATTTAAGGGAGAACATAAGCACTTTTAAGGGATATTTATAGTGGAGCCTAGGAACAGATGAGCAAAGAACAATTATAATGACGTTTTGACAATGGGGAGAACAGCACCAAGTAGGGAATTCTTTGAGGATAGGTGACTCAATGGACGGATTGGACGGTTCCATATACTGATTGCACAGCCGGTGCACTTTCTGAGTGAGGGTGATATGTTGCTTTAGTGTTAGGTCCATTATTTTTGCTGTTTGGATTATCACGATTATTAGGTCTGTTTTTAAATATTCTGAATTTGTCCAAGTAATTGCACAAATTATTGTGAATTGTTAATTTTATTTTTTTATAACAAATTGGTTTTGACATAGCAAATTAAGTAAATTAAAAAAGTGAATATCGAACATGCACTTTTAGTAGTATTTTTTGGCTTGTTGCTTTAGCAGCAAATATTTGCACTGAAACAACATATACTGTACCTCAGACCACATTAGTATTATTTTATTATCTCTGAGTCAGTGCAGTTGGATTTAAGATGGGGAAACCTCTTAGCAGACCAGACTGCCTCCGCCAGAACCCCTCCTGTGTGGGAAAAGGTGAGGAGGAGGACCTAAACATTGATGACTGCTACGTTCCCCAGAGATCCATCTATGACACTGTTCGTCTCAATGAGCAGATTGATTGTGGCTCAAAGGGCAGCCTGGCTTCCAGGCACTTCACTGGCACCCTACCCTACACACACCGCACCCTGGACATGAGCAGCCTGTGTGGCAACGGAGTCCTCACTTCCTCCAGCGCCTTTGAGCTCCGCACCCGCGAGGCAGCTAGACTTGAGTGTGCTGTCTTTGATGGCCTGAAACTGAACGGTGACATCATCAGGGGAGCGGGAACGGTACTCCCCAAGACTCGTCTGGGGCAGGGAGGGGAGAAGAAGGAGCGCCCGCACCCCCGGCGATCCTGGAGGACATTCGCTCCCACTAGCATAGGGGAGTACGCCAGTCGCAGTGGCACACTCTGTTCAGACGGAGTGGATAGGTCGAGCCATGGTTTGGCCCGTGGCAGGAGGGGACGGAGTGTCACCAACTCCCTGACATCAGAGGAGGACTCAGGCCTGTGCAGCCCCACCGCAGAGAGGGAGCGCCGCTTCCACCGGGCCTCCAGGAAACCACGCTCAGGCACCAGGAGCCTCTCCTCCTCCGAGGCCATGCACGTGTCTGGGGAGATAAAACCGAGCTGCTCCCACAGCTCAGGGCAGGAGGAGTTCCCCTTATCCCCGGCCAGGGACAACATACCCAGGGAACTGTACAACCCAGGACAGAGCAACAACCCTGTACAGGAGTCCCAGGAGGGGAATGACACCTGTGTGACAGACTTGAGTGAATCAGAGTTGACCATCACTAATGGGGAATACAGGGACTCCACAGGCAGGCGTTCCTCAAGATCAAACAGTAGGGATTCAACTGGCAGGAGGTCCTCGAGGTCAGCCAGTAGGGTCCAAAATGCTGTCTCTAGGACGCTAGCGAGCTACGATGAGCTCCCCACCGCCGAGCTGCTAGAGGACATGTCCTCCCAGTCAGACTGTGAGTTGGTCAGCGTGGTTGTCACACAGCCGGAGCCCTATGTGAATTCTGGGCCGCGGCCAGAGTGTAGACAGAATATGGGTGTTAAACCGTTTGACTTGCAACACCACGGAGCTATAGAACCACGGAAATACAGCATGGAGGACCTGGAGGACTTCCTGCTGTCAGTGGAAAGAGAGGCCTGTTTGGCTAATGGCAGTGAGCCACGGTCGTACCAAGAAATAGGGGACGACGAGATCGAGAGCCTGTTAACTGCTATAGCCGCATGCTCAGAAATGGACCTCATGGGCTTCTCCTCCCCCCAGGTATCACAAAATAGTCTCCTCCAACTCCAGCATTGCAGGGTGATTCTACCTTCAACTGGGCCAAATAAATACGGCACTTTTGATTAGTGTTTCCTGGGATGCTAGTCTTGTTTATCAGATTACATTAGGTCTGAATTGGGCTTAGTACGCCGGCCTGGCCTGTGAGTCTGTCTGGTGTGATGCTGCACAGCTGTGCTCCAACTAATTGCCGTGCTTTCCTTTCTAGAAGCTGCAGTGCTGACCAGTCAGAAAGAGGTTGTTGTTATACCAGCTCTGTGGCCAAGGCCAGCAGCCTGTCTATACAATCACTCTTCAGGGACTGGCGAAACATGTTGTAATGCTCAGCTGCATTTTCGAAACATTATTGTTAATTGTAGACAGTCAAAGTGCCTAGCTGATAATCTGTTTTGACTCTCTTTGTTTTGTTTTATGGGTAGTGCATGGCTCACAAATAACCAATACATGAACTTACTCAATGAACTTACTCATGTTTATCAGGAGGGCAAACGGAGATATGTGACATTTGTTTTTATATCTTGCCAATGGCTGGATTTGTGTAAACAAACTGAATGTCTTATCTTTCTTTATACACATTTGAAAATGTAAAAGTATGGCATGAATCAAGGACTTTATTCAGTCCAATTTGGATAACACCCTTGGATAACACTGAAAGCAACGTCTCACTCCCGAGAGCTCTCTTAAAACGTAGGGTAGGCATATTTCTTTAAAAGCAACATCAAACATCTCTTGTTTTTTCTTTATTGAAGTCTTGCCCTTATGAACCTCTGACATCATCTGTCTTATTGAGAGAAAGAGTTATCTCTCATCCGATCTAAGTTGTTCTGTGTCTGATAATACACTATGTATTTTATCTCTGGCCACAGGTATTCCAGAAAGAGGAGGTTGATCCACTACAGACCCAGTTGCAAGACATCAACTGGCTGGGCCAGGGCCTGATCCAGAACGCCGCCAAAGGTACCAGCACCAAGGGCCTTGAACATGACCTGGAGGATGGCAACACTCGATGGAACACTCTCAACAAAAAGGTTAGCCTGTCTCTGGGTTATTAATCTACTTCACACTCTGGCCTTATTGCTTTTTACATAGGTGAAAGAGGTCAAACTTTAGACACGTTTGATGAATAATACTCCCATGTGGTTCTTGCTTAATGTTTTTATAGCTATAATTAGTTACTGAGCCTGAGTTTTACTTGGCCATAATACTTACCGCCTATATCATAATACATGTGATGCCTATATTTAAATGGTCTTCCATAGATTGCTGAGCGGTCAGCACAGCTGCACGAGGCCCTATTGCATTGTGGGAGGTTCCAGGATGCTCTGGAGTCCCTGCTCAGCTGGCTGACGGACACGGAGGAGCTGGTGCTGAATCAGAAACCTCCCTCTGCTGAGTTCAAAGTCGTCAAGGCACAGATCCAGGAGCAGATAGTAAGCCACTAGAGAACTGATTACAACATCAGTAGCTGCTAATTTACACATACATTCAAACCCATTCAGAGAGTCCATGTAGGCTTTACTGATTTAGCCATTTATCATTTTTATTGGCGTCCATTGTGGAGCATTATTTAGGGCTATCCTAAAGCTTCTGTTGAATTAACCTTTATAATACCATGGCATTGTTGAATACTCCTTTCTGATTGGCTTAAAGGTCATTCTAGAGCATGGATAATTTCCCTATAATGCACTGTAAGCAATAATTGTGCTCGGATCATGTTGAACCTCGTAACTTCTTCACCTTTATTTGTCCTGGACAGCTCCTCCAGAGGCTGCTTGATGACCGTAGGCCTACGGTGGAGCTGATTAAGAAGGAGGGAGGGAAGGTTGCGGAGCTGGGAGCAGAGTTTGTGGAAAAGGAGAAGGTGGGGAAGGAGATTGAGTGCCTGGGGCAGAGGTGGGACGCTTTGCTGAAGAAGGCTGAGAACAGGTCTGTTTGCACAACCAACATTTCCCTGAGAGATGTATTTAAGAAAAGTGTTTGAAAATTTAATGAATATTAGTCGTGATTCATTGTGGAAAATCTGCTGATTGGATTTTTGATATGGAAATGCCATCCCTTGCCTCAGTCGTAGCCCTTTACACTAGTACCTGTATACAGGTTGAAAATGGCAGATTTGGGCACTGATAAGCACCTAAATTGGAACGCAGTAGCTGTACAGTAACATGCTATAAATCAGGGTTTCCCAAACTTGGTCCTGGCCCTCCTAGCACTACACAGCTGATTCAAATAACCAAGCAGATGTGTAGTGCTAGGGCAAAAACCAAAACGTGTACCCAGGGAGGGGCCCCAGCACCAAGTTTGGGAAACCTTGCTATTAATGACGTCAGAGCTCAGGCTCTGCGCTTCACATCGCTGTTTGGGTTTTGACTGACAGACGTTTTGAACTTAAGCACAGAATGCGACAAGAAGTTGCTCCCATCCCTCCCACTAATTGGTCAACTTCTGCACATTTTTTTTTTCTGAGTGAGGGAAATGTTGTAAATTAAGAGGACTCGATGTGTTTTGAAAGATGAGATGTTGACGATTATAATAAATACCGCTTTGATTTCATACAAGCAAGCCAAACACCTGTGAGTCCAAACACCTGTGAGTGCACTTCACATTTCCATATCATAAAACTCATGTCATATACAGTACAGTGCCACTGTTTATGAGTACTATGTTTGATATACAGTACAGTGTCACTGTTTATGAGTACTATGTTTGATGTACAGTTACAAGACAGATTTCTTTTGCCTAAGTTTGCAGTGGAATCACGAGTCCTTTCTATGCGCACCAAAATTACAATTTGTTACTCTGAATTGCCCTGCAAAAGCCGAACACCGTAAGATCATATTTTATAGCTTAGCTAGTCATGTTGTCAATAGAACAAGCTTTCAAATTATGCCCACCTGACCCAGATTGCGATTTATAATGGGCTGTTTTTGGATTACGTAAACAACAACCGTAATTGTGTGATGGGGGGGAAGCAGGGATGTGTTCCAAACAAAACAACTACAAGTGTGCTTGTTCTAGTTCCTCAATGGCACAGCTAGAAGACCTAAAAAAGTACCTTATAGGTGAAGACTCTTCTTTGAGTCATAAAAGTGCATTGAAATGACTTAGGAACTGTGCACACTTTGGAGAGGTGTGGCCACTTGGAGACACCCGTTAGTCCTCTCACTCAAACCCGTGTAATTTGTTGTTTTATGTTGCACCTACCCCACATTTTCCAGGAATATTCCTATCATGTTATTAAATGTATCCCGGGTATTTTCTGATTTCGTTATCAACAAATGCTGCGAAAGGTGCAGTAAATGTAAAATGCACATAAAATCAACAGTGTAATGTTTGGATTCAGTCTTGTGTCAGATGAACTGTTGTGCCCTCACCTTTAGTCTAATCATTCCCCCATCATCTCCAAACTG